>CAWUFW010009195.1:0-600000 GCA_963921515.1 Calotriton arnoldi
CGCCGCCAGAATTGGCGGGGGGGTAGTGTTCCAAGATGTTTGACACCAAACACGACATGTTTTGGTGCAGCCATTCCATAGTTAGCATTTTACCGCGAGGATATAATGCGTTTAAGAGTATATGGTCAGGTTGCACTACAAACAGCATCAGAGATGGTCTCCCGAACGCTTGCAGAGGGGCCCTGCTCATGCAGGGGCACCTCTCACATAGAAACCACCATGCACTCTGCCTTTAGGATTGATAAGGCCTGCCTTAGGAGTGACTTATAGGTTTATATGTGTGTATGCATTTAGTGATATAGGTAACCTATACCACAGCAAGGGGTGCATGCACCACCTTACCCAGGCTGCAGTAGCAGACCTGTGGTGTCAGTTTGGATGGCCTACCAGGGGTGGCATAATATATGCTGCAGCCCCTGGCAGGCCTCTGAGGTACCTATGCCCTTGGTACATAGTATACCATATACTAGGGACTTACAAGGGCACTCCAGATCCCAATCAGAGATGTGCCTAAGGCACATGGAGACCCTTTTAAAGAGGAAACAGCTAGGCTGGGGTTCTGAATAGCAGGGCCCCAGCCAGACTAATGTCGAAAACCAGTGAAGTATCAGCAAAAAGTGGGGGTACCCCTGTGAAGCAGATCCTACTCTCCTACACTCCCTTACCTCTATTATGGTCAGACCACTATCTGGTGGGTTTTAAGTTACCTAAACTAACGAAGCTTTCACTGACCCAGGTCAAGCGGCCGTCTTTTACATCTAGGCCTTTTCATAAGATTACCCCGGCTGCCCTCAAATATGAACTTGACCAACACCCTCTTACGCCGAGTGGCAACATAGAGCAGGATGCTGAGGCCCTTGTAAAGTGGATCGCGCAAGGAACCCTGTCCCTCGCCCCTTTAACCCCGTGCTCTACTAAAATTGCTAGATGCTCAGCCCCCTGGTTCAACGATACCCTGCGACAGTGTAGAAAGAACTGTAAACGTCAGGAAAGAGTATGGAGGAAAGATTTTAACATGGAAAATAAAAGGAATTATAAAGAGGCCTTAAGAGAATACCACAAAAGGATACAGGAAGCTAAGAAGAGTTTCTTTGCATCTAAAATTGAGTCCGCTGGAAATAAAAGCAGAGAACTTTTCAGTATTGTTAAAAGCTTCTCTTCGCCTAGTGCTGCAACAAGGCTCTCCCCTCCCTCAGCTGACTGGATCGGAAAGTTAGCTAACTTCTTTTATACGAAGATCATAACAATTCAATCCTCTTTTGATGGCTTGGATGGGAAAGATGTGATGGCTTCCTCATTAACCGCCCCCCAGAATCAGGATGGTAGGGCCTCCCTTTCCATCTTTCCTCCCTTGTCCCCCGAGACATTTTTATCAATAATGAAGGGCCTCAAATTCGGCTCTCCTGTGGATTCGTGCCCTGCCAAATTCCTGGCTTCAATGGCGGAGGTTCTGAATCCCACAGTGAATAGCGTTTTGAACGTGTCTCTTCTTAGCGGTCAGGACCCAGTTAGCTGGAAGAGTGTGAAAATTATCCCCGTATTGAAAAAACCTACGGCCGACCCCATGGTCTTAACTAACAACAGACCGATCTCTTTGCTGTCTTTCTTCGCAAAGACAATAGAGAAATATGTTCACTCGGTGATCAGCGACTTTGCTGAAGCCAATAATCTTCTCCACCCGAGTCAGTCCGGTTTCAGGCAGAACCTTAGCACAGAGACGGCTTTGCTGGAGGTCTCCGACTCCATCAAGGAGACCCTGGATAGAGGTGGCAAAGATGTCCTGGTACTCATAGACCTCTCTGCAGCTTTCGACACCGTGCCCCACGGTCTCCTCCTGCAGAGGTTACGGGAGTGTGGACTCGAAGGCACGGTGTTGAAGTGGTTCTCCTCCTTCTTGGAGGATAGAAATCAAGAGGTCTGATCGCCCCCGTTTTCGGCCAGTGTGCCGCCCTTGAATGTCGGCGTGCCACAGGGATCTATCTTGAGCCCTGTACTTTTTAATCTGTACATGGCTCCCCTGGCTACCCTGGCGGAAGGGGGTGAGGCTATGATTATATCCTATGCCGACGACACTCAACTGCTGTTTACTTGCAAGAAGGGGGAGGAGTTTAACGGGGAGAAGATTAATAAATGTTTGAGAGAAATCTTTGCCTGGTTCAGACATAACCATCTTAAATGTAACCTGGAAAAGTCTGAAATTATCTTTTTTGGTACCCCCCCTCTGGACGCCTGGAAACAATGGTGGCCCATGGATATGTCTCCCCCCCAGTCAGCAGTTAAGATTGTAAAAAACCTGGGAGTGAAAATGGACGACGCCTTATCTATGACACCTCAAGTACAGTCGGTAGCGGGCACGTGCTTCGGTCTCTTGAAAATGCTCCATAGGTTTCTCTTCCTATTGCCGACCTCGCACAGAAAGACGGTCGTTCAGGCCCTTATCACCTCCAGATTGGACTATGCCAACGTCCTCTATCTGGGCCTTCCGGAGTTTATACTCAATAGACTGCAAGTCGTGCAGAACGCGGCAGCCAGGGCTGTCCTGAGACTCGGACCTAGAGACCGGATCTCCCACCACCTGAAGAATCTGCATTGGCTGCCTGTCCGATGCAGAGTACTTTTCAAAGCACTGGTCCTTGCTTTCAAAGCTCTGCATGGCATGGGGGCGCATTACATCCGCAGAAGAGTTTCATACTACGTACCTGGCAGATCATTAGGTCAGCACACCAACACCTAATTGTCATCCCTAAGTGTCTCAGAGCCCGCCGTGGCGGCGCTCATTCCAAGTGCAAGTGGCTAGATTCTGGAACAAGCTGCCTCTTCCGCTGAGGCAGGCCACGCGTATACTGGCTTTCAGGAAACAATTGAAAACCTGGCTGTTCCAACACAGCAGTATAATGGCTGACCGCCCCGGGACCGATGCTCCATCTCTGGCCTCTGTATATTTCTGTCTCAGCGCCGGGATACGCTGCTGAGTAGCTGTGCGCTCTACAAATCCATTTTTAAAATAACATAACATGTCAGCCGACTGAGTAATCCAGTCTGCCCATTGTCGATATTTCATTTCTATGTTCCCGTCTAATTTGGGAATATTGTCCGTTAGGACCATCTGCCAGGTGTCTGGATCCAATTTGGCCCAGCTGCGCCTTACAACAGCTTGTGTTTGAAGTTTGTCCTGCTGAGCGGGTTTAGGTAGCCCAAATATAATTAAACGATGATCAGACCAGAGGACTGGGATAGTTTTTAGAACAGTTAATTGGGGGTCATTAGAAAAAATAAGATCAAGTATATGTCCTTTCTCGTGCGTAGGTGATGTCACACGTTACGTTAATTGTAGTGATTCTAAATCACCTAGCAGCCGTTTAATGTGCGAAGATTCGTGCACGTCGGCGTGAAGATTAAAATCACCCAAAATAGTCAGATGGGATTTCTCTGTAATAAGGCTGATCAGAGTGTCAGGAAGTGCTTCCATGAATCTGCTGCTAGCACCTGGGGGTCTATAAATAAGTACCCCTGAAAAGGTATAATTAGGGGATAGTTCTATGTGAAACTGGAGACTTTCACATTCTGGAAGCGAAAACTGAGTTGTGGTACACTTAAATTCATCTTTCAAAATAATAGCTATGCCGCCCCTATTCTCTCCACCCGATCCTGTCTATGTATCTGGTAGCCTAGAGGAAGGGCAAGGTGGATATCTGGGCCTGAGCTATTATTGAGCCACGTTTCGGTTACAAACAACATGTCTAGAGGGTCTTCCTCTAATAAAGCTCTAATATCAGCAGAATGCCTTGGAATTGAACGGGCATTAATTAATCCTAAATTCCATTTAGGCCCTAATCCTCCGTTGTACATTGTTTGCCTATTTAAATTGGCAAGTGGCTCATAACCACACTGGGCGCAGATTTCACTGGTGAATGGGGTGTTATTACCACCTGGTTGTGGAGCACAGGCAGGGTGAGTCTGCGGTCTTAATAATAACAGCTGCTTACTAGAATAGATAAATATACCTGAATTTCGAGGATCGGCAGCCCGGCCCCCCGGGCCCCTTCGGGCGCGGACGGGCACAGACGGGCTTGCCTTTGGCACGCCCGCTGCGCGCATCCGCTGCGCGCCCGGGACGCAGTGTGCATTTTAAGGAAGAGGTGGAGTCTGCAACTAGACCGCCAACCTCCTTCCTCTTAGGGCTCTATGGTATGTGCGTTAGAACTCTATGGTTCCTAATTCCCCCGTAACAAAGTTCCCAGTTAAAACAAGTCCAGATTCAATTATTGTACAATTTAAAAAACATAGAGCAATTTAAAACAGTTTAAAACAAGAAACAGTTGAAGCCTAGTCAATGCAGTCAGAAATGCTTAAAGTGCTCAGTGCAGATCGATAAAATGCAAATTAGCTGGTAAGCGAGGCAGAGCTCGGAAAACAACTCTCTTTACCTTCGCGCCCGGGACGCAATGTGCATTTTAAGGAAGAAGTGGAGTCTGCAACTAGCCGCCAACCTCCTTCCTCTTAGGGCTCTATGGTATGTGCGTTAGAACTCTATGGTTCCTAATTCCCCCGTAACAAAGTTCCCAGTTAAAACAAGTCCAGATTCAATTATTGTACAATTTAAAAAACATAGAGCAATTTAAAACAGTTTAAAACAAGAAACAGTTGAAGCCTAGTCAATGCAGTCAGAAGTGCTTAAAGTGCTCAGTGCAGATCGATAAAATGCAAATTAGCATGTACGCGAGGCAGAGCTCGGAAAACAGCTCTCTTTCTCTGGCACTGCACATGTCACAAAATCACATACAACATGCCAAACAACATGCCCAACCACCAGACACGACAGCACAACTTACTGTGGCAACCTTGGTTAGCCATGTACATGAGCCATCAACGGCATGGCACCTCAGCCACACAATAGCGGAATGTGGGGAGAGGTGGGAACCAGGCATGTGCGAAGGAGGCAAGTGACCCATGAATGAGAATGTACACAATGCCAAGTGTGGCGGATATGTGCCGGACAGACTGCAGTATGCAGACCACAGACATATCCATGTCTACATGCACTGCTGGTGTTTGGAGTGTACTGGACAGTGGACGCAACCATGTCACCCCAGCCAGTGGGGAAGATCACGGAAATGTAGCTTGTGACGCCCCCCCCCCCCCTGTAAGCGTGTGCGGAGTGGGCTGGCCCGGCGTACGCCAGGCCAGCGTAGGGGTGTGAATAAAAAGCATGTAGCTCTGGGCGTGGTTCTCTTCCGGAATGCCCAACGTGTCTGCCAGGGCGGCGCCTCCCACCCCGCCACGAGGCCGACGCAGTCGCCGTGAGCGGTGTGGCCTGCGATCCTGTGCGCCTACTGCACCCCGGGCCGCTGGTCCCCGAACCCGTCATGCCCGCCCCTGCACAGCCAGGCCTCACTGCTCACCTGCCTACACCGGCGTGTTTCAAAGAGGGCCCACCACGTGCCGGCGCAAGCTTCAAGCCCGAAGCCCGCGACCTTGGCAGCCTCCTCAGACCATCACGGCCTCCGCGACACAGGCCTGCTTTACTCCTTTCTCGTTGACGTACTCTACCGCTGCCTCCGGCCTACACTATGGTCAAGTAGGTCACACATTTGGAACTGAGTCTTGATTATGCAACGGCAGAGTACACACTTCATGGCTGAGTTTATATCACTGTACTCCCTTCGATGTGGTGCCACCAACTCCGTGCATAGCATTCGAACTACACCTGTCTGTGGTCCCTTGCTGACTACTGCCTTCGGCCTACACTGCGGTCGAGTAGGTCACACATGTGGAACTGAGTCTTGATTTGTGCATGGCAGAGTTCATATCATTGTACGCAAGGAGACGAGTAAGAGGAAGACGCGGATCAGTCCGGAGGAGAAAAGGATCATCGTTACGGAGGTGATCGGACACTGCCGACAACTGCTCTGGTGTCACTAACTCTGTGCATCGCGGGCCAACAACATGTGGATGGGGGGCCCTGCTGACTGCTGCCTCTGGCCTACACTGCGGTCAAGTAGGTCACACATTTGGAACTGAGTCTTGATTTTACAATGGCCGAGTACAAATATCAATGCAGAGTTCAAATCACCATACTCCCTTCGATGTGGTGACACAAAGTATGTGCATGGCATCCCAACCACATGTGTCTGTGGGCCCTTGATGACTACGCCTTCGGCCTACACTGCGGTCGAGTAGGTCACACATTGGGAATTCAGTCATGATTCATTAATGGCAAACTTGATATCATTGTACTGGCCTCATCGCAGACTGCATCCCCTTTCAGCTCCGGTGCCACTAAGTCTGTTCCCCGACATCCATGGACACTTTCTGGTTGGACTTTGGTGGCGACTAAGTCTATGGACTGGGGGTTGTCTTCATCATCATGTCGGTGATACTGACTTTGTGGCAAAAACGAGGCTGTAGCATTCCACTCCTCCATTTGCCGCTTCCGGCCGGCTTCTGCCCTCTGCATCATGCCCTGGAGGACACCTTCCAATGTCCCCCGCAAACCTCCGCTACATTCACCTTCGACATTGACGAGGACCCGCTCACCTCGAGTGGCCCTATCTCACTGCACCGCAAGTCACCGTCCCGTGGCGGTGTGCCTGTGCCAGCTGCAGTGCATCCGGGCCACTAACTCTGTGCAGCTCAAGTCATGGCCCCTGTCTGATAGCATATTGGATGGCCTCTGGGTCGATGGACTGGGGGTCATCAAGGCCATGTGTCTGTGGCCCTGCGCTGTCTGCTGCCTCCGGCCTCAACTGCGGTCCACCTGGGCTCACACATCAAATCGAGTCCTGACCTGCCCGGACGTCGCATCACCGCAGGATGCACACGCCACCACCGCCAGGACCAACTCCAAGCAACAGGTGCCAGAGTCGGAAGTGTCTTACTGCCAGACTATCAGAGTTGCTCACACCTGTTGTGGGTGCCTTCATCAGCTTGATACCCTGCTCAGCTCTTCAGGTGCCACTAACTCAGTGCACCACAAATCATGGACCATTCTGCCTGCATGTTGGGTGAACACTGTACTTTCTCCAGCTACCACCATGATGCTTCACAGATGTTCCTGTTATGCTGGTGTTTTCTGTTTCCGCTTTAATTGTGATCACTGTTCAAGTTATTGCCAGCACCAATGACTCCATGAGGGCTGGCTTACACTCACCCCACACACATCCAGCACATGGTCACTGTACATGTGACCATGCCAATAAAGGTGTCGAGCGCACGTGCCCGTAGCCAGTTCAATGAACTATCTGAGTGTGTCTGTGTGCTCATGATGTATGCATTAGGGCCCCGGGCCCTACAACATTACATTGTGCCGTGTACAGAGGACGCAGCCATGTCACCGCAGGCAGCGGGTGAGACATTGCACATGTAGCCTTGTCGTCCCCCACTCAATCCGTAAGAGGAGTGAACTGGGCCAGCGTACGCCAGTCCAGCATGGGGGTGTGGATGATTATCCCGTGGCTCTGGGTGTGGTTCAGTACTGGAAATGTGCAAAGGCATGTGTCTTTGTCGCAGTGTGGGTCTCCGTTGGGGAGTGTAGGTGGTCCCTGATGGGACTTAGACACCCACGTATGTGATCTAGTTCGGGTTCCATGAGGTAGTACCCCACCCGCACATGTTCGGCCACCCCCTTCTGGCAGTCTGACACCTGGCCTTGGAATGCGATGTGTGCTTCGGTGGACTGCTGGGAGCCAGCCGGGGTGGTGGGTGCGTCCAGCTGTGTTGTCTGTGCAGGGGGTGGGGTATCCTCGATGCAGCAGTGCTGCCCTGCTCCTGGAGGTCGATTGACTAAGATGTCCATGGACTGTTGTAGGGCGTCGGTGTCGGAAGTGTGGAGGTCCTCTTCAGCATCAATGTAGAGTTGTCTGGTCTGCTCTGCTGAAGGTGTTGTTTGTCCCTCTGCAATGTGAAGGGGAGATGCTTGTTGACATTGTGTTGGCATGTATGTTGCCGCATTGTTCAAGTTTACATACAGACTGCATGACAATGTACATTGTGACTGTTTGGGAGGGGCGGACTATTTGATGCGGGACAGTGGACATTTGAACTACATGACGTAGGTGAGGTTGTACACGTACATTTGCATCTCACAGTTTCCTGCTATGTCAGATGTGATTGGCCATTTTCTACGCACAGGCGGACCCAGTTGTGTCCTCTGTTCTACAGTGTGTGTGTTGCACTGTGTACCACATTGTCGTCCATGTGGATGTGCTGTCATTGCTTTGTGTGTGTGCTGCATTGTGTGAGAGTCGCACCTGCAGCTGTGATTTTGCTGCCCCTTATCCCTTGGAGGCGGTGTGCCTTTGGCTTTTGTGCTTTTAAGGTGCTGTGATGTTGGCGACTTGGGTCATTTGTGCTCTTGGACGGTTTTTGTACTCTTGTGCATTGTTTGACTGCAGATGTTTTGTTGACGTCAGTGGTTGTTTGTGCACGTGGATGTGTCAGAATGTGACCTGCTCCTTTCCGTATGTGGTCCACACTCAGCCACCTCAGTCTTGTGGCGTGCACAATGTCATGGTGATTGTACTCCAGCCATGCTGCTCATCATGTGGTGTCACTTGCATTGTCAGTGTGGCTCTCACATACGCATCTTTGCTGTGTTTCGCACGGGTGCATGTGTGTGTTGTGTAATTGGTGATGTGTGGGGTGGGACCCCTTTGGGCACATGGTGGACGGGGGCCTACTTGATGTTTGTATGTGTGCTGCAGTGTGCCACGGGGATCAGGGACATGACCCAGGGTCATTGTGGGTGTGTGGTGTGCTACACGGTAAACACGGCGGTTTTTAGGGTATGACCCCTTGTCATCTACGGGAGCGTCGTTCTATCCCCGGCGTGGTGTCTTAAGAAAGACACAGGGCATGCTCGAACATCTTTTACTTTTTCAAATAACGGGCAATGCTGCATTTGTTATTTGTCATACAATTCATTTTATTTATTTTTGGATGTCAGCCATATCGTATATAACATGTGAGAATGCAGTTTCTCATATTTATATATATACAAACAATTGTTTCGTTATTTCAGGACACTATTTATGGTTTACTTTGAGATTGAAGGCTGTTTGGAAATGGAAAGATTTGCGGGTGCAACTTGACAAGCTTTCAACGGGAATACTGTTCATCTTCTAAAGTAACAGGCAACATTGCACTCGTTATTTGCCAGGTACTACATTTCATTTCGTTTATTCCTTGGCACCAGTTATATTATATATAATATGGTAGCATGAGGCTCTGTATGTATACAAATACATCTGTTTTGTTACTATAGGACAACATTTATGCTTTTCCAGTTGATTCAAGGTTGACTAGACATACAAAGAATTGCGTGGATAACCGGACAAGCTTCCATTAGGTAAATTAGTGAGCATTTGACCATTGGCACATTTCACTGCACTGTTGAAAGTTTAGGGAATACCACGTTGGATCTATGGGTCATAATTGAATGCTATATTAGAGACACATTTGGTGTTCAATTTTCCTTATATTATATTTCATTAAATTACATTATATTCTTTATCTTGAAGTGTCCACTCAAGTTACGAGATCTGGAATATAAAATCTCTTTGGGATTGCTTGAGTAGTTAATTCTCCTTCGGGGTATTTTTACTAATAGTAGGCCCAGCCCCTTTGTAGGACTGTTATTTCTTAAGACATTCTGTTCTTCTTTTTTCTTTTTTCTTCTTTCTGTTCATAATTTTGATTAATTGTTGGAGGTTTTTTTGACAATTATTATCACCCTTCATTTATTATTTATATCACATGGAGGTGGTTCTGTATGGGGTTTGGTAGCTATCATTTGGTTTTCTAAGACATGAAGAATATTCTCATTTTTGTTTCCATTTAATCTTCACTGTGACATGCTTTTAACTGTTTACTATATATTATAGTAAACTTTTTTTAAAATAGAACGTTATAGTAGGACCTTGATATGTACCCAGATTTATATATTTTTGGTGTGTAT
The DNA here is from genome assembly GCA_963921515.1 of Calotriton arnoldi. NCBI lineage: Eukaryota > Metazoa > Chordata > Amphibia > Caudata > Salamandridae > Calotriton > Calotriton arnoldi. The sequence goes on from CAWUFW010009195.1 coordinate 9,956, forward strand.
ATGTGATATTTTACATTATATCCCCTTTTTTCTTCAGATTCATGGCTACCTGAAGAAGGCGTTTTGCCGAAACGCGCGTAGATTCAAATAATGTTAGCCATCTTCTGTTTTTTGTCTTAATTTGTTAAAAAATATGACATGATCCACTAATTTTCGATCTAAAATTTTCATCCATAATGATGTTGTGGGTAGAATATTTGTATCAAAATTGTCATTTGTAAAAATATGTGTTGTAGTTGTGTATGTCATAATATGTATGTTTATTTTTGTATCTATCTATAAAGAATGATGTGATCAAATACGAACGACATAAAGAAAGTATATCAGATCATTTAAATTAATAAAAAACATATTTTGAAATAATAATTATCTTTCTGGCCATATTTTTGTAATTATATAACATAGGTCCACATTTTTTAATTGTTTCCTAATAAATTATCTGCAAATATTGTTTTTTCGCCCTGATTTAGGAATCTGTTCAGGGGTACCCTTATTTTTACATCTAGTTCTCCACAGCCTGTCTGTGCGGGGTTGTTGCTTCAGTCTTCCAATTTTAATTCATCTTTCATTACATGTCACAGGGTGGTTATTTTTATCAATCTCCCCCCTTTTTTCTCCCTTCAATTTCACTTCCTTTTTCATTTTCATTTTAATCTCTCATCACTGAGAAACATCATTCAGTCCTACTAGAAATCTTTCCATTTCTATTCACTGGACATTCCATGGTTTCTCCTCCCTTCCACTGTTCCAGTGGTTTGATATTTCCACATATATTTCATCGTATCTTGTGTATTTCAAAGTTATGGATAAATTACCAACTTTTGGGTTTTCGGATGAGGACTTTGTTTCTTTAGTGGGAGAAAGTTCTACCACGGGAGCCTCAAATAGAACTGTGCCAATAGGTAATGAGGATTTACAAAAGCTTACAGCATTAAAGAAAAAAATAAGAAGAATTGAACTGCATGGGCAGTTCATGCTCGAATACCTTAAGGCAGGCGTCATTCCACAAGGGCTCAGAGTTAAAAACATTCCTGGGCTCTTTGTTCAAATTCGAAAATTCTTAGAGCGTTGGTCACTTATAGCCAACAGGTGTTCGCGAGACTTTATGATCCTCATCATTGAAACGGCAAAGGAAATGGTACAAACATTATATGAGGAAGTACAGTCTTTGGAGACAAAAATCAAAAACAGTCAGGCCTTAGAGGAAGCCATTAAGCTATTAGAAGAAGTTGAAAAAGATCTGAATTCATACAATGACTATTTGTTAAAGAGAAAGACGGATAAATTAAAGAAAGACATCAGGTTCTTTAATCAAGCATATGTTTATCCTTACCTTGCAGAGCATTTTTATCAGCAAGAGGAAATAGGGCAACAACAGTATCAGGCTGTATCTAATAAGCCCCCTAGGAAAACCACTACTTTCTCAGACACATCTGATTCAGATGGGGAAGAATATCATTATTTTTCAGACAATGGTTCAATTACTGGTGCTACAGGTGGAGCTAGAGGCACACGCCCTTTTTTAGCCAGACGAGGGACTCAACGCACTCGGTGGCGGCCCAGATACCAATCCAGATTCAGGGGCAATCAAGCATCAGGCCAGAATCAACAGTACTTACCTCCGCCGAACTTACAATATCAACCAGTTCAGAACCAGCAATACCCAGTACCTCAAGGTCATTACCATCAAGGCGTGAATCAATATCCACACCAAAACGAGAATCAATATTTGGTCACAAGACATGGCCAATATTGGCGGGATTAAATGACATCCCCATTTTCAATTTAAGTGGACATACATTAGATTCCGCCACTGAATCCCTTCTAATTAAAGGTCTGTCTTTTGTACCACACACTAAAGCCAACACCTTTGATATTTTATGTGATTTAATGACATTCTTCCGTAAAATCAGACTCCATTCCTTCTTTGAAGGCCAAGATACCAATATGTTATCTAGTTCCAATACATCGGCACTAGCACCTGTTTCAACTTTTTTACCAACGTTAGAACAGGTTGCTCCTGAAATAGCAACATTTGAACATGTAGTCTATAAAAAACTGACTGCAGCATTGAAATATATTCCAGTCCCCAATTATAACATCTCTAGGGAAGAGAATTGTTCACTTCGACGATTGGCTCATAATAACAACTTGACAATCAAGGGCTGTGATAAGGGTGGTGGGATAGTCCTCATGGATACCCAACAATATGTCACCAAAATGGAAGCAATGCTCCATGATACAGAGCATTATATTCCCATAAAAATAGACCCCACCAAAAGAGTTCAAAAATTAGTATTGAATATTACCACTCAAGCTCTAAGACAGAATGTCATCTGTGAAAAAGAATGGGAATATCTCAACATAGACAAACCCAAAATGGCGGCAATCTATGGTGTCCCTAAAATACACAAAAACAGCATAGACCCGCCATACAGGCCCATTGTCACAACCATTGGCTCAGTCACAGAGCCTCTTTCGAAATATGTGGACACTCTTTTAAGACCTCACGTCTCTAAAATACCTTCGTATGTAAAAGATACAAGGGACATAATAAATAAAGTGGAACATCTTCAATTTAATGCTTCTGTCCAGACCATGGTCACCATGGACATTGAAGCTTTATACAGCAACATACCTCAAGATGGAGCCATTCATGCTGTAGAATGGTTCATGGAGATCTTTGATATCACATGCTCAAGATCATTTATAATTGAGTGTCTCACCTTGGTACTCCAAGAAAACACTTTTGATTTCAACAGATCTCTATACAAACAGACAAAGGGGGTCAGTATGGGGGCCTCTTGTGCACCCACAGTAGCGAACATCTATATGGCCTCTTTTGAGTCCCGATTCATTGATAATGAGATTGCCCCGTTCAGTGAGTCGATAAATCTGTGGTCCAGATTTATCGATGATGTGTTCTTCATTTGGATAGGGGACCCTGATTTACTTTCAGAATTTCTGTCTTGGATCAATCTTTGTGACAATAACATCAGATTCACAGCAAATGCCAGCAATATCAAGGTGGAATTCTTAGATATTAAAATTCAAAACATTCAAGACCATCTGGAAGTAGACTTATACATTAAGCCTACTGCCCGTAACACCTTACTGCATTTTCAAAGTTATCATCCGTCATCCCAACGAACTAGCATCCCTTTTGGTCAATTCTTGCGCTTGCGCAGGAATTGTACCACTTTACGAGATTTTGATCTGAATGCTTTAGATCTGAAAGCAAAATTTTTGATGAGAGGTTATCCTAAACGCCTGGTGCGTGATTCGTATAAACGGGCTCGTTTCTACGACAGACAACACTTATTGACACCTCAGATTAAGAAATCTAACTCTAGATTAGTGTTTGTCACACGACATTCAATGATGAACGATAAAATCCGCTACATCATCAATAACAACTGGCATATTTTAAATGCGACCAGAGAACGGGAAAATATTTTACCTAAACCTCTTTTTGCCCATAAGAAAAACAAAAACTTGAAAGATCTTATAGTACATTCTCGGATGACTGCTCCCAATAAGCACATGATCTAGACATCTTTGACCAGCCAGGAACCCCTCATTGGGAATTTTAGATGTTTGTCATGTGTTGCCTGTCAATTTGCTATTGAGGGTTCCAGTTGCACAATTAATGATAAAAAGATAGAAACAACTACATTAACAAACTGTAAAACAACTAACATCATTTATCTTATTGTATGTCCGTGCCACCAAGGTTATGTGGGTGAGACCTCACGCACTATGACTACCCGTTTAACGGAACATCGGTCAGCTATAAGAACCAGAAAAATAGCTGCCCCTTTAGTCAAGCATTACTTGGAGGCACAGCATACTACACAGGACCTCAAATGGTTCATTCTGGAAAAAATACGAATAAATTCTGGCCAACAAAGCATTGACATACGCAAACGTAGGGAGGTTTTCTGGATCTATTTTTTGGATACCTATAAGAACGGGTTAAATAATGAAATTCCCTGGGATCAGGTGATTAAGTACAATAGTGGGTGATTTGATGGAACACCAATTAGGTTCCATCACTTTTCATTTTGTATTCTCTATATATCATCACCTTCATTATTTTGTAATCCAGAGTGACAGCACACATGTCAATAAAGTTTTCACGTTTGAAAAGAACATCCTGTCTCGTTATGGTCTTTAGATATACTCATAGACCGTAGTTGAATCTTATATATCATTCCTGTTAGTGATTAATCATAATTTGAGCCATATTTTATTATGAAGAACCTTCCAGTCCTATTCACTAGATTTTCGTCTGATTTTTTCCATTCATTTAAGGGTATTTTCTTGTATGTTGAAGGACTCAATTGCGGTCCAGATTGACATTTATGAATAAAAATGAATTAAGTTTCTCTTGCTTGACACAAACATTCTATCGTGTCTGGCCTACAGATATCATTGTATACCTGAGTCAAGCTATAATTATTGGTTCTGTTAGAGATCGTTTCTATCGTGAGCCGCATCTTACCATGCAGATCCTTCTAGTTTTATTTTAAAAAACCTTGCTTGAATTTACTCATCTATCATGGCGCGCCTCTTGGTTCTCACAATAATCGATTCGTTTTAGGTTCCTCTCCCCCTTCTTTGTTTCTTTTTTACCGTGGATTGTGACGACACTTCCTTTTGAACCGGAAGTAGGTTGGAACTTGGGAGGTTGTCTTTCGACACGAACCGGAGGTATTCAACCATCGGAAAATTATCAGGTGGGCTGTATAAATGGCCGCCATTAGCGGTCGTGGTTGATGCCATCATTATATATCGGTCAACACGACGGAGGGGCAGTGGATATCGAGGAACTGCACATATGAACTAGACGGCAGTCAGACCACTGCAAATAAGAGACGTCATATTCATGAAGGTATGTTGACCAACGGGACTGTCTACTCATAGGTTGTTGTACCTGCGTAATTTCTTCCAGTTGTCTTTTTTAATGGAGTAAAATAGTAAAATAGTACGGCGGTTTTTAGGGTATGACCCCTTGTCATCTACGGGAGCGTCGTTCTATCTCCGGCGTGGTGTCTTAAGAAAGACACAGGGCATGCTCGAACATCTTTTACTTTTTCAAATAACGGGCAATGCTGCATTTGTTATTTGTCATACAATTCATTTTATTTATTTTTGGATGTCAGCCATATCGTATATAACATGTGAGAATGCAGTTTCTCATATTTATATATATACAAACAATTGTTTCGTTATTTCAGGACACTATTTATGGTTTACTTTGAGATTGAAGGCTGTTTGGAAATGGAAAGATTTGCGGGTGCAACTTGACAAGCTTTCAACGGGAATACTGTTCATCTTCTAAAGTAACAGGCAACATTGCACTTGTTATTTGCCAGGTACTACATTTCATTTCGTTTATTCCTTGGCACCAGTTATATTATATATAATATGGTAGCATGAGGCTCTGTATGTATACAAATACATCTGTTTTGTTACTATAGGACAACATTTATGCTTTTCCAGTTGATTCAAGGTTGACTAGACATACAAAGAATTGCGTGGATAACCGGACAAGCTTCCATTAGGTAAATTAGTGAGCATTTGACCATTGGCACATTTCACTGCACTGTTGAAAGTTTAGGGAATACCACGTTGGATCTATGGGTCATAATTGAATGCTATATTAGAGACACATTTGGTGTTCAATTTTCCTTATATTATATTTCATTAAATTACATTATATTCTTTATCTTGAAGTGTCCACTCAAGTTACGAGATCTGGAATATAAAATCTCTTTGGGATTGCTTGAGTAGTTAATTCTCCTTCGGGGTATTTTTACTAATAGTAGGCCCAGCCCCTTTGTAGGACTGTTATTTCTTAAGACATTCTGTTCTTCTTTTTTCTTTTTCTTCTTTCTGTTCATAATTTTGATTAATTGTTGGAGGTTTTTTGACAATTATTATCACCCTTCATTTATTATTTATATCACATGGAGGTGGTTCTGTATGGGGTTTGGTAGCTATCATTTGGTTTTCTAAGACATGAAGAATATTCTCATTTTTGTTTCCATTTAATCTTCACTGTGACATGCTTTTAACTGTTTACTATATATTATAGTAAACTTTTTTAAAATAGAACGTTATAGTAGGACCTTGATATGTACCCAGATTTATATATTTTTGGTGTGTATATGTGATATTTTACATTATATCCCTTTTTTCTTCAGATTCATGGCTACCTGAAGAAGGCGTTTTGCCGAAACGCGCGTAGATTCAAATAATGTTAGCCATCTTCTGTTTTTTGTCTTAATTTGTTAAAAAATATGACATGATCCACTAATTTTCGATCTAAAATTTTCATCCATAATGATGTTGTGGGTAGAATATTTGTATCAAAATTGTCATTTGTAAAAATATGTGTTGTAGTTGTGTATGTCATAATATGTATGTTTATTTTTGTATCTATCTATAAAGAATGATGTGATCAAATACGAACGACATAAAGAAAGTATATCAGATCATTTAAATTAATAAAAAACATATTTTGAAATAATAATTATCTTTCTGGCCATATTTTTGTAATTATATAACATAGGTCCACATTTTTTAATTGTTTCCTAATAAATTATCTGCAAATATTGTTTTTTCGCCCTGATTTAGGAATCTGTTCAGGGGTACCCTTATTTTTACATCATGTGTGCCATTGTGCCCGTCCCCCCCGTCTCCACAGTCCCTGTTCGTTACTCACCCTGTTGATGTTGTGTCAGGTCATGTTGAGCAGTGTCCGGACTCCTGACTCCTTGCAGCATCTCCACACTGATGACTGTGGCCACCATTTGCTCCAACTCCTCCTGTGGCTCAGGGCTCCCACCTCCATTCGCCGTTGCTGCCTTCTTGTTGGCAGCGGGTTTCTGCTTGGTTAGGCTTTTCACATCGTGCCAGCGCATATTGGCCTCCTCGACAGTCACTCCGGCTGCATTCACGATGGAATGCCATTTTTCCGTCTGTGTTGCCAATGACATGGTGGAGGTGACGGACAGTTGTTGTTAGTTCTCTGTCACCTCCGTGGCGACGATCCGGTTGTCATGCGGACTGTACCCCGTCTTCCTCTTCCTCTTCTCCTTGGCCTTCCCCGACCCTGAGGTTCCTTGCTGGTGGTCTGTGGGGCTTGTGGGGTTCGCGTTGACCTGGGCACTTGTTCCGGGTGCATCCATGTTGCTACGCAGTTTATTTTGTTTATGGTGTGTTTTTCTTGTTTAGCTTTTATAGTGCATTTTCCCGCATGACGCGTAGGAATTGCAGGCCTGTCGCTGGTTATCGCTGATTTTTGTATCGCGGTTGGCCTCATCGCAACTTTATTCGCGTTCGTGTTTCGCATTTTAGCGGCGTCGCATTAATTTTGACGGGGTCATTTGACGCGTTATCGTGGTACTATCGCATGGTGCCGCCAGGTTGGGAATACTACGTTAACACAGCGTTGTTTTCCCGCGATAGACTGCGATATGCAAAGTTGCGTTAAGCTAAACTTGCGGTGGTTATCACACGTTCTTGAGAATATGCCCCATAATGTTTTAAAATCGTTGGACATTTTCTGGACAAGATTAGGGATTTCAGTTACTTGGGGGTGACCTTTAGTTCATCCTGTTCATGGAAATCCCTTTTGCAAATGAAAACCCAACAGATGAGCAGGAACATCGAAGGCATTTTTCATTTCGCTCTAAAATTAAAACAAAAAGCTGTAGCGGAACTTATAATATTGTATAAATCTAAATGCGTTTCAGGCAACTTAAATGGTGCAGGTGTGTGGGGATCACTAAAGTTGAGTAGTTACAGCATGTTGAAAATCATTTCACCTGCAGGCTGTTGGCAGTTCCAAAAAATACGGCAAATTTTATTTGCCACGAAGAACTGGGACTGCAGTTTTTAGATGATTTAATTGGACTGGTCACTCTTTTGTCGTGGGCTACATATTGGATGACCTCAGAAGTAGGCTTGACAAGAACATGCATTCAAGATTGCCTAAACGTAGATAATGCAGGAAGTCTGCCATGGTTTTTATATGCAGAAAAAACTGGCATAGATGCAAAAGCGAGAGTGAAAAAATGCTTCTGTGATATCAAGATGACTAAGAGATTAGCAAGGGCCCAAAAAATGCAGGGCCTCATTTATGAGGTTTTGCCTTAAGGCAGCGCTGCAGGCCTTCCTGCTGCGCTGCCCTACGGCAAAAGAAAAGGGAAGGAATGCACTGTATCTATCAGATACTGCGGATTCCAGTCCTTTTCCCCTGCACCGGTGCACAATGGGCTGCCGTGCGCCAATGCAGGCACCCTTGCACCATGGTGCAAGGGTGCCTGCATTGCGAGGATGATTATTTTTGTACAGGAAGGGAAACCTTCCTGTACAAAAATAATCACAGGAGGCTTTTTCCTCTTTCTATGTGTGCTGCAGAATGCAGCATACATAAAAAAAGGAAAAACAAGGAGAAATAAAGATATTTCTCCGCGTTGTGCTCTCCCTTATGCCTCCCCTGGGGAGGCGTAAGTTTTTGGCGCTGCCTCAGATTTACAATTTCTCGTAAATCTGGGGAAGTGTCAAAAAGCCATGGATGTTGCTGCAAACACCCCCAGCAACACCCATTGCACGCCCCTTTAACGTAGAAAACTGCGTTAAAGGGGCCGATATTTATCAGACAGCAATAAGCCAAAAAAAGTGGCTTTGTGCTGCCTGATAAATATCACGCAGGCCTCTGCACCAGGGAACGTCACAAAAAGTGACTTGCCGGCAGTGCAAGGGGCCACATAAATGAGGCCTGAAGTCCGTAGAGGCCTATATCCAAGTTGTAACTGTTACCCTCACTGAACCCTACCTAACTTGGTTTGAGAACCCAACCTGTCGCCTTTTACTCACCTATTTTAGATTGAACACAATCCATTTTAAGGTAGCTTTTCCAGATCAATGTTTCTGGTCTCATGATTTACGACCCTGCCGTTGTAATAATATATGGTCTCAAGGCACCTGCCACTTAACAATGTTCTGCACTTTATATTCGCATCAGAGGCCAGCTTAGCTCCTACCGGTGTTACGCAAGGCAAAAATTAAACAACATTGAGCAGCACTAGAGTTTTTACAAAAACTTTCCACAAAAGAGGTCTGTTATGCAGTTTTAAACTTTATAAAGAAAGCTATGGGCACTAGGAAAATATATGAATTATTATTTTAACAGAACTTTACATTTTTGCATACACCCAAGAAATAACCGTCTTATGGCCGGTAATTCTGATTTGATACATGTGTTTAAGTAATTTATATTATTTTGTATAATGAATTTCTGTTGAGATAGATCATCACAACCCAAAATGGGCTCTGAAGGTAGCTGCATCATTGTTGGAGCATAGACATGTGTTAAGTGACACTACAATCATATATGGGTAATGATCGACTACACGTGTCATACAACATTAAATACTATGTAAAAGTTAAAGAGATCGAGACATATTTTGTACTAACTAGTTGTCTATATTAAACACCTCTGTTGTGCACTGTATGACTCGAAATAGCATTCATTTGACATACTGGTAGAATTTGATGCGCCTCATAGAAATAATAAAATATATGGTTTGTGTTATGCAACAGAGTTTACTTGCATTGTTCTTTAAATACCACTCAGTATGACTTCAACATGTCCTTTTTTACAAGTACATGTATAAAGGTAAACATTGGTATAATGCTCCTGTAAATATAAATAAATCAGATAACAGCAAGAGCCTCAAAAAGACTGCTGTGGGAAACAGTAGGGCAAGAAATATACAGGAGGTTCCATACTGTCCTACACACAAAAGAAGTGCTAACAGGCATCGACAAATATAAAATAAGCATTCTACTAAAAATCATTAACAGCCTACACATATTTTTCTAAAGAACATCCTCTTTTGTCAAAATCGTTTATAAGGAAGTCGATTATGAATGTAACTTTTTTTTACAAACATGAGTGTTGCACACTTCAGATCCAGGGCGAAATCTAATAATTACTTTCAAGTGCTGCCACTTCACACTTCAGGTTTGTTGAAGTGTCATGAGGTACACAGGAATTGCACTCAGGTGTCAAGTTCAGATGCAGCTGTGGTCAGCGATCAACAGAACACTGTTATGATGGCACTTCTGTCGATCATTGCTCCTGACACGGCGCTTAACTTCCTTTGAACTGTGCTCTGCATTCACAAACGGAGCTATTATGACACTTTAGAAGTAGATAAAGGAGGCACCTTTTCTTGACAGATCTTGACTTCTTGTAATTTTAAGGTCACTCTCAAACTGCGTTTGGGACTATGTATGAAACACCGCCTTTGTACTAAAACTTTGTTAGCAGAGGCACCTGCAGGCGCAGGCGCCTGGCTGCTCTCTGTGGCGTGTACTTTCACTGTTAGTTGTATTTGCGGCATAAGTACAAATATGTAAGCGAGGGGGGCGGGGGTTATAATGCAGCACGGTTGATGCACAATGTGCCACATATATTCCTCTCCAAACCCGGGTATCATTCTCTTTGAGAAACAAAGAATATTTTTCTTAATCAATGTTTAAATAAGTAAGGGTTAATTTGTTTTACAATATTGAAGCTTCAAAGGGGAGGCCTCAGTGAGCTGAATGCTCCACGCGGACAAAAGCAGATTTTCAGAGGTTATGATTTCGTTGGGTAAATTGATCAGCATAAATTCCGCAGTCATAAACTCTGGGGCATATTATCAAGGGCTCTATCGCCGCTTTAGCGGCACTTTTTGCCGCCAAAGCGGCGATATTTTTATCGCCCTATTAGCAAGCTGTCGCTAGCAGGTGTTAGCGACAGCTTTTAGGCGATAGCGACTGGTTTGGGTGCCGCTTTGCATGTCAGCGATATTTATCGCTAATGACATGCAAAGGAGGCGTTCCCAACCTAACAGCGACTGAAAGCAGTCGCTAACATCGCTATCGCCTATTAGCAATAACCGCGAAGCGATAAAAATACGCGCGCTAACCGCGATTAGCGCTGGTTTTTAAGAACTGGTAAAAGCATGACTTAACAATAATAGTCAATGGGAGGTGGATTGTAAGGTTAAGTCCCCAGCATTAGCGCGGGATTCTATCGCTGGATTTCTCGCGTTATTGCTGGGTTTCGCCGCTATCGCTGGATATTTTATCGCATTGGAGATAAACCTTGCTAATAGCATGTTATCTCCGCGGTAATATCCAGCGATAGCCGGCGATAGAAAACGCGCGCTAAGCAAGCTTTGCGATAATTATCGCAGGTTCTTGCTAAAATGCCCCTCTGTTGTTTAAAGAATGAAGAAGCGGTATTCAGAGCTGTGTAAAAAATAAGGGGTATATTTACAAGGGCTTTATCTCCGCTTTTTTGGCTTAAAAAGCGGAGATAAAACTATCGCCCTATTTACAAGAGGGTGCTAACATGCATAATCGCATGTTAGCACCCTTTTTCCTAACGCCTCCCTTTGCATCTCTAATGAGATGCAAAGTGGGCGTACCTCGGATGGACTACCTTGCAAATATCGCTGATGTTCACATCGCGATATTTACAAAGTTGCCCTAGCATTTTAGCACACGTTAGTTTTTGGAGAAAACCGCTGTTTTCTCCAAAAACTAACGCCTGCTAAAATGCAGACTTACCTATCCCTAACATTGGGGTGGATTATGCTGATACGACCCTGTGGGTAGTATCAGCAAGATTATCGCCGTTTGCAGGGAACATCGCTGAAAAACCAGCGATGTTCCCTGCAAACGGCGATAACCTCGCTATCTCTGGAATTTTATCGCCCTGGAGAAACGCGTTGTTAATGACGCGCTACCAGGGCGATAAATTCCAGAGATAGCCTGCGATAACAAAATTATCGCTCAGCACGGCCAGCGATAATTATCGCTGGCCATTGATAATATGCCCCTTAGTTGCTTTTGTTGGGTCAACCTAACCTCCAAACAGGTTTATTCCCAGTATGAGGCACTGTGGCAAGCATCTGTTTTATGTGACTCGACCATCTGATAATAACCCCGTACCTCAATTCAACATTACTGTTTTAGGCCACAGATGCACAAATCCCGATGTGGAACTATCTGTGTTCATTGTTTCACTCGAGAATTGAAATAGAAAATGTCAAGGCTCTACACATGTCTCGGACTCAGTTTCTATTTCTATCTTTATCCCTACTTCAATTTGATATTTTTGTATTGCATACATTGCGCTCTATTCACTTCATGAAACAGATGTACACGAATCTTTGCACATGTAATTTTCCACACTAGACTGGATGAAAATCTCCGCCTGGATGCTATTCACCATTTGCAGGTGGAAATCGAAGCCCAGTAAGGGGGTTACAGCTTCCAGCCCCTTCGGCCAGGTGGTTCAGACTGTAGGTGGCATATTTTTGACCGGGTTTGCATCGCTCTTGCACCACGCAATGTTTTGCAAGAGGGACAAAACCTTAAGTCAGATTTTTGAAGCCACGCAAAGCCATGTTGGGGCATTTACAAACCTTATCACCACGGGAACATCACTTTTTACAACATTCCTGTGTCGATAGGGGCTTCGCCTTATTTACAAGGCAAGGTTAAGCCACCTAACGTGGCTTAACGCTGCCTTATAAATAAGGCCCCCTTTCATGCTATGCTTAGCGTAAAAGGGGAGGGCAATGGGTGTTACGGTGGGTGTTCCACCGCAACACCCATTGATTCTGACGCTGCCCCCTATTTACCAGTGAGGCGTAAATAGGAGGCAGCGCCACAATTAAGGCCTGGGAAATCCTGGTCTTACAATGGCGCAACAAGGAGAAATGTTTCATTTCTCCTTGTTTTTGCTGTTTTCATGTGTGCTGCATTGTGCAGCCCACATGTAAACAGCAAAAGGACAATGATTGTTTATGTACAGGAAGGTCCCCCTTCCTCCACATAAACAATCATTTCTAAAAAATGCCGTGTTGGAACTTCTATGTGTGCTGCATTAAGCAGCACACATAGAAGTTGCAAAACTGCATTTCAAGATTGTTTATGTGCAGGAAGGGGGACCTTCCTGCACATAAACAATCTTCCCCTGAATGCAGGCACCCTTGCACTATGGTGCAAGGGTGCCTGAGTTGGCGCTAGGCTGCTAAGTGTAGCGCCAGCACAGGGGGAAATGCAGGGCTGCACCATATTCTTGTAAATTTGATGCAGCCCTGTGTTTCTGAAGTGGCGGAGTGAGGAGTTAAGCCAGGAAGGCTAACGCCTTACTCCGCCACTTCCTTTGTAGATATGCCCCTTTGTGTGCCTCTGAGTGACTCAAAAATTCTGGAGTAAAGCAACGCAGTGCAAATAACTGGGTTGCATCACTATGATTTACGAGACCTTCTAAACCTGGGAATGCGCCAAATTGCTACACCTTCCCTGGTGAGGTGTAAGGAGGATAGATATCTTCATTTCTTCTTGTTAGCTCCTCATTCTTTGTGTGCTGCACATAGAAAGAGGAGTATGTCGTTCAGGATTGTTTTTGTGCAGGAAGATGACCCTTCCTGAACAAAAACAATCCTGAATGCAACGCAGGCAGCCTTGCACCATGGTGCAAAAGTGCCTGTGTTGGTGCCAGGCATTGTGCTACAGTGCAGGGAGAAATATCAGGAATGTGCCATATGCCTTAAATATGACACATTACTGCCCTTTCCCAGTGACACAGTGCAGTGCAGCAAGGTGAGTTGCTGAGCTTCACTGCACCACTTTTTCATAGGTTTGCTCCTAGGTACTGAAATTATGATGAATGGATTTCAGGCTTATATCGGTTGGCATAGATCTCCACCTCTGCTCTAGAAAATTCCCAATGAAAAAGAGTCTTGCTACAGCCTCCAGGATGCAACCCACCCCACTCAAAACGAAGAAGAACTTCGCTGGAAAGAAATCGCAGCTAACTTTGTTATAGTTCACTTGTGAGAACTACCGACCTGCCTCCATATACCCTCAATTGAGCAGAACAGACAGTTGCTGGAGCTTATAGATTCTGTTAAAGAATTGGCGGTGGAATTTGCACTGTCTGAGACATAAAAAAAGTGGCAAGATGAGAGGAACCAGGTGAAGGATATGTTTTCCAGGATATAGGTTGCAATGTCTATACTGAAGACGGTGCTGGATCCTGTCTTTGCCCCTCAGCTTAAAGACCATATCCCTTCTGTCATGCACCCTGAACTGCTTTATGGCCTGTCTCTTGTGGAAAATCCCAACATCAGACTAGGTGAGAACCAAAACACTTCTATATTTCCACTACATTACAACTCCATACTCATGTTACATAGTCTTCCCCTCACAGATAAGCACAGACATCAAACATGTTACTCACACACAGCTTTACCTCACTCCTTTAGAGTTCAAATTGACTATATTAATCTTCACTCATACCATTACTTATACAATTCATATATCAAGGGCACTGGTAGTAATAGCTGGAGCCAGATAGCCTCTACTGTGTCAGTTAGACAGGCCACATTTCTAAATGCAATGCTTTCACCCACATAGGTATGCAACACTACATTTAATAATGTACTCACCCTCTAGAAAAGTTTATATCCTAATTTATTGCAGCTCATCTGTGCTATTAATGTATTTTCTTTATATAAATTGAGACAACATTTACTCAACATCTACTTATAATGTAATTGAATGCACTTAAAACGTGTTCATCTATATCATTTCACCTTTTACTTTTAAGGACCTGGTTGTCAGCCAATTTGCCACCACCTCCGCTTCTGTTTCAAACAGTACACCAACTTGTAGACTTACCACAAAAAGCAGGTGGATAGCAGATCTTCGTGAATCTAAAGCCAGATTAATTTCATTTAATAAGGACCGTGTGTTCAGCTTGTCTCAATAAAAGGTCTGAAGAGAAGCGTGTATATCTAATAATGTCTTATGTCACAAAATACATTCTACCATCATTTATATATGTCTCGTGTTATCCATGCTATCCACCCATGTCCCCATTACTGCAACCATTGACTAATATGTTGTTGGTCACAATAACTACCACTCGCATCATGTAGGGGCATGCCTGAAACTGACAACTTTATCACATTAGCTGTTACCAAGGAGAGAACTTTGTAGATTATTATGTACCGTGTAGCAAGAACATCTTACTAGACACTTATCTATTTGAGTAGAAATATTTCCCCACTCTGTATGTGTTTTGCTCCAAAGCTTCAGTGGTACAGTGGCTCTGGTGACTCCACTTCTCCCCAACCATAAGATGACATCAAGTAACACCCTGCAAGCAGGAATTCAGACCCCAACATCAGTTAGTCAGGTACATCTGTGACCAAAATGCATGCACTACCATCTAGATCTATTTGTAACTGATTTTTATCCTTTGCCTTTTCTAACAAATGTCCTGTTAGCCATTTCGCTAAATCAAAGGAATATGATATATCTCTATTTTTCAGCATTGATGCCATTTGTGTGACCTATCATACTTGTTAATAGTGTCACTACCACAACTCTGAAGATTACCTTTACTCTTTTCTACAGTAGCTTGAGTAAGGGACACATATCCACTGCCTTCTTGGGGTCCATTCACAGAGAAAGCATCCTTGGCAGAATAAGGTACGACAATAATATATTGCAAAGGTATGGGCAAATATTACATAAAAACTAAGATTGTATGATGAATATAGCATGTTACAACTCATGCTATTACATCGCGTAGTAACAACGCGGTCGTTACAACGACCACGTTGTTAGTACGCAATACCTTTACATCGCAAGTCATTACAATGACTTGCTTTAGGGGGCGCGCTGGACTTAGGAATAGTATTATTTACTATTCCTACTTCAGTTTGCGCAACAGCAGGGAAGGTGTTGGATTTCATATCCAATACCTTAGCGCCCCCTACAGCATGTCGTTCTAATGACTTGCGATGTAAACGTATTGCGTACTAACAACGCGGTCATTGTAACGACCGCGTTGTAAAAGCACTGCATTGTAACACAGCATTGTAAAAGCTGTTTCCCTTGTAGGATCTTCTCATGTATCATATATCTATGATAAAGTGTCTTCTGTTACTTACATCTAATACAACTCTGGCTTAGGCCTTTACATAATCTCTAATAACCTTATAATTACAGTGCTTTTTTCTTTCAGCTCCTAGGGCCCAAGAGCAAGAAGATTACCCCAAACCATCAATGAGCAGAGGATGGATGCAATCCCAAGAGAAAACATGATTCTCTTACAACCAGCCATCTCTGTGACAGCCATAGATGAAGATCAAGAGCAGGTTCGTAAATCCTTTCAGGAGACAATCTCCAAAAAGACTAAAGTTTGGCCAGCAGGGCTCTTCCTTTGGAAATCCTATGGGCTGCATTTCTACATGCAACAGCCAAAAAGCCATGGACACCTGTCCTGGCTATTGCAAGACCCTATTCAAATCAACTCTCCATTGATTTCCATGCTTAACCCGCCAATAGGGCCAACTCTAGTCTGTCCTAAATCTTTTGAGCGTGAGAAAATATTTGGGGGCATATTAACAAGAAAATGCGATAAATATCGCTATGCACGCTCAGCGCGATTTTAATTATCGCCGGTTTTTATCGCCCGGTTAGCGCGTTATTAACAACGCTCATCACCCAGGCAATAAAAATCCAGCGATAGTCAGCGAAATGCGGGAATATCGCTGGAAAACCAGCGATATTCCTGCAGCGATAGGGAATTCCTAGTTGATAGCCCATGGTGGTCGTAGCCTGACAATCCACCCCCCTTTACACATATAGCTAAGTCTGAAATTTATCAGGCGTTAGCTTAAAGCGATAACCGGGGTTAGCGCGGGTTTCAATATCGCTATGGGTGTCAGGGCATGGGCTTGTTAATACCGCGATGTGCGGTTTGCGAGTTTTTCCCTGTTGTGTTGCCCGGGAACGCCCTCTTTGCATCTCATTAGCGATGCGTGGCACGGCGTAACTGGAACGGGTGTTAAAACAAGGAAACACGCGCTAGCGTGTCCTTGTTAATACTGCAATGGAATTATCGCTGCTTTTCGGCCGAAAACGGCCGCAAAAGCGGCGAAAATGGGCTTGATAATATGCCCCTTGGTGAGGAGGAAATATCCCCCATTTTGCAACCTCCCTCCACAACCTCCCAAACATCAGCTCTCTATGTGATGCACATGCTGATGACATTGTGAGATAGCAACACAGCAGGAAAAGCATTTGGCATGGGTAAATCCTGTTCTTTGGTTGGATCGGGCGGTGGTATATTTGACAAATGGGGGAGATGCTGCACAACACAGAAGCCCACCAAGTACAACGCTTAAAGTTCATTTAGAGATAGATCTGTGTCTTGGAACACATTGAGAAATATCTACAAGACAATGTGAATTTGCATCAGGCATATCTCGGAGTGTCGAATAGGAATATTCAGGCTGGCATGCCTTGGCCATTTAGATGAAAGAGGCCCTATCACTCAGGGGTCAACCTCAAGCTTCAGGGCCAAATCATGCACCTCAGTCAACTGTGGAGCACCACCGATGTGCAAACACCACCCCACCCTACCAACAAAGCACCTGTGTCCCTCAAAGTCACCTGCCTCTACCCCACAGTCAGATCCTCATCCTAATATTGGCCCAGTAATGCAGAGCGGACACATTGATGATTCCTCTCTGCTGTGGACGTTCCCAGCAACCAGGACCCCATGAACAATTTACCCACCACTCACTTACCCATCCTGACACTTGAAATCCCAGTGTGTAGTAATTGGGCACACTTCTTCTTACGTTTCTCTTCTCTTTATTTCCAGTGCCAAGTACACCAACAGTAACCTCAAGCAGATTCAAGCAGAATTCCCATATGACAACCAGATTATAATCTACACATCTCCCCATTCCACCAGAATCATCCCCTACATCACAGCATATTCCATATTCTAAAGCTTCTCCCACATCTCCCCCCTTTTCATATACATGACTAAAGAAAAACCTAATAAAAACATTTCCTACTAAAAAGGCATGAAACCTTCTATAGAGCAGAAGTCAAATGCAGGGAAAAAATATGAACAGTGCAACAGGATTGCAAATTAAATATAACAGTGCAGTGCACTTGGACTATGGAGATTATCCTTAGATAAAGACAAACAAGTCCTCACCCCACAATTCTTGGACCACTGACCTTACATAGATTCCCCAAACTCCACTCTCTCCCATAATCTAACCTCACAATCAAACCCTTCACTTTTATCACCTTCTGGGGTTGCAGAAACTTGGTATTGCCCTTTTCTCACAAAACTTGTTTTCCTTACCACCACCCAATCTCCACTCTTCATTCCCAAATCCTTCACCTTTTTCGGTTTATCATAGTTAAATTTAAAATACTTCTGTAAATCAGACACTCTAGACCTCATATTCTCATTATCCACCCACACCTGATCTTTCCCTTGTAACCGCATGGGCAAGTCCTTTGTTGCAGGCTCAGAGATACATACACAAGTCACAGAATGAGATGTCACCCTATGAGCCCATACCCTCTTTCCCAATTCATCTCTCCATACCAACCCATTTGCCAAAGATAATTGAATGCTCTCCATAATGATACGGTTCACTCTTTCCACTAAACCATTGGCCTGTGGCTGGAACAATTCCACACGGTCATGCCCGATACCCAACTTTACAAAAAACTAATTGATAGCTCCTGAAACCAACTGTACTCCATTATCTGAGACCAACTCTTCTTCCAAGAATACCTCTTTTAGGAACCTCATGACATCACTAATAGTAATCTGCTCCATGGATCTAATCATGAACGACTTGCTGTGGTAATCCACCAAAACTGCAATAAAATGAGCTTTTCTCCCTAACCTTTCTATTGGTCCCAAAAAATCCACAGCCAGTTTCTCCCAAGTCCGAGCCTGAAGTTCCATACACACCAGGGGTGGTTGCCTAACTACTTTAACTTTGTCACTATTGCTGCAAGCATAGCAATCACTCACCACATCCTCCACTCCTTTATCCATTCCCACCACCAGAAGAATTGCCTCAACCTCCTTTTGGTCAAGTTCCTCCCTTGGTTCCCTTCATACACAATTTGAATCAATCTTGCCCTCAAAACACTGGGCGGAATGATATGATCTCTCCTCAATATCGTACCTACTTGAATGCTAAGCTCGTCCTTCACCACCATATATTGTTTCACACTCTCATTCAACAGATCAGATTATTGCCAACCACATCCTATAAGCCTTGTAAGTTCCTCATACTTCTTGTCATTCGCTATAGCATCTTTCCACTCCTCCTGACCAAGGGCAAATTCCCCTTCCACACAAACCACTTGAGTTTTTGTCTCCAGTGTAAAAGAAACATCCTCCACAGGCATCCTTGACAAGCAGTAAGAAGCTAAATTCCTTTTTCCTCTCACATGTTCTATTACAAAGTTGTAATCCATCACAGACACCAACCCTCTTAAAATCCTGGGTGTTACACTCCCTTCTAAACCCAGAGCACACTTGAAAATGTGCACCAAGGGTTTGTGGTCAGTTTTGAGTACAAATGGCAATCCCCACAAATAATACCTGAAGTAGTTAATTCCCCAATAACAGGCTAACTCCTCTTTCTCAATAGCAGAATAGGATTGTTCCGCACCTTGTAATCACCGGGACGCAATTCCTATAATCCTTTCCCCCTCTTCTGCCTTCTGGGTCAACACCGTACCGAGTCCTACATTACAAGCATCTGTTGTCACAATGGTCTTTCTGCGAGTATCAGTCAGTCAATAGTCTTTATTTGGTCATAACAATGACCAAAAAAACTCAGATTTTCTGCAAGTGTCAAAATGACCCAAAGTCAGTGCATGAGCAAGAGATTGATTTAACTTGACACTCCATTCAAACACACCTCCTTTCTTTAACATCACCCTCAATGGTTCCACCACATCCACAAAATTGAACACAAATTTCGAGCAATATTCCACAAGCCCCCAAAAAGTTTTCAGTTCTTCCTTGTTAGTGAGTTGCAGAGCATCCTCAATAGACATTGCAGAGAGCCCTTTTTAAGTCTTATTCCATTCGCAGACACTTCATGACCCAAATAATTTACTTGCGCCCTCATCAATTGGCATATCTCTTTTTTTGCATAGCTTCCAATTTTTTCCAGTACTTCTTCCAAGAACACATCATTGTGAGAAGTTGGCCTGGTATATGCTGTCCACTAATTATATTGCAAAAGACACACAACTGATGGACGGAATGCAGAACAAATCAAAACATTCACCCCCAGTCAAGAGATCTGGGTTAAATCCATCATTCTTTTGCTCACCATGCCACCCCAGTTTAGACCTGGCCATATGCAAATCAGTCTTGACCCTGTGCCTCATGGGAACAGTCCAGCCCGAACTGCCAAGCCAGGTCCTCCCTGGACCGGAAACAAGCATCCTAGGACCGGTTTTGGGGTTTCACCCCTCTTCAGCCAGGATAGCTTGATTCCAGTGGCACAGTGAGCCCGGGACCCACGTCTGGGCATACCCGGCGCACTTAGGGCGAGGAAGCAAAAGACACACAACTGATGGATGGAATGCAGAACAAATCAAAACATTCACCCCCAGTCAAGAGATCTGGGTTAAATCCATCATTCTTTTGCTCACCATGCCACCCCAGTTTAGACCTGGCCATATGCAAATCAGTCTTGACCCTGTGCCTCATGCGAACAGTCCAGCCCGAACTGCTAAGCCAGGTCCTATCTGGACCGGAAACAAGAATCCTAGGAACGGTTTTGGGGTTTCACCCCTCTTCAGCCAGGATAGCTTGAATCCAGTGGCACAGTGAGACCGGGACCCACGTCTGGGCATACCCGGCGCACTTAGGGCGAGGAAGCAAAAGACACACAATTGATGGACGGAATGCAGAACAAATCAAAACATTCACCCCCAGTCAAGAGATCTGGGCTGGACTGTTCCCATGAGGCACAGGGTCAAGACTGCTTTGCATATGGCTGGGTTTAAACTGGAATGGCATGGTGAGCAAAAAAACGATGGATTTAGGCCCAGATCTCTGTACTGGGGTGAATGTATGACATTGTTCTGCATTCTGTCCATCAACTGTTGTTTTTGCATTTGTCACCCTGAGTGGGACGGGTATGCCCAGACGTGGGTCCCGTGCTCTCCATGCCACTGGAATCAAGCTATCCTGGCTGAAGAGGGGTGAAACCCCAAAACCGGTCCTAGGATGCTTGTTTCCAGTCCAGGGAGGACCTGGCTTGGCAGTTCGGGCTGGACTGTTCCCATGAGGCACAGGGTCAAGACTGATTTGCATATGGCTGGGTTCAAACTGGAATGGCATGGTGAGCAAAAACGATGGATTTAGGCCCAGATCTCTGTACTGGGGTGAATGTATGACATTGTTCTGCATTCTGTCCATCAACTGTTGTTTTTGCATTTGTCACCCTGAGTGGGACGGGTATGCCCAGACGTGGGTCCCGTGCTCTCCATGCCACTGGAATCAAGCTATCCTGGCTGAAGAGGGGTGAAACCCCAAAACCGGTCCTAGGATGCTTGTTTCCAGTCCAGGGAGGACCTGGCTTGGCAGTCCGGGCTGGACTGTTCCCATGAGGCACAGGGTCAAGACTGATTTGCATATGGCTGGGTTCAAACTGGAATGGCATGGTGAGCAAAAAACGATGATTTAGGCCCAGATCTCTGTACTGGGGTGAATGTATGACATTGTTCTGCATTCTGTCCATCAACTGTTGTTTTTGCATTTGTCACCCTGAGTGGGACGGGTATGCCCAGACGTGGGTCCCGTGCTCTCCATGCCACTGGAATCAAGCTATCCTGGCTGAAGAGGGGTGAAACCCCGAAACCGGTCCTAGGATGCTTGTTTCCAGTCCAGGGAGGACCTGGATTGGCAGTTCGGGCTGGACTGTTCCCATGAGGCACAGGGTCAAGACTGATTTGCATATGGCTGGGTTCAAACTGGAATGGCATGGTGAGCAAAAACGATGGATTTAGGCCCAGATCTCTGTACTGGGGTGAATGTATGACATTGTTCTGCATTCTGTCCATCAACTGTTGTTTTTGCATTTGTCACCCTGAGTGGGACGGGTATGCCCAGAAGTGGGTCCCGTGCTCTCCAGGCCACTGGAGTCAAGCTATCCTGGCTGAAGAGGGGTGAAACCCCGAAACCGGTCCTAGGATGCTTGTTTCCAGTCCAGGGAGGACCTGGCTTGGCAGTTCGGGCTGGACTGTTCCCATGAGGCACAGGGTCAAGACTGATTTGCATATGGCTGGGTTCAAACTGGAATGGCATGGTGAGCAAAAAAACGATGGATTTAGGCCCAGATCTCTGTACTGGGGTGAAGGTATGACATTGTTCTGCATTCTGTCCATCAACTGTTGTTTTTGCACTAATTATAGTGGGCACCTTGCACCAGTCCAAACAACCCCTTATTGGAGATAGGTTAAAGACAACCTTTATTGAAAGCTATCCTAGTGGTAGCTATGGAGAGCAGCCTTCAGGCTAAGTCTTGAAGGAATGTAAAGCAGCTTGTTTTACCAGTCTATAATCTCTTGAGTGACCAAATGAAAGAGGACCACACCAGGTATATATTCAAAATATATGTATTTATTGCTAAACACACCCCTCTAGTCTCTTTATGAGGCTAGAGTTCGAAGTACATAAGTTATAAGTTAGTTATCAACAGTAATAGCACAAATACACGTTTGAGCCCTAGGGGCGTACCAAACCATATACCAATAAAGTGGTATAAGAACCACGACTGAGCTAGACACAAGGCCTAGAGCCTGTAGAAGTGCTTGGACCACAAGGAACCACCCAAGGTAGTGACACAGGGGACCCACGGGGGACGCGTGCAGTGTAAGAACACTGCCGCGATTCGCCGTTGACTTCTATGGGGAATGTCGCGGTTGGAGTTTTAAAGAAAAGGGACACTTAGAGGAGGACTTGGAGCAAACCCTCTTAGAACTAGGCTGTTCTAGTGTCAATACCCACGGGAGCACTGGAGTACTCGAGTTACCTCACCCAGGGGAGCCGGGTGCATAGGTGTCTTTCGGGGTCGGGTTTCGTCGTCGTTTTCAATGGCGATCTGCTGCAAAGTGCTGCTGGCGGCCAAGTCGAAAGTGTTCGGGTGGATCCAAAGGTGGATCGAAGATCTGAAGAACCTGAGAGCAGAGGGGACAGACTCTGGGTCACTAGCCAGTGACCAGGAAGGTGATGAGCAGATGCCCACCAATGTCGAGTGCTTCAGGTAGGTTGACAGTTGTCTTGACTCTTCAGCCACGAGGTCCAGGAGGAGTTGACAACAACCAGGAGCTGGATTCGAGCTGGTCCACGACGTCTGTCGATTGCAGGGGTGTCGGCGACCGGATTGGACCCAACAAGCCCTGGCAACGGCAAGTCTCGTGGAAATGGAAGAAGGACGATGGTGCAGACCAGCAAGGTCTGAGGGACTCACCCAGCGAAGGTAAGTCAGGGCATACCTGGAGCAACCAGGGAGCCCAAGCAGAAGAAGATTGGCCTTTGGGAGGGCCTACTAGCCAACGGACTAGCGACCGCGAAGGAGCCTTCGAGTGGACGCACTTAGAGCTGGCTCACGGGACACTCGTGGAGTGGAGGCCAGTGATCTTCGGTGCAGTCGGTGCTGGAGGCTGGGGCTACTCAGAGCCCAAAGCAAAACTTCGTGGGAGACCCAGAAGAGGATGCACTTGCAAATGTGCTCGGTGTCCAGGGGTCACGGTTCCACGTTACCCATGACAGCTACGGACCTCAGCTTTGCTGGGGACTCAGGGCAGCCTCGGGGAAGTCTGGAAATCCACCTCTGGTGATGCAAAGACTTCGACGTCTGGCGGGAGCTTCAGCGATGCAGACCGGACAATTGCTTCGTTGGTGCCTGCCAAGCAGGGGAGTCACTCCTTGACCCCAAGGGAGATTCTTCAGTCCTCTAATCTTGAAGTAGAGCGTCGAAGGTCCAGGATTCTGTGTCAGAGTTTCGTCCAGGTAAATCTAAAGTCCTAAGGACTGGGGTCCCATACTTATACTAAGTTAGGGGGTTGGACATACTCTGGGGACCCACCTATGGGAGGGTCAGGGCAGAGGGTGGTTACACCCCTTTCCCTTTGTCCAGTTTCGCACTCAGAGCAGGGGCTGGAAGCCCCTGAGCCGGTTTGAACTGGGGTATGCACAGGGACACCAAATGTGCCCCCAGTGCAGGACTTCAAAGCACCAGAGAGTGCTCCCGCCCAGCCCCAATACACACTATCCTGTCTGGGGAGGTGGTTACACCTCCCTGGGACAGGAAACCTATTGTCCAGGCCTCCCCTGCCGGAGTTTCGGCCAGCAGCAGGAGGCCAGACTCGTGTCTGTGGCAGCGGCATCCATTTTGTGATGCCAGGGCTTGGAAAGAAGTTACCGGGCAGGCCGGTGTGTACATGTCTCTCCCTCTAGAAGGGTGGAATGCTACCCCTGCTGCCAGAACTGGCGGGGGGTAGTATTCCAAGATGTTTGACACCAAACACGACATGTTTCCGTGCAGCCATCCCAAAGTTAGCATTTAACGCGAGGTTATAATGCGCTTAAGAGTATATGGTCAGGCTGCACTACAAACAGCATCAGAGAAGGGTCTCCGAATGCTGCAGAGGGGCCCTGCTCATGCAGGGGCACCCTCTCACATAGGAACCACGCACTCTACCTCCAGGATTGATAAGGCCTGCCATAGGAGTGACTTATAGGTTTATATGTGTGTATGTATGTAGTGACATAGGTAGCCTATATCACAGTAAGGGGTGCATGCACCACCTTACCCAGGCTGCAGTAGCAGACCTGTGGTATCCTTTTGGCTGGCCTTCCAGGGGTGGCACAATACATGCTTCAGCCCCTGGCAGGCCTCTGAGGTACCTATGCCCTGGGTACATAGTATACCATATACTAGGGACTTATAAGGGCACTCCAGATTCCAATCAGAGATGTGCCTAAGGCACATGGAAACCATTTTAGAGAGGAAGCAGCTAGGCTGGGGTTCTGATTAGCAGGGCCCCAGGCAGACTAAAGTCGAAAAACAGTGAAGCATCAGCAAAAAGTGGGGGTACCCATGTGAAGCAGATCCTACTCTCCTACACAACCCCCCAAACGTAGGGACATTAAACTAACCTTGCCCAGTTAAGTCTTCATGTTCTAAGTGGAAGTACCTAGAGAGTCCATCTGCATTGGCATGGTTACTCCCAGGTCTATGTTCCACTGTGAAGTCCATCCCCTGTAGGGAAATGGACCACCTAAGCAGTTTGGGGTTTTCACCCTTCATTTGTTTTAGCCATAAGAGGGGCTTATGGTCTGTTTGAACAAGGAAGTGAGTACCAAACAAGTATGGCCTCAACTTCTTCAGAGCCCAGACCACAGCAAAGGCCTCCTCTCAATGGCTGACCAACGTTTCTCTCTAGGGGTCAGCCTTCTGCTAATAAAAGCTACTGGCTGATCCTGACCTTCATCATTCAATTGTGACAGTACAGCCCCTACCCCCAATTCAGATGCATCTGTTTGGACAATGAACTTCTTGGAGTAATCAGAACTCTGTAGAATGGGAGCAGTGCACATGGCCTGCTTTAGGTCATCAAATGCCTTTTGACAGCTAACTGTCCACTGAACCTTTTTGGGCATTTTCTTGGAAGTTAAGTCATTCAGGGGTGTCACTATTGATCCATACCCCTTGACAAATCTCCTATAGTACCCAGTCAGGCCTAAAAAGGCTCTCACCTGAGTCTGGGTAGTTGGAGCAGTCCAGTCCATGATGGTCTGGATCTTGCTCTGCAGTGGTTGAACCTGGCCTCCACCCACAAGGTGGCCCAGGTACACAACCTGACTCTGCCCTATCTGGCACTTGGTGGCCTTGATAGTCAGGCCTGCTTTCTGCAGGGCCTGTAAAACATTTCTGAGGTGGACCAGGTGATCCTCCCAGGTGGAGCTAAAGACAGCAATATCATCTAGATATGCTGCACTATAGGCTTCCAGACCTGTAAGGACTGTATACACCAACCTCTGAAAAGTGGCAGGTGCATTCTTCAGACCAAAGGGCATCACCACAAATTGATAATGCCCACTAGGGGTTGAGAATGCTGTCTTTGGCTTTGCATCATCAGCTAGTCTGATCTGCCAGTAGCCAGCTGTCAGGTCAAATGTGCTTAGATACTTGGCTGAGGCCAAAGTGTCTATTAGCTCATCTGCCCTAGGTATTGGATGGGCATCAGTCCTAGTGACTGCATTGAGACCCCTGTAGTCCACACAAAACCTCATCTCTCTCTTCCCACCAGTGGTGTGAGGTTTTGGTACAAGGACCACTGGACTAGCCCAAGGGCTATCTGAGGGTTCAATAACTCCCAAATCCAACATCTTCTGGACTTCTGTCCTGATACAGTCCCTGACATGGTCAGGTTGCCTATAAATCTTATTTTTAATAGGCAGACTGTCCCCAGTGTCCACTTCATGAGTGCACCAGGTGGTCTGACTGGGTATCAGTGAGAATATGTGCCTGAACTGATTGAGCACCTGTCTGCAATCAGTTTGCTGCTGGGCAGTGAGGCTGCCTGCCAAGGCTACGCCATCCACTGACCCATCATCAGGGTTCTGTGAGAGCAGGTCAGGGAGTGGGTCACTCTCTTCCTCCTGTCCCTCATCAGTAGCCATGAGCAAGCCCATGTCTGCCCTGTCCACATATGGTTTTAATCTGTTGACATGGAGAACCCTGTGGGGACTCCTGGGTGTTCCTAGGTCTACTAAGTAGGTAACCTCACCCTTCTGTTCAACAATGGTATGGGGTCCACTCCATTTGTCTTGGAGAGCTGCTGGGGCCACTGGCTCCAACACCCATACCTTCTGCCCTGGCTGGTAAACAGTCAGGACAGCCTTTTGGTCATGCCAGGCTTTTTGAAGTTCCTGGCTAGCCTCAAGGTTTTTAGTTGCCTTTTTCATATACTCAGCCATCCTGGAGCAGAGACCAAGTACATAGTCCACTATGTCTTGCTTTGGGGGCTTGAGAGGTAACTCCCATCCTTCCTTCACCAAGCACAATGGACCCCTGACAGGGTGACCAAACAAAAGTTCAAAAGGGCTGTAGCCAACCCCTTTTGAGGCACCTCCCTGTATGCAAATAAAAGGCAGGGCAAGAGTATGTCCCATCTTCGCCTAAGCTTTTCTGGGAGCCCTTTAATCATGCCCTTCAGGGTTTTGTTGAATCTCTCAACTAAACCATTGCATTGTGGGTGATAGGGTGTGGTGAACTTGTAAGTCACTCCACACTCCTTCCACATTGCTTTCAAGTATCCAGACATAAAGTTAGCACCCCTGTCGAATACAACCTCCTTAGGGAAGCCCACTCTTGAGAAAATTCCCAGGAGGGCCCTTGCCACCACAGGTGCTGTAGTGGTCCTAAGGGGAATAGCCTCTGGGTACCTGGTGGCATGATCCACTACCACCAGGATAACCCTGTGCCCAGATGCTGTTTGGGGATCCATGGGACCAACAATGTCAATCCCCACCCTTTCAAAGGGAACCCCCACCACAGGTAGTGGTATCAGGGGGGCCTTTGTGGTGCCACCTGCCTTGCCACTGGCCTGGCATTTTACACAGGAGCGACAAAACTCCTTGGTGTCTTCAGACATGTGGGGCCAGTGAAAGTGAGGGACAATTCTGTACCAAGTCTTGTTCTGGCCCAGGTGACCTGCTAAGGGAATGTCATGGGCTAGGGTCAATAGGAAGCCCCTGATCTTCAGAGGTATAACCAACCTCCTGGTGGCACCAGGCTTGGGGTCTCTACACTCTGAGTACAAGAGTCCATCATCCCAATACACAGTATGGGTACCACTAGCTTTCCCAGCAGCCTCAGCAGCAGCTTGCTGTCTGAGGGGTTCAAGAGAGGGGCAGCTCTGCTGCTCCTGGCTCAGATCTGCCCTGGAAGGGCCCCCCTGTCCCCAAGAACTCAACCTGGTCAGGTTCAAGCTCCTCTGGGACAGTTCCTTCCTCAGGACTGAGATCATCCCCTCAAGAGACTGATCTTCCTTCTGAGCCAAGGGGGAAGGCACTGCCTTTACCCTACTACTCCTCTTCTTGGAGGGCACTTGATCCATTATTCCAGAATCCAAGGCCTGTTCAGTGTTAGACATTTTGGCTTGTGACCTGGTCACAGCAAACACATCTGCAGGGATGCCCAGCATTTCTGCATGGGTCCTGAGCTCCACTTCTGCCCAAGCTGAAGTTTCTAAATCATTGTCAAGCAAGCATTCAACTGGTAGGTCTGCACTTACCACAACCTTCTTAAGGCCAGTTACCCCTCCCCAGGAGAAGTTAACAACTGCCAGAGTATGGTCTGTTCTGACGTTGCTAGCATTGGTCACTTGGTACATTTCACCAAGTATAATCTTGGAATTCTACCCCCACCGCCAGAACTGGTGGGGGGGTAGTATTCCAAGATGTTTGACACCAAACACGACATGTTTCCGTGCAGCCATCCCAAAGTTAGCATTTAAAACGCGAGGTTATAATGCGCTTAAGAGTATATGGTCAGGCTGCACTACAAACAGCATCAGAGAAGGGTCTCCGAACGCTGCAGAGGGGCCCTGCTCATGCAGGAGCACCCTCTCACATAGGAACCACGCACTCTGCCTCCAGGATTGATAAGGCCTGCCATAGGAGTGACTTATAGGTTTATATGTGTGTATGTATGTAGTGACATAGGTAGCCTATATCACAGTAAGGGGTGCATGCACCACCTTACCCAGGCTGCAGTAGCAGACCTGTGGTGTCCTTTTGGCTGGCCTTCCAGGGGTGGCACAATACATGCTTCAGCCCCTGGCAGGCCTCTGAGGTACCTATGCCCTGGGTACATAGTATACCATATACTAGGGACTTATAAGGGCACTCCAGATTCCAATCAGAGATGTGCCTAAGGCACATGGAAACCATTTTAGAGAGGAAGCAGCTAGGCTGGGGTTCTGATTAGCAGGGCCCCAGCCAGACTAAAGTCGAAAAAAACAGTGAAGCATCAGCAAAAAGTGGGGGTACCCATGTGAAGCAGATCCTACTCTCCTACAATCATGTTTAGCGAATGATTTTCCTAGCACCATAATTTCACCCTGAAAACATAATACCCTTTGCACACCCTGAAAAATAGTTTGCATGATCCTCTGGAAGACAGTAGAGACAGATGCCAAGTCAATTGGCATCCTGCAGTATCAGCACTCCCCTAGTGATGTGACAAAAGAAGTCAAAGGACGAGATTCCGGATGCAGATCCACCTGGTGGTACGCTGCTGACATATCCAGAACACTATACACTGCCACCACCCATCATGCTCATCATCTCCCCGACGTTGGGTGATGGCTGCCTATCCACCCATATATTTTTATTGGGTCCCTCAAGTCAACACATAGGCGGACTCTATTTCCTTCCTTTTAGGGCCACCCAAATGGGGGGTCAACCATTCGGATAAGTCAATCGGCTCATTGTTCTTTTCTCCCACCAGCTTGTTCAATTCTTGTTGATGTGGTTCCCTCATTAAGTATGGTACGGACCTTACTTTGTGCACAGCAGGTGTAGCAGTCCTCTTGAGAATTATCCGATGAGTGAACTTCTTCAGTACAACCAACTTGTCAGAAAACATCAGCTGAAATCTCTTCATTAACTTCTTGCCCCACTCGTTATCCTCATTGTGTTTCACAATTTCACTTTCATTCACTGGTTCTATTACCATGACAGATTCTTTGGCATTGAGGCCAAGTACTATGCTCAAATCTTTTTGGTGGTGCCATCCCAATAAATCTGACCCCTCAATTGTTATGTAGACACTGCCAAGCACCCCCACTTTGTTTGAAAATTATGTCCATCCATTGCATTCCTATTATATCAATCCTCAATCAATCAATCAATCAATCAGGGAATTGTAAGTAGGCCTAATTGTAAGCATGCTACTCACCCGTGAGGGTCTCAAGGCGCTGGGGGGGGGTCCGCAGATCTGTTTAGCCGAAGAGCCAGGTCTTGAGGGTCTTCCTGAAGGTGTTCAGGGAGGGGGCACGTCTGATGTCTGCCGGTAGCTCGTTCCAGGTCTTGGCTGCAATGTGAGAGAAGGATCTTCCGCCTGCTCTGGCTCTGTGGATGCGCAGGGTTTATGCCAGTGCGAGGTTGGAAGATTGGAGGTTTCTTTTGGGTACGTGGAAGTTGATTCTGTCGTTGAGGTATTTGGGTCCGTTGTTGTGTAGGCATTTGTAGACGTGAGTGAGGATTTTGAAAGTGACTCTTTTCTCCACGGGGAGCCAGTGGAGACTTCGTAGGTGTTGGCTGATGAGTTTGTGTCGGGGGATGCCGAGGACGAGTCTGGCGGCGGTGTTCTGTATTGTCTGGAGTTTGCGGAGTAGGGACTTGTTGATGCCGGCGTAGAGTGTGTTTCCATAGTCCAGTCTGCTGGTGATGAGTGCGTGGGTGACTGTCTTCCTTGACTCAGGGGGATCCACTTGAAGGTCTTACGGAGGATGCGGAGGGTATTGAAGCAGCTGGAGGTGACGGCGTTGACCTGTCGGTTCTTGGTGAGTGATGAGTCGAGTACGATGCCGAGGTTCTTGGTGTGGTCTGAGGACGTAGGTGGGCTTCCGAGGGTGGTCGGCCACCAGGTGCTGTCCCATGCAGAAGAGGTGGTACCGAGGACTTCTGTCTTCTCGGCGTTGAGCTTCAGGCAGCTGTTGGTCATCCAGACTGCGATGTCTTGCATTCCTTTCTGGAAGTTGAGTTTGGCAGTGGTGGGGTCTTTAGTGAGGGAGAGGATGAGGTGGGTGTCGTCGGCGTAGGATATGATGTTGAGGCCGTGTTGTCCGACGATGGCTGCGAGGGGGGCCCTGTAGACGTTGAAGAGGGTGGGGCTCAGTGATGAACCCTGTGGGACTCCGCAGGTGCTTTTTGTGGGGTCGGAGAGGAAGGGTGGGAGTCTGATCCTTTGGCTTCTTCCGGTGAGGAATGATCGGATCCAGTCCAGGGCTGTTCCTTGTATGCCTGCGTCGTGTAGTCACAGTGTCAAAGGCCGCTGATAGGTCAAGTAGTATGAGGGCTGCGTAGTGGCCTTGGTCCAGGAGGGTGCGGATGTTGTCTGTGGTGGTGAGTAGGACGGTCTCTGTGCTGTGGTTGCTTCGGAATCCAGATTGAAACGGGTCGAGGACGGCGTTCTCTTCAATGAATCGTGTCAGTTTCCTGTTGACTGTTTTCTCTGCAACTTTGGCTGCGAAGGGGAGGAGCGAGATGGGCCGATAGTTCTTGAGGTCGGTGGGGTCAGCTGTGGGCTTCTTGAGCAGGGGTCTGACTTTTGCGCGCTTCCTGTCGTCTGGGAAGGTGCCTGTTTTGAAGGTGGTGTTGATGGTGCATTGTAGTTTGGGTTCGATGGCGGCTGCGGCTCTGTGGTAGATGTAAGGGGGGCAGGGGTCGGTGGGGGCCCCGAGTGGATGCTTTTCATGGTTGAGGCGGTGTCTTCGGCATTGATCGGTGTCCAGTTGGAGATGGTGGGCTGGCTGGTGTTTCTGGGGGGCGGGGGCCATCTGTGGTGCCTAGTGGATGGTCGATGAAGTTGTCGTAGAGGTTTTTGATCTTGAGGTGGAAATAGGTTCCAAGCTTGTCGCAGAGGTCTTGGGATGGGGTGATGTCTGTGGCTTTGCTGCGTGGGTTGGTGAATTCTTGAATGACACTGACAAGTTCCTTGGAGTTGGTGGAGTTGGCCAGGATTTTGTTGTGGATGAAGTTCCTCTTGGTGGCTCTGATCTGGTTGTGGTAGTCCGTCATGGCGTCCTTGTAGGTGGTGTGGTTTTCGGTTGTCTTGGTGTTTCTCCAGTTCTTCTCCAGGCATCTGCAGGTGCGTCTGGCTTCTTGGAGAGCGGTGGTGAACCAGGCGGCTTTCCTGGGGCGTTGTCTGTCGGGGTTGCGTAGCGGGGCGAGCTCGTCTGCGCAGTTGGAGATCCAGGTGTGGAGTTCTCTGGCTGCGTCATTTGCGTCGGGTGCCCAGGTGTGGTTATCTCGGGTGAGAGTGGAGTTAAGTTGCTCGTTGGTAACCTTGCTCCAGTTCCTTCGAGGTGGGCATGGGGCTGGTTTGGGTGCCTTGGGTTTGTTGATGGTGAAGTGTACGCAGTGGTGGTTGGTCCATGGCGGCTGCATTGTGTGGCTGAATTGGACGCTGTTTCCTGCTGCGAAGATGGGGTCGAGGGTGTGTCCTGCTCTGTGGGTCGGTGTGTTGACGAGTTGTTTAAGTCCGATGCTGGCGAGGTTGTCATGAAGGATAGTGGAGTTGGGGTCGCTGGGGTTGTTGAGGTGGAAGTTCAGGTCTCCAATGAGTATGTAGTTTGTTGAGGCGATGGCATGGGGGGCGATGAAGTCGGTGATGGTGGTGGCGAAGGGTGTTCGGGGGCCGGGGGGTCTGTAGATGAGGGTTCCTCTGAGTGTGGCTTTGGGGGTGGTCTGGATCTGGAAGTGCAGGTGTTCGGCAGAGGGTAAGGTTTCGCTGGAGGTGGTGAGGCGGAGGGTGCGCTTGTGGGCGATGGCAAGGCCCCCTCCAGGGTGGTTGACGCGGTCTTTCCTCTGGATCTTGTATCCGTCTGGGATGGCGGTGCTGATGTCGGGGCGGAGGATGCGTTGGGCCAGGTCTCGGTGAAGAAGGCAATGTCGGGCGAGAGAGAGTCGAGTAGGTTCCAGATTTCCATGGCGTGTTTGTGTACGGAGCGTACGTTGAGGAGGATGCATTTTAGGGTGTCGCCGGTGCTGGCGTCGGCGGTGTTGGAAGCCGGGGTGGCGGTGAGTGTCTGGCGGCAGTGGAGGCAGGAGAACTGGCTGTGGGTCATGTTCGGCGAGGACTGTTGGCATTCTCTAAGTCTTCCAGGGCTGAGTGCGAGGAGGGTGGTGGTGTCGTAGCGATGGGTAGTGGGAGGTCCAGGCTTCCTGGCGCTGGCCGCGGTTGGGTCGTGGGCGGGCACAGATGGGCTTGCCTTTGGTGTGCCTTTGGCGAGCCGGCGGCGCGCCTGCTGTGCGACTGTGCAGTGGCCGCCATTAAGTAGGGGATGTGGGAGGGAAGAGAGGCTGGGAGGCGGGAGCAGGGGAATTCCGGGTGGGAGAAGCCGCATGGGCAGCAGCGGCGAAAGGCGAAAGGAACAGGCAGGCACGAGAAAATAAAAACAGTGGTGGAATTAGAGCAAGACAAAGATGGGCACAATAACAGTGGCACAACAGAGAAAAATTAAGAAAAAAAACGGCTGAGAAGGTTACGGTGGTTGCAGGCAGTCTGGTCCCAGTTGGAGCGGGCAGCAGGTGCAGGAGCAGGCAGCAGCCTCAAACCTCCCAAGGAGGAGGTCGGGTCTGGAGGCAAGAGACGGCACAGCGGAGCTGCGGGAAGAGAGTGGACCTAGACCGAGGGTCGGAGGTCTTACTCCTCTTGCCCACATAGCCGAATGCTTTCACATCCGATTGTTCCCATGAGGAGCAGGGTCAAGACTAACTTGCATATGGCTGGGTCCAAACCAGGGTGGTGTGTTGAGCAAAAAAAGAATCGATTAAACCCAGATTTTTGTGACTGGGGGTGAATGATTGCATTGCTCAGTATCCATCCTTCATTTGTTCTTTTTACTTTTGTCCCCTTAAGTGGGAAGGTTATGCCCAGCCGTGGGTCCCGTGCTTACTGTGCCACTGGATTCAAGCTAACCTTCCTGATTAGGTGTGATACCCCAAAATTGGTCCCAGAATGCTTGTTTCCGATCCTGGAAGAACCTGGCTTTGCAGTTCGGGCTGGACTGTTCCCATGAAGAGCAGGGTTAAAACTGATTTGCATATGGCTCGGTCCAAACTGGGGTGGCGTGGAGAGCAAAAAAACAATGGATTAAACACAGATCTTTGTGACTGGTGGTGAATGTTTGCATTGTTCAGCATTCCGTCCATCATTTGTTCTTTTTGCTTTTGTAACCCTAAGTGGGAGGGGTACACCCAGACGTGGGTCCCGTGGTCACTGCGTCACTAGATTCGAGTTAGCCTGGCTGATGAGCGGTGATACCCCGAAACCAGGCCTAGGATGCTAGCTCCTGGTCAAGGGAGGACCTGGCTTGATGGTTCGGGCTGGACTATTCCAATGAGGAGCAGGGTCAAGACTGATTAGCATATGGCTGGGTCCTAACTGGGGTGGCGTGGTGGGCAAAAAAACAATAGATTAAACCTAGATCTTTGTGACTGGGGTGAATGTTGCCTGAAACCGGTCCCAGGATGCTTGTTTCCGGTCCAGGGGGGACCTGGCTTGACAGTTCGGGCTGGACTGTTCCCAAGAAGAGCAGGGTCAAGAGTAATTTGAATATGGCTGGGTCTAAACTGGGGCTGCTTGGTGAGCAAAAAATTGATGGATTAAACCCAGATCTTTGTGACTGGGTGTGAATGTTTGCATTATTCAGCATTCTGTCCATCATTTGTTCTTTTCACTGATTGGTGTAGCATGCATGGATATTAGTCTGACAGGTTATGATTAACCCTGGGCGTAGTTCGCGAAGTAGCGCTTCGCGAAGCTACGCAAAGTGAAGTTCGCACTACGCGAGCTTCGCGTAGCACTACGCGAACTGCGTAGTGCGTGTTCGCAATGATTACACAGTGCCGGATGCTTGTCCGCACTGTGCAATCATTGAAACGGCATCTTGCACAGTGCGAGCTGTCTTTACTGCCGCTCGAGTAGATTTTTACTCGAGCTGCAGCTTTCTCAACGCGGACTGGTAGTTTCTCATCGCGAGCGGTCGCGAGCATACGCGACCACTCGCAATGAGAAACCTGACCTCCCCGCGTTGAGAATCTCGCCGGGAGGTTTATTTTCCACGCTCGCGATCGGCAACTTGTGTTGCTGATCGCGAACGAGGAAAAGTCTCGCCGGGATGTCATTTTAGCTTGCTCGCGGTCGCCAACTTGACGTTGAGGACCGCGAGCAAGCAAAATGACCGCTGCACTACGCTACGCGTGTTTGCACTGTGCTACGTGCAATTCGCGTTGTGCGAAGTAGCGCAAACTTCGCAAACTACGCGAGCGTAGCGTAGTTTTCCGCCCAGGCCTAGTTATGATGGGTACTTCTAAGTGTAAATCGTTATGTGTATGACTAAACAAAGACCAATTTATGCTTTTTAATATTTCGTTCACACTGTCTAAGTGCGTGTCATGATCGAATTAACCTAGATTATACGTGTTACATGCATTTAACAAAGTAAGTCACACAATTAAATAAGGATATATGAATAAGTCAACTTAAAGTTTTAGAAAAAACACCGAAGATTTTTCTGTAACACGTTCCCATATGCCCACATATAATTCAACACATTTAAAATATGTAAAAAGTTATTGGAATTGACAAATATTTACATTGATAACATTCATTTAAGTACGCATTATGAAAGACAGAATGTAATATAGACAACATTGACATAAAAAGGCAAATTAAACACGAGATATGACAAAACTAAGCTTTCAATCCACAAATAAAATATTTTGTTTTTCTTAATAGATAGTAAGACTTAGCACCTTGCTGATGCTCATGAGCGTCCACCTCAGTATGGGGTCAGACCAAGCAGTTTTCATGTTCCCCCTAGTGTAGTGCACAGAACTTGTTGGATGCCCTCAGTACAGTAAATAAGCATTCAGTCTTACAACCTGACACTATGTGTGTTACCACTAACTTCACTGCAGTGAGTGGTGACGTTGTGCCAGATCTCAATCCATGTTGCCTTACTCAGTCGGATTTCTGGTTCCCTGTAGACCTGAAAATACGTTTGGTTGACTACTTCATGGAGAATCTGTGGCCATCTCTTCTCTATGAAAAGGAACGGCAGGATTTAGGATGTTAGTATGGTGGTCCTTGGATGACTTATACATGGCCGACTTCTGGTACCTATTTGTCATTTCCTGGTTGTTGAGGTTGGTGAATTTTTCCACTATATAGTTCTCCGTGTCTGAGACGGAGTTCTAGGCCTACATAGCTAAGGTGTGAATGTAAAATGTATGTGGTCATACAATGGAATATCTTGATAAATAAATCAGTGATATATGTATAGATGTGCATGAAATATATAAGTAAGAGTAGTTGTTAAATTATGGTTTTGCAACAGGCGTGTCTCACAAATGGTAATTGGATGGTGACATAGTCCACCATTCTTATTGATTGAATGCTATGTAACCAATGTAATACAACAGCCAAACTAACAGCTCAGGTGAAATCTAAGACCACTATTCAGTCACACACCTGCGGACCCTGATCTCTGTTCTGAAGGTGTTGTGGAACATATATACTACTTTGGGGAAAACTGGCACATAATTCCCCTCCCCCCAAGATGATCAAGACATTTGAAGAGCAACTTAAGGATGCCAAAATGCATTCAATGACAGCCTGTGCATGTGGGTGTGCCCTCCTTGCTTCTGTTGAGGCTGAATATCAAAAGGGGGTCTGGCAGTGGGGAAAGATGGTATATCCAGCAGCACCTGCCACAAGTGAATGTGATTTTTCAAATGTTTCAGACATTCTATATATGGATGCACCCAATGTTAGTGATGGAGCAAGGACTCACAAATGAGACTTGCTCGAATGCAATCTCCTCACAGTATTAATTTATTAAATTTGTATTGTCTCTACTAATTCTTGCATACACTACACGAATAGTAAGGATGCTTGCCTATGTGTTTTATTAATGAATAACGCTTGTCCGTAATCCAAAATGGCCGCTAAAGCGCGGGAACCCTACTGCGCATGTCCCAACCACATCACGTGTTGTGACGTCTCTTCTTGCTTGGTGGGAAATTTCTGCTTCTGCGCAGTGTGCATTAAAATGGCTGCTTGATGTTTTCACATGCTTCAGCTTGCTCTCATGTCATTATTAAACTGTCGTTTCTCTAACGCTACTAATGCGGGATAGAATTTATAATTAAATGGGAATAGAGTAGAAAGAGTGGGCATACAGTGAAACATTTTATTTGTGATTTTAATGTTTTCTTCTTTGACTTTTATTAGTTCGTAAACTTGGGCCTGGGTTTGGTGAACTGAAAGCTCGTGTGACAAAGATTCTTCACATGCGCCCTGAGAGGCAGACCAGAAAGAAAAAGATGAAGTCAACTTGGACATCACCCAAGGCCATGACCTGCTGGCCGACACCACTACATACCAAGATGTTCTCGTCGAAAAGAAACATTTTATATGAATAAATTGTAAATTTTGTCATGAGACGGGTGGGAAATAAAGCAAATGTATTAAATTGAAGGGGCGGTAGTTTAAAAACAATAGGCTTCAGAAATACAAGGCAAATCAATATGGTGTGAGAATCCACCCCCTGTCCCTGTCCAATCAGAAGTAGTGGTCCCATATTTTAGCAACATTAAGGGGAGGTACATGGGTGTAGAAGGGTATAATAGATATAGAATTAGTTTATTAGTTAGCTTAGCACAGAACGCGAAGAAGAGCTCCAGACTGCCAAGCTGATCGATTGCAGACTGACTCCCTATCCAGAGAGGTCCTGAGGAGGGGGCGGCGGAGTCCATTAGAAGGAAGACACGGGCGAATCAAGGAGAAGTCGAGTATCAGAGAGGGGAACGACGCAGGCGTCGTTGTAGAGAGGTCACCGGTCCTGTCCTGATCCTGGAGGAGTTCTTTGGTCTTCATCCTTCCTGGGTCCTATTCTTTCCAACTCCTTGGCCAAGGGGTTTGGTTCTTGCACTTAGGTAAATATAATGCAACCTTTAGTTGCGCTGCTGTCTCTATCCTCTCCTTTTCTGAGGGACCGTCATTGATTAGCAATAGTTATTCTATGCTTCATCTTGGGTATTGCGATTAAGTACCGTGTGGTTCTGTATTTTACTCTGCTAAATCTTTAGATAAACATTTTAAAACTTCCTGACTCAGTGGATATTTCAGGATTATGTACTATAATGAATGTCACTCATTTTAAATTTCCCAATTAGCAAAGGATTCATTGGTAAGTCATTACTCTTCATTCGGAAGGTAATTGGTAGCAGGGATTTTGATAAAGAGTAACAACTGATAAAACCCAGCATAAGTATTAGCGTAGTATGAATGTATGGGCCCAAGTGAGTATCTGGTGTATGAATGCTGTTTGCTAATATCGCGCTGGATCAGTTTTCTGGTAATCAGAGGATGGTTACTCTTTGTTAATTGGGTAATGAGAATTTTATTTTTTATGAACTAACATCCGTGTATTCAAAGTTTATTTTATGTTGTCCAGAATCCCCGGGGAAAATTGAATAGCGGATGGTAAGTGGAAGCCATACTGCAGTGAGGTTATCTGTCAGGCAGAAATAGTGCTGAAAAGTTAAGCAGGACTATCAGTACTGGTTAGGGAATCTATGTGTGTGAGTAATAGCAAAAGAGTACGCTGGTGAAAATTTGATGTTATATCACCTAGAAAGGGTAACATTGAAGAAGTAACAGGTACTTCTGGAGTTTGTTTGAAGAGTAAACGGAAGGGTTTTACTCGTAGTGTATGTTTAGTAAACGGAAAGGTTTTACTAAATATGAGAGAAAACTATCTTTTCTAAATTAGAGAAACTGGCACGATAGCGAATGTTTTATGTTGTTACTGAAATTTAATTAAGAATTATAGAGAAAATAAGTTTGCATACGAATTTGTAAAGGGAGGGTCAGTTGCCGGAGAGGGAGCTGACGTCACAAACGCCGCGCCGGGATTGATTGATACAGTGGGTGTGGAAAGACCCTTGTAAAGGAGGGGTCAGTAGTCAGGAGTAGTACTGACGTCACAGGTACCGCGCTGGGATTGGTTGAAACAGCGAGGGACAGTGAAGAGCAGATTGTAAAGGAGGGGTTGACAGACAAACGTCACAAAAAGGCCGCGCGAGGATTGGCTCGGGAATAAAAGATAGCAGACACTTGATTGGTTGATATTCTAGAAGCTAAAATCTTAGTGGGTAGAGATTGCATGTTAAAACGCGATCCGACTTTAACAGGAACTCGTCCGGATAGGAGATTCCTAGGTTTTGCAGAATATAATTTTATACACCGAAGATTAGATAGAATGTACGGAGAGAAGAGAAAAATGTCCTTTCTGCAAAAGATTAAGAACTATTTTAAAAAGGATAAACCAATCAAAACTAGGGAAGGAATTATCATTCCACCAGCTAAAACGCCCGCTTCATTTATGATGATGGAGAGAGGTTATCATACTTGTGTATGGATAGAGAATTGGATAGAATATACCAAAAATTGTGGAATTGGATAGAATATACCAAAAATGATTGAATACTAGCATTTCCCGAGAATGGTACCTTCAATGGAAGAATTCTTCAAAATTTGAGATTGAGGATGAATGACCTAGAACCCAGACCTAGATTAACTCAATACGAAGCCTTAGAGGAATGGGAAACCGAGGCATTTGAGCGTGACCGATCCAGGAGTAATAGGGGTTATCGAGGATTTTTCCCCAGATACCAACATGAGTCTAGGGATGGTCAGATGAAACAATGGAGAAGGGCAATGATTACAGAAGGACTATATCCATTGTTAACAGCAGAGGAAAAATTAGGAAGTAAATGTACAGAAAAGACAAAACATTTAATGAGAAGTGACGATTCTGAAGACAAATTTATGGAAGAAATGTTAAGGAACCCCCCACCATATCAAGATGGGACAAGTGGATGCACCCCAAGTGCACCACCGTTAAAAACCCCATTAGTACCACAGGTAATGCATGAATTCACCCCTAGTATAATACTTCATGACAAAGAAAGAGAAGCCCTAGAGAAGACCAGAGCAGAATTAATACAGAAAATAACACAAATAAAAGTACATCCTGATTCATTGACCATACCTGTAACAATTGGTCCAGTAGTTCCATTATATGGTACTCAGGGAAACTGTCCTCCACCGATACTTGCACCTACTCCTGTAAACGCTACAAAACCTGAAGCAGTAGTAATGGTTGAAGATCACTTTAGTGACAGCGAATCCACAATATCATTGATGGATTTACCCATTCGAGATTCTGTCAATATTACTCCCAAGAGAACTACACCTGGGTGTTCAAAAGATATAAGTCTAGTAACTTCATTAGGAGCGAAAAGTGCCACAATAGTCACCCCTGAAGACTTAGAAAGGTGGGCACAAGAATCAGATAAACAGTGCACACCTCCAAAAATAATAGACATTCATAAATTGAAAGTCGAATTAGAAGAATTAATAGCAGGAAATATAGGACTAGATCACTTAAATACCTATGATGATGAAGAATTATTATTTATGTGCAGGAGTATTACAAGAAATGTAAGATTATTCCATGAAAAATTATCCAATTTACCACTACAGATGGGAATAGAAATAGGGAGATCAAAGGTGTTGCAGAAACCCTATAGAGCAGAATTTTCAGAAAAAGATTTAGAAAACATGAATGCCTCTGGAAGAAAATTACAAGTAAGGGAATTAATGATAGTTCTACAAAAATGGGGAGACCTAGATAGATGGAGAACTAGATGGGCCAAGAAAAAGGAAGAAGCACGATCCAGTAGATCAGCATCGGAATATGTGATGAAAGAAACAGGGAAAGCTGACCAAATGTACCCAATGCGAGAAGTTGCGGGAGGAGGATATA
Organism: Calotriton arnoldi; assembly: GCA_963921515.1. Taxonomy (NCBI): domain Eukaryota; kingdom Metazoa; phylum Chordata; class Amphibia; order Caudata; family Salamandridae; genus Calotriton; species Calotriton arnoldi. Next base: position 50,543 of record CAWUFW010009195.1, read on the forward strand.
TACATGTCCCATGGAGCAGACAGGATATTTTGTCATTTACGAATGATTTTCCAAAGTTGAGAGAAAAACCAATTGAATGGTACAAACAGGTTGAAAGGTTTGTGAAGGTGTCAAAGGTATTGTTAAAGGACTTAGATGGTTTGTTTGACATAGTGGTACCTGCCGATTTGTGGACAGATTGTAAAATTACAGTTGATTGGCCAAGTGACGAGTATCCTAGAGATCCGAAAACAGGTGCCCCGTCAAATGATGTGATGAAAAAGTATCAGCAGGTGATAACTTACCTGAAAGGGAAAATACCACCGAAAGAAACCGATTGGGTGAAAATAGACCGAACTACACAAGAAGCTAATGAATCGGTACATTCCTACTAAGAGCGTTTATTGCAGGTATTTAAACAGTATAGTGGATTTGAGGACATTGGAGACAAAAACATGAGTCAGTTTGTGTATCGATTTGTTTACGGTTTGAAGCCGGAGATTTGTCAGATGATTAAACAACACATGCTGTGTTGGCAAGGGAAATTTATCGACGAGATTTTGAAATATGCAAAATATTGTGGAGATGATATTGAGGATAGGCATAAGAAATTACAGGAGAAGGTAATGTGGGCACAGGTGAAAATGGCCGAGAAACAGGGAATTAATTTGGAAAATCTGAGTGAAAATCAAGGAAAGGATTCTGGAACGAATGGTGATACTGGGAATGGTGGAAAAGTGAGAGGACGAATGAGTGGAGAAGAAGCTAAAAAGAAATTTCCTTGTCATGGATGCGGAAAATTGGGGCATTGGAAGGATGAATGTAAAAAGATTCGGAATAATAATGGCCCAAATCAAAATTTTAATCCACAGACGCAGAATGACTCACAGCAGGGTGCAACTCCTCAGAGTCAGTTGCCACCTGCCCCTATTCAGGGTAATGTAAGCAGAACAAAGCACGGTACAGACATCGGATATCAAGGAGGAAGTGGTAAGAATGATTATATAACCTCACAATTTCTTTTACAGGACGATTTCTGTCAATACAGTTCATGACGGTGCCTAAGAGAGGGGGAGAAGGAGTGCGTACTTGGCGCATCCTTATCGGTAGATCAGTCAGGTCCATACGTGGAAGGAAATGTGAAAGGTAATGATATTACTTTTCTGTTGGATACTGGTGCTACCCGGTCTACTGTAAGAACAGCAGACATTCCAGACCTTCCTCTCTCTGGTGAAAATATCCAAGTAGTGGGAGTAGCTAATCAAAGGATTAGAACACCTCTTACCGAACCAATGGAAGTTAAAATCGGAAACTTCAGAGAAATGCATCAATTTGTAGTATGCGATTCTAGCCCAGTAAACTTATTAGGCAGGGATTTGTTGTGCAAAATGAACTGCACAATATTTTGCACACCGGATGGTGTGGCAGTTCAGACACCAGATGAAGACCATGTATATAAAATTATGATTGCAAAACAGGGTACAGAAGTAGATGAGATGTTTTCGGTATTAACAAAAGGCGAGTTGCCAGAAGAATTAAAAGGTACAGTAAACCCCACAGTATGGGATTTCACAGGAAAAGAAGTAGGACTTATGGCTAAAATAGACCCAGTTAAAATTACTGTAAAAGAAGGTGCGATTTTCCCAAATACCAGACAGTACAAAATGAGTGCAGAAGTAAAGGCAGGAGTCATTGAAGAAATTAATCGAATGGTTGAACAAAACATACTAAAAGAAGTAATGAGTAGCCCATGTAATTCACCAATCATGGGACTAAAGAAACCTAGTGGAAAATATAGGATTGTTCAGGACCTGCGAAAAATAAATAAATTAGTGGAACCATGTTGTCCTATAGTGCCAAATCCTGCAGTAATTCTATACCAAATTCCTTGGAGTGCAGGATGGTTCACAGTAATTGATTTATGTCAAGCATTCTTTTCAATACAATTGCATCCGGATATCCAGTATCTTTTCTCATTTAAATTTGAGAACAAAGTTTATGTGTGGAATCGTGTTCCTCAGGGGTACACGGAAAGTCCTTCCATTTTCAATCAGATATTGAAAAAGTGCCTTGAGAAACTGGTGATGCCAGGAAGCTCAGTCCTAGTGCAATATATCGACGACTTATTGGTGGCATCGAACACCAGAGAGGACTGTGTTGTTGAGTCCATAGCACTATTAAATCTTTTGGCCGAAGAAGGGCATAAAGTCTCACCTGAAAAATTGCAGTTTTGTACAACAGCTGTTAAAAATCTGGGACACCAAATTGAGAGGGGAAAAAGAAGAATAACCTCGGAAAGAGTACAATTGATTAAGAAAATACAAATGCCTGTAACCCAAAGAGAAGTGAGAATGTTCCTAGGAATAGTAGGTTACTGTCGACAATGGATACTAGGATTTTCCTTGTTAGCGAAGCCCCTAATTCAAATGACAAGAAAGAAAGCAAAGGACCCAGTTGATTGGGATGATGAGAGTGCAGGAGCTTTTGTAAAATTGAGAAATGCTCTGTGCTCAGCACCAGCCCTAGGCATGCCGGATTATAAAAGAGAATTCGCATTATTCTGTCATGAAAGAGAAAATTGTGCACTTTCTGTCCTAACCCAGAGACACGGTTTAGACAGACGTCCTATAGCATATTTTTCTGCTACATTGGACCCAGTGGCAGCCGCATTGCCAGGATGCTTAAAAGCAGTGGCAGCTACTTGTTTGAGCATTGAACAAAGTGAGTCAATTGTGATGGGACATCCTGTAAAGGTGTTTGTTCCACATGCTGTTGTGATTCTATTGACAAAAACCAGAACACAACATCTTACTCCTAGTAGGCTGACTAAATATGAAAGAATAATAATGGGTGCTGAAAATGTGACCATGGTAAGGTGTACTATAATAAATCCAGCAACCTTACTACCAGACCCATATCATGAGAAAATTAAAGATGACGAAGAAAATGAACATGATTGTTTACAGATTACAGAGTTATGTACGAAACCTCGCCCAGATATAGAAGAACAGCCCCTCAGAAAGCCAGACAGGGAGCTATTTGTTGATGGTTCATGTCAAAGACATGAAGATGGTAAATTAACTGCTGCCTATGAGGTATGTGAATTAACTGGAATAGTCGAAGCATCCTATTTACCAGGAGTCAAATCTGCACAAGTAGCTGAATTGATTGCATTGATAAAAGCCTGCAAAATTGGGAGAAATCAAAAAGTAACTATATTTACAGATAGCCAATATGGTTACGGGGTTGTGCATGATTTTGGCCAACTATGGATGCAGAGGGATTTCATGACTTCTTCAGGATCCCCCATTAAAAATGGACAGTTTGTAAAGGAATTGCTGGCAGCAATACAATCACCAAAAGAATTGGCTGTGGTGAAGTGTGCCGCACACCAGTCAGGAGATGACTGGGTGGTAGTCGGCAACAGATATGCAGATCTGGTGGCCCAACATTGTGCCAAAAATAGATTGTCAGTCAATAAGAGGGTGGAAAGAATGGGAATCAGCTGCCAACTTATGCTGTATATGCCACCTGAAACTTGGAATGATGTAAAGAGATTACAGGATGATGTTGATGAAAATGAAAAGAATTTGTGGATCAAAGTGGGTTGTTCCCAAAGAGGAGATGATGAAGTGTGGATCAGTGCTGATGGCAGACCAGTCATGCCAGACTGTTTACTCTCACAAATGGCCAGAATGTATCATGGAGACACACACATAGGGAGAGATGCAATGATTAGGCTTTTTAGACAAAACTGGTACAATCCGAAGTTCAGGGCTGTTGCAGAGAGTCTTTGCCAGAGATGTTTAACTTGCCTGATGCATAATCCAGGGCGGAAGACAATAATTGGGTTTGGGAAAATTGGAAAGGCAGAGGGTCCTTTTATAAGACTCCAGTTCGATTTCATACAGTTACCACCATGCAGAGGGCTGAAATATGTACTAGTCATAGTGTGTCTGTTTTCAAAGTGGGTGGAGGCTTACCCTACCAGGAGAAATGATAGCATTACAGTCGCAAAACTGTTGCTACGAGAGCTCATTCCTAGGTTTGGTTTCCCAGTAACTTTGGAATCAGATAGAGGAAAACCTTTTAACAGTGAAGTGATCCAAATAATCTGTGAAGCATTCCAAATTAAACAGAAACTGCACTGTGCATATCGTCCAGAAGCTTCTGGAGTGGTTGAACAATTGAATGGCACTATAAAGTCAAGATTGGGAAAAATGTGTGCATTAACATCATTAGAATGGCCAGATGCATTGCCACTTGTTTTAATGGGACTCAGAAGCATACCTGACAGAAATACAGGATTGAGCCCCCACGAGATAATGATGGGAAGAGCAATTAGACAAACACATGTTCCCACAAACAAACTGCTGAATATATCTGATGAGATGGTACTGGACTATTGTAAAGGACTGGCTGACCTAGTGCGTTCTGTCTCTCACCAGGTTGGAGAAGACGCAGTTTCCAGGCAGCCTGAACGAGAACATGATCTGAATCCTGGTGACTGGGTGGTAGTGAAGAATCACACCAGAGAAACGTGTCTATCACCCAGATGGGGCAGTCCTTGTCAAGTAATACTGACCACAAATACAGCAGTGAAGTATGCAGGATTTCCTAATTGGATTCACGTAAGTCACACCAAAAGAGTACCAGACCCTGAAGAAGAAAATCCTCAGTCAGCATCAATCACTGAGGAAGCTGAAGGTTGCCCAGCGGAGGAATCGCAGGCTCGAGATTCAAGAGAAGCTGAAGAAGAACAACCGAGCACAAGTCAGGACTGGATACCGGTGGTAGAAATTCGTGAAGTTTACCACAGAACAAGAAGTCAAACGAGATTTGAGGAAATCGAAGAAGATCAGATAGGTGAAGAAGAAGCAGCTCAGGAGAACGAAGAACATACAATAAAAGAACCTGAGCAGGACCAGATAGGGAAAGGAAACTGGGCTCAAAATAACAAAGAACCAACGAGTTTTGAGCAGGAACAGACAGGTTTTGAAGAATCCGGTCAGGCTGCAGAAGTACAAAGTGCAATAAGCCCTGATCAGAACCAGTTAGATCAGGAAAATCACACAGAAGAAAAAGATCTCGAGAAAAATGAACATGAAGAAATAAATCAAGCACAAGGTCAATTATTGGAAACTCACAGTGGAGCTGCTGAAGAAAAACAAATCAGACCTGAAAAAGAGCAAGAAAGAAAAACAGTAGTTGCAGAAAACGAAAAAGGGTCAGAAAGTGAAAATAAAGAGATTTCTGAAGACAAAGATAAAGAAACAGTGCAAACAAAGAAAACAAGAAAAGGAGATCACTGGCCGAGTGTCGTTAAAAGAGTAAAATACCACATAAAAACCAGAAGTGACAATCCAGATCAAGTAAATGAAGTAACAAGCCAAACAGAACAACAGAATAAAACTGAAAAAAGAAGAAGTAAAAGACTGAAACTTGTGAATAACAAATTCAAGGGTCCTGATTGGACTTACATCATTCTTGAAGATTACGAAAGTTCAGAGTCAAGTGAAAGTGGTGACGAAGGAACAAGTGCAGAACTAACGTACGAGAAAGAAACAAGACCACCTTGACTAAGCAAAAGAGTCATATAAAGAAAAGAGGAAATAGATAAGAAGAGCGATCTTCCTTGTCGAAAATGCCTGACGATAGAGTTGCTGGGAGACCAAAACAGAGATCTTGTAGAAGATGCTGTGCAATATGCATATGTAGTCTAGTAATGGTGCTTATAGTATGGTTAGTCCTGATTGTAGCAGTTCCTTACCTTATGATAATGGATAAAAGAATTAATAATGAAACTAAGGAGAGGACAGCAAACATGAAGGGCAATAGAGTAGAACTAATGGCAAAAAATGAACCCGAATTTCATCATGAAATAACTGATAACGACACTAGTTTAAATGTTTTCACAAAGTTATTATTTCAGTATGTAGATACCATGGAAGTTAGTAATTGTTATGTCTGTATGAAGTTACCTGAATCAGTAGCAGAAGGATTAACATATCATCACTTAACACTGACATATGGCATATCATGTAGTGTTTTGTCTAGTTTATTTTATAGAACAGGGAGACTTCAATATTATTATTCAAACATAGATGTGATATTTTCTGATGTTCTGATTCGAAAGAGTATGAATCCAGTGCTCAGTAGTCAAGACGCACAGTTTATGGGAGAGTTTTTCTTAACAATGAAATCAATAGACATAACACATGCACATAGACACAATCTAACATGTTCTTTACAGGAAGAAGAAAAGATATTTTTGAATTTAGTAGAAGATAGAAGACAAGATTTCCAAACAAAAGCTTCTGAGCATAAGGCTCATTTGCCACCTTGGGCTGAGAAAGAAGGGAGTTACACACCTGGCAGGGCTCAAGCTGCTATGGCTCTGGATTTTGTAAAGACAGGGAAAATTTGTCTTCATAGGTTAAGGACTGATTATAACAATGTTTTCATCGGTACCAGTGAATGTGAACACAATTTCTTAATTCTTGGAGGTTGGGGAATCAAAGGAGGAACAGATTCAGTTTTTCCTGGGATCTATTATGTATGTGGGAATAAGGCTTACTTTAGGCTTCCTGCACGGTGGTATGGAAGTTGTTATTTTGGAATAGTATTTCCAAAAATATACCACGTAAAAAGAAACACTGGGAGCAATGAAAACAATGGCGAATTAACACGTAGTAAAAGAGCTAGTTTTTCTGAAATTGTAGGTGATATATTTGGTGCATTGATACCTTCAGTGGGAATAATTCTGAACTCAAGGAAAATATGTAAATTGTCTACGGTGGTTGATCGTTTATCAACGGATACTGCTGGAGGTTTTCTAATGATTAATGCGGAGATGGTTGCGATTAGATCTATGGTGATGCAAAATCGACTTGCTCTTGATATTATATTGGCAAAAGAGGGCGGAGTCTGTAAATTATTGAAGACAAAACACTGTTGCACTTATATTCCTGATAAGAGTGCGGAAATTGGAACGTATATACAGAATATAACTGAACTTGAGAAGGAACTAAAACCACTGGATGTTGATAGTGTATGGGAAAGATTGACAAGTAGTATTGCATCAATTGGTACCTGGTTTGCTAATGTAGGAAAAGGACTTATAGGTCAAATATTAGTAACCTTAGCAGGGATAGCAATAATAGCACTGACAATAATAATATGGTGCAAATGTTGTAGAAAGAATGGAACATATAATGTGACAGGAAAAGGAAAGAAGAGAAAATTAGATGAAATAGAACTTGAAGAATGGAGAAGTGAATTATACAAGAAAGTGAAAGGGGATGGTAAAAATAGAAAATGTAAAAATAAGAATGAAACTATTTACTAGAAGTTGGCATCTGATTGTGGGTAGTATTTTGATGGCTCAGAAACGCCATCAGAGAGGGGATTGATGGAGCAAGGACTCACAAATGAGACTTGCTCGAATGCAATCTCCTCACAGTATTAATTTATTAAATTTGTATTGTCTCTACTAATTCTTGCATACACTACACGAATAGTAAGGATGCTTGCCTATGTGTTTTATTAATGAATAACGCTTGTCTGTAATCCAAAATGGCCGCTAAAGCGCGGGAACCCTACTGCGCATGTCCCAACCACATCACGTGTTGTGACGTCTCTTCTTGCTTGGTGGGAAATTTCTGCTTCTGCGCAGTGTGCATTAAAATGGCTGTTTGATGTTTTCACATGCTTCAGCTTCCTCTCATGTCATTATTAAACTGTCGTTTCTCTAACGCTACTAATGCGGGATAGAATTTATAATTAAATGGGAATAGAGTAGAAAGAGTGGGCATACAGTGAAACATTTTATTTGTGATTTTAATGTTTTCTTCTTTGACTTTTATTAGTTCGTAAACTTGGGCCTGGGTTTTGGTGAACTGAAAGCTCGTGTGACAAAGATTCTGCACATGCGCCCTGAGAGGCAGACCAGAAAGAAAAAGATGAAGTCAACTTGGACATCACCCAAGGCCATGACCTACTATCCGACACCACTACAAACCAAGATGTTCTCGTCGAAAAGAAACATTTTATATGAATAAATTGTAAATTTTGTCATGAGACGGGTGGGAAATAAAGCAAATGTATTAAATTGAAGGGGCGGTAGTTTAAAAACAATAGGCTTCAGAAATACAAGGCAAATCAATATGGTGTGAGAATCCACCCCCTGTCCCTGTCCAATCAGAAGTAGTGGTCCCATATTTTAGCAACATTAAGGGGAGGTACATGGGTGTAGAAGGGTATAATAGATATAGAATTAGTTTATTAGTTAGCTTAGCACAGAACGCGAAGAAGAGCTCCAGACTGCCAAGCTGATCGATTGCAGACTGACTCCCTATCCAGAGAGGTCCTGAGGAGGGGGCGGCGGAGTCCATTAGAAGAAGACACGGGCGAATCGAGGAGAAGTCGAGTATCAGAGAGGGGAACGATGCAGGCGTCGTTGTAGAGAGGTCACCGGTCCTGTCCTGATCCTGGAGGAGGTCTTTGCTCTTCATCCTTCCTGGGTCCTATTCTTTCCAACTCCTTGGCCAAGGGGTTTGGTTCTTGCACTTAGGTAAATATAATGCAACCTTTAGTTGCGCTGCTGTCTCTATCCTCTCCTTTTCTGAGGGACCGTCATTGATTAACAATAGTTATTCTATGCTTCATCTTGGGTATTGCGATTAAGTAACCCTGTGGTTCTGTATTTTACTCTGCTAAATCTTTAGATAAACATTTTAAAACTTCCTGACTCAGTGGTTATTTCAGGATTATGTACTATAATGAATGTCACTCATTTTAAATTTTCCAATTAGCAAAGGATTCATTGGTAAGTCATTACTCTTCATTCGGAAGGTAATTGGTAGCAGGGATTTTGATAAAGAGTAACAACTGATAAAACCCAGCGTAAGTATTAGCGTAGTATGAATGTATGGGCCCAAGTGAGTATCTGGTGTATGAATGCTGTTTGCTAATATCGCGCTGGATCATTAGTCTCAATAGCGTATATTGTGATAGGGTGAAATTATGAGTGAAAAGCTTGGTGAATCCATAACCCAGGTTCACATGTAGACCCAGTGTGAGTGAGTTTGGCAAACTTACCTAGTAGCCACATGCCAGAAAATTCCCCGGCATCTAAAGATTAAACTTGGAAATATGTAGCTGTTGTATGTGCACAGGACAGGTAGAGTACTGATCAATCAAGCAGCTCCTGGAATCACAGATAACATGTTTTTTGATTTGCCAATATCTTTGGCGCCATTTGACGAATCTTCGCGAAATTTTGAAAACCTAATGGGGCGCTCCGGTCAGCTCCTGTCTTGAAAGTTTTGGGGTGATTAGTCAAGCAGGGGCGAGAAAAAAGGGGGATCCCAAAATGCATTTTCCCCATGTTAATTTCCATACAAACTTTTGTCGCGGCAACAGCCCGAACTGCTAAACGGAATTACACCAAATTTGGCAGAGAGGTAGCTGTTGTTCCAGAGTGCACTCTTTGCTTTAAATGGTGTAAATCCGTTCAGTAGTTACTGAGAAATTTAAAAATAAAAAATATTGATATCTGAGAACTGAGGAGGATTTGCGAACCCTCCCGAGCATGAGCTTCATTCTGATTGGCTGCCAACACTCCAAACCAGGAAGTGTTGGCAGCCATCTTGCGACTCGGTAAAACCGAATCACAAGACAGTAAAAAAAAGATTTAAAAACAAGAAAAGGGGGCAGGCTAGAAACACCCTGACCCCCTAGGCCTGCTCAGGGGGTCCCACAATAAAACCCAGGGCCAAAAAAAGCATTTAAAAAAAAAAAATCGGGCGAATTCGCGCTGGGTGCGCGAATCCGGCCGAGAAAATAAAAATAAAACGAAGCGCGAGCTCCCGCGCTATGTTTTCTATAAGCCCCCGGGTGGGCTTCATCCATAATGTGCGGGGGCACGCAGCTGCCCCGCAGCCCCGGGGACCGCCACCTCCCCGGGGCATTGATCATTATGCCCCCCCACACTGCCCCGGGGACCACCACCTCCCTGGGGCTTTAAAGAGTTGGGAGGGGGGCCATGCAGCCCCCCTCCTGGAGCCCTCGATGGCCCTGGGGACTGCCACCCCCCAGGGCCGGCTCCTGCAATGTCCTGGGCTGTCCATCCTGCCATAGCAAACACTGCTTTGCTTCTTGGAAGCGAGAGCAGGAAACCTGCTCTCACTTCCAAGAAGCAAAACAGAATTGCTTTTGGGCAAGGGGAGCTGCATGTCAGCAGCTCCCCTTGCCTAAAAGCAATACAGGCTCCCGCAGGAGGCGGGGAGCCGGCCGGGACCGTGGGGGCATTGGGGCTCCCCCCATGGTCCCCAACCCTGAGGCCAAGCCCCGGTAGATGGGGTCCCCAGGGCCAGAAGTGCCCCGGGAGGGGGGCCACTCGGCCCCCCTTCCCTTTAATTTAATTAGTTAAAAAAAAAAAAAAACGGAAGAGCGGCTCCGGGGTATGGGGTCCCCGGGCCATAATTGGCCTCAGGAGGGGGGCCACACGGACCCCCTCCAAAATAAAAAAAAATTAAAGGCTGGCCAGGCCCCAGGGGATGGGGTCCCCGGGACCAGAAGTGACCCAGGGAAGGCCCGAATATTTTTTTATTTAAAATAAAAAATAAATAAAAGCCGGCATCTCGCCGGAGGCCCGCCCCCTCCCTGTACCACTCTGCAAACGCACCTCCTGGCACATTCTAAGTTGGGGGATTAAGTCCCCTTGAATCCTGACTGTCCCTGGGGGCCAACTAGCCCACCAGGTACCTCCAGTAAGCCCCACACACCTGGATTGCTGAGAGTGGTCCGAGACCCCGCCTCCTTTTTACACCACTCTGCAAACGTGCCTCCTGGCGCACTGCTGCTTGGGGATGAAGTCCACTTTAGTCCTGAGGTCCTCAGCACACAAGAGGACCTCATTGCCCGACCAGCAGTGCGCCAGGAGGCGCGTTTGCAGAGTGGTATAAAAAGGGGCATGGCCTCAGACCGCCTCTCAGCAATCCCACTGTGTGGGGCTTACTGGAGGTACCTGGTGGACTAGTTGGCCCCCAGGGACCCTCAGGATTCAAGGGGACTTCATCCCCCAACCCAGAACATGCCAGGAGGCGCGTTTGCAGAGTGGTGGAGAAAGGGGGCGTGGCCTGTGTCCACCTTTCAGCAATCCCACTATCTGGGGCATACTGGAGGTATCAGGTAGGCTAGTTGGCCCCTAAGGACCCCCAGCAGCGAAGGGGACTTTAATCCTCATCCAAGAGCGCGCCAGGAAGTGCGTTTGCAGAGTGGTGGGGAAAGGGGGCGTGGCTTGCTATGAGAACTTAGAAATCCTGCTGTGTGGGACCTACTGGAGGTAATAGGAGGGTAGTTGGCCCCAAGGTTCACCTTGGGGCCAACTACCCTCCTGTTACCTCCAGTAAGTCCCACACAGTGGGATTGATGAGAGGTCTTCGGAGGCCACGGTCACCTTTCTCCACCACTCTGCAAATGCACCTCCTGGCACAGTACTGGTTGGGGGATGAAGCCCACTTTACTCCTGAGGGACTTTGGCGGCCAAGTAGCCCTCCTGGTACCTCCTGTAAGTCCTACGCAGTGGAATTCCTGAGCGCTGGTTGGAGGCCCAGCCCCCTTTCTCCACCACTCTGCAAACACGACTACCAGTTAAAGAAGCATTTGTAATGTAATAGGTCTCGCATTTTGCAAGAGTTAGAGCTATTGGTGTTGTAAATCTAAAAGTTTTTTATTCATGTTTTTTGGAGCGGAGTGGATGTACTTTGTGTGTAGTGGAATTATGTGGTATGTTGTGCAGTGAAATTATATGGATAGAAAGTATGTGGTATTTAGTGTATAGGAATTATGTAGAATGGGATTATGTGTTATGGAGAGTAATTATGTGATATGGTAGTCTGTGTTGTGGAGTGGTAACCTCAGGTTTACTCTTCCTCGTTTCCATAGAAGCTAAATTATGAACTCAATGAGACAAAAAAAAAGAAGGAATCACTGAGGAGCACTTCTGGACCTAGGCAGAGGTATGAGCAAGGCTACTGGAATTATGCGACTGTTTGGCTGCACCGACTTTCGCACAATTATACATTTTCCTCATTAGCCACATAATCCATCATCTGCTGCCTAATCTGCAGATTTGAACAAAAAAAGCCTTGTTTCTAGCTCAAACGGCTCAAACGTTACCAGAAATGCAGCGACAAGTGTTACAGCGTGGTGGAAGGCCCGTTGCAAACCTACATTGGTCAGCTGTTACTTATTGCTAAATGTGGGTGGTAAATTGGTACTAATGGTGTGCAAACCACTCTTGCTTCTTTCTGCGCCTCTCTTGCCACTTTCTGCATTTCTGTTGCTTATTTCTGCAACTTTCTTTTTTTCTGCACTTCTTTTGCCTCTTTCTGCTCATCTCTTCCACTTTCTGTACATCGCTTGCCTCTTTCTGCACCTCTCTTGCCTCTTTCTGCACCTCTGTTGCCTCTTTCTGCACCTCACTTGCTTCTGCCTGTACCCCTCTTGCCTCTTTCTGCACCCCTATTACCTCATTCTGCACCTCTGTTGCTTCTTTCTGCACCCCTATTGCCTCTTTCTGTGACCCTCTTCCCTCTTTCTGCACCTCTCTTGCCTCACTCTGCACACCTGTTCCCTGTTTCTGCACCCCTTTTGCCTGTTTCTGCAACTCTCTTCCCTCTTTCTGCAGTTCTCTAGCCTTCTTCTGCACCTCACTTGCCTCTTTCTGCAACTCTCTTGCCTCTTTCTGCAGTTTTCTTGCCTCCTTCTGCATCTCTCTTGCCTCTTTCAACACTTCTCTTGCCTGTTTCTGCACCTCTCTTGTCTCTTTCTGCACCTCTCTTGCCTCTTTCTGCACCTCACTTGCTTGTTTCTGCACCCCTTTTGCCTGTTTCTGCACCCCTCTTTCCTCTTTTTGCAACTCTCTTACCTTTTTCTGCACCTCTCTTCCCTCTTTCTGCACCACTCTTGCCTCTTTCTGTACCTCTGTTGCTTCTTTCTGCACCTCTCTTGTCTCTTTCTGCACCCTTCGTGCCTCTTTCAGCACCTCTGTTGGTTCTTTCTGCAGTTCTCTTCCTTCTTTCTGCACCCCTCCTGCCTCTTTCTGTACCCCTTTTCCCTCTTTGTGCACTTCTCCTAACCCTTTCTGCACCCCTCTTGCCTCTCTTTGCACCTCTGTTGGTTCTTTCTGCACCTCTTTTGCTTTGTTCTGCACTTCACTTGCCTCTTTCTGTACCCCTCTTGCCTCTTTCTGCACCTCTGTTGGTTCTTTCTGCACTGCTCTTGCTTCTTTCTGCACCTCTGTTCAAAATTTCTGCATCCCTTTTGCCTTTTTCTGCACCCCTATTCCCTCTTTTTTCTGCACCTCTCTTGCCTGTTTCTGCAAATCTCTTGCCTCTATCTGCAGTTCTCTTGCCTCCTTCTGTACCTTACATGCCTCTTTTTGCACCTCTGTTGGTTCTTTTGCACTGCTCTCGCTTCTTTCTGCACCTCTCTTGCAAATTTCTGCACCCCTCTTGCCTCTTTCTTCACCCCTCTTACCTGTTTCTGCACCTCTCTTGCCTCTGTCTGCACCCCTGTTCCCTCTTTCTGTACTTCTTTTGCCTCTTTCTGCAACTCTCTTGCCTCTTTCTGCAGTTCTCTTGCCTCCATCTGCACCTCTGTTGCTTCTTTCTGCACTTCTCTTGCCTCTTTTTGCACCCCTGTTGCTTCATTCTGCACTTCCCATGCTTCTTTCTGCACCTGTTTTGCTTCTTTCTATACCCCTGTTGTCTCTTTCTGCACTCGTCTTCCCTCTTTCTGCACCTCGCTTGCCTCTTTCTGCATCTCACTTGCCTCTTTCTGCACTTCTCTTGCTTCTTTCTACACCTCTGTTGCTTCTTTCAGCAATTCTCTTGCCTCTTTCTGCACTTCTCTTGCCTCTTTATGCACCTCACTTGCTTCTTTATGCACCCCTCTTACCTCTTTGTGCAACTCTCTTGCCTCTTTCTATACCTCTCTTCCCTCTTTTGGCACTACTCTTGCCTCTTTCTGTACCTCTGTTGCTTCTTTCTGTTCTTCTCTTGCCTCTTTCTGCACCCTTCGTGCCTCTTTCAGCACCTCTGTTGCTTCTTTCTGCATTTCTCTTCCTTCTTTCTGCACCCCTCGTGCCTCTTTCTGCACCCTTCTTCCCTTTTCCTGCACGTCTCTTGGTTCTTTTTGCACTGCTCTTGCCTCTTTCTGCACCCCTCTTGCCTCCTTCTGTACCTCTGTTGTTTCTTACTGCACTGCTCTTGCTTCTTTCTGCACCTCTCTTGCAAATTTCTGCACCCCTCCTGTCTCTTTCGGCACCCCTCTTCTCTCCTTCTGCGCCCCTGTTCCCTCTTTCTACACCTGTTCTGCCTGTTTCTGTACCTCTGTTGTCTCTTTCTGAACTTCTCTTGCCTCTTTCTGCACCTCTTTTGCTTCTTTCTGCACCCCGCTTGCCTCTTTCTGCACCTCTGTTGGTTCTATATGCACTGCTCTTGCTTCTTTATGCACCTCTGTTGTTTCTTTCTGCACTTCTCTTGCATCTTTCTATACCTCTCTTGCCTCTTTCTGCACCTCTCTTGCCTCTTTCTGCACCCCTCTAGCCTCTTTCCGCATCTCTTTTGCTTGTTTCTGCTCTTCTTCCTGCACGTCTCTTGGTTCTTTTTGCACTGCTCTTGCCTCTTTCTGCACCCCTCTTGCCTCCTTCTGTACCTCTGTTGTTTCTTACTGCACTGCTCTTGCTTCTTTCTACACCTCTCTTGCAAATTTCTGCACCCCTCTTGCCTCTTTCAGCACCCATATTCTCTCTTTCTGCACCCCTGTTCCCTCTTTCTACACCTGTTCTGCCTGTTTCTGCACCTCTGTTGCCTCTTTCTGAACTTCTCTTGCCTCTTTCCGCACCTCTTTTGCTTCTTTCTGCACTTCTCTTGCCTCTTTCTGCACCTCTTTTGCTTCTTTCTGCACCCCTCTTGCCTCTTTCTGCACCTCTGTTGGTTCTTTATGCACTGCTCTTGCTTCTTTCTTTATGCACCTCTGTTGTTTCTTTCTGCACTTCTCTTGCATCTTTCTATACCTCTCTTGCTTCTTTCTGCACCCCACTTGCCTCTTTCTGCACCCTTCTTCCCTTTGTGCACCTCTCTTGCCTCTTTCTGTACCTTTCTTGCCTCTTTATGCACCCCTCTAGCCTCTTTCCGCATCTCTTTTGCTTGTTTCTGCTCTTCTTCCTGCACGTCTCTTGGTTCTTTTTGCACTGCTCTTGCCTCTTTCTGCACCCCTCTTGCCTCCTTCTGTACCTCTGTTGTTTCTTACTGCACTGCTCTTGCTTCTTTCTGCACCACTCTTGCAAATTTCTGCACCCCTCTTGCCTCTTTCGGCACCCCTCTTCTCTCTTTCTGCACCCCTGTTCCCTTTTTCTGCACCTCTTCTGCCTGTTTCTGCACCTCTGCTGCCTCTTTCTGAACTTCTCTTGCCTCTTTCTGCACCTCTGTTGCTTCTTTCTGCACTTCTCTTGCCTCTTTTTGCAACCCTCTTCCCTCTTGCTGCACCTCTGTTGCTTCTTTCTGTACTTCTCTTGCCTCTTTCTGCACCTCTCTTGCCTCTTTCTGCAAACACAGGGCTACTTTTAAACTGACCTCAGACTCAGCAGTGCACACATGCAAGTGTAGAAAAGGGCTGCTGGCCTCTAAACTGCCATGCGGTATTATATGCTAGGGACTTAGAGGTAGTTTTAATCTCCCTGCCCTATTATGTACTAGGGCATACAGGGGAGGTCATGCCAATCACAGGGGTACCCCAACCCATAGTGTACCCTAGTGTATGTAGGTGTTTTCACTGTATTCTAAGTGTCTTTCAGCATAGCACTGACTCCGGGCCTGGTTAGGCAGAGCCCAGGGTCAGTCAGAGTCAGTTACCACCAGTACCAGTCAGCAAAACGTTGGGGGGTGCCCAGGGCACAGGATGACTTTGCAAGAAGGCCTCTTTCTGCACCTCTGTTGGTTCTTTCTGCATATCTCTTGCTTCTTTCTGCACCTTTCTTCCTCTTTCTGGACTTCTGTTGCCTCTTTCTGCATTTCTCTTGCTTCTTTCTGCGCCTTTCTTCCTCTTTCTGCAAATGTCCTACCTCTGTAGGCATAGTTAGAAATTACCATCAAAAAACCTTAGAAATTCACTGAAAAAAACACAGGTTTCAGGGACGTCATAGTTAGAAATTTTCATTTAAAAAACCTTGAAATTCACTGAAGAAACCATAGGTTTCAGGGACGTTATAGTTAGAAATTAGCATTTAATAAACCTTTGAAATTCACTGAAAAAACGATAGGTTTCAGGGACGTTATAGTTAAAAATTAGCATTTAAAAAACCTTTGAAATTCAGTGAACAAACCATAGGTTTGAGGGACATTATAGTTAGAAATTAGCATTTAAAAAACCTTAGAAATTCACTGAAAAAACCACAGGTTTCAGGGACTTTATAGTTATTTGGACATTTCACTTGTACAAGACCAGAGAAATTTGGCTGTTATAGTTAGTTGAGCTAACTATAACTCACGCTCGAAATGCACTGCTGATGACGTCACATATTACATCATTCATGACATGGTCAGTGACATCTCTGATGACATCACTGATGACATCTCAAATGACATCACTGATGACATCATCCACGTGATAATCTGATGCACCTCCTCACACCCTAATATAACCTTTGATACACCCACTCTAAAATACAGACTACCATTTTTGAAACCATAGACACACCAATACCAGTTACTACATACCCACTCACTGATTCCTAGGTCTACACACACATCCACTCATTCACCCATACAGTCACTCATACATGCAGTCACTCATCAATACAACACTATCATATGCACTCATACACCTATACAGACACTCACACACCGCCACTCATTCAGAGTTACTCACACACCTAGTCAGTCATGCAAAGAATCAATCGCACTTCCATTTACTCACCTATACAGCTACACACACCACCTCACTTATTCATACAGATACTAACACATACTTACTCTCTTATACAATCACTGATACAAGCACACACTCATCCATACAGCCACTCTCACAATCACTCACTCTCACATATAGTCATTTATATACTCCAACACTCACATATACTGCCTTTCACAAATGTAGTTACTCACACATGTACCACTGAGACATCCA
This sequence comes from Calotriton arnoldi, assembly GCA_963921515.1. Taxonomy (NCBI): domain Eukaryota; kingdom Metazoa; phylum Chordata; class Amphibia; order Caudata; family Salamandridae; genus Calotriton; species Calotriton arnoldi. The sequence continues at coordinate 67,718 of CAWUFW010009195.1, forward strand.
TTCACTCACCAACACACCCATACACACACTCACCCACTCATACAGCCCTTCACAGATGCACTCTTGAACCCATACACCCAGTGAATCACCCACTCGCACATCTATGCACAGAGTCACACCCCCCACCCACCCAAACAGACACTCAGGCACCCATACAGATACTCAGACAACCAATCAATAACCTATATAGACACTCATGTAGCTACTCACACACCCATGCAGCCGCTTACACACCAACTGACAGACTGATACAGACATTCACACAGTTTAGTAACTTACCCATGCTTTCAGTAAGACACGTTTAATCACTCACTTATACAGTCAGTCACGCACCTACTAAATCATCTATTCAGACACTTATACACCCACTCATTCTTCAATACACCTTGGCATATATACATATATATAAAACATATTTAAACTTTACAGAAACACACAGTCACTGGATGATGTCATCAGTGATGTCATCAGTGATGTCATTTGAGATATCATCAGTGATGTCATCAGTGATGTCACTGACCATGTCATGAATGATGTAATATGTGACGTCATCAGCAGTGTATTGCGGGTGCGCGAGTTATAGTTAGCTCAAATAACTATTACGGCCGAATTTCTCTGGTTTTGTACGAGTGAAATGTCCAACTAACTATAACGTCCCTGTAACCTGTGGTTTTTTCAGTGAATATATATATATATATTCTCCATGTATGTCCCAAACGAAGCCGCACTCCCCAGGAACATACTTTCAGTCTTGTGGCAAAACCGGCAATAGCATCAGCAATACTCTTTCTGCCCAACGTGTTTCGGATAGCCTATATCCTTATTCACGGGCTGACATAACGGCATCACAATCACTGCAGACCACTCATTTGTTTTTACAATGCCCTTTATTGCCCTCTAGTAGGCTACGTAGGTGAAACAATGCATGCTGTTACACAAAGTCTCTGTAGTGTTTACTTTTCCCTCCAGTGGGTATTCCTGAAGCCACAAGTCATTAATTTGAATTATTCTAGCCCTCCAGTGGGCCGCTGCCTATCAATTGCACGGTTACTAATTTGGAAAGTTGCTGATCCATGTATGGTCTCGACAGTCCTGACCACGAACCCGCTCTGCTTCCGCAGTGGTGCAGGCTTCACCGCTGGACGGCCGTAACAATGTTCTCCATGTATGTTCCAAACGAAGCCGCACTCCCCTGCAACCTACTTTCAGTCTTGTGGCAAAACCGTCAATAGCATCAGCAATACTCTTTTTGCCCAATGCGTTTCGGATAGCCTATACCCTTGATCACAGGCTGACATAATGGCATCACGATCACTGCAGACCACTCGTTTGTTTTTACAATGCCCTTTATTGCCCTCTAGTGGGCTACATAGGTGAAACAATGCATGCTGTTATACGAAGTCTCTATAGTGTTTACTTTTCCCTCCAGTGGGTATTCCTGATGCCACAAGTCATTAGTTGTAATTATTGTAGCCCTCCAGTGGGCCACTGCCTGTCAATTGCACTGTTACTAATTTGGAAAGTTGCCGTTCCGTGTATGGTCTCGACAGTCCAGACCATGGACCCGCTCTGCTTCCGCGGTGGTGCAGGCTTCCCGGCTGGACGGCCGTAACAATGTTCGCCATGTATGTCCCAAACGAAGCCGCACTCCCCAGCAACCTACTTTCAGCCTTGTGGCAAAACCGGCAATAGCATCAGCAATACTCTTTCTGCCCAACACATTTCGGATAGCCTATATCCTTGATCATGGGCTGACATAATGGCATAATATTTTGCTAATATCTTCGGCACCTATTGACAAATCTTAACGAAATGTTCCCAACTAGTATGCAAGTTAGTTGAGCTGCAGGTTGGAACTGGGAAGTTTTGCGGTAATTTGTCAAGGGGGGAGAAAAAGGAGGGTCCTAAAATGCTTTTTCCCCATGCAATGTCTATGGGTATTTTGCAATTTTTAGACAAATCTACAGTCTGAACTGCTGAAATACACCAAATTCGCAGAAAGGTAGATGTTGGTCCAGAAAATCACCTTTTTGTAATTTGGTGTAAATCTGTTCAGTAGTTTAGAAGTTATTAAAAAAGACATTTATGGATATCTAGGGACGTGGGTTCTTCTCAGATCCAATTGCGGGGGATTCGCGGGTACTCCATGTCCTTGCGGATCGGGATGGAAAAGCTAAGCCCTGATTGACTGGCCGCAACCTGAAAGGAAAGTTGCTGCCACCATTATTTTAGTTGCTTGGCTCGCAGGGTAGGGGGATAAAGTGTTAAAACAGATAAGGGGTCTGGATACAGCTATCATGACACTATAGGGCACATATATTCTTTGGGGGCACGAATAGAAGATCTGCGGGTAACTATGGATTCCGTCAGCACCTGCTGAGGATCTATTGGTACCTGTGAGTACCCGCTGATCTGAAGCTCATTGGGGTAAAAAATAAAATCACTCACCATACCCTTGCAGCATGGGTTTGGATACATATGGGGGGGGGGGGGTTGGCATTCTGAAGCACAAATAGAAAGAGGAAAAATCCTCCCAGGATTGTTTTGTGAAAGAAGGTGCCCATTCTTGCATAAGAACAATCCTGCTGACAACACAGGCACACTTGCACCATGGTGAAGGGGGCCTGCGTTATCACTAGGCTGCTGAAACGGCACCAGAGCAGGGGGAAAGGACAGCAATGCACCATATTGGATAAATATGGTGCATTCCTGCCCTCTTTTGGTGGTGCAGGACAGAGCAGCAAGGTAACTTGCTGTGCTACCCTGCAGCTCCATACTCCATAAATATGCCCCCAGTGTAGAATTCCTTGTTCTTCAAGCTATTTGCTATTTTCTGACAATAATAAAAAAGTACCGGTGTTAAATGTACCTGCTAAAGAGAGATAGAGTTTTGTCTAGATGCAGTTTCGGCTCACCATAGAGCAGAGCAGAGAGTTAATGTGCCTGATGCAAGGCACTTTTGCCATGCACACCACAAAATGTTGTTTTATGTTGGTAGTGAAGTGGTTACTGCATTTGGCACAGAGACCCTTTTGTTACTTGCAGTTCATATTTTACAAACCTATTATAGCACACTGAGCCATGAACTGGCCACAAAGTGCTGCATGAAAACTACAAGACATAGGCTAGTAACATATGTTTATTCCCCAGTATTTAATTATCCTATGGTTGCTATAAGGGTTTGTTTGGGTAGAAATAAATTCCTATTAGTAAAGCCAACCACAATCACTATGTTACATTTTAAATTCAGAGTTTGTGCTCCTATGGTCTAAGCCCTTTTAAAATAGAATGCCTACCAGTGTGAATGATGTGACTCTTACACCTTGTGGTCCCTTTTGAAACATTTCCTAACACTGATTTACACATGATTAATTGTCTCTTTATTTGGTTCAACTCTTTTTTTATTAAGAAAGCAATAGGAGGCATAACATCTACACGGCAAGCCGCCTACAACCCCGTGAGGGGCTGGCCGCGTCATTGAGCAATCGTTCAAGAAGCATAAGAGGATCATTATAGAATTTTGCTTCAGCGGGGTGATACACAGCAAGTCGCCTACAACCCAAATAGGGCCGGCCACGTCCTTATACAATCTTATACGTTAGGCGTCACATGAAAGCTCCTTTAGAGAATGGGGTCAACGGAAAACAAGTCAACTTCAAGTATAAGAGATATACAGAAGAATAGAGGAAGGAAAAAAGAGCGGAGGGGGGGGTCGAGAGTCCCCAAGGAAAGAAGCAGGGGGAGGAAATGAGCAAGTGAGAGTAAGGAGAAAGAGAGAGAGAGAAAAGAGGTGGTGGGCGAGGAGAGAAGGAAGCAAGTGGGCATAGGTAACGGACCAATGGACATGACTGCAGGCAGGGGAGGTGGCGGGAAAGCGCAATAGGGGCGTATCAGTGTGGTTGCCCGGTGAAATGGTTACTCAAAACCCCGGGCCGAAGCAGGTGAGAGGTGCAAGGAATCTATTCTGGGTCAGGGGACAGATTGCGTCATCATATAGGCGCAGGGCTCGGAGTTTCGGAGGTTGTAGATGGGCGTGTTCCAGTCTACAGAGGTGAGCAACAAGCGGCTGCCACAGTTTAGTGTAGTGAGAGTCACGAAATTGCAAGCGTGCAGTAAGCAATTCCATGGTGGTAGTGTGTCTCTTTATATGTGTGTGATGTCAAGAGCTCTGACGTTCTACATAGCTCTTTACAAGATATGAAATAGATGTGAGAGAAGGGATATGGAGAGAGGTTTTAGCCAGAGGCAGAAGGGCTATATGGCTATCAGAACATTCCACCCATTAAGGGTAGAATGTTCTAAATTAAAAGGGAGGAACAGAAAGACAAACATTGGAATGTTGGAGTTCCTCGCTTATGGCCCCAGTATAGACCCAGAGCCACACCATTATCATCAATGGAACTCTCAACATTCCAATGTTCTAATAGTCAGTAAATCATTGTCCAGTCGGTGCTTTTATAAAGAATGAAAGTAGTTTACATTCAGCAAACAATTGGCTTAGGTTGATCCTAGTGGTAAAGTATTGGGAATACACAACCCGGGCAAGTTAGGATAAATCCCCCTCTTGGGGGAAAAGAGGTGGATAATGCTTTTGTGACATCCCTCTGTATTCCCAGACCAAACCTCCCAAATAGTTGTGGGGGTGTAGAAAGTGAATTCTCCAAGGTTAAATTCTCTCTGCAATGTCTCACCCTTGCATTGTACCTTTCGTCTTTTCAGTCCTCTGCAGGCAGTGCCTATCACTACTGGGGGGTCGATTCCGATCTCGGCCGGAAGCGCACCTAACAGTATTCGTCCGGAAAAAAAACAAGCCGAACGCGTGTTTCCCGACTGATTCGAACAGTCGTCCAAACGAACAAGTACGATGCGCATAACAGCCCAGATTCCGAGCGAGCCGTACTCACCAATTCCAGCTCCTGTTCCCTGCCTGTGCCGGATCCGTAAACGCCGATTCGAGTCGCACGGAAGCAAATACACAGCACCTTCCGGCCGGACGAGTACAATGCGCCTTCCGTACGTGCCGAACCAGTCGCTACGTCCGGCACGTTTGAGCATCCGGGAGAGCTGTACATAAGTTCCGATTCGCGCCACAAGACGATCCACGGCGACGAGACGAACAAGCCAGCGACGAGTACGAGTCGAAGCCACGAGAAACCCGAACGAGACGACCCAACCATGAATCCCATCGCGCAGGTCCTACCAATACTCTACATCTATTACCGGGACCGGTACGGACGCGTACGGCACAGACGGTAAGTCAAACACCCACAACACAAACAAACGACACGTACCCGAAATATGTCACACACACATAGGGATGCAGAAATGACGAACACTAGCAACAGCAGAACCATAGGGGCGGGATGGCTATCACCAATGCCATACACACCCATAGGGGGATGGATGCCTACCTCTAATACCATCCCCACTCATAGGGGGATGGATGCCTGCCACTACTACCATCCCCACTCATAGGGGGATGGATGCCTGTCACTACTACCATCCCCACTCATAGGGGGATAGATGCCTGTCACTACTACCATCCCCAATCATAGGGGGATGGATGCCTATTACTACCACCACCCCTACTCATGGGGGCCTGGATGCCTGTCACTACTACCATCCCCACTCATAGGGGGATGGATGCCTACCACTACCACCACCCCTACTCATGGGGGCCTGGATGCCTACCACTACCACCACCCCTACTCATGTGGGCGTGGATGCCTACCACTACTACCATCCCCACTCATAGGGGGATGGATGCCTACCACTACCACCACCCCTACTCATGGGGGCCTGGGTGCCTACCACTACCACCACCCCTACTCATGTGGGCCTGGATGCCTGTCACTACTACCATCCCCAATCATAGGGGGATGGATGCCTACTACTACCACCACCCCTACTCATGGGGGCCTGGATGCCTGTCACTACTACCATCCCCACTCATAGGGGGATGGATGCCTACCACTACCACCACCCCTACTCATGGGGGCCTGGATGCCTACCACTACCACCACCTCTACTCATGTGGGCGTGGATGCCTACCACTACTACCATCCCCACTCATAGGGGGATGGATGCCTACCACTACCACCACCCCTACTCATGGGGGCCTAGATGCCTACCACTACCACCACCCCTACTCATGGGGGCCTGGATGCCTGCCACTACTACCATCCCCACTCATAGGGTGATGAATGCCTACCACTACCACCACCCCTACTCATGGGGGCCTGGATGCCTACCACTACCACCACCCCTACTCATGTGGGCCTGGATGCCTGTCACTACTACCATCCCCACTCATAGGGGGATGAATGCCTGCCACTAACACCACCCCTACTCATGTGGGCCTGGATGCCTGTCACTACTACCATACCCACTCATAGGGGGATGGATGCCTACCACTACCACCACCCCTACTCATGGGGGCCTGGATGCCTGTCACTACTACCATCCCCACTCATAGGGGGATGGATGCCTACCACTACCACCACCCCTACTCATGGGGGCCTACCACTACCACCAACCCTACTCATGTGGGCCTGGATGCCTGTCACTACTACCATCCCCACTCATAGGGGGATGGATGCCTGCCACTAATACCATCCCCACTCATGGGGGCCTGGATGCCTACCACCCACACAACCCCTACTCATAGGACGGGTAATGCATGACACAACCAGCATACTCCAACATAAGGAATGTCTGAAAAATACATCCCCCCAACACCATGACAAGCGTGTGTAGTCTGTGTCAAATACCTACAACACTGAACATGACATTGTACATACAATGTGACCCCCTATCACATGTGTCACACATAAATGTGTGTGGCCTCCACAATGCAAGCAGACCATGACCACTGTGGCAATGGGGTCTAACACCCCATCACCACAGTGACCAAAAGGTAAGTGTGGGGTCCATAGCTGAAGCACATTTTGAACATTGTGGCAATGGGGCCTAAAGCCCCATCACCACAGTGACCAAAATGTAAGTGTGGGGTCCATAGCTGAAGCACATTTTGAACATTGTGGCAATGGGGTCTAAAGCCCCATCACCACAGTGACCAAAAGGTAAGTTTGGGGTCCATAGCTGAAGCACATTTAGAACATTGTGGCAATGGGGTCTAAAGCCCCATCACCACAGTGACCAAAAGGTAAGTGTGGGGTCCATAGCTGAAGCACATTTTGAACATTGTGGCAATGGGGTCTAAAGCCCCATCACCACAGTGACCAAAAGGTAAGTGTGGGATCCATAGCTGAAGCACATTTTGAACATTGTGGCAATGGGGTCTAAAGCCCCATCACCACAGTGACCAAAAGGTAAGTGTGGGGTCCATAGCTGAAGCACATTTAGAACATTGTGGCAATGGGGTCTAAAGACCCGTCACCACAGTGACCAAAATGTAAGTGTTGTCATGGGAAAAGCTGCAAATGCCAAACTGCATGGATGATTCCTGGTCACACAACAACAAACACATCAGTGGCATAGTAGTGCTTGTGTCCCATAGCAACATAGATTGTGTGAGGCAAACAGTGCAGTGCCAATGAAACATCGCTTTGGCCATGTGCAGACAAACCTCACCCATGGGGGCTCACATTGTCAACATTCACGAATAACACAATGACAGAAGTGACCATCATAATGCAGACCCACATATCTGCACCAATGGACACACAAATGTAGATATCCTGTGGAGACTGTAGATGTGAGGTGAACAAATACCATTCCATGGCAGCAATGGGACATACAAACCATGATCATTGTGCTGACTGATGAGCTAGGAGTCCCAGGGACAGCAGGGGAAAGCCCCCAAACAACATACAGCCAATGGCACACTAAAGAAATGCCAATGCAGTGGTGCAAATGCACAAACACAAACAGGCAGACTCACACTGCATATCAAACACAACAGGTGATGGGTGGGGTGTGCCAGTGTCCCCAGGCAACCACACAACACATGAGGAGGCCTGAATCCCTATTACACAGATGTCAATACAGTGCCACACAAAAGTAACTCTTTGTGTGCAATCAGGCATTGTTAGATGAGAGGGAGCCCAAATCACAAATGTCACACAAGCTTGTAGGAACAGCAACTAACACAGCAAAAGACAGACCCACCACAGCAATGGGCCCAGGGACCCCACATTGTGGTGACACTGGCCTGCATGATAATCCCACTGTGATGACAAAGGTAGATGTCGTACACACTGTGAACCACAGTCATGTGTCCTGAGCAAGTAACTACCATCATACCTACACAAGCACAAATCAATCAGCACGGCCTGTCAGCCAAGGCCAACATGGAGGTAGGGGTCTAGCCGTGCAACAACTCTCATTTGCACACACTGAACACCACACACCTTGACCTCCACCAATGTGCAGCAGTGAAGCTCACATGGACTGGTGACATTGCACATGCACCCATGACAATCCCAGGGGTGGTGGGGGAACTAAGGTGGAGATACCCATCACACATGGCCAGTCAACAAGACTTGTGAATGTCTGACACACTGCACAGTACGCTGTACATGGGCATGACGTCAAATCCACACCAACCAATGGGATCCCGGCCACAGTCACACACCAATGAAGAAGCCAAGGTCACCCACAAAGAACACACATAGACAACTTCCAACATTGCAGCTCTGACCCTGAGGAGTGGCAGCAGTCACACACACAATGTGTCACAATCACTGAAAGCTAACACAAACTGTAAATTACATGACTTGTGTAACCAACAAGTGCCAAGGGAATCCTGACTGTGTCTCATCTGCGTTTGCCCACAAACTCAGCCCTGACAGCAAACACACCTATGGATGACACCCTGATGACCAGTAATGTGCCATGCACCCACATCACAGAGAACCCAGGGCGAAGATTTGGGGGAACATTGCTCAACTCAGCAAGCATCACAAACAGGAACATCACTAGGGCCCCCAGCCAGCGTAGCAAAATGGAAGTGAACACACACAGACATGCTCACACATCACACACCTTGGGCTCAGGCAATGTCACGGAATTACACACTGCCATGAGGGGACTCCACTCCTGTGTAAGGAAAGCTGTGCCATACGTTGTCTCTGCAGGGCGCTATCATGTCAGCAGAACACTTGGTCACTCAGTCAACAATTAGCACAAAATGAAGGCTCTCGTCACATCAGCCTGGTCATGGCATTGTCACCAAAATCATCTGCACCGATCAAATACACATGTTTAGCAAGTTGCACTGATACCACAGATGAGTCCTTCCCCATTGATGCCCAAACTTGCATGTCCAGTGGAGATGGTCACACGGTCAGGGAAATAGACAAATTGAACAATGGCAAGCACATCTGATGTGCAGGGGTGTAAGCCACAGATGTGATATTGCAAAAACATGTAGGGAATCCCATTGGCAAATATGGAAAACATGACACCCTCATATTGCTGCAAAGGATGACATGGCTACACACCAGGATAGGACACATTCACCCTGGACCACATGGGGTCCTGCACAGTAACACTTCATTTACTTGATATCAAAAATCACCATCACTGCAGCAAGGGCATGGTTAGCATCCTCAACATCATGTACATCTGAAGCAAAACCACTAGAGAACTGAAAGTAGCTTTATTCAGCATATCTTATTTGAAAATAGTAAGTCCAGACAAAACCCAAAGGCCAATGGCCAGTCCATGACAAAAGTCCAAACAGGGTGACAGTGGCAGATGTCACCCTTTGCTTGCCTGCACTGCTACGGACCAGGGACATTCCCCTCGGAGGGGCATATGGGGGGGGCAGGCCAGGCACCGCAGGGACAGGATCAGGGCTCACCAGAAGGAGGCAGGGAAGGGGTGGCTGGTGCTGGAGAGTCACTGACAATTGCAGTGGAGGTGTCTGACATGGTGTGTGCCGGCACAACTGGGGGCATGAGTCAGATGGTGTGGGTGCCGGCACAACTCCAGTGGGCTGGCCAGATGGAGTGGACAGGTTCCACACTGCAGTGCCCAAGTCAGACGGGGTGGTAGTGGACTCCACTGCAGTGCCCATCTCCAGGGGAGTAGAATGGGGTTCAGGTAAGGTGGGCAGGACAGAGGGGAGGACACGGTCTCCACACCAGTGGCACAAACATGTGTAGCGGGGGGGTGTGGGGCTGGAAGAGCAAGTGGTAGGTGGAGAAGGCCACATCATTTTGGGGATGGTGTATCTGTGGGTGGGGAACCTGGGGCAGGGTGTGGTGGGGGAACCTGTGTTGTGGGTGCCTGAGGGATGGAGGAAGGAGAATGTGTGGTTGACCTGCAGGGCGGTGGCGGGGTCTTGCTCTTCCGGGCGCGGGGGACTTGCGGGTGGGGGCCTCAGTCTGTCTGCGCCTGGGGGAGGGTGTCCGGGGGCGAGGGCACTCCCTCTGTGTGGGTGGACTTCCTCTTCCCCCTGTATGCTGGATCAGCGGGATCAGAGGGGAAGAGGCCGAGGTCACAGAGGAAGAGCTGCTTTGTAGGTGGGGTTGCAGGTGAGGCAAGGGAAGGGGTCTTGGAGGGAGAGGATTTTGAGGACTGCGGAGTGACTGTGGATGCCTGTGTGTGTGTCTGTTCCCCATCCCCTGTGGGTGTGGCATCAGTCCCCTGAGGATGCTTGTGTGCACGTCTTGCCTTTGTTTTGGGTGTTTCTGTGCTGCTCGTGTCTGTGTGTTTGGGTGATTGTGCAGGTGGGCATGTGCTTGGGACAGGTAGGGTGCCAGGAAGTGTGGATGGGGCAGAGGTAGGAGGGGTGATGGACTGTTGGAGGAGGGACTCTGCTGCCTTCAGGGAGGAGTCCATGGACCTATTGCTCCTCTGTAGGGCAGACATGCACGTCGAGATGCCCTCCATGAACGACACCAGCTGTGTCAACAGAGTGGTGTGTGCATGGAGGACACTCAGCATTGCTGTCTGCCCTACATGGAGCTGGCAAAGTAGGTACACAGACTCCTCACTCAGGGCAGCAGGGGACACAGGGGCAGTGGGTGCAGTGCCTGGCACGAAGGAGACACGCTCCCGAACACGGGAGCCTCCACGGACCTCTGGAATGGGAGCCAATGGGAGGGCGGTGGTGGTGGTGGTGGTGGCAGGGCCAGACATACTAGCTGGGGTGTGGTGGCTGCTGACACCAATCTCCACAAGGGAGTCATCCTCCGAGCTGCTGTGGTCCTCAGCTGAGGTGGATGGTGCTGAGGACTCCTCGGTGTGGCTCCCCTCGCCCTCCGTGCCACTGGGTCCCTCCGACCACTCATCGGCTGCTGACCCAGTCTGGCTCTGCAGCTCATCCTGGTCCGTGGAGCTGTCCCCTCCTGTGGCCGTGGATGTATCTGCAAACAATTAGGAAACAGACAAACATCAGTCACCTGCACTGACCGCACACACCACAGTGAGTACAGCACATTACAGAGCAAGCCCTGGCATCCTCAGTTGAACATTGCCAAAAGTCCTCACACAGATTAGGAGAAGCCAATTGTCAGTCTGATGGTCAACCATGGCACTCACACCCCTCCTGCCCTTGCACCCATCTGTCTGGTGCCTGTTGGATGGTAATACCCCAGTGTGGACACATGCACCACGTACACAGTTGTTGGACATTGCAGAGAACACGGTGAAGTATGTGAACATGCACACATCACATCTCTTGCCACTGAGTCAGTACAGGTGTCCGGATAAAGGGATGGCCAGAGTCTAATTAGAAATGCATGTGATGCATACCAGCACCAGACACCATGATGCACCCATGTCCGGATAGTCAATGCCACAATGGGGTGTCTGTTGCACATGTCACTCCCCTGCAGGATCACTCTTAGGAAGTTTAATGCCATGGCACAGGCATGCCTGCAAAGTCATACATCACTGTCTCCAGTCACATGGCCATGGCAGCCAGCCAACAACAGTCTGCACTGTGTCACCATCCTAGGTAATGGGGAATGCAAGTTATGTAGCTGACAAGTGCACATGTCCATCCCCCACAAACCACATCATCTGAACTCTTATTTGTCCACGTCATACCAATTGGACATATGGGAGACATGAAACACAACTCGATGAACCTGAGCACCTCACAGTCTGCTGTGAATGAAAAACAGCTGCCTGAAATTCACAGTCGCATACACCTGTTTGCACAGTCAAGTGATCAAACACCTGTCAGTCACAGAAGTATCGTCTCTCATGGTCACATCTCAGATGGCATGCTGAGCCCTAAACGATAAACATCCCAGTAGTCCTGACAACGAAGCCACAGCACAATGACACAGAGGCAGACACATGAGGGAACATTTCACTGATCAAAACATGTCAGCTGATACACGGGAGTGGGAGTACAGAGTGTATTGTATGCCCTGGAGTAGGCATGACTGTCCTGCTCCACCTGAAAGAGGGATGAGCCCTGGACAGTAGGCAGGTGGCTAAGCATGTGTGACACACTTGATATACATACTCCTGAGGCCCAAACATTGTTCCCACCCGCAGCATGGGGGTGTGCCAAATACCCCAGGGACATGTGGTGATTCAGATCAGCAAGTGGACCACATATCAAAGTTACACCCAGATTACATGTCAGAACTTAGGCATTGTGTAAGCAATTGACCCACCCATGAAGCCCACCACAAAGTCACAGGAACAAATGCTGTCCCCCACCTTGAGCGAAGCAAAATGCAAGGACACAGTACCCAAGTGACACAATTTCCTGACTGTAAGGGCCACACCTGCATATCAGATGAGGAGTGGGCATGTCACAATTGAAGGACATAGGTCCTGGACCACAAGACTGATGTACTGTGGAAGTTCAACCAGGCCAGAGGAGGGCACATAGCATGTCAGACAAAGTTCACAGTGCAGTCATGGACTCACCCCCTCCTTGCTGCTGTCTGGCCTTCAGCTGCCCATCCAGGTCAGGGAAGACCACCGCCAGGATCCGGAGCATGTGGGGGGTCAGGGTCCGGTGTCCGCCCCTCCTGCGAGGAGGCGACAGCTTCAGCTGGACCCTTGCAATCCTCCGGGTCCAGCCCCGAAGGTCCTGCCACCTCTTCTGGCAGTTGCGGATCCGGCGCTTGTAGACCCCCACGGATCTTACTGTCCGGGCGATGGTCAGCCAGATTTCCTGCTTCTTGTGGGCATCAACCTGTGAGGATGACAAAGTGAAAAGGCCATTACTACACATGCAACATATACGTGCATCACACAGTTGGATATACATGTCTCAATCACAGGGGCATATGATGTACACAGGCAGTGCAACGATGGCTATGAACAGTTTGCCAGCAGTTACTACATGGTATCATTGCATGGGAAGTAAACCTTGTTGGAATGCACTGTTACTGCACTGTACCTGTTCAGTGCATGTAACTACACACTTTGGGGGTGAGAACTACTCAGTGAGCATGCTAGCCAGTGGTGTGCACACTGGAAGTCTTGCTAGTCAGACAACATGCACAATTAGTAAGGCAGTTGACAGCACACTCACCTGCTCCCCTGGTTTCCCATACAGCTTGCTGTACTGTGGAAGGAGGCTGTCCAGCAGGGCCTGGTTCTCCTCAAGGCTGAAGGCTGGGGCTCTCTCCACAGTACGTGCCATTGCAGTAGCCAGAGAATGCAGAGACAGCAGCAGTGTTGGTGGCAGATGTCGTCCTGGAGCATGTAGTGCAGGCAAGTGAGCTCTCAGGGGAACAGCCAGCATTATATGTGTGCTGCAGAGGCAGATACTGTCCCATGTGTCCAAAGTGATAGGTCAAAGTCGTTTGCATCTTCTGAATCTGGCCAATCCATGGAATTGCACCACTAATACACGCCCACAGCATCCTTCAAAGTTCAACTTCATGACACCCATGAATTTGCAACATTGTTGTGGCTGGCCAACTGAATTCACTGCATCAGACTCGTTGAAGCTTGAACGCGTCCGTTGCCATGCCAGGCCCTAGCCAATGCATGCGCACCGATCGATCCATTGCTGTACAACGCATATTCCGGGATACAACGCGTACCCGCTCACAACAGATGCAATGGCCAGTGCGGGCACACCGATCGGTCCATTGATGTACAACGCGTATTCCGGGATACAACGCGTACCCGCTCACAACAGATGCAATGGCCAGTGCGTGCACACCGATCGGTCCATTGCTGTACAACGCGTACCCGCTCACAACAGATGCAATGGCCAGTGCGAGCACACTGATCGGTCCATTGCTGTACAACGCGTACCCGCTCACAACAGATGCAATGGCCAGTGCGTGCACACCGATCGGTCCATTGCTGTACAACGCGTACCCGCTCACAACAGATGCAATGGCCAGTGCGTGCACACCGATCGGTCCATTGCTGTACAACGCGTACCCGCTCACAACAGATGCAATGGCCAGTGCGTGCACACCGATCGGTCCATTGCTGTACAACGCCGTATTCCGGGAAACAACGCGTACCCGCTCACAACAGATTCAATGGCCAGTGCGTGCACACCGATCGGTCCATTGCTGTACAACGCGTACCCGCTCACAACAGATGCAATGGCCAGTGCGTGCACACCGATCGGTCCATTGCTCTACAACGCGTACCCGCTCACAACAGATTCAATGGCCAGTGCGTACACACCGATCGGTCCATTGCTGTACAACGCGTACCCGCTCACAACAGATGCAATGGCCAGTGCGTGCACACCGATCGGTCCATTGCTGTACAACGCGTACCCGCTCACAACAGATGCAATGGCCAGTGCATGCACACCGATCGGTCCATTGCTGTACAACGCGTACCCGCTCACAGCAGATGCAATGGTCAGTGCGTGCACACCGATCGGTCCATTGCTGTACAACGCGTACCCGCTCACAACAGATGCAATGGCCAGTGCGTGCACAACGATCGGTCCATTGCTGTACGACGCGTCCCTATACAGGTCACTCGCATATGTCACCATGCTTGTCACTGGTGAACGTATGCCAGCCACATATACTTGCCAGGGACTCAGGGGCACACCTACAACACCACAGCCTGTCCACACTGTATCCTAAGGCATGTAAGGCTGCATTACCTTTTCTGCGTATGGGGGTCAACATGTGGTTTTTGGGGTGGCACTTGGGGGCAGCCACTCCCAGGCTGTGCACGTGTTCATGGGGACAGGATCCTTTGTGTGTTGTGCACATGACCACTGTGATGTGCAACTGTTCATTTCAGAGCATGTGGCATGGTCACATTTCCAGGTTGTGTATGTGTATGTCATGTCACATACCCCCAGAGTCACATGTGGGAAGGTATGTACGTCACAGGGTGACCCATTGCCACAATAGTGATGGCCCTCCACAGT
This sequence comes from Calotriton arnoldi, assembly GCA_963921515.1. Lineage (NCBI taxonomy): Eukaryota > Metazoa > Chordata > Amphibia > Caudata > Salamandridae > Calotriton > Calotriton arnoldi. The sequence continues at coordinate 83,022 of CAWUFW010009195.1, forward strand.
CTGTGTGCATGTTGTGTTTCCGATGTCTCTGATTCCATGTGCACAATGGGAGACAGTCTCCACATCCACGTTGTTTGTGCATGGACTTTGATGTTGTGGGTGTGTGTGTCACGGACGTCCATGTCTGTCCTGCGGAGGCAACAGGGGCCACTACCTGTGGGAGTCATGTTTGTTTTTCTGACGTGTACATGATACGCCATGTCATGCCAGTGTCCATGTGGCAAGACAGGGTCCCCGGGAATCTACCTGTCAATGAGCTGTGATGCCTGTGGCGCATCTGTCCAGACATGTCACTGTGGTGTGTGTTTGGAACGTGACAGCAGTAAATGGGTACTGTGACACAGCCTAATGGTTTCCCATAGCACAACCTGGAACCTGTTGTCAACACATGTTGAACTGAGATGTTAGATGATGGCCATGTAGGTGCCATATATGTCCATACAGAACGGCACACACATCAAGTACTTGTGTCTCGTAATGATGTATCATGTGATATTGAGTATGGTCAATGCCACATATGTGGGGTGACTGACAATCTTTCTTTCTTCACCTATGCACTGCAGAGCACCAGCTGTCCATAGACCATTCCCTGACCTTGCAACGATGGTGGAACGTGACAGCATCCGACGGTACCGCTTCACCAGGCAGCTGATTGAGGATTTGGCAGTGCGCTTGGCCCCACATTTGCAACCTGGCCGGCCGTACCCTACAGCACTGACCCCAAGGTGAAGGTGATGGCAGCCCTACACTTCTTTGCCACCGGTACCTTTCAACACACTGTGGCGTCTGCTGGTGGGATGTCACAGACTATGTTCAGCCGTGTGCTACGCGATGTTTTGGAGGCAATGTTGAGATGCCTGAACCAGTACATCTATTTCCCTAAACGTCAACAACTCACTGACGTCAAGAGTGACTTCTATGCCCTGGGGAGGATGCCACATGTCATTGGCTCCATTGATGGGACACATGTGGCTTTGGTACCACCACAGGCACATGAGCAGGCATACAGGAACAGGAAACATTATCATTCGATCAATGCTCTGGTGGTATGTCTTGCAGATATGAGCATCTCACATGTGTGTGCCCGTTTCCCTGGTTCGGCACACGATGCCTACGTGATGAGGAGTAGTCGCATCCCGAGGATGATGTCACAGATGCAGAACCAGCGTGCCTGGCTTGTCGGTGTGTACTGACTTTGTACCATTGTGTGTGTTCTGCTATGTTGTATTCCGCCCTCTTTTCCAACTCAGCTAATGTGCAATTGTCTGTCTGTAGGTGACTCCGGATACCCCAACATGCCGTGGTTGCTGACACCCCTCAGGAACCCTGTGACACCAGCCCAGATGCGCTACAATGAGGCACATGGTCGGACCAGGAGAGTGATCGAGCGGACATTTGGTCTCCTGAAGAGCCGCTTCCGCTGCCTGGACAAGACAGGAGGGGCCCTCCCATATGCCCCAGCAAAGGTGTGCAAGATTGTCATCGTCTGCTGCATGCTACACAACCTGGCAGTGCGGAAGGAGTTGCCTCTCATCCTGGATGACGATGACCAACATCCGCCACCTATGGAGGATCCTGGCCTGGGCCACGATGCCAGTGATGATGATGATGATGATGATGGTGATGTCCGCACACAGCTCATCACCAACTTCTTCAGCTGAATGTGAGTATCCAGAGAGTTGTCATGCCAATGATGTGAGTTTGCGTGATATGTGTTGGTGGTGCTCTGGTGCTGTTTGAGTGTGGCCATGTGCTACTTGACTGGAAGCGTGCAGCGATGTGTCCTTACAGGTAGTCTGTACTCCCCAACAGTGTTGACATGCTAACTTGGTTTTCTGTGAGTATCTTGTGACATGTATTGGCCATGAGTATTGCCGTTCTGTCCTGTTCTTCAGTGCTTTTGACTGTGTGTCATGTCTGTCCTTCACAGGGTACTTTCAGAGTTGTTTGGTGAACTGTGATCCCCCGACACCATGATTCAACTTCCAGGGTGGAAGCAGTCGTTTCCCTACAGGTGATGTGCCACACACCCCTGGACTTTATTTCTTCTACACTTGTTGACTGTGTGGCCACTGCCACGTAGGATTACCTTGCATCTGTAGTGGAAACAACATGTTGCAAATGTGTAATAAACCTGTGCTTCACTTTGGGATGATCGTTGTCTGTGGTCACACATCTGACTAACATGCGGCCTGTGGGCTAGTTAACACAGACTGTGAATAGGTGTGGTGTCTGTGCATTCCACTGTATTTCCTGGCAACATCAGTGTAGGCGATGAGTCTGATGGCCCTGGTGTGTATGTGTTGTGTAGCCCTAGTGGTGTGTCTCCCTCATATGTGTCACATCGCCATGACTCACATGATGGTGTTGAACTAGCTGTAGCAGTTAGCATGCACAGTGTCATTTAGCAGATCACCATCTCCATGACAGAAACCACGTTGGAATCACAACAGAGGCAAGTATGGTGTATTAGTGAGTTTATTTCCATACATGTGTGAGTATAGTGCACAGGATGGTGGGTGCTGTACATTGGGATTGGAATCCAAAGTTCCCAGATGAGTTGGAAGTCTTGGTAGCAGAAATGTCCTGAGTAAAGTCCACAGTCATCTGGTACATTGGGCCAACTTAAGCTCCCCGTGTCATGTGGGAGAGTTGGGTTGCAGTCGACAGGGTGAACAGTTTGCACACAAAGGAGAATTTCCAGAACAGGTGTTGGGTTCCTGGGGGATGTACATGGCCATCGGCCTCTCAGTTTTCCTTCCTCGGACGACCCATCTTCTTTCGGGGGGGACCCTCACGTGCAGTCTGCTGCGGTGTAGAAGACTCTCCGCCTGAGTCATCCTCCCTCCCTGTGGCAGTTGCAGTTGTTGCAGCACCAGATGTTGTGGGCACACAGGGAGGTGTGGCCATGTTGGTGCTAATCTGGCGGAGGCATGTCAATATGTCCCTATGCACCGCTGTCAGTTCTTCCAATGTGTCCCACTTGGACTCCATGCCAGACATGTGTGTCTCCACACGGGACATGTGTGTCTCCACACAGGACATGTTGAGTCCAAGCGGGCATGATGGGCAGCCTGCTGCTGTTGAATGTCCTTGAGGATCCCCACTACCTGGCTCACCTCTCCGGTGCTATTCTGGTACGCCTCAGCAATGCGTGCCAGTTGTGGGTCATCATGCAGTCCAGACCCCTCTGCAAACAGCGACCTATGTCTACCACCCCTCCCACCACCCCTGGCGACACGTGCGGGACCTGCGGTGGCACGCACAGGTGACCGTAGGCCCACTTGGGGGTTGTTACTGGGGTCGTTGTCCGTTGCTCCACGTTGGGCGGGGTCCCTGTGCTGTTGTCATTGGTGGTCCTTGGTCTGTCCGTGTTGGCAGGGGTGGTCTGTGTGTTGGCAGTTGTTGGAGGGGTGGGTGCAGGGGTGCAGATGTTGGTCCTGCTGGTGCAGCATGATGACTCACACCGGAGGGGCCAAGTAGGTCTTCGCCATCCGAGGAGGGCAGAGGCTGTTCCACACCAGTGAGCTCAGTGTCCCCCGGAGCCTGGGACAGGGACTCCTCATCGTCTGCTGCTGTGTCCCCATCATCACCTGTTTTTGGAAGGGACACACAATGTATGTTATGTTTCTACAGGCATCAATGGTTCACACACCTGACAGTTGTGATTGTACCTCTGGATGCGGGCCTGTACATTGCATTGTCCTCAGTTGTCACAGTCAGAGGTTGATATTGGTGTAGCACATTGTCCTGCCAAACTGAAGCTTTTCAATGTGAATGTTGAGGTGTGTGCATGGCCAGCATTGGTGGTATTTGGTGGACATCCGGCCCTCCTTCTCCCCCCAGCCCAGTTATCCCACCATGAAGCATGCCACCCTTTCAGTGTGATACAAAAGGGGATGATGGACGGAACGTTTGAGCCAATCTAACACTCACCCCCAGTCAACTGATCTGGGTTTAATCCATCATCATTCTTTAGCTCACTCCACCACCCCAGTTCAGACATGGCCATATGCAAATCAGTCTGACCCTGTGCCTCATGGGAACAGTCCAGCCCGAACTGCCAAGCCATGTCTTCCCTGGACCGGAAACAAGCATCCTAGGACCGGTTTCTGGCATTCCAGCCGTCATCAGCCAGGCTTGCTTGAATCCAGTGGCAAAGTAAGCAAGGGACCCACGTCTGGGCATACCCCCGCCAACTTAGGGCGAACAAAGCGATACAAAAGGGGATGATGGACGGAACGCTTGAGCCAATCAAACACTCACCCCCAGTCAACTGATCTGGGTTTAATCCATCATCATTCTTTAGCTCACTCCACCACCCCAGTTCAGACATGGCCATATGCAAATCAGTCTGACCCTGTGCCTCATGGGAACAGTCCAGCCCGAACTGCCAAGCCATGTCTTCCCTGGACCGGAAACAAGCATCCTAGGACCGGTTTCTGGCATTCCAGCCGTCATCAGCCAGGCTTGCTTGAATCCAGTGGCAAAGTAAGCAAGGGACCCACGTCTGGGCACACCCCCGCCAACTTAGGGCGAACAAAGCGATACAAAAGGGGATGATGGACGGAACGTTTGAGCCAATCAAACACTCACCCCCAGTCAACTGATCTGGGTTTAATCCATCATCATTCTTTAGCTCACTCCACCACCCCAGTTCAGACATGGCCATATGCAAATCAGTCTGACCCTGTGCCTCATGGGAACAGTCCAGCCCAAACTGCCAAGCCATGTCTTCCCTGGACCGGAAATAAGCATCCTAGGACCGGTTTCTGGCATTCCAGCCGTCATCAGCCAGGCTTGCTTGAATCCAGTGGCAAAGTAAGCAAGGGACCCACGTCTGGGCATACCCCCGCCAACTTAGGGCGAACAAAGCGATACAAAAGGGGATGATGGACGGAACGTTTGAGCCAATCAAACACTCACCCCAGTCAACTGATCTGGGTTTAATCCATCATCATTCTTTAGCTCACTCCACCACCCCAGTTCAGACATGGCCATATGCAAATCAGTCTGACCCTGTGCCTCATGGGAACAGTCCAGCCCGAACTGCCAAGCCATGTCTTCCCTGGACCGGAAACAAGCATCCTAGGACCGGTTTCTGGCATTCCAGCCGTCATCAGCCAGGCTTGCTTGAATCCAGTGGCAAAGTAAGCAAGGGACCCACGTCTGGGCATACCCCGCCAACTTAGGGCGAACAAAGCGATACAAAAGGGGATGATGGACGGAACGCTTGAGCCAATCAAACACTCACCCCCAGTCAACTGATCTGGGTTTAATCCATCATCATTCTTTAGCTCACTCCACCACCCCAGTTCAGACATGGCCATATGCAAATCAGTCTGACCCTGTGCCTCATGGGAACAGTCCAGCCCGAACTGCCAAGCCATGTCTTCCCTGGACCGGAAACAAGCATCCTAGGACCGGTTTCTGGCATTCCAGCCGTCATCAGCCAGGCTTGCTTGAATCCAGTGGCAAAGTAAGCAAGGGACCCACGTCTGGGCATACCCCGCCAACTTAGGGCGAACAAAGCGATACAAAGGGGATGATGGACGGAACGTTTGAGCCAATCAAACACTCACCCCCAGTCAACTGATCTGGGTTTAATCCATCATCATTCTTTAGCTCACTCCACCACCCCAGTTCAGACATGGCCATATGCAAATCAGTCTGACCCTGTGCCTCATGGGAACAGTCCAGCCCGAACTGCCAAGCCATGTCTTCCCTGGACCGGAAACAAGCATCCTAGGACCGGTTTCTGGCATTCCAGCCGTCATCAGCCAGGCTTGCTTGAATCCAGTGGCAAAGTAAGCAAGGGACCCACGTCTGGGCATACCCCCGCCAACTTAGGGCGAACAAAGCGATACAAAAGGGGATGATGGACGGAACGTTTGAGCCAATCAAACACTCACCCCCAGTCAACTGATCTGGGTTTAATCCATCATCATTCTTTAGCTCACTCCACCACCCCAGTTCAGACATGGCCATATGCAAATCAGTCTGACCCTGTGCCTCATGGGAACAGTCCAGCCCGAACTGCCAAGCCATGTCTTCCCTGGACCGGAAACAAGCATCCTAGGACCGGTTTCTGGCATTCCAGCCGTCATCAGCCAGGCTTGCTTGAATCCAGTGGCAAAGTAAGCAAGGGACCCACGTCTGGGCATACCCCGCCAACTTAGGGCGAACAAAGCGATACAAAAGGGGATGATGGACGGAACGTTTGAGCCAATCAAACACTCACCCCCAGTCAACTGATCTGGGTTTAATCCATCATCATTCTTTAGCTCACTCCACCACCCCAGTTCAGACATGGCCATATGCAAATCAGTCTGACCCTGTGCCTCATGGGAACAGTCCAGCCCGAACTGCCAAGCCATGTCTTCCCTGGACCGGAAACAAGCATCCTAGGACCGGTTTCTGGCATTCCAGCCGTCATCAGCCAGGCTTGCTTGAATCCAGTGGCAAAGTAAGCAAGGGACCCACGTCTGGGCATACCCCCGCCAACTTAGGGCGAACAAAGCGATACAGTGTGTGCAGGTTGACTCTCAGGATGTCAGTCAGTGGTGTCCTGCTGTTGGTTGTTGCACAGTTCCCAGCAGGGCCTTGTGCTCCCCACAGCTGAGGCCAGTGTCAGACATCTTTGAAGTGGCTTTTCACTGCCTGTGAGGTGTGCATGCTTCAGTGTGAGCTTGCTGGGCCATGTGGGTGGGGGATGTTGAGCTGTGACTACCACTCCCATCATGCTATTGCCTACACCCCCCTTCCCAGCAGGCCCATACTTCCTTCCTTTTGACTCTGCTTCCCTGTGGGGTAGTGTGCCTGTGCTGACAGGATGGCTGACAGTGTTGTCCTGGCGTTTGTTTGGCTACAAGTCCCAAGAGTGTCCCTGTGCTTCACACAGCATAACCCAGGGTGGTGGTTCTTTGTGGGATATTTAATTGGAGTGTGAGGCATTGCATTCTCCCAGGTGAGTTGTGTGGAGTTTGTGTTAAGGGGTGTGTAAGAAAAGCTACTTGTAACTATGGTCAGAGCTGTCAGTCCTCCTTCCCACCCAGCCAGATATCCCACCATGGAACGTGCTTCCATTGCAGGGAGTGCAAGTTGGCTTTCAGGATGTCAGTCAGTGGTGTCCTGCTGTTGGTTGGTGCACAGTTCCCAGCAGGGCCTTGTGCTCCCCACAGCAGTACCCAGTGTCAGCCATCTTGTCAGTTGTTTTCCACTCCCTGTGATGTGAGCATGGTTCAGAGTGGTGTTGATGGGCCAATTGTGAGGGTGACCAATATCTGTGACTACCACTCCCATCATGCTATTGCCTACACCCCCTTCCCAGCATGCCCATACTTCCTTCCTTTTGACTCTGCTTCCCTGTGGGGTAGTGTGCCTGTGCTGACAGGATGCCTGACAGTGTTGTCCTGGCGTTTGTTTGGCTACAAGTCCCAAGAGTGTCCCTGTGCTTCACACAGCATAACCCAGGGTGGTGGTTCTTTGTGGGATATTTAATTGGAGTGTGAGGCATTGCATTCTCCCAGGTGAGTTGTGTGGAGTTTGTGTTAAGGGGGTGTGTAAGAAAAGCTGCTTGTAACTATGGTCAGAGCTGTCAGTCCTCCTTCCCACCCAGCCAGATATCCCACCATGGAACGTGCTTGCATTGCAGGGAGTGCAAGTTGGCTTTCAGGATGTCAGTCAGTGGTGTCCTGCTGTTGGTTGGTGCACAGTTCCCAGCAGGGGCTTGTGCTCCCCACAGCAGTACCCAGTGTCAGCCATCTTGTCAGTTGTTTTCCACTCCCTGTGATGTGAGCATGGTTCAGAGTGGTGTTGATGGGCCAATTGTGAGGGTGACCAATATCTGTGACTACAACTCCCATCATGCTATTGGCTACGCTGACTTCACCAGCATACACAGAATTCCTTCCTTTCAGTGAGCTTCCCTGTGAGGTGGTGTTCTAGTGGTGGCAAAATGTCTAACTGTGTTTGTTGGTTATATTTGTACCACTGCCTTGCTGTATTTGTAGTTAGGTTTGTACATATCATGACACAGTTACATATCACTATGAGATGGCATGTATTGTGTTTATCTGACTGACAGACAAATCTTGGGGTGATTATCTTTTGGTTGCTGTGGATTTGCTAAGGGTGCATGGTTTGACTATCCCCTTGACAGTGATGTGTGTGTATTGTCACACAATATTGTGTATATTAGTTGTGTACTCACCAGGCTCTGGGATGTTTGATAGTCCATATACGCTCACTGGTGGTAGGATGGCCCGCACCTTCTCCTCCCAGGGCCTGAGGTATAGTGGTTTGGCAGGAGGGCCACTGCCGGTGCGCTGACTCATGATGTAATCCTTCTTTAGTAGGTCCCTGACCCTCCTGCGCACATCATACCACCTGTTCTGGAGGTCTTCCTTTGTGCGCAAACATGGTGATTGTGCGTTGACCCTGTTGACGATCCTCTCCCACATCTTGGTTTTCTGCGACATGGGGGTCTGTTGGACCAATGTACCAAACAACTGTGGCTCTACCCTGAGGATCTCATCTACCAGGACTTCCAATTCACTGTCTAGGAACTTTGGATTCTTCTTTGGGGGCATGGTGATGGGTGGTGGTGGTGATTGATGTGTGTGTGTGTGCAAGTGAGGGTGTGTGAGTGTAGGTTTTGCTGGGTGTATGCGAGGGTGCTATTTGTTGAGGTGCAAATGGTGTGTGGCTTGTGTGATGGATGAGCTGTGAGTGTGTCTGTGGTTGCTGTGTGATGGTGTTCTGTGCTGGCAGGTCAGTTGAATTTGCAAAGGCTCATGGTAGGGATTTGTGGCCTTTATATAGGTGGAGTTGGGGGTGTGTCCTTGTTCCATGTTTTTTTACCCTGTATTTATTGACTTTGTCATTGCTTGTTTGGCCCTTTTTTTTGTATTTTTTCCTTTGTATTTTTTGTGCATGTAGGAGACGTTCTTCTGACCGAGTAGGACGCTGCAGTTGTCTCATGCAAGCTTCTCCGAGTCGTTCACGCTGTGTTTCTGCTAGGTTTATTGTGCGGCGTACGCGTCGGTCGCCGAGTATTGGCTTCCTTCGGCTGGCTTTTGTATGCGTGTCGGTCGTACGGCTTGGGCTCCGTGCGACTCGGTCTGGTTTTCCACGCATTACATCGTACTGCGCGGGTCGGTGTTCGCGGGTACGTTTCATTCGGGTTCATTCCTGGTGCGTGTCGGTCGGTTCGATTCGCGTGGTTTCCCGGCCGGATAGCTGGTTTCCGTGCGGTTCGGTCGTTCGGCTTGTGTTCCGTACAAGTCGGTCATGATTCACATGCATTTCATCGTACTACCCAGGTCGGGCAACGCCGGTACGTGTCGGTCGGACTATATTCCCATACCGAGTCGGTCGGTATGTTTTCCGGCCCGAATCGGAATCGGCCCCTGGGTGTGAGAATTGGCTGCACTGCTCCTAGAGATGTGTCATCCTACATGGCCCATTGGGAGGGACCGGACTGACTCCTCCCCAACCTGACCCAAAACACTGTGGTTTCTGATCTCTGTGTCTGGTGCACATGTGAACTACTGGTTGGCGAAGATGGCATGGCATGAGCATCGGTGAACAAGCAGGTGACCCTTAGCTCACTGCTGTCACAGTTGGATGGATCTTCACTGAAGAGCTTCCTCCAGCCCAAACACAAACCTGCCACCCAAACAAAAGTGAAGAGCCTATCCGGGGTTACAGTGGTGACCTGAATCAAGTGACCTAATTCCAAAGGTACTTTTATTTCTTCTGATTAGATCGCCAAAACCCAGTTGCGACTTTCTTAGCACAAAGCAGTCACAAGTACCTTGTCATATTTTAGAGAGCATCAATGTTCAGTTCTGAGTATTGTTGAGCCCCAGATGATCTGAGGCACTCGTAAACCATCATTCTCTCCATATCTTGGCAGGTGCATGCACACCAGATTCTGAACCCCTTACCACACAGCCTGGCAGTGCCAAACCTTCCTTGGGCTGCAGCAAGTTTCTATTAGTTCTTCCTGTGCCTTCTCCTTGCCCCCTTTTCTACTAAGCAGCTTATTTTGTGCTGGGATACCTCTAATACACCTCGTAGCAGTCAAACCGCTCCTTTCCTCTAGGCAGGGTTGGTAGGAAACTCTCCCTGTTAAGAGACTGGTAAAAAGGCCTGTCCTGCTTCTATAATCTTTTGCTGCCTGCCACCAGTGTCTGTCTTCCTCAGCCCTGTGAGCAGTCGGCAGCCACATTCACTAAAGGAGAGCGTGCATGGTGTGGCTCTCCAGGCCACAGCGCCCCTCTCTGGGTTACATTCCATGTCACAGAGGGCTTCAGCTCACACACAGGATTGTTGTGTGTGCTGAGGCCAACAACACATAAACCATCAGAGACTTGCTCTGAGAAACGCAGGGCAGGGGCGTACCCTTTCTGTCTTATCACATATACACGATTGAGAAATGCATTATCCACACTTGATTATTGTGAACACGTATAGTTCTATGCTGGGGAATGCTTTCCCCAGAATGGTGCACGCTTTATTTCATTATTCATGTTTATTATTCATGTTTATGCTGAACCTGTTCATGAATAATGTCGTAGGAAGTCGATGCCCTTGAATGTTTTTCAGAATTTTGTTAAGCTACACTACTGCCTCAATAAAGTTTTATTCTCGTATTGTGCATTTCATGAATAGCGCCCTGACACTCTTCTTGGACCTGGATGGCACTAATAAAACTACATAAATATTAAAATAAACAGTAAAGCACCATGAACAACCCGCATAATGAAAATCCATCACACATTTCCAGCGTGGAGCTCAGAATAATCTTCGGCTACTGTCTTCTGCTCACATCCAAACAAGACTTTCCTCGAATGATCAATTTTCTATATGAAAAAATGTGCTATCCACGATTTTGTATTTTGACTGAAATGTTGGAATGATCAATCATGTTTTTCCCACATTACGCTTTACAGATTTAACAACTTAGAAAACATGTGTTTGTTTGTTTGGATATAAGAAACATGATTTGGTTTCAGTTGGAACCAGGCAGGAGCACAAATGTTCTTCTTGTTCATTTGTAGGACGACAGACCATAAGCAGAAATATTTATGTGCAGCTCAATTTAATCAGAGCTGCCTGGCTTGAAAATAATCGTTCAAGCAATCACAGTACAGAAACGAGGACAGAAAGAAAACTTCAACTCAGCACTATTACTTTCAAACTGCCATCTATTTGGTTTAGTTGCAGCTATTCCAAAGAAATAGTTTGGCTCCCTAAACATACTTTATGTTTCACTTTTGATATAAAGTCACGTGACGATTTAATTTTATGAGGTCTGTACGCAACAAAATGCAAAACACATTTCTTTCCAACTGTGTTGTTAATTAGATTTGCATTCTGCGACATCAGCAGTCTGTGAATCCTCCGGTAAACATACAATTTTCATTAATTTCTCTGAAAGACGAGAACATTTTAAGTGTTTGCAATCTCCATGAGTGGCCTCTAATTAATACATACTCCGTGTTCATCATAAACGTGTTTAGGGACACACGTAATCACGTTTGGCTGACTTCAGTTTCGAATGTTTTAGTTAAGGGATTAGCATATATTTCCTGCCTTTCTAAATGATCTATTTGTTTCCTACGGAGATTAAGAAGTTTTTAAACAACAGAGAAGCACAAAAAATCAGACACAGATAAGCCACAGCTGAGAAGGGGAATTAGGGGTGGATGGCGCTGAGTTCATCCACGCAATTCTTGAGATCTTGCTCTCTAATATACTATCACGGTATTTCCAACTTCTGCACTGAGTGGTACACAAAAATGTTATGTGTCCTAAAGCAAACAAGCAAAATGGACCCCCTACCCTTGATTGAAGGGGGGGATAACGATAGTGATGATATGTATGTAGTGGGCCAATCACAGCCCGAGCCCTGGTGTGACTGCATCTGCTGCATCTATTATCGCTATGCCCCAGATTCTAGAGATCCTTCTTTTTTAGGTCGAGCGTGAGCCAGCGCGCTAGCGCTGCTCTGCGAAGATCTGTGGTAGTTCAATACGGACAGAAGCTTCGCCCTCACCCCGCCCTTATTTTTCATTGGCTTGTGTGATTGTCCTTTGTAAATGCTGTCTTCTGATCCATTATGAGGCTTGTTAGTCCGGCCTTAGTAGGGCCATGTCGTCATTTGTATCCTCACATGGCTACTGGCCCCTTTACTTGGATGTTACGCGTTTCGTGTAATTTTTGTTTATTGAGCCAGGACAATGGCGTAGGTCTTGCAGAGCGAGGTGTCCCGGCTCCGCGCCGACCGCGACGGGCCATCACCTTCCAGGACTTCACCATGGGCTTCCACGTGACCCGGGGCTCACCCTGGCTGCGGAGAGGAGGCTTGGGGGCCCACGCGAGGGCTCCCAGCGAGCCGGAGGACGAGCACGGAGGAGACCCCTTTAACCCAGCTTGTTTAATGACCAGTTACTTCTGAGCTGGTCCCTAATTAGGAAGAGGAGGATTTTGGCACAATGAAAATTCTATTTTGTTTCCCGGAGAATCGAGGGTCGGTCAGGGGAGCCCGCCCCACGTTGATTTATCTTTTAATTCAGTGAGATGTGTACACTGGTTTGTCCTAAAAGCCAAGAACAATGAAAATTCTAATTTTTGTACTAAACTCTGTCAAACTGTAAATCGCATCATTGGTATCTCTACCACTGTTTCTCACGTGACATCATTGCAGCCGGCAGACCGTCACATCGCTTTACTTGGCACTGCACGAAGAGGCGATAACTTCACAAGCGGTGTTCTCTGCGCACACAACAACACCATTTCACATCAGTATCATGCCTGCTCGTGGTATTTGATGCTGATAACAAAGCGCAACATGACGGCGCACTTAACAACACACTTGATCCAGCGCAATATTAGCCAACAACATTCATACACCATATACTCACTTGGGCCCATACATTCACACTACACTAATACTTATGCTGGGTGTCAGATGTACTCTTTTATCAAAATCCCTGCTACCAATTACCTTCTGATTGAAGAGTAATAACTTACCAATGGATCCTTTGCTAATTGGGAAGTTTAAAATGAGTGACATTCATTATAGTACATAATCCTGAAATAATCACTGAGTCAGGAAGTTTTAAAATGTTTATCTAAAGTTTTAGCAGAGTAAAATACAGAAAACACGGTACTTGATTGAAATACCCAAGAAAAAGCATAAAAATGATTTTGCTAATAAATGACGGTGTTTAAGGAAGAGGAGAAGATAGAGACAGCAGCGCAACTAAAGGTTGCAGTATAGTTACCTAAAATGCGAGAACCAAGCCCCTTAGCCAAGGAGTTGGAAAAGATAGGACCCAGGAAGGATGAAGAGCAAAGACTTCTTCCAGGATCAGGACAGGACCGGTGACCTCTCTACAACGACGCCTGCGCCGTTCCCCTCTCTGATACTCGACTTCTCTTGATTCTCCCGTGCCTTCCTTCTAATGGACTCCGCCGCCCCTCCTCAGGACTTCTTCCGGACAGGAATTCAGTCAGCAACCGATCAGCTGGGCAGTCTGGAGTTGAGAGCGCTCTGGCAGTATGGACGCCTGTTCTTCGTGAACGCATGCTCTGACTAATTTACTAATGCTATATTCTATTATACCCTTCTACGTCCATGTACCTCCCCTTAATGTTGCTAAAATATGGGACCACTACTTCTGATTGGACAAGGACAGGGGTGGATTCTCGCACCATATCGATTTGGCCTAAATTGTAAAGCCTATTGTCTTTACGTTCCCGCCCCTTCAAATTAATACATTCGCTTTATTTCCCACCCATCTCACGACAAATGTTATACATTTTACAGGAGAAAAGTAACAATTTGTCCGCCGGAAACATTGAGTACATCATCTTCGGCCAATAGGTCGTGGCCTTGGGAGACGTCCAAGTTGACTTCACTTGGCAGGCATACAGGACACATGCGCAGAACCCTCTGTCTCTCGAGTTTCAAGACACCAACCCAGGCCCAAGTTTACGAATTACTAAAAGTGCAAGAAGAAAATATTAAAATCACAAATAAAAAGTTTCACTGTATACCCACTTTCCCTACTCTATTCCCATTTAATCATAATACTATCCTGCATTAGTAGCGTTAAGAAAACGACAATTTAATAATGACATGAGAGCAAGCTTAAGCATGTTAAATCATTTAGCGGCCATTTTAATGCACACTGCGCAGAAGCAGAAGTTTCCCACCAAGCAAAGAAAGACGTCACACCATGTGATCAGGTTGCGACATGCGCAATGAAGTCCCGCGCTTTTAGCGGCCATCTTGATTTATAGACAAGCGTTATTCATTAGTAAAACACATAGGCAAGCGTCTATCCCTTCTGTGTTTGTGAATGCAAAGATTAGTATTGACAGTACAAATTTAATAAATTAATACTATGAGGAGGATTGCATACAAGCAAGTTTCATTTTTGAAACCTTGCTCCATCAATCCCCTCTCTGATGGCGTTTCTGAGCCATCAAAATACTACCCTCAATCAGATGCCAACTTCTAGCAAATCGTTTCATTCTCATTTTTACTTTTTCTATTCTTGCAGTCTCCTTTTAATTTCTTGTATAAATCACTTCTCCATTCTTCTAGTTCGATTTCATCTAGTTTTCTCTTCTTTCCTTTTCCTGTCACTTTATATGTCCCATTCTTTCTACAGCATTTGCACCATATTGTTATTGCTAAAATTATTATTGCTATCCCTGCTAAGGGTACTAATATTTGACTTATAAGTCCTTTCCCTATATTAGCAAACCAGGTTCCAATTGACGAGATACTATTCGTCAATCTTTCCCATACACTATCAACTTCCAGTGGTTTTAGTTCTTTCTCAAGTTTAGTTATGTTCTGAATACATGTTCCAATTTCTGCACTCTTATCAGGAATATAAGTGCAACAATGTTTCGTCTTCAATAATTTACAGACTCCTCCCTCTTTTGCCAATAGAATGTCAAGAGCAAGTCGATTTTGCATTACCATAGATCTAATTGCAACCATCTCCGTATTAATCATTAGAAAACCTCCAGCAGTATCCGTTGATAAACGATCAACCACTGTAGACAATTTGCATATTTTCCTTGAGTTCAGAATTATTCCCACTGAAGGTATCAATGCACCAAATATATCACCTACAATTTCTGAAAAACTAGCTCTTGTACTACGTATTAATTCATTATTGTTTTCATTGCTTCCAGTGTTTCTTTTTACGTGGTATATCTTTGGAAAAACTATTCCAAAATAACAACTTCCATACCATCTTGCAGGAAGTCTAAAGTAAGCTTTATTCCCACATACATAATATATTCCAGGAAAAACTGAATCTGTTCCTCCTTTGAGTCCCCAACCTCCAATAATTAAAAAATTGTGTTGACATTCACTGGTACCGATGAAAACATTGTTATAATCAGTTTTTAACCTATGAAGACAAATTTTCCCTTTCTTTACGAAATCCAGAGCCATTGCAGCTTGAGCTTTACCAGGTGTATAACTCCCTTCTTTCTCCGCCCAAGGTGGCAACTGAGCCTTATGCTCTGAAGCTTTCTTTTGAAAATCATGTCTTCTATCTTCTACTAAATTCAAAAATATCTTTTCTTCTTCTAGTAAAGAACATGTTAGATTGTGTCTATGTGCATGTGTTATGTCTATCGATTTCATTGTTAAGAAAAACTCTCCCATAAGCTGTGCGTCTTGACTAGTAAGCACTGGGTTCATATTCTTGCGAATCAGAACCTCTGAAAATATCCCATCTAAGTTTGAATAATAATACTGTAGCCTACCTGTTCTATAAAATAAACTTGTTAATACACTACATGAGATGCCATATGTCAGTGGTAAATGATGGTATGTTAATCCTTCTGCTACTGATTCAGCTAATTTCATACAGACATAACAATTACTAACTTCCATTGTGTCTACATACTGAAACAATAACTTTGTGAAAACATTTAAACTAGTGTCGTTATCAGCTATTTCATGATGAATTTCTGCCTCATCTTCTGCCATTAATTCTACTCTACTGCCCTTCATGTTTGCTGTCCTCCCTTTAGTTTCATTATTTATCTTCTTATCTATTATCATAAGGTAAGGAATTGCTACAATCAGGACTAACCATACTATAAGCACCAATACTAGACTACATATGCAGATTGCACAGCATCTCCTACAACAATTTCGTTTTGGTCTCCCAGTAACTCTATCATCAGGCATTTTCCGACAAGGAAGATTTCTCTTCTTATCTCTTCTTCTTTTCTTTAGATGATTCTTTTGTTTAGTCAGGGTGGTCTTGTTTCTTCTTCGTATGTTAGTTCTGCACTTGTTCCTTCGCCACCACTGTCACTTGACTCTGAGCTTTCAAAATCTTCAAGAATGATATAAGTCCAGTCAGGACCCTTGAATTTGTTATTTACAAGTCTCAGTCTTTTACTTTTTCTTTTGTCCTGACTTTTTCTCTTGTTCAGTTTGGCTTGTCACTTCAGGTACTTGTTCTGGATCTTCACTTCTGGTTCTTATGTGGTATTTTACTCTTTTAATGACACTTGGCCAATGATCTCCTTTTCTTGTTTTCTTTGTTGGCACTGTTTCTCTGTTTACGTCTTCAAAGATCTCGTTATTTTCACTGCTCAATACTGTTTTGTTTTCTTTGATTACTGCCTCTTTTGTTTGTTCTTTTTCAGGTCTGATTGGTTTCTTTTCAGTAGCTCCACAATGACTTTCAAGATGTTGGCTTTGTTCCTTTTTTATTTCTTTATGTTCATTTGTATTTACCCCTTTTTCTTTAGTGAATTCTTCTTGATCTAACTGCTTCTGATCAGGGCTTATTGCACTGTGAACTTCTGCAGCCTGACCTGATTCTTCTAAACCTGTCTTTCCCTGTGTAAAGTCAATTAAATCTTCACTGTTTTTAGTCCAATTTTCTTTTCCTATCTGATTTAGTTCAGGATCTTTTACTATCTTTTCTTCTTGATCCTGAACTTCTTCTTCTTCGCCTATCTGATCTTCTTCAATTTCCTCCAATTTTGTTTGATTTCTCGTTCTGTAATATACTTCAGGAGCTTCTACCACTGGTATCCAATCCTGACTTGTGCTCGGTTGTTCTCCGTCAGCTTCTCTCGAACCTCTAGCCTGAGATTCCTCAGCTGGGCAACCTTCAGCTTCTTCAGTGATTGCCGTTGTCTGTAGATTCTCTTCTTCAGGTTCTGGTACTCTCTTTGTGTGGCTTACGTGAATCCAATTAGGAAATCTTGCACACTTCACTGCTGTATTGGTGGTCAATATAACTTGACAAGGTCTGCTCCACCTGGGTGATAGACACGTTTCTCTGGTGTGATTCTTCACTACCACCCAATCACCAGGATTCAGATCATGTTCTAGTTCAGGCTGCCTGGAAACTGCGTCTTCTCCCACCTGATGAGAGACAGAACGCAGTAGGTCAGCCAATCCTTTGCAATAATCCAGAACCATATCATCAGATATATTTACAAATTTGTTTGTGGGAACATGTGTTTGTCTCATTGCTCTTCCCATCATTATTTCATGGGGGCTCAATCCTGTCGTTCTGTCAGGTATGCTTCTGATTCCCCTCAAGACAAGTGGCAATGCGTCTGGCCACTCTAATGATGTTGATGCACACATTTTTCCCAATCTTGACTTTATAGTGCCATTTAATTGTTGAACTACTCCAGAAGCCTCTGGGCGATATGCACAGTGCAATTTCTGTTTTATTTGAAATGCTTCACAGATTATCTGGATCACTTCGCTATTAAAGTGTTTTCCTCTATCTGATTCCAAAGATACTGGGAAACCAAACCTAGGTATGAGCTCACGTAACAACAGTTTTGCAACTGTAATACTGTCATTTCTCCTAGTAGGGTAAGCCTCCACCCACTTTGAAAACAGACACACTATAACTAGTACGTATTTTAGCCCTCTTCATGGTGGTAACTGTATGAAGTCGAACTGGAGTCTTATAAATGGGCCCTCTGCCTTTCCAATTTTTCCAAACCCAATTATCGTTTTCCTGCCTGGATTATGCATTTGGCAAGTTAGACATCTCTGGCAAAGACTCTCTGCAACAGCCCTGAATTTGGGATTGTACCAATTTTGTCTGAACAGCCTAATCATTGCATCTCTCCCTATGTGTGTGTCTCCATGATGCATTCTGGCCATTTGTGAGAGTAAACAGTCTGGCATGACTGGTCTGCCATCTACACTGATCCATACTTCATCTTCTCCTCTTTGGGAGCAACCCACTTTGATCCACAAATTTTTCTCACTTTCATCAACCTCATCTTGCAATTTCTTCACCTCATTCCAAGTTTCAGGTGGCATATACAGCATAAGTTGGCAGCTGATTCCCATTCTTTCCACCCTCTTATTGACTCACGTTCTGGTTTTGGCACAATGTTGAGCCACCAAGTCTGCATATCTGTTGCCGACTACCACCCAGTCATCTCCTGACTGGTGTGCGGCACATTTCATCACAGCCAATTCTTTTGGTGATTGTATTGCTTCTAGCAATTCCCTTACAAATTGTCCATTTTTAATGGGGGATCCTGAAGAAGTCATGAAATTCCTCTGCATCCACAGTTGGCCAAAATCATGCACAACCCCGTAACCATATTGACTATCTGTAAATATGGTCACTCTCTGATTTCTCCCAATTTTGCAAGCTTTTATCAAAGCAATCAATTCAGCTACTTGTGCAGATTTTACTCCTGGTAAATAGGATGCTTCGACTATTCCAGTTAATTCACATACCGCATAGGCAGCAGTTAGTTTACCATCTTCATGTCTTTGACATGAACCATCGACAAATAGCTCCCTGTCTGGCTTTTTAAGAGGCTGTTCCTCTATGTCTGGGCGTGGTTTTGTACATAATTCTGTAATTTGTACACAATCATGTTCATCTTCTTCGTCATCTTTATTTGTTTCATGACATGGGTCCGGCAATAAAGTTGCTGGATTTATTATTGTACACCTTACCATGGTCACATTTTCAGCACCCATTATTATCCTCTCATATTTAGTCAGCCGACTAGGAGTAAGATGCTGAGTTCGTGTTCTTGTCAATAGAATCACAACTGCATGTGGAACATACACTTTTACAGGATGTCCCATCACAATTGACTCGCTTTGTTCAATGCTCAAACAAGTTGCTGCCACAGCTTTTAAGCATCCTGGCAACGCGGCTGCTACTGGGTCCAATGTAGCAGAAAAGTACGCTATAGGACGTCTGTCTAGTCCATGTCTCTGAGTTAGGACAGAAAGTGCACAATTTTCTCTCTCTTGACAGAATAATGCGAAATCTCTTTTATAATCAGGCATGCCTAAGGCAGGTGCTGAACAAAGTGCGTTTCTCAATTTTACAAAAGCTTCTACACTTTCATCCTCCCACTCGACAGGGTCCTTTGCTTTCTTTTTCGTCATGTTAATTAAGGGCTTAGCTAACATGGAGAAATTTGGTATCCATTGTCGACAGTATCCTACTATTCCTAGGAACATTCGCACTTGTCTTTGGGTTACAGGCATTTGCATTCTCTTTATTAATTCTACTCTTTCAGAGGTTAATCTTCTGTTTCCCCTCTCAATTTGATGTTCCAAATATTTAACAGCTGTCCTGCAAAACTGTAACTTTTCAGGTGAGACTTTATGCCCTTCCTCAGCCAAAAGATTTAATAATGCTATGGAATCAACAACACAGTCTTCTCTGGTGGTCGACGCTACTAATAAGTCGTCGATATATTGAACTAAAACTGAGCTTCCTCGCATCACTAGTTTTTCAAGGCACTTTTTCAGTATCTGGTGGAAAATGGAAGGACTTTCTGTGTACCCCTGAGGAACACGATTCCACACATAGACCTTGTTCTCAAATTTAAATGAGAAAAGATACTGGCTGTCTGGATGCAATGGTATTGAAAAAAATGCTTGACACAAATCAATTACTGTGAACCATCCTGCATTCCAAGGGATCTGGTATAGAATTACTGCAGGATTTGGTACTATGGGACAACAAGGTTCCACAATCTTGTTTATTTTACGCAGGTCCTGAACAATCCTATATTTTCCACTAGGTTTCTTTAGTCCCATGATTGGTGAATTACATGGGCTACTCATTACTTCTTTTAGAATGTTTTGTTTTACCATTCGATTGATTTCTTCAATGACTCCTGCTTTTACTTCTGCACTCATTTTGTATTGTTTAGTATTTGGGAAAATCGCACCTTCTTTTACAGTAATTTGAACTGGATCTATTTTTGCCATAAGTCCTGCTTCTTTTCCGGTGAAATCCCATACTATTTGGTTTACTGTACCTTTTAATTCTTCTGGCAACTCATCTTTTGTTATCAACTAAAACATTTAATCTATTTCTGTACCTTGTTTTGCAACCATAATTTTATATACATGGTCCTCATCTGGTGTCTGAACTGCCACACCATCTGGCGTGCAGAAAATTGTACAGTTCATTTTGCACAATAAATCTCTACCTAAAAAATTCACTGGGCTAGAATCACACACTACAAATTGGTGCATTTCTCTGAAGTTTCCTATTTTGACTTCCATTGGTTCTGTAAGAGGTGTTCTAATTCTTTGATTAGCTACCCCACCTACTTGGATATCTTCACCCGAGAGAGGAAGGTCTGGGATGTCTGCTGATCTCACAGTAGACCTGGTAGCACCAGTGTCCAAAAGGAAAGTAATATCATTACCTTTAACATTTCCTTCAACATATGGACCAGACTGATCTACCTGTAAGGATGCGCCAAGTATGCACTCCTTCTTCCCCTCTCCTAGGCACCGTCATGAGTCGTATTTACAGTAATTGTCCTGCAAAAGAAATTGTGATGTCATATAATCATTCTTACCACTCCCTCCTGGGTATCCAATGTCTGTACCATGCTTTGTTCTGCTTACATTACCCTGAACAGGTGGAGGTGGTAATTGATTTTGGGGATTTACACCCTGCTGTGAATCGTTTTGCATCTGTGGATTTAAGTTTTGATTTGGGCCATTATTATTCCGAATCTTTTTACATTCATCCTTCCAATGCCCCAATTTTCCGCATCCATGACAAGGAAACTTCTTTTTAGCTACTTCTCTACTCATTCGTCCTCTAAATTTTCCACCATTTCCCGTATCACCACTTGTTCCAGGATCTTTTCCTGGATTTTCACTCGGATTTTCCAAATTAATTCCCTGCTTCTCTGCCATTTTCACCTGAGCCCACATCACTTTTTCTTGTAATTTCTTGTGTCTATCCTCAATATCGTCTCCACAATATTTTGCATACTTCAGAATCTCATCTATGGGCTTTCCCTGCCAACACAGCATGTGTTGTTTAATCATCTGGCAAATCTCTGGCTTCAGACCGTAAACAAATCGATACACAAACTGACTCATGTTCTTGTCTCCAATGTCTTCAAATCCAGTATACTGTTTAAACACCTGCAATAAACGCTCATAATAGGAATGTACTGTTTCACTGGCTTCTTGGGTTGTTCGATCTATTTTCACCCAATCTGTTTCTTTCGGGGGTATTTTCCCTTTCAGGTATGTTATCACCTGCTGATACTTTTTATCACATCATTTGACGGGGCACCTGTTTTCGGATCTCTGGAATATTCATCACTAGGCCAATCGACTGTGATCTTACAATCTGTCCATAAATCGGCAGGTTCCACTATGTCAAACAGACCATCCAAATCCTTCAACAATACCTTTGACACCTTCACAAACCTTTCAACCTGTTTGTACCATTCAATTGGTTTTTCTCTCAGTTTTGGAAAATCATTCGTAAATGATAAAATATCTTGTCTGCTCCATGGGACATGTACATATCCTCCTCCCGCAACTTCTCGCATTGGATACATCTGGTCTGCTTTTCCTGCTTCCTTCATCACATATTCTGATGCTGTTCTACTTGTTCGTGCTTCTTCCTTTTTCTTGGCCCACCTAGATCTCCATTTATCTAGATCTCCCCATTTTTGTAAAACTAACATTAATTCTCTTATTTGCAGTCTTCTTCCAGATGCATTCATATTTTCTAAATCTTTGTCTGAAAATTCTGCTCTATAGGGTTTCTGTAGTACCTTTGATCTCCCTATTTCTATGCCCATCTGTAATGCTAAATTGGACAATTTTTCATGGAATATCTTTACATTTCTAGTGATACTCCTGCAGAAGAATAATAATTCTTCTTCATCATAGGTATTCAAGCGTTCTACTCCTACATTTCCTGCTATTATTTCTTCTAATTCAACTTTTAATTTATGGATATCCAGTACTTTTGGAGGTGTGCACTGTTTAACTGACCCTTGTACCCATCTTTCTAGATCTTCAGGTGTTACTATGGTAGCACTTTTTGTTCCTGATGAAGTTACTAAACTTACATCTTTTGAACCTCCAGGTACATCTTTTCTTGGAGTACTATTTACAGAACCTCGAATAGGTAAATCCATGAGTGATATTGTGGATTCACAGTCACTAAATTGATCCTCAATTATAACTGGAATTCAGGTTTGGGGTTACTCACAGAAGTAGATGTAAGTATGGGTTGAGGACAATTTCCCTGCGTACTATATAATGGAACTACTGGACCAATTGTTCCAGGTATGGTCAAAGAATCAGGATGTACTTTTATCTGAGTTATTTTCTGTATTAATTCTGCTCTGTTCTTTTCTAGGGCTTCTTTTTCTTTGTCATGAAGTATTCTAGTCGGGGTGAATTCATGCATTACCTTTGGTACCATTGGAGTTTGTGGTGGTGCACTAGGAGGGCATCCACTTGTCCCTTCCTGATATGGTGGGGGATTTCTTAACATTTCTTCCATAAATTCGTCTTCAGATTCCTCATTTCTCATTAAATGTTTTGTCTTTTCTGTACATTTGCCTCCTGATTTTTCTCCTTCTGTGAATAATGGATACAGTCCCTCTGTAATCATTGCCCTTCTCCATTGTTTCATCTGACCCTCTCTTGACTCACGTAAATATCTGGGGTAAAATCCTGGGTAACTCCTATTACTTCTAGATCTATCCCGCTCAAATGCCTCGGTTTCCCATTCTTCGAGAGCTTTATACTGGGTTAATCTAGGTCTGGGTTCTAAATCATTCATCCTCAATCTCAAGTTTTGAAGAGTTCTTCCATTGAAGGTACCATTCTCGGGAAATGCTAATACTCCATCATTTTTGGTGTATTCTATCCAATTCTCCATCCATACACAAGTATGATAACCTCTCTCCATCATCATAAATGATGCTGGCGTTTTAGCTGGTGGAATAATAATTCCTTCTCTAGTTTTGATTGGTTTGTCCTTTTTAAAATAATTCTTAATCTTTTGCAAAAATGACATTTTTCTCCTTTCTCCGTACATTCTATGTAATCTTCTGTGTACAAAATTATATTCTGCAAAACCTAGAAATCTCCTATCCGGATGAGTTCCTGTTAAAGTCGGATCGCGTTTTAACATGCAATCCTTATCCACTAAGAATTTTGCTTCTATAATTTCGACCAATCAAATGTCTGCTATATTTTTTTTTAATTTCCGAGCCAATCCTTGCGCGGCCTTTTGGTGACGTTTGTCTGTCAACCCCTCCTTTAAAATCTGCTCTTTTCTGTCCTCGCTGGTTTAACCAATCCCAGCGCGGCACCTGTGACGTCAGTACTACTCCTGACTACTGACCCCCTCCTTTACAAAGGTTTTCTCCACACCCGCTGTTTCAACCTACCACAGCGCGGCGTTTTTTGACGTCAGCTCCCTCTCCGGCAACTGACCCTCCCTTTACAAAAATGTACGCAAACTTATTTTCTCTATAAATCTTAATTACATTTCAGTAACAACATAAAACATTCGCTATCGTGCCAGTTTCCACTAATTTTGAAAAGGATAGTTTCTTCCACACTTTAGTAAAACCTTTCCTTTTACTAATACATACACTACGAGTAAAACACTTCTGTCTACTCTTCACACAAGCTCCAGAAGTACCTGTTACTTCTCCAATGTTACCCTTACTAGGTGATATAACATCAAATTTTTATCAGCGTACCCTTTTTGCTATTACTCACACGCATAGAGTCCCTAACGAGTACTTGAAGTCCTGCTTAACTTCTCAGTACTATTTCTGCCTGACAGATAACCTCACTGCAGTATGGCTTCCACTTGCCACCCACTATTCTTTTTCCCCGGGGTATTCTGGACAATATATAACAAAAACTCAAAAATAAGCGGATGTTAGTTCATAAAAATACAAATAAAATTCTCATTACCCAATTAACAAAGAGTAACAAAAACCGTCCTCTGCTTACCAGAAAACTGGTCCAGCGCAATATTAGCCAACAACATTCATACACCATATACTCACTTGGGCCCATACATTCACACTACACTAATACTTACGCTGGGTGTCAGATGTACTCTTTTATCAAAATCCCTGCTACCAATTACCTTCTGATTGAAGAGTAATAACTTACCAATGGATCCTTTGCTAATTGGGAAGTTTAAAATGAGTGACATTCATTATAGTACATAATCCTGAAATAATCACTGAGTCAGGAAGTTTAAAAATGTTTATCTAAAGTTTTAGCAGAGTAAAATACAGAAAACACGGTACTTGATTGAAATACCCAAGAAAAAGCATAAAAATGATTTTGCTAATAAATGACGGTGTTTAAGGAAGAGGAGAAGATAGAGACAGCAGCGCAACTAAAGGTTGCAGTATAGTTACCTAAAATGCGAGAACCAAGCCCCTTAGCCAAGGAGTTGGAAAAGATAGGACCCAGGAAGGATGAAGAGCAAAGACTTCTTCCAGGATCAGGACAGGACCGGTGACCTCTCTACAACGACGCCTGCGCCGTTCCCCTCTCTGATACTCGACTTCTCTCGATTCTACCGTGCCTTCCTTCTAATGGACTCCGCCGCCCCCTCCTCAGGACTTCTTCCGGACAGGAATTCAGTCAGCAACCGATCAGCTGGGCAGTCTGGAGTTGAGAGCGCTCTGGCAGTATGGACGCCTGTTCTTCATGAACGCATGCTCTGACTAATTTACTAATGCTATATTCTATTATACCCTTCTACGTCCATGTACCTCCCCTTAATGTTGCTAAAATATGGGACCACTACTTCTGATTGGACAAGGACAGGGGGTGGATTCTCGCACCATATCGATTTGGCCTAAATTGTAAAGCCTATTGTCTTTACGTTCCCGCCCCTTCAAATTAATACATTCGCTTTATTTCCCACCCGTCTCACGACAAATGTTATACATTTTACAGGAGAAAAGTAACAATTTGTCCGCCGGAAACATTGAGTACATCATCTTCGGCCAATAGGTCGTGGCCTTGGGAGACGTCCAAGTTGACTTCACTTGGCAGGCATACAGGACACATGCGCAGAACCCTCTGTCTCTCGAGTTTCAAGACACCAACCCAGGCCCAAGTTTACGAATTACTAAAAGTGCAAGAAGAAAATATTAAAATCACAAATAAAAAGTTTCACTGTATACCCACTTTCCCTACTCTATTCCCATTTAATCATAATACTATCCTGCATTAGTAGCGTTAAGAAAACGACAATTTAATAATGACATGAGAGCAAGCTTAAGCATGTTAAATCATTTAGCGGCCATTTTAATGCACACTGCGCAGAAGCAGAAGTTTCCCACCAAGCAAAGAAAGACGTCACACCATGTGATCAGGTTGCGACATGCGCAATGAAGTCCCGCGCTTTTAGCGGCCATCTTGATTTATAGACAAGCGTTATTCATTAGTAAAACACATAGGCAAGCGTCTATCCGTTCTGTGTTTGTGAATGCAAAGATTAGTATTGACAGTACAAATTTAATAAATTAATACTATGAGGAGGATTGCATACAAGCAAGTTTCATTTTTGAAACCTTGCTCCATCACACTGTAGGGGGAAAGTTAAAGAAGCGCTAATTCAAAGATTGTTATCAGTGACTTGTTTGCTTTTACAAACCTCACCCTGAGTCAGCCACAACCACGGGCTACTATGCACAACTTAAACAACACTATCCTTTTATTATGACAACACTGGCACTTCCGGTGTATCCTGAAGCAGACGTAAACCTCTAACCAGCGCGAGCCGAGTTAGAAATAGGTAACTTACTGTGGAAGGTGGTGTGCTGTGGTCACCTGCAGCTGGTGGCATCACCATCCTGGATGTTGCCGCACAGCTGGAGTGTCTTCGAGGGCTGAGGCTGAGAAGCTGGTGTGTTTAAAAATGAACAAGGCAACTTCCAAGCACTTTCACCAACAATTGCCTTCTTCCCGTGGTTTGTCAGCGGTGTGGGTGGGGGGCGCTCAAATTCCCCGTGGCTGTGCTGTAAAGTACTTCATGTCTGTTATACCACCTTTCCTCGTTTAAATCCAATATTCGCTTGTTTGGCTTTCAAAGAAGATTGAGAATGGGCACTTTCTGAAAAATCCTTGGATTGGGTAATATAATATAAGTGTGAACATGCTCTGCTTTCTAGCAAGACAAGCATTTGGATTGCGATAGATCACGCATTTGCGAGAGTTTAAGCTATTATAATTGTAAATGACAATGCCTTTTATTAATGTTTTAAAAACCAAAACATAAATAAAAGGCATTGTCAATTACAATGCCAATAGCTCAAACTTACGTAAATGCTAGACCTATTGCATTGCAAATGCTTGTTTAAACTATTCATTTGGGGCATAACAGTGACGCAAGATGCTGATGTATCTGAGATGCCTACTTAGATGACCAACTAGTAGCACCTTGCCTCCTGCGATGTCTACTATGATGACCAACTAGTATTACCTTGTCTTCTGCGATGTCTACTCTGATGACCAACTACTAGCAACTTGCCTTCTGCCACTAATCACAATCCAGACATTTGCCATCAGGTCACAGATAGAAATCAGTCTGCAGAAAACGTGCCAGCATCTGAGTCCATCTGCTATTTGTCTCCTACACCCAGTCTAAGGTCTTGGGAGTGTACTATGCAGCCCTTCACATTCCCAAAAGCACTCAATTTGAGGACATCTCTCATTGCCCCTGGACACTGTGTCTAATCCTCTCGGTACTCCAGGTTTACACCACCTTCCACACACTCATGAGTAAAAATTAATCCTACAAAGTCCACCTTTTCCCCTCCACCACTTAATCGTTCCTTTGGGTATGTACATCCCTCTTGCTTAGTGCCGCTTACCATATCTATTGAGACTTGCTACATCGGTTGGGTGCGTGGATCCCTTAATGCTGGAAACTTGTTGCACCAGTGAAACTCAACATATTGGTGGCAGAGAACTTGAGGCTCTACCCCACCGAGAACTCGGCCCCCAGGCCAGGTGGATGACTTCATCACATAGGAAGGGGAGCCCAGGGGCCACATGGGTGAGAAGGATGTGACAACCACAAAACCTATAATACCAGTTGTGTGCAATACTCAATTTCACAAAGAAAGAAAGAGCACCACAGATAAGACATTTACGGTCCCACTTAAGAGTTGCACGACATTGGTGGCGTACAAGCTTCATACCCATAATTTCCAGTACCGTGCTGTAACACCTCACTACAGCATGCAATTACAAGGTAAGAATGGGGAGTAACGATGTGGACTAGCATTTACCAGGTGAAATTCAGCAGGTGAATTCCTAAGGGTATTCTCTCTTATGACCACTTTACTGCACACATATACCACCTACTTTAAGCAGGGGGTAAATGTTTTCTAGGCCTTCTGTGCAAGGGGAGGGTGTTGTTTATGATGGTGGGAGTTGAAGGACGAGACAATCACCAGGCGGGGAGTTTTGCATGCTCCCCCCGTGCCTTGGCTGAGGTACAGTGGGACCTGCTAATCTGTTCTGGGCTGCAAGGCAGCCTATTTCCAAAGGGATTTGGGATCAGTAAAGTTGGAATGGGGTTCATGCAACGAGTAAATCTGAAAGCAGAAACACCAGTCCTGTTGTGATTCAGAAGAGCGAATTTACACACAGAAGCAGATAACAGAGAAGGGATTGTGTGGCCTCAGTGTTGATATGATAAAGAGCTGCAGTATCCAATGTGTTGTAATCTCGTAGTCTATGTGAGCTCTGTGTCACACTTGAGTTCTGTGTGGAACATTGGATGTTCAATGTTTCACCGGAGGTTGTTGGAATGATCTTTACCAGTTTGACAGTTGCCTCCTGGTGTTGCTGTGACGAGCTGGATTAAAGTATCTCTTCATATCTTCAGCATTTTGATCTGTGTTATTCACCACAATTTTGGCAACAAACGGATTTCGGACTATCGGAGGAAGATAAAGAGCGGCTGGACCTTGCCAACTTTGAGTGTAGAAAGTTGGGACCTTAGCGCTAGGTTTAAGAATGTGTACAGCCCGATACACAACTGAGGTGAGAGCATCACACTAGTTTATTGTATTGGAGAACAAAAGAAGTTGTGACTTTTGTGTTTCGGAAAAGCACGCTAAGGTGTGAGGTATTAAGTATTTTCTAGAAGAGGGAGCGCTGTGTGCCTTACCTCACAGTTGGACGTTTAACCCGATGAGCAGAGCTTGGTACGCAGCAATATCTTCCCATATCTTTTCCAAGGCGTATTGAAGTTATCAGCGTGTTTCCTGTCAGCGGTCTCTGAGGTCGGAGCCAGCGTGTCAAGGGAGTTGGCCTTCTTCTGTGATACGCATCACCTCTGGATCTTTGTGTACGCATCACCCGTTCACTGTACCTCACGGAAGCATGCATTGTGGGAAGCGAGCGGGTATCACGTGAATCTTATTGCTTCAGTCATGCGCACACTGTATTTCCCATCCCATGCGCATGCTTCATATCCTGTACGTGACGGAAGAGTACATTTTGTGTTCTTCCGGATCAAGTGCTTTGGGGTGTTGTTGTTCCATGATCACCTCCAGAGTTCAGTGCGAGGTCAAGTGTTGACGGAGCTGAAGCCTGGAGAGTGTGTTTGAAGTTCAGTGTTTGCAGTGACACACACACTAATTCAGTGCTGGCAGTCAAGGCATTGATAAAATTAGAGTCTGGAGAGCATGTCTGAAAATCAGTGCTTGCAGTGACACGCACACTAATTCAGTGCTGGCAGTTACACGCACATTTGTTTCTGTGGTGCGTTTCAGCAATCGACAAACTCGTGATCTACGATTTGTGTATTTTTCAGTAAGTGTTGTTTTACCCCTACAGTTCAAATTTGATCTGTATTATTTTGAGGCAAATGTTATTTATCCAGTGTTTATGTGAAATCTGAGTCATTTTTTTTTTTTGTGGCTAGACCCCACTGAATAGCAATTTTTCTGCGTTATTATTTTCTTTTATTGGGTTTCGGGTTTGTTCTGCTCACGTCAAACTGTGTTGCGTCTTAACAATATGCAATCAGTAAATCCACCTCCACCTTTCCTACAATCCCCAGGTGATAAGTGGACATTCCCTCAGGGTGAAAGGTAATCAGTGGTGGAATAGTTCAATAGTTGTGAAGGTTGATCACAAAGACACATTTGATGGATGTAGTGAAAGTGAGATGTGTCGAAGGGAATCCATTCCTTCCGGTAGTAGAGAGCGTCAAAAACGTGTCATCAGTAAGCCTTTAAGATACCGATAAGGTTTATATTTGCTGATATGTCTTTTTTTTGGGGGGGGTGTTATTATAGGGAAAAGGGGCAGGTGATGTTTGTTCATCTTATTATTAATATGTCATATGTCCATGCAAAACTTGTTTTATTTCTATTATGTTCTGGTTGGGAAAAAGGGAGCTGTTGTAGTAATCTCATAGTCTATGTGAGCTCTTTGTCACACTTGAGTTCTGTGTGGAACATTGGATGTTCAATGTTCCACCGGAGGTTGTTGGAATGTTCTTTACCAGTTTGGCAGTTGCCTCCTGGTGTTGCTGTGACAAGCTGGAATAAAGTATCTCTTCATATCTTCAATGTTGTGATCCGTGTTATTCACCTCACAAGGGTTACCAGATTGCTACTGATACTTGATTTACTGGAACAAGGGCAGGTGCTCTTGCATCCTCTTTCACCATAGAAGGTCTGAACCCCATGGGGAGACACTATCCTGCACCCTCACCACTGCCCTTTGTACACATCTAGATGTCTTACACATCGGCCAGGTCACCTATCCTTCATTGCGCCAGTTCTCCCAAGCTAGGGCGGCAAGGGAACCCCTTACCAACCTCTTGTGCTGACGAACATGCCAAACCATGCTGCCCTTGTCAGGACAGCAGGACATTAGCTGAGCTGTGTGAAGTACTTTTCCCTGTACTTGAAGAGCACAGGCTGCTACTTGCCAAGACTGGTATACATTGGAGGAACTCTGTGTGGGTTCCAGTACTGCAACATAAAGGGTGGTGCAGGTTAGGATCTGGGGTCATTGGTCAAGTTGTGCAAAAACCTCTTTACTGGAATGTGTGAGGTACAGCCTGACAGGAGAGAGGCACATTGATAGATCTGTGTGAGGTTTCCAGTACAGGAACAGCAAAAGCTTTTGTGTGCTGAGATTGATGTCCATTAGAAGCACTATGTGTGGAAGAGTAGAGGTGCTACAAGTCAGGGTTGAGCACAATTGCTTTAAACCTTGTTTCTTTCTCACTACATTCTTCCTAAATTTGCTTTTAAATGCATCATTTGCCACTCTCTTTTCCAAAATATTCCTGGGGGGAACCACCCCTAAAAACCCTATTATGTCAATAAAATTCATGACCAACTTTTACGCACCACCATTTTTAAATCACCAGCCCCCACTGTAAAAATGAAACGTTGGGTGATAGACCCATCAGAAAAAAAGATCAAATTACATTTCATGAAACTTTCCCTTTCTTAAATTAAAAACAATGTGAATGCTAAGGATCCCTTTTAACCAGGGCTCTGGATACTTTGTTATTGATGGAAAGTTGGTCTTCTGAGTATACTGTTCTTAACTATTGAGCCAGATGTGGATGAACTATCCAGACCCAGTTGAAGGGAGAAGGCTTAAGACCAATTTAGGTACAGTGCAATGGTAGGGGACATAGCAGTAAGAACAAGAACATTTGAGAGACACCATTTTGAGAAGTGGCATGCTGTGTTGTTGTGTAACTGCAACATGAAGCACATGTAGGTGGAGCTAGATTGGATTTCCCCAAATATTTGCAAGACCTTGTGCAAGAGTACAGTAAAGCCACCACGTTTCACAGGACCGAAGACAGCTTACTCCTTATACACCAAGGTCATATTCTTCCTGAACCGCAATAAATGAAAAGTGTTTGAGGACCAAGATTTTTATAAACTGCCCTAACACCTCCGCTGATCTTGCATATGTTTTTGCCCCTGCAGACTCATCTGGATTCCTTTGTATTCACTTTTAGCTACTTCCTCAGCTTTTATTATCTCCTTTTGTATAGAAAGCAGTCCCATCTCTTCTTTGATAGCGGCACCCATCAATAATAATGTGAAATCAGCAGTGAGCCATTACTTTCCTAACTGCTGTTGTAGATTTTCTTTTTCTTGTGACAGGGTTGTCCTACCTTATGTGAATCTTTGTACAGTGCAGCCCAATTTTCTCCAAAAAATCTGTTTTGCGATGTTGACTGATTTCCCAATTTACTCCTTCCCTCCATCTGCCTTTGTAGACACTGACCTTGATTGAGTTCTTGATCTAGAGATCTTTACATTATCGGCTTTAAGATATAGGAATCCAGAAGTTACAAGAATGGGTTAATCAGTTGGTGGCTCCTGTGGGCATATTTACAAGATAATTCGACATCTTGCTGCATCGAGCTGTGTCATTAGGAAAGTGCAGAGATGCGTCATATTTACAACAATACGAGGCATCCCTGTGTCTTCCTCTGCGCTACCGCACAATAGGCTGCCTAGCGCCAATGCAGGCACCCTTGCACCACAGTGCAAGAGTGCCAGCATTGAAGTGATGATTGTTTTTGTGCAGGAAGGGATACCTTCCTGCACAAAAACAATAATTGATCGTGATTTCCTTCCCATGTTAATGTTAATGTTAATGACATTTATAAAGCGCGTCGATTACCCGGAGGTGTCCTGGCGCTAGCTTAATCTTCTGAGGGCCGTAGGCAGAATGCAGCACACTTAGACAGAAGAAAAAACTAAGCAGAAATAAAGGTATTTCTCCTAGTTGTGCCACTTTTACACTTCCTCTGTAGAGGCATTAGAATCTGACACACTCCCAGGTTTAAAAAACCTTGCAAATCTGGGAATGTGTCAGAATCCATAGGTGTTGCATGGGAACACCCACAGCAACACCCATGGAACCTCCCTTTCACGCAGAATAATGCGTGAAAGGGGGTCATATTTACAAGGCCATGAAAATCCACTCAGGGTGGCTTTGCGTGGTCTTGTAAGTATGGGCCAGCATACTGTGCCACTGGAGCATCTAAAAATGTGATGCTCTGTGTGAGAAGTTGGCCTGGCATATGCTGTCCACTAATTATAGTGGGCACCTTGCACCAGTCCAAATCGACTCTTATGGTAGGTAGGTCAAAGACAACCTTATTGAAAGCTATCCTAGTGGTAGCTGTGGAGAGCAGCCTTCAGGCTAAGTCTTGAAGGAATGTAAAGCAGCTTGTTTTACCAGTCTATAATCTCTTGAGTGACCAAATGAAAGAGCACCACACCAGGTATATATTCAAAATATATGTATTTATTACTAAACACACCCCTCTAGTCTCTTTATGAGGCTAGAGTTCGAAGTACATAGGTTATAAGATCTTAAATCACAGTAATAGCACAAATACACGTTTGGGCCCTAGGGGCGTACCAAACCATATACCAATAAAGTGGTATGCGAACCACGACTGAACTAGACACTAGGCCTAGAGCCTCTAGAAGTGCTTGGACCACAAGGAACCACCCAAGGTAGTGACACAGGGGACCCACGGGAGACGCGTGCAGTGTAAATACACAACCGCGATACGCCGTTAACTTCTATGGAGAAAGTCGGGATCGGGAAAATAGAGGAAAGGGACACTTTAAAGAGGACTAGGACAAAACCCTTTGAGATCTAGGACTTTGAAGAGTCTCTACCCACGGGAGCACCGGAGTACTCGTGTTACCTCACCCAGGGAAGCCGGGTGCATAGGTGCCTTTCGGGGTCGGGTTTCGTCGTCGGTTCTTATGGCGATCTGCTGCAAAGTGCTGCTGGCGACCAGGAGAAAAGTGTCCGGGTGGATCCAAGAGTGGATCGGAGTTCTGAAGAACCTGAAAGCAGAGGGGACAGAGTCTGGGTCACTAGCCAGTGACCAGGGAGGTGATGGACGGATGCCCACCGATGTCGAGTGCTTCAGGTGCGTTGACGGTCGTCTCGTTTCAGCAGCCACGAGGTCCAGGAGGCGTTGTCGGCAACCAGGAGCAGGATTCGGGCTGGTACACGATGTCTGTCGAGTGCTGCGGTGTCGGCGACCAGATTGGACCCAACAAGCCTTGGCAACGGCAAGTCTCGATGTAGCTGAAGATCGTCGATGGTGCAGACCAGCAAGGTCTGGGGAACTCACCCAGCAAGGGTAAGTGAGGGCAGGCCTGGAGCAACCAGACTGCCAAGTAAAGAAAAGATTGGCCTTCGGTAAGGGCTACTAGCCAACGGGCTAGCGACCGCGAAGGAGCCTCGTGACGCCGCACGTGGAGCTGGCTTAC
This sequence comes from Calotriton arnoldi, assembly GCA_963921515.1. Taxonomy (NCBI): domain Eukaryota; kingdom Metazoa; phylum Chordata; class Amphibia; order Caudata; family Salamandridae; genus Calotriton; species Calotriton arnoldi. The sequence continues at coordinate 116,670 of CAWUFW010009195.1, forward strand.
AGGACACTCGTGGAGTGGGGGCCAGTGATCTTCGGTGCAGGTGGTGCTGGAGGCTAGGGCTACTCAGAGCCCAAAGCACGACTTCTTGGGAGACCCAGAAGATGGTGCACTTGCAAATGTGCTCGGTGTCCAGGGGTCACGGTCTCAAGTCACCCACGATAGCCACGGGCCTCAGCTTTGCTGGGGACTCAGGGTAGCCTCGGGGAAGTCTGAGAATCCACCTCTGGTGATGCGATGACTTCGGCGTCCGACGGGAGCTTCAGTGATGCGAACCGGACAGATGCTTCTTTGGTGCCTGCCAAGCAGGGGAGTCACTCCTTGACCCCAAGGGAGATTCTTCAGTCCTCTAATCTTGTCATAGAGCGTCGAAGGTCCAGGATTCCGTGTCAGAGTTTCGTCCAGGTATAATCTAACCTTGCTGTGGCAAGGGTTCCCCATTTTATCCAGTAAAACAGGGAGGGACTAACTCTATGACCCCACCTATGGGAGGGTCAAGGGAGGGGGTGGCTACACCCACTTCCCTTTGTCCAGTTTCGCGCCAGAGCAGGGGCAGGTAGCCCCTGAGCTGGTTTGAACTGGCATATGCACAGAGGAGCCTTTTGCTCCCCCAGTGCAGGACTTCAAAGCACTCTAAGAGTGCACCCACCCAGCCCCAATACACATTATCCTGTCTGGGGAGGTGGTCACACCTCCCTGCAACAGGAAACCTATTGTCCAGGCCTCCCCTGCCAGAGTTTCGTCCAGCAGCAGGAGGCCAGACTTGTGTCTGTGGCAGCAGCATCCATTTTGTGATGCCAGGGCTTCAGAAGGAAGTTACCGGGTTAGTCAGAGTTAACATGTCTTTCCCTCTAGAAGGGTGGAATGCTACCCCCGCCACCAGGATTGGCGGGGGGTAGTATTCCAAGATGTTTGACACCAAACACGACATGTTTAGGTGCAGCCATTCCAAAGTTAGCATTTTACCGCGAGGATATAATGCGCTTAAGAGTATATGGTCAGGCTGCACTACAAACAGCATCAGAGATGGTCTCCGAACGCTGCAGAGGGGCCCTGCTCATGCAGGGGCACCCTCTCACATAGGAACCATGCACTCTGCCTTTAGGATTGATAAGGCCTGCCTTAGGAGTGACTTATAGGTTTATATGTGTGTATGTATTTAGTGATATAGGTAACCTATATCACAGTAAGGGGTGCATGCACCACCTTACCCAGGCTGCAGTAGCAGACCTGTGGTGTCAGTTTGGATGGCCTTCCAGGGGTGGCACAATACGTGCTGCAGCCCCTGGTAGGCCTCTGAGGTACCTATGCCCTTGGTACATAGTATACCATATACTAGGGACTTATAAGGGCACTCCAGATTCCAATCAGAGATGTGCCTAAGGCACATGGAAACCATTTTACAGAGAAAGCAGATAGACTGGGGCCCTGAATAGCAGGATCCCAGTCCAACTAAGTCATAAACCAGCAAAACACCATAAAAAAAGTGGGGGCAACCATATAGTCAGATTCCACCTTCCTACATAACCCCCCCAAACGAAAGGAGATAAGGCTAACCTTGGCCAGTTGAGCCTATATTGACTAAGTGGCCATATAAGGAAGCACCTGCACTAGCATGGTTGCCCCCTATGTTATGGTCCACTAAGCAATCCCTCACCCTAAGGGTATGAGAGGGTCTCCACCATGGGGAATCACTACCTCTGGTGTGCTTAGGTAAAGTACAAAGCTGGTGAGGTGTCTGAGTAGGGAAGTGAGGCCCTAGGAATGTTGGCCTCAGCTTCCTCAGATCACTGGTCACCATGTATGCCTGTCTTTCCATGACTGAGTTGCACTTTGCTCTAAGGGTCAACCTTTGGCTGCCTACAGCTGGGGGTTGGGTCCCTTTGGATGGAACACTGGAGGGACATGGCAGGTTTGGAACCTTCTGGTCCCAGGTTTGCCCTTGCCTACCAGAGTCCTTCTGGGGGAGGTCCCTACATAAAGGTATGGGGGATCCCTCAGTGTGTAGAGGAATTTTCACCTGGCTAGGGCTACTAGACTGGGTGCCCCTAATCTGCTGATGGGGGCTTCCTCTGGACAGGGGGCCCTGGGGGTCCACTGACCTCCCTGACCTCTGCAGCCCTGGGCTGACTGAGGCAGGGTAGAGAGGGGCAGGTTACCTGCTCCAGACTGGGTACCACCTTGGAAGGGTCCTCTGCCATCAGGGGTGTGGCCAGGCGAGGCCTGACTACCTCTGTGGCAGTTCCTTCACTAGGGGTAGGGTCAGTTCCCTGAGGAGGCTGACCCTTACCTACTGTCTGGGGGAAGAAGACTTTTCTTCAACCCTTGTGCTCTCTTTTGGGGGAGAGTGGGCCATTCTTTCAGGCTCCATCTCTCCAAATTCTTGGGCTGGGGCTGTGGCCATCACAGCCCCACTAACCTTTACAGGGACGCCCAACATCCTAAGATGGGTTTGGTGTTCAACTTCAGCCCAGGCTGAAATTTCCAAATCATTGCCCATCAGGCAATCTACAGGTAAGGTGGGGGACACTGCCACTCTCTTTGGGCCTGTGACCCCCTCCCAGCTGAGATTGACTATGGCCATGGGGTGATCTGTTCTGACACCATCAATGTTGGTCACCTGGTATTTAAACTCAGGTAAAAGCTGGTGAGGGGGACTAGTTTCCCTGCCACCATGGTGACACTAGCCCCTGTGTCCCTAAATGCCACAGCTTTCTGACCATTAATTGTTGGCTCCAATCTGTACCTGCCCAATGCTATGGGACCCATGGTAAAGGTGGCAAATCCTATACCACCATCAGAGTCAGAGGAGTCTGTTGAGGGGTCCCTGTCTAAACTAGGGCCCACCTCTGTTCCTCTTGCAAAAGCACCCAACTTTTGGGTGCACTACTCCCAACTGGAGGATTACTACTGGTAGTACCAGGAGGGGTGGTAGTAGTTGTGGGAGGAACATTTTCTTTATTGCCAATCCTGGGGCAACTGGGATCAGTTTTCCAGTGCCCAGGCTTTTTACAGACATGGCAATATGGTTTCTTTTCAGGAGAGGAAGGAGTTTGGGACCCACCCCCAGAAGAGGAATTTTGGGGCCCTGTAGGGGACTTATCCTTAGATTTATCCCCACCTTTCTCTTGGGACTTAGTAGAATCTTTCTTCTGGTCACCACCCTGATTTCTAGTTTTTACTCTGGTTCTGACCCATTTGTCTGCCTTCTTTCCCAATTCTTGGGGAGAGGTCAGATCAGAGTCCACCAGATACTGGTGCAAAAGCTGGTTTTGACAATTATTAAGGATCTGCTCCCTCATAATCAAATTGTACAATCCTAAAAAGTCATGCACTTTGTTGCCATGTATCCAACCTTCCAGAGCCTTTGTAGCACAATCTACAAAATCAACCCAGTCTTGAGTCTGTGCTTTTGGGTGTCTCTGAACTTCAACCTGTACTGTTCAGTGGTTAGGCCAAACCCATCAATAAGAGCACTCTTCAAGACCTTGTAATTATCAGCATCCTCCTCTCTAACAGTGAGGAGCTTATCTCTACCTTTGTCAGCAAAGGAGAGCCACAAGATTGCTGCCCACTGCTCTTGAGGGACCTTCTGTACCTTACAGGCCCTCTCTAATGCAGTTATCCATTTGTGGATATCATCCCCACTCTGGTAGGGAGGGACAATCTTGCTCAGGTTCCTATGGTCATAGGACCTTTCCCTATCTCTAGGGATATTGTTGCCACCATGGGACTCTAGTCCCAACTTTCTTCTCTCTCTAAGGAGATCTAGGGATTCTCTATCTAAAGCCAATTGCTTCTTCCTGATCTCTAGTTGAGTTTCCTCATACTGGACCAGTCTCTTTCTTCTCTCATGAGAGGATTCCCTCCTGTGAGAAGAAACAGAGCTCCCTATTGAGGTGCCAGAGTGGTTAGACTCCTGAGAAGGAGACCTAGACTTTCTGAGCACACTCATAATCCTTCCTGGGGGACAAAGGTGTGGTTCTCTAGATCCTCATCTTCATCTTCCCCAGAAGGGATTGGGTTTTCCAGGTCAGGGTCATTGTCACCCTCCTGGTCAGTTTCAGAGGGGGGCTGGGGGTAGTAGTACCCCTGGCCCCTTCCTCATCTGCTGGCCCACCCTCTGCTCCTACCCCTTCAGTCTCTGAAGACTTACTAAGATCATAAGCCACCAACAACTCCTGGAGGTGTTGGGTGGTGGGACTTTGGCCTGTCCTTAATTTCCTCACGTTACACAAAGCTCTCAGTTCCAAGAATGGGAGTGTGTCATACTTGGAGGGGGAAGCTCAATGGCTTCCTGCAGGGCATCTCTGGATCCTGCTTTTAAAGACATTACTAGTGTGGTGTGGTGTATGCACTACCTACTCTAGTGTGGCCTACTAAACTCTCTTGAGTTGTAGAAAGGGTTGTGCTATCCCTTAACACACAACTCTAAGTTCAGTAGAACTTACTGATATTCTAAGCTTAAATTATATGTACCTTAGGTACCTTTAGTGGTTTTCAGTTGATCAATTCAATTGAGATTATCTGGTAAAACAATAGCAAGCTGGAATCCCACACGCTGCACACCAATGTGAGAAGTTGGCCTGGCATATGCTGTCCACTAATTATAGTGGGCACCTTGCACCAGTCCAAATCGACTCTTATGGTAGGTAGGTCAAAGACAACCTTATTGAAAGCTATCCTAGTGGTAGCTGTGGAGAGCAGCCTTCAGGCTAAGTCTTGAAGGAATGTAAAGCAGCTTGTTTTACCAGTCTATAATCTCTTGAGTGACCAAATGAAAGAGCACCACACCAGGTATATATTCAAAATATATGTATTTATTACTAAACACACCCCTCTAGTCTCTTTATGAGGCTAGAGTTCGAAGTACATAGGTTATAAGATCTTAAATCACAGTAATAGCACAAATACACGTTTGGGCCCTAGGGGCGTACCAAACCATATACCAATAAAGTGGTATGCGAACCACGACTGAACTAGACACTAGGCCTAGAGCCTCTAGAAGTGCTTGGACCACAAGGAACCACCCAAGGTAGTGACACAGGGGACCCACGGGAGACGCGTGCAGTGTAAATACACAACCGCGATACGCCGTTAACTTCTATGGAGAAAGTCGGGATCGGGAAAATAGAGGAAAGGGACACTTTAAAGAGGACTAGGACAAAACCCTTTGAGATCTAGGACTTTGAAGAGTCTCTACCCACGGGAGCACCGGAGTACTCGTGTTACCTCACCCAGGGAAGCCGGGTGCATAGGTGCCTTTCGGGGTCGGGTTTCGTCGTCGGTTCTTATGGCGATCTGCTGCAAAGTGCTGCTGGCGACCAGGAGAAAAGTGTCCGGGTGGATCCAAGAGTGGATCGGAGTTCTGAAGAACCTGAAAGCAGAGGGGACAGAGTCTGGGTCACTAGCCAGTGACCAGGGAGGTGATGGACGGATGCCCACCGATGTCGAGTGCTTCAGGTGCGTTGACGGTCGTCTCGTTTCAGCAGCCACGAGGTCCAGGAGGCGTTGTCGGCGACCAGGAGCAGGATTCGGGCTGGTACACGATGTCTGTCGAGTGCTGCGGTGTCGGCGACCAGATTGGACCCAACAAGCCTTGGCAACGGCAAGTCTCGATGTAGCTGAAGATCGTCGATGGTGCAGACCAGCAAGGTCTGGGGAACTCACCCAGCAAGGGTAAGTGAGGGCAGGCCTGGAGCAACCAGACTGCCAAGTAAAGAAAAGATTGGCCTTCGGTAAGGGCTACTAGCCAACGGGCTAGCGACCGCGAAGGAGCCTCGTGACGCCGCACGTGGAGCTGGCTTACAGGACACTCGTGGAGTGGGGGCCAGTGATCTTCGGTGCAGGTGGTGCTGGAGGCTAGGGCTACTCGGAGCCCAAAGCACGACTTCTTGGGAGACCCAGAAGATGGTGCACTTGCAAATGTGCTCGGTGTCCAGGGGTCACGGTCTCAAGTCACCCACGATAGCCACGGGCCTCAGCTTTGCTGGGGACTCAGGGTAGCCTCGGGGAAGTCTGAGAATCCACCTCTGGTGATGCGATGACTTCGGCGTCCGACGGGAGCTTCAGTGATGCGAACCGGACAGATGCTTCTTTGGTGCCTGCCAAGCAGGGGAGTCACTCCTTGACCCCAAGGGAGATTCTTCAGTCCTCTAATCTTGTCATAGAGCGTCGAAGGTCCAGGATTCCGTGTCAGAGTTTCGTCCAGGTATAATCTAACCTTGCTGTGGCAAGGGTTCCCCATTTTATCCAGTAAAACAGGGAGGGACTAACTCTATGACCCCACCTATGGGAGGGTCAAGGGAGGGGGTGGCTACACCCACTTCCCTTTGTCCAGTTTCGCGCCAGAGCAGGGGCAGGTAGCCCCTGAGCTGGTTTGAACTGGCATATGCACAGAGGAGCCTTTTGCTCCCCCAGTGCAGGACTTCAAAGCACTCTAAGAGTGCACCCACCCAGCCCCAATACACATTATCCTGTCTGGGGAGGTGGTCACACCTCCCTGCAACAGGAAACCTATTGTCCAGGCCTCCCCTGCCAGAGTTTCGTCCAGCAGCAGGAGGCCAGACTTGTGTCTGTGGCAGCAGCATCCATTTTGTGATGCCAGGGCTTCAGAAGGAAGTTACCGGGTTAGTCAGAGTTAACATGTCTTTCCCTCTAGAAGGGTGGAATGCTACCCCCGCCGCCAGGATTGGCGGGGGGTAGTATTCCAAGATGTTTGACACCAAACACGACATGTTTAGGTGCAGCCATTCCAAAGTTAGCATTTTACCGCGAGGATATAATGCGCTTAAGAGTATATGGTCAGGCTGCACTACAAACAGCATCAGAGATGGTCTCCGAACGCTGCAGAGGGGCCCTGCTCATGCAGGGGCACCCTCTCACATAGGAACCATGCACTCTGCCTTTAGGATTGATAAGGCCTGCCTTAGGAGTGACTTATAGGTTTATATGTGTGTATGTATTTAGTGATATAGGTAACCTATATCACAGTAAGGGGTGCATGCACCACCTTACCCAGGCTGCAGTAGCAGACCTGTGGTGTCAGTTTGGATGGCCTTCCAGGGGTGGCACAATACGTGCTGCAGCCCCTGGTAGGCCTCTGAGGTACCTATGCCCTTGGTACATAGTATACCATATACTAGGGACTTATAAGGGCACTCCAGATTCCAATCAGAGATGTGCCTAAGGCACATGGAAACCATTTTACAGAGAAAGCAGATAGACTGGGGCCCTGAATAGCAGGATCCCAGTCCAACTAAGTCATAAACCAGCAAAACACCATAAAAAAAGTGGGGGCAACCATATAGTCAGATTCCACCTTCCTACACTCTGGTGGCGCAAGGGGTTATAAATATGCTCCCTGGTTTGCTGCACCCTCTGCTCTGTCTTTACTGGGAGAAGGGGGCTCATGTCTTACCAGTGAGTTTTGAATTAGTTTGGTATGTTACTTTGCCCCCAGATCAACTCTGAATAAAGCTTCAATATTCTCCTAAACCACAAAACACAGCAAGTACAACTATGATCACATATGGAATGGTAGATTGGGCTCAGTCAATCACAAAGCATAGAATGACTGCATTACCTGCTGTTGTTTGCCTGTATTCCAAGCCTTCCTGGTTGAAAATGCAGGACAGAGATATAATATAAAGAGTAACATTGTTATAATATTATAATGTGGTGTGTGGTTCAAGTGATGTGTGCTAATTAATATATTTGTTGCAATTTTTTTTTATATTAGCCCATAATCGCCCTTTTCCATCATAAAGCGACCTTATTTTTGGAGTCATAATCACAGTTTAAGGAAGTAAGAGTGTACAATTACTTTTTCGACTGTACCAGTATACCAGTTTCATAAGTTAGTGTGATAGTTCTACCAGTGCCATATGGGATTATACCTGGGATGGTACCTGTTTTCAGGTATTCACATATCTCAGGGCCAAGGTGATTGATTACACTGCTGTTTGCTATTTATGTTTGTTCCTGCACCTCTCTCATTTCAATCTATTGTGGTTTCTGGAAAGGGCAGCAGACAAAAGACGTACATTTGTTAAACATATTCTTTTGAGGTGTTAAATTTGAAACGAATAGCAAATCATTATTAAGTTAGATGAACATTTGTATTTACAGCCTCTTCTTGTTTCTTGTTGAAGACTTTCAAACTATACATGTTTACCTATGTTTTGTCTGCACTTAGTGATGTTGTTCAGAATATGAATTATGCATTACAGGTGCAGTACTTTTTCACTCCTGTCTGTCTTGTCAAAACAAATATATACATCTTCCATTGTTCGTGGTAGGAGCATTTGAGCGTGTTCTTAATATGTTGCTTTTTCATCTAATGTATATGAATAACACTGGGATTTTCATGCGCATTAGTATTCCTGCAAAAGCAGTTATGAAAAGGGGAAATAGTACTCCAGGAGTATTCTTTTACATACCCCTACATGTCTTTGTGAATCAGTCCTGAATGCTATACTCCACATTAGTGAAAGTACTAAGAGGGCACACTCCTTTCTATTTGCACTACTCTTACCTGCTTATTCTCTGAATATTCTGGTTTTATTGCTAGTTTAGGATTATTTTGGTGGCAATTCAGAAAGGAGTGTTAGAGTATCTAAAAGAGTACTACAGGAATAATACTTTAAGTGTTCCAAAATGCCTTTGTGAATAGGCCCTGTATTGTTTCGCTTGCACAATACAAGACAGGGACAGTATTTACACTGAAAAGAATTAACCCACAATGTGTCTCCAACCATTGTAAGGCTGCAAATCCTATTGGTTAAATTCAAAAATCTTCCGCTACACTTCTTAGACTTGAGACAGAATTTAAGCAGTCACCGTAATAGTCCTATCGGCATTCTTGACAAGTGCTTACAGCTGTGCATGTGCATTGATGCTTCATCATAATCGTATGTATTAGTAAAAGAGCATTACTTGCGAGCTATGCTCCAAATTACATCAACGGAACAGCTACTCTCAATGCATTCTCGTATTGTGTCTACCTGTGGCGACTGCCACTGCTGAGCTTTTAATGAGAAAAAACCTGAACTCGAAATTTTGTTAGCAAATTCTAAAATATGAAATGTTCATTATTTGCGGCTCTACTGCATACAAATAATTAATTATTTGTCTGAGAATTAATTTTTTATTTACACACTAAAAAATATAAATCTATACATTTACATCTCCAGCACTTGCAAATTATATAATACATACTCAACTACAAAAGAATTGCCCAGCAACTCCCAACCTGCCTGCCTGTATACAATCCACTGAATGTGCAATGGTGTATCACAAAATAATGGAGCCACCTGCCAAATGTCAATAGGGTTTTGGTATACCACAGAGAATGCTTGGGCCTAAGATACGTCTGTGCTAATGGGAACAGCTATTATTCGAATTTTTTTTTTGGGGGGGGGAGAAATTAGTTTCTTCATTTACAAAATTATCATTATTGGGTTGTGTGGTGCAATATTTCAATAAAAATATCGGAGACACAAAATATCACCAAAAATATTGAGGGCACAAATATCAACCTTGCCTGTAAAGCCAAATGTATTGACACAAAAAAATAGAAGACCACAATATAGTCAGAAAATAGGGAAGTAATTGAATTTTAACTGTTATAAACTATGTTAACTTTAAAACATATTTAACTTTAAAAATAATATTACAATTAAAATAATATATTTAGAATATAAAATATATAAAACTGTATGACTTACAAACATAAAATAAAATATATTCCTTACAATAATCAGCAAAAAGTTTATGTAAACAGAAATAATACAAACAGACTTATAATATAGCTTTATAGCCTGCTGATGAGAGCTATACAAGTTGTTTAAGGTCCTGAACGGGTGAGGGCCTATGACAAGGGAGAGGGCCTTTAACAACCGTTATAGCCTAAGGCAGAAGGGTAATATGGCTATTAGAACATTCCACCTACTAAGAGGAGAATGTTCTAAATTAAAAAAGGGCAAACATAATCACAAATTGGAATGTTGGAGCAGAAAGCTTATACCAGCCTTTATAAGCCTATAGCTACTCCATTGTCTTCACATTACCGAGTAGGGACGCAAGATGGCGCCTGAGTGAGCGTCTTTCTCAAGCGCTCCTCTGGTCGGATCCCTAGGCACCCAAATGCGGTGATCAGAACGCCGAAGATGCCACCGTCAACTTACCTGTAACCAGAGATCTGTTGCTACACCGATGCGATCCCGTCCGCGTTCATAAAGGCTGGTTGTTCCATGATGAGAAGCGCGAGGCAGCTCAGGGCATCCGCGTTGACCGCTCGGGCTTCTGCAGCGTCTCTCTGCCTGCGGCCCCGGTCACTCATCAGCTGTTTCTTCCGATGCTCTCGGTGCTCCCGGCAGACCTGCGGCGCGAGGATGCGCCAAACCAAAACTATAATAATATACTTGTCCTCATCTTGCCAGAGGGTTTATACCACAGACAAAAGGAAGTCTCTGTGGAAGTTTTGACATTTACACGGCAAAATACTTTAAAGCTAGATATGTCAGGATATGGGGCCTAATCTGCCAAAACCAGGGATAACAAACCCAGCACGGCCATAATAGCGACTAGTGGCCTCCCCAACACACGAAAAGAGCCGCCTCTGGAAATTCGTGCTGGAGGTAATAAAAGTGAATCGCGCAGCGGTAAGGGCGAAAAAGCAGATAAACCAGAAACAATTAAGAAGGCCCCACAGAGAAACACTCGGGATGTAGAGGACTGCCAGCAATTAATCACCAATCTTTTCAGATCAACAGGGGCAGGTCACCAAGGCTTGACGGAACAGGGGGGGAGAATCGAAGAACAAGCTGGCGCTGGTGTTACAACAGCCCCTGTGGCAGAACCTGTATCCAAACTTCGGACAAACCTTGGATCAGAACCAGATACAGGCAACCCCACTCACATCCAAGCTCTTGAAAATGTCAACAAAACAGATAAAACTGTTAAAACCAACAACCATGGGGATCAGGGTGTCAGAAAAAAAGTAGGAATCACCTCATCACCTCAGGCTAGATCCCCTGATGTCCATGAAAAATTTACTCTTTAACGGACGAATCAGAGATCTCAGATGTAAGAATATCAACCTCAAGTGAAGGAGAGGGGGACAATTGGAATAGCAGCACTGGGCCAGAATACCCCGCAAAGGCACAAGGACTGAGAAAATCCCTAACAAGAAAGAGAAGAAGGAAAAATCTGCATGAGTCCTCTGACGGTGGCAGTCTTGGGGATTTGAAGTAGGACTACTTGGCTTCACAACTAATCGCTCTAACGGAACAAACGCCTAGAACCAAGGAAAATCTCACAATGACTAATAATGGAGAGAGCCAAGGGACTGGGAAACAGATCAACCCTTCCCTAGTATTGCAATCGATCAAGGGCTTCCAGGAAGAAGTAAAGATGGACAACCGGAGAGCCCGTCTTGCTGCTGAGAAAATACAGGGGGTAGTGCGGAAAGTGGGCAGAACCTGCGCAGAGATATCGGCTAGAATGGCCTCCATAGAAGCACGGACCGAAAATTTGGAGATGGATGTTGCCGCCATAAAGACACAGTGTGATGCACATGAGGGGATCGTTAATGATCTGACTTGGAAAATGGAGGAGCAAGAAAATAGACAACCCCGTAACAATCTCTGCTTTTTAGGAATCCCAGAAGGGGTCGAAGGAAGTGATCCCAGGAAATACATGGTCTCTCTACTAAGTAGTACCTTCCCTGAACTAAGTATGTGGGACTGGGACAAGGAAATTCAGTGAGCCCATAGGTTTCCTCTGATGTCCCCAAAACGCCCTGTGAACAATCCTGAAAGACCACGGGCCATGTTGTTATATTTTGGGAACTTTTTGTTACGTCAGACTCTTTATGATTTAGCTCAGCCAACTGCTATGAAGGAATATGAGGGAGTGAGTTTTTTTACAAGGCAGGATTTCGCTCATGCCACAGTGGAGCGGAGGTGGAGATTGAGGCAGCTTTTTTCTCCCTTTCAGCAGTTAGGGGTGGAAGTCTATCTGCAGAACCCAGCCAGACAAAAAATTGTCTTCCGGGGGTCTACACGCAGCTCTACCTCAGAATTACAGGCTCAAGCATATTTAAAGGAGATCTCTGGGAGACCGGAGAATGGGGTCTAAGAGAGAATATACTACATAATCTAATACTAAGGCACCTGGGATGTTGGTTATGGTGGTAATTTGTGTAATCTCAATATTATGGCTTACTTAGCAGAATCTGCTTAGGAATGAAGTAATATGTGATTGAATTGCTCGTGGGCAGCTTGGGTGGGGGCACTTCATTTTGTTTTCCGGGGGCTGTGGAAATGACGGGAGGGGTGACGAGGTAGCGATTACTCTGATGACATCATCCTGGTTCGACCCGAGCCAGGACACCTCAGTTACAGGTGGTGGGAGGTGGGAGGGGGTGGGGGTTAGGGGCAGGGGTAGGTTTTGGGTGGGGGGACTGGCAGGATGGGGAAGTGTAAACTATGATCGGTCTTGAGGATACCTTTGATGGATAAAATACGTATAGCCACTATCAATATTAGTGGCTCAATGACCCTAAGAAAAGACACATTACGGCAACAGGGCTACGATTATTGAAGGCAGATGTAATATGCATGCAGGAGACTCAAAATAGAGGGTGCTCAGCTGTATCTGCTGAAATCATTAGGTTATAGGCTGGTTGGGGGGACGACACAAAATACCCGGACACGAGGGGTGGCGATCCTGTCATCTAACACTACGTTACAATTTACCCGAACACTAGCCGATCAGCTGGGCAGATGGGTTATAACAGGATGCCGTAAAAGCACTGGGGAATCATTCACCATCTGCTCAATTTATGGTAGCATTCTGGACGACCCAGGAGCATTCGGACAGGTAAATAGCGAGCTGGCTGCTTGGCCACTCCCCATTGTCCTGTGTGGGGACTTTAACATAAACATACCTGCCAACAAGGCATTGGGCCCAAAAGATAATTGGTCGTATAGTGGCAGGAAACCCAAGGTGTTTCGGGCACTAAGGGCGTTATGCAGGGATCACAGGCTGAATGACGCTTGGAATTGGCAAAATCCAACAGATCCAGGGTTCACATATTTTTCTATCCCACATAAAGTTCATGCCCGACTTGATTTTATCCTTGTGTCTCACTCCCTGCTTCATGAGTGTATGATAGAGAAAGCTCCACGCATATTGTCCGATCATAACCCTTTAGTGTTTGAGATTAAGGGAGACAATGTTAAACACAGGGAGAAGACTTGGAGCTTTGAGCGAGCATTGCTGATTGACGAAGGATATTGTGGCCATATTAAGAATTGGATACCGCAGTTTCTAAAGGAAAATATAGGTAGCGCAGGAATAGACGTTGTGTGGGATACACTGAAAGCCAGTATATGAGGGGAGACTCTGAGATATTCTTTGAATCGCAATTTAAAAAAAAGACAACAAATACATGAGTTACAGAATCGACTGGGCCAAGCAGAGGAGGACTTTTGGGACTATACAACAGGGGGATGTGGATGATTCACATGCAAAGGTTGCAGTTGCTAAATCCACCATTATGGAAATAAGAGCCATAGATGCTGCAGATAAACTTATGGTATGGAAAGAGAAGGCATACGAGTGCAGTGAGCAGATTGGGCATCACCTGGCAATAAGAGCGAAACAAAAAACAATGCAAAACTTAATACAAGAGATCCAGGATCCCACACTGGGTATAGTTACAGACCCAGATAGTATCCGAAACACATTTTATATGTACTATCAGACGTTATATCAAGATGATGTACAAGGGGATACAAGAGAAGTTAATGATTATCTGGACTCTATTCCTGGAGAACAATTTTCTGTAGAAGACCAACAATTGTTGTATGATCTCCCACAGTGGATCGAGATAATATTATGCATCAATAGCCTACCTAACGGTAAGGCGACAGGATTGGATAATATTCCCACCGAATTCTACAAAACATTCTCGCAGGAACTCAAAGAATTTATGAACCAACTGTTTGTCCACGTGTTCAAGGGGGGAAAACCTCCAAACTCTTGGTCTTCCGCTAAAATAGTAATCTTCCTTAAAAAGAATAAACCGGCAAGTGAGCCCAGCTCATACCGTCCAATAACATTGATTAACAGCGACAGTAAAATATACTCAAAAGTTTTAGCAGCTCATCTGGCGCCAATCATTCACAAGGTAATTTCAATTCGTCAGCATGGATTCATTCCAGGGCGTGGGACGATTGACCACATAAGGAGGGTTATTGCACTCCTGGATGCCTCAAGAGTATCCAAGGACCCCATGGCTTTAATCCTATTGGACGCGGAAAAAGCCTTTGACAGGGTCTCGTGGCACTTTTAATGGGAGGCCCTGTCAAGGGTTGGAATTAAGGGTGGGCTATTACAGGCCATCAAAATGCTCTATTATCACCCAACAGCCAGGGTTTTCATTAATGGCTCTCTTTCGGATCCATTTGTAATAACTATGCGGACTCATCAAGGTTGCCCGAGCTCACCCTTGCTGTTTGCGCTATATATTGACCCCTTCATACATCGATTAGGAAATAATAGGGCCATCAGACCTATTATGACACATGGCTGGGAAACAAAAGTGCTGGCATATGCTGACGACATTGCCCTCGTGACTCCTGACCCTACTATCGCTCTACAGGAAATAGAAGAAGAAGCAGAAAGGTTTGGGAAGCTCTCCGGGTACACACTTAATCGTGGTAAAACACAAGTAGTTGTCAATGGGAATACAGCGATAAATTACGCCAGAGTGGTTAAAAATGCGAAGCATTTAGGGGTTAATATCTCTGCAAACATGGAGGATATTGTTAAATATAATATAGAACCTTTCTTAGTCAAAACTAAACAGGATTTATTTAGGCTAAACAATTTACATCTATCTATCATTGGCAGATGCAATATAGTCAAAATGATATTCTTTCCTAAGATACTATATTTTTTTCAGGCAATCCCAGTAGAATTTTCAAATGATTGGCTGAAGAAACTAGAAGATTTATTTTCACGATTTATCTGGGCATATGCCAAACCACGAAGGGCTTTTAAATATCTTACTTTGCCCCGGGAAAGAGGGGGTTGGGCTTTACCCAATCTCAGACTTTACTATTGGGCCACTACACTTCTGCATTACCTGGTACTGCTACAAGAAAAACCACCTGAAAGACATGTTGAGGAGGTTCCAACCCCCTCAGAACTTATAATGGGGGAAGAGGCCTGGGGATGGTTATGGCGCTACTTAAATGATAATCACTACAAGATGGTACGCTTCAAAACATTATGGGAGGGTTTAAAGTCTGGAAAGCAGTTTGAAGATCAATTGGCATTGGTAGGCTTAACTACTATACACCACTAATAGACAACCCAAACCTTCCAGGGGAGGTTTTTAAGGACTATACGGTTAAGCGATGGGGGGATGCTGGTCTGACTAAATTGGGTCCTTTTTCTCTGTAGAAGGGTTAGTCTCTTTTGAAGATCTTAAAGAGAGGTTTGGGATAGATCGGAGAGACTTCTTTAAATATCTTCAAGTAGGGGACTTTTTATTTAAGAAGAGTGGCGAACCAATTGGTTTTTCTAGAAATACCATAGTTGAGAAATTGGTAAAGAATAAGGACCATTCCATTCGGGTTGTCTATAATACTTTCAACTCCCTGATGAAGGATGATATGGAACTGTGGGCATCAAAATGGGAGGAGAGGATTGGCATATCGGAATATACATTCCAGCAGTCATTTAAATGGCACAGAAAATTCTAATCCCGGCTCGGCTACAGGCACAATATTATAAGACCTGCTTCTCATTTTATTACACTCCGTATAAGATAGCCAAATGGGGGAGTGGGAAGGGGACATATTGCCCTCGGTGCGCCATATATCAGGCAGATCTTGTTAATATATTTGCTTCCTGTAGTATGCTTTCAAAGGTTAAACAAGATATCATCACATTTTTTAAGGAAGCCTTGGGAATAGAATGCTCCCTTTCACCAAGCCTATTCGTGCTGGGGGGGAGGAAAAAGAACTGGGCAATGAAGGTCATGAGCTGGTGTTTATTGGGATGGCGGTATTTCGATTATGCATTTCCTCTGCTTGGCTGGATCCCAATCCCCCGGGATTTCAACAATGGCTCTCCCGATTTCTGGCTACGTACAATCTAGAAAAAGCTTTTTATGCAAGAAGAGGGATCCGAGCGCAAATGAAAGGCTTAAAAATCTGGGCGCCATTCTCGGAATGGGTAGAGGAAAAACAATAGATTTGGTGTGATGACATAATGCAATGTATTTGGGTTGTAATGAAGGAATTTATATGAAATATTTGATTTATGTTAAATTTTTTGTTGTAGCTGTGTATAAACATATTGAATTCATGGCTCTTACCAGCCCCGGGGGTGGGTGAGGTGGGATGAAAAATTGGGAAAAAAATGCACAATTAACTCGAGGATGAATTCATAAAATGTATTTATATGTGTATAACAAAAGAGAATTTAAAAAAAGCTACTCCATTGTCTTCAATGGCGTTTTCAACATTCCAATGTTCTAATAGTTAATTAAAATTACAAACAGTAGATGTTAAACCAATAAAAAACAACATTAAGACAAAATTACATTAATACAAATATTACTGCAAAAGTAATACTAAAATACAATCTCTCAAAGTATAGTAAAACAAATTAAGCACAAATGTTATAAGAATACTAATAACTTATCATTCTAAAAAAGCTAAAAAATTTCAAACTAATTAAAAAATTATGTTAAATACAATCATATAAAAAATATTATATACTTTAGTTAAAAAAATGATAATAAATATCTTAAAACAAAATATCTTTACCTTCTATATTCTGTACTATTATAATATTGACACAATATTTGTGTCTCACAATTTGTTTTATGCAATATTTTGTTGGCATACCTATTATTTCAGGGAACAAACAATATCTCTAGTTTTGTATAGGTGTAACAACTAAGGGCTCATGCTGGGTAAACATATAGGGACCAATTCACAAATTGCATTTTGTACTATGTTTAATATAACTACATTAGTATTACTCATGTAATACAAAACACAATTCAGAAACCTACATGCCGAAGTCTCTGTATCCGCCTGTCCTATCTTTTATGTGTGCAGATCTCTGCCCTGAATGCAGACCTCTGCAGACATACGTTTTTGTCATAAATGTGGGAGGGACGAAGGTGTAACTGGAAAATGGGGAATGTTTTCTACTAAATGGGAGTGGTAATGGGAGGAGTAATGATGAGTTAAGGGATAGATTTAGGTTGGGACATGCATCACCAACAAAAGGTTATTCCATTTTTATTCACAAACGGCACATCTAAAGTTATTACAGGAAAAAGGACTGAAAACAGCAGGCAAGTCATCTGTCACAGTCCACTGGGTAAAGGGTGCAGAAAGCTTGCCCAATTTAGGGAAGACCTTCTGGTGCATATTTTTGCAACTGTGCCTACAATATAAGGCATGGTCAAGGAAACTAATCAGTGACCACAAAAGCAAGGATTCAACTACAGTTCATCAAGGCCTTTGTTTGTTTTTTATAAAGAAATTAATGTCAGTTTTTGTTGGCAAAAGAAAAACCATCAATATATAGTGGTATGTTAAAATTACAGTTTCAATGCAAATGCCTCTGCTGCGTCTGCGGGAGCACTTTCGCCAAAATGGTCCCAGCTGGTACAGCTGTAGGTATGGTGGGTAATCTATGGCCGGGGATTAAGACCAGGACCGACACCACTCCAGTGAGCCATCTGCAATGCAATGAATAGCCTCCTTAGTCTATAACATAAAGCAAAATGCCAGAAAAATGAAAAGGCCCATTCATGGATGTCTGCAAAAACGAAGGCCCAGTTGAGGGCTACCTAAGCAAATACTGGCATCCTTGGTGGAAGAGAGAGGCAAGTCAAGAGTTACATCTTTGTGGAGAAGTGTGGCTCAATGGTTAGAGCGGCAGACCCTGATGCAGAGATCTGGCCCGGGACCAGGGTTCAATTCCCGCTTCGGCGGGTCTTGGGCTCAATTTCCTCAGACCTGATAATTCTCGCCTCGGTGCCTATTCTAATCATGGGTCCCACTCTGCAACTCTGGGCAATAGCTTGCTTAATCTCCACAACGGCCCCAACAGCGCTGGGATGCCTGGCTTCACCTTGGGGGTGCCCAGGAGTGGACATTTCACAGGGAAAAGCCAGGAAGGGTTCCACAGCGGTATGCGTACAGCGCCAGGACACCCCTTTGGGGGTATAAGTGCGCTTTACAAGTACAAATTTCATTTCAATTCATTTCATCTTTGAACTTAACCTACCTGGGTACATAAGAATCTGTGTTCTAACAAGATCAATAAATCAATTACGGGAGCTAAAGTTAAAAGGCTTACATTAAAATATAATGCACCAGGCAAGAAGAGGTGCTCTATAGCGTCTGATTAATAATGTGAAATACAAAGAGTTGGAACCTTACTATGATCAGTTCTTCTGTACATTTTCCACACCGCAAATAGTTTCAATAGGCAATGCCAAACCAGTGGAGCCCATCAAGGCTTCATTGGCTAGCACTGCAATTGTGGAAGGTCTGACTGGATGACTTGTCACACTAAACTTTTCTTCAACTGAGATAAAGGACATCTTCTTCTTGCTATCGTTTTATCTTTGCTATACTTTTTCTGAGGATGAGAAGTATCTTTGTCAAAGTTTTTCTTTGCAGTAATTTTATCATTTGACAACAGTAGGGCAGCAGTTGAAGCACTTCAGAAATTATGTTTCTGACTTCTTTGGAAGAATGGCAGTTCTCTATTTGCTAGCACTCTTGTTAGAAACCTTGCTTTAAAGGGGCTAAATGGAGTTTGTAGTGGGAGTCTGGCACTACTATATATTAAACCAGCTATCTTATGGGTTAGCTTGGCCCAGTGCCTATGACAGGAACAGGTCAAACCAAGGTCATTAGGAGCCCTTGTGTGGGGACTCCTAATGACCTCTGTTTGATCTGTTCCATTTGCAGGCACTAAGCCTACCCACGCAAGTGGCCCCACATGTTTATTAGAACAAGTGGGACAATGCTGAGTGGATTCCTGCAGATTCCGGAATTTTCCATCGCAGAAATGCAAAGAAAACATGTGATTTCAGACAATGTTTGAGGTTTACAGGGTTTTGTGCGTAAGAAAACCTCATGGGTTTCACACAAGGCACACCACCCTGAGATCCCTCAGTTTGTCTACTTTTCAAAAAGGTCTGTGGTTGGTAGGGTTCCATGTGTGGGAGCCGAGCACAGCCCCTGATCAAGCATCTACCCCTATTGCTGATATCTTCTCTAGAGCTTAAGCACCTTTTGTGTCAAGGTCTCTTGGCCCACCTACCCAAGTGAGGTACCATTTTTATCTGGAGTCTTGGGGGAATGCTATGTGGTGGGAAGTTTGTGTTTTTAGTCAACGTTTGAGGTTTGCAGGACATTGTGGGCAAGAAAATCCTGTTGAATGCATGCCAAGCACACCACCCTGGACTCCCCTAGATGTCTAGTTTTCAGAACTGTCTGGGTCTGGTAGGTCTTTCCATGTGGCAACCTAAACAAGCCGAAAAAAGTGTGGCAGTTCACCATTGCAAGTGTGACAATGTTAGGGGTTAGCCACACTTTCACGGCACATATGTAAAAACAACACCCAAAAGAATCAAATATCCTCTTGCTTGCCAATGGAATGAGATGCTTTATTTCACAGGGGAGCAGAAAGGCTGTTGAGGTTTTAGGGGCAGGTGGGGCATGATGTTAGGATGGGCAAGACCCACTCCATTATTTTATTAAAAATATATATTGCTGCCATACAGTGGGCTTCCTGCTCCCCCGAGGGCAGATCGGGGGAAATTACCCCCATCTGCCCCCAGGGGGACATAAAGACTATTGCCCCATTTACTTGGGGGGCATGGCCATGCCCATGCCGGGCAGCCCCCAACCATATATTAAAAAGTAAAACAATGCCATGGCATCTAGTGGTCTTTAGCCCCCTTTACGGCAGATAGGAGTAATTACCCGCATCTGGCCTGGGGGGCAGAAAGACTTTATCCACATTTAGTTGGGGTGGAGACATTGCCATGCCCATGGTGGTCAGCCCCAACTCCTGTATTTAAAAAGCAAACTAAAAGCTTTCCCTGGCATCTAGTGGGCTTTCTGCTCTCACTGGGAAGAAGACTGAGGTAAATACCCCATCTGCCCCCTGGGAGGGCAGAAAGACTGACTATTGCCCCCCTTTACTTGGGGTAGGGGCACGACCATGGGCAGATCCCACACCCATATTTAAAAAAAGCTTTCACTGGGGTATAGTGGGCTTTCTGCCCCCAGGGGGCAGATCATGGGTAATTAGCCCCCATCTGCCCCCTCAGATGGGGCAGAATGATGGTTGCCCCATTTACTTGGGGTGGCGGCACAGCCATGGCCATGCTGGACAGCCCCCACCCCTAGATTAAAAAAAACATCCCTGGCTTCTAGTGGACTTTCTGCCAGTGGGAGAGATCAGGGATCCTTACCCTCATCTGATCCCCAGGAGGGGCAGAAAGTCTGTTGCCCCATTTACTTGGGGTGCGTGCCTGGCCATGTCCATGCTGGGCAGGCCCCATTCATATATTTCTATATAATTAAAACAACTGGTGTCTAGTGGGCTTTCTGCCCCCTGGGGCAGATCAGGGGTAATTGCCCCCAAAGGGGGACAGAAAGACTGAAATATAAAAATTGGCAAGGGAAAGCAAATGCCCTTTCCCAAGGGGCAGCTCTCCCTATCTCTGGTGGCTGGTGGGTATATCTTTGCTTGGGAATCACTCTTTTGTGGCTATCCCCAAGCAGGGATCTACTGGGCAGAGGTACCTTTGAAAGGGAGAGATTCTCCCCTTTCCAACAATACCTCTCCCATGAGAATCAGTGCTCAGGGGGCTGAGATATGCCCTGAGCACTGGTTCAATGAAGGTAAAACAAGCCCATTGGCTCTAACTTTCATTTTTACTGCAATTATGTCATTTTAAGGCTGCTGGGGAAGCTCTTCCTGAAAAGTTTGATGTAAAAAAATATATAGAGGACTCCCTCTGGTGCAGAGCACCAGAGTGGCCTTTACATACTTCCCCAGTATCAGCCAGTGGCTGACACTAGTACTTGGGAGGTAGTGAGGGTGTTTGCTATTAGCCGAAACCTGCACTTAAAAGGTTAAATAAATTGAAAACGCAAATATATTTACAATTACATAAATCAGCATGTGATCATTTTCTGTGCCATATTGTATAGTAAATCCTTTGCCATTCAACCTGTTATTGCTAATAAACATAAGTGTTTTGTTCAGCACAGTGTCATAAGAGCAGACTGTTGGGTATTGCAAACATTACATTTAACTTTGAGAAGTCTCATACTTCAGTGAACAGGATTAATCAAGTGATTTTGCTTTTTCTTTTGTCAGCAAAATAGATTTTCTTTTGGCCACATATGCTGCTATGGCACAGATCAAGGCCATCACTTTTCCTTTGTACTTTTATTCACCTACGTCCTTGCCATGCACTAGGCGACATCTGTAAAACAGTTTAACCCTGCTATTCCAACCTTCAGTGGAAGCAGTTCTTAATTTGAGCCGGTGCTTTCCGGTGCTCAGCACCGGCACTTAATTGGTTTCCGGTGCTCGGCACCGGCACCTAACTGTTCTAAGTATGGTGTTGACAGTCTACCACATGGTGGCGCTGCTCATCTAATTTAGAGATGAGCACTACAACGGTTGTTAAGGAATACAATATACATTAAAATAGTGCTAATACCTGCCTCCCCAGCCATTCGTTTAGCTTTGGGGACCTGGAATAATCTGACTGTTGCATTTACATGCGAGAGAGATGGTTAGTAGTTGTTTTGGCAGCGATGACAAGGGCGATGTGTGGTGCAAGCCTCAGTGGCCTCCTGGTCAGAGCCCTGGCACTTAAAATTTTACAAATTAAGCACTGAGTGGAAGAAACATAAATACATTTATAAAGATGTATGATTCTTTAAGCTTGTTCTGCTTTGTCTCTGTTCCCCTTCCAAATGGATGGGAATATCAAAGGAGTTAAACTAGAATAGAAAAACTACGAATTTCAATGGCAATAGAGCCTTGGGAATAGGTAAAAGACTGAGTGAGACACTGTGTGTATGTGTGTATGGGGGTGTGCTTGTATGTGTGTGTATGTGTGTTTGTGCATGTGTGTGTGTGTTTGTGTGCGTGTGAGAGAGAGAGAGCGAGAGAGAGAGAGGTGGAGAAGGAGAAATAGAGAGATACAAAGAAAGAGACACAAGTAGAGGGAGGAAGATTGAGAAAGAAAGAGAAAGAGGCTGACGTCATGAGTGAGTGGCTAGTATTGGCATTTTCTTGTGTGAAATCTGGGATTAATCGTTACATATTCAACATGTGAAGATTAAGTCCTTCATTCACAGAATGGTGGGATGCCCTTTGTGAGGTTAGTGCAGTGGATGCACTGCCTGTGCATGTCCAGGTGTCTGCAGCCTACCATGCAAAAGATAGCAAGTTTACGAGTTGCATGTTTGTTTTCTCCTAAAGGCGGTTGTCTGTCTTTAGGTAGAAACAAAACTAATGACTCCCATGTGCTGGGTGTTTTATCCCAGGGCAGTTTTTCTATTTGGGACTGACATGTTTGTAAATTCTGCTGGATATGGTGTCAGAAAGATAAAAGTGGAGCCTCTACTGTAAGGCATTTCCTGATCTGGTGGCGGATCAGCTGTTGTAAAACTACCTCTCCTGTTAAATAAATGAAGCAAGGATGTGATAGAAGGGCTGTTATATAAATGAAACAGGGATGTGAGAGATGGGTTGTTATATAAAGGAGGGATGTAAGAGATGGACTGTTATATAAATGAAGCAGGGTTGTGAGAGATGGGCTGTTATATAAAGCAAGTATGTGAGAGATGGGCTGTTATGTAAATGAAGCAGGGATGTAAGAGATGGGCTGTTATATGAAGCAGGGATGTAAGAGATGGACTGTTATCTAAATGAAGCAGGGATGTGAGAGATAGGCTGTTATATAAAGCAGGGATGTGAGAGATGGGCTGTTATGTAAATGAATCTGAGATGTGAGGGATGGGCTTTTATGTAAATGAAGCAGCGATGTGAGAGATGGGCTGTTATATAAATGAAGCAAGGATGTGAGAGATGGGCTGTTATGTAAATGAAGCTGGGATGTGAGAGATGGGCTTTTATGTAAATGAAGCAGCGATGTGAGAGATGGGCTGTTATATAAATGAAGCAAGGGTGTGAGAGATGGGCTGTTACGCAAAATAAGCAGGAATGTGAGAGACTGGCTATTATGCAAATGAAGCATATATGTAAGAGATTGGCTGTTATATAAAGGAAGAAGGGTTTTGACAGATGGGTGAACAGCACTTCCGGCAATTTTTAGTGGATGTGCAATTACTGCCCGGACATTCAATCATGTGTGAAATTGATGCAAAGATTGAGTGAAATACGTTTCACCACAGGAGAGGTAAGTCGTTGATAGTTGAAGTGTAGCACTTCATCAACAGTCTAAACTCCAACTGTCAGACATAGATCTCCTACAGCACTTCTTCACAGAATATTCCAATTCTGGGTCCTTCAATCCCAGATAGAGGTAAATGCAGGGGAGTGAAGAAGATACCCCATATCTCCCTTCACAAGGAAGACAACCTATTGAGTATAAAACAGGAAATATTCTACAACTATATTCTTCTTACAAAAAGAAATATGTTGACTATTAAGTACTGCATTTATCCTATCGCACAAGAAGAAATGTGATGAATAGAAATGCAGTGTATACAGATGAAATGTCTCAAGCCCTAAACAATATTTACAAAGATAATTCATGAAAAAAAGCAAAACCAAGTATGCAAGTTAACCATATACAAAATCATAAAGATAACTTGGTTGCTTAACAACTCTCACATTTTCTCTCCATGTTATCTAACTCTTTCGTGCTGCAGCAACAAATTCATCATTCATCATTCACTTGCACGATTTCCTCACCTTTTTACTGTCTCAGTGGTCTTCTTTTTGTTATTTTATGTGTATTTTTTATAGCATCCTAATCACCCATGTAGGTATCTAGGCACTTGCTAGTGAGGTTATCAGAAGAGCCTGCGTATACAGGGTATGTGACCAATGAGAGTCTGACTGACATGCATTGGTGTGTGTAGAAGTGTATGCAACTGTTGAGGCATGCTGGGCCGGTGTTGTGTACTGTATTGAATGTGTGTGTGAGCAGTTGGAATTGGGTGCATTTGTGTATTGGGAACCAGTTCAGTTCTCTGAGGTGTGGGGTGATATGGGTGCGATAAGGTAGGTTGAAGGATGAGTCTTGCTGCAGCGTGTTGGATGGTCTAGAGCTGGTTTTGACATTTCTTGGTGATTCCTGAGTAGAGTGTGTTTCTGTAGTCAAGTCTGCTGGTGATCAGGGCTTGTGTTCATGTTTTTTGGTGTTTTGTGAAAGCCATTTGAAGATTTTATGTAGCATCTTAAGGATGTGGAAACAGGTGTAACGCACTGTTTATTTGGGCTGTCATGTTGAGCTTGTTGTCCAGGATGAAAATATAATTTTTTTTTGTGGAAGATGGTGGTGAGTGAGGGTTTGGGGTAGTGTAGCCCCCCTGGCAGAATCTGAGGTAGAGGTTTTCCCTCTGAAGATCACAACTTCGGTTTTGCCCATGTGTAGTTTGAGGCAGTTGGCTTTCATACATGTGGCTACTACAGTCATGTAAGTTGAGAAGTTGTTTTTAATAGTGGGTGTTGTGTGACAGGGAGAGTATTAGTTGGGTGTTATTTTCGTGGAAGACTATATTGATGTTGTAGGATCAGGTGAGGTCCACTTTTGAGGTCATATAGATGTTGAATAGCCTAGGGCTAAGGGAAGATCCTTGGCGGACTCCACATATGAGGTTGAGGTAGGGTGGCAGGTTTGTTTTTTGTGTGCTTCCTGGGAGGAAGAAGCAAATCAAGTTTAGGGCTGGCCCTTGCATGCCTGACTCTTGTAGCCTTCTAATCAAGGTTGCTAGAGAGACCATCTCGAAAGGAACGGAGAGGTCAAGTAGAATAGGGCCGCTGTGTCTCCACATTCTATGATCATCCTGATGTTGTGGGTTGCTGTGATGAGAACAGTTTTGGTGCTGTGATTTGCTCTGAAAACTGATTGCGTGTTATCCCGGAGCTGTCGTGCATTGAGATGGTGAGATATGTGCCTATTTATGGCTTTTTCCATCACTTTGCTGGGTGTGGTAGAAGAGAGATTTGGTAGCAGTTTGCTAACTACATAGGGTCTGCCATGGGTTTCTTTAGCAGTGCATTGACCACTGCATGTCTTCAGGTCTACAGGAACATCTCTAAAATGATGAACGTGTTCAAGATGCATGTGAGGACTTCCCCAATAGGTGTATCTCCCATGTTGTAGATGTGGTGGGGGCTGGGTCTGTGAGTGTCCCAGAGTGGATGGCTCTCATGATGCTGGCTGTTTCCTCTATGGTGAGAGTTTCTCAGGTCATCAGGGTAGTTCCTTGGGTGTTTGTGAGTAGGCTGGAGGCAAGGTTGTAGGGTTTTGGTGGTGGGGTCGAAGTTGTGCTATATGTCTTCGATTTTGCTGTTGAAGAATTTTGAGAGGCTGTCACAAAGTTCCTACGATGGGGGATGCAGTTGGTGGTGGCCACCGGTGAGTTAAAGTCCTTCCCTATCACAAAGATGTCATTTCCACTCTTGGAGCAGTTTTCTATGTGCTCTGTTAGGACTTTATGTTTTGCTTTTTTGAGTTGTTGGTGGTAGCATCTCAGGACTGTTTTATATGTTATGTTGTCATTTTAATGATGGTTGGTTCTCCACTTTCTTTCCAGTTTTTTTGCAGTGTTGTTTTGATTTGTAGAGCTCCTCAGTGTGTCATGGCCTGCTTCCATGTTCTTCTCTGTGCATTGAGTTTCCAGGATGCTAGGAAATCTGTATACTTTATGGTCCAGTAGTCTAGGAGTTTGACGTCGCTGTTGAGGTGGTTTGTTGAGATTGTTTCCTTACTCCTATTTGGTAGCACAGCTAATCTTAGGAGCTACGCATATTGTAGATCATGCCTGGATCTTCGTAACTCAAATCCTGAGGTCATGTGACTCCCTGTGCCAATAGGAGGGTTCATCATGATGTATTGTGGTGCTAGTATATTGATGACAAAAATCATCTTTATGACATATTTCTCAACTGATTAGGTAATGTTCATATTTTTTTGTCAAATATACCCAGGTCCATCTATTTCATGTGGGTTTAGCAGCAATAAATAGATTGGCACCCATTGTTGTGAACAGATGTGGTGTTATTTATTCACTTACGTAAGGAATGAAAGATGTATATTATCTATCTCTAGCCTGTGCCATTAACACATTTCGCTTATATATTATTTTTTTTAATCTTCAGGACAACAGGAGCACAACTGAAGACAGAAAAAAGAGTCTCCTCAACCTTTCAGAAGGCTCTATTTTTGAATTTATGTGACTGCAAGTCTCTTTCAAGACTCTCTTGAACCTAACTGTCCAGATATACAAATATTTGTCAACCTTGATTTCTCAAAAACTACTGAATGGATTTACACCAAATCACAAAAAGGCTACAATTTGTGGACCAAGATCTGACTTCCTTCCAAATGTGGTGTAATTCCGTTTATCAGATTTTGCTGTATTGCATCCCCCCCACTTCACGGATCACCTTGAAACTTTCCAGGAAGGAGCTGAGTTGGATGAACATTTTCTGGAAAGTTTTGTGAAGATTTGTCAAATGACACCAAAGCTGTTAGCAAACCAAAAATATTTCTTTTCATTGAAAAGCTGACCAGACTATAACTACCCACTGGTGCATTTTAAATATTTTGAGAAGGGGGTGCACAGTATCCCTCCCCGAGCCTGTAAAGGCCCCAGAGATCCCATCCCTTGGGGCCTATGCATAAATATAGGGGAAGGGGAATGCAGCTCCTCCCCCCGAGCCTCTTAAGGCCCACAGATCACAGGCCCCGGGGTCGGCTCACTCACTATATCCGATGGAGCCCACCCCCAGGACACAGTAGTTTCCCTGCCTGCAAGAGCACGGGCAGAGAAACTTGTCTGCTCTTACCCAGCGGGAGCTTTAAAAATGCTCCTGCCAGGTAGGAGTAGACATTTGTTTCCCTGCCCACACTCTTGCTGACGGGGGAAAAATAAATTCTCCCGCTGTGCAGGAGTAATGCCAGCTCCCAATGCACCCAGGATGGGTGCATGTGAGGAGCTGGTGAAGCTGTGGTGGCCCTGGGGTTCCCTCTGTCACCCCAATTGTTGTGTGCCGTGGGGGCCTTGGGTGGGCACTGGGTCAACCACCTTGGGCCCCTAGAGACATACATGGTCAGGGAGGGGGGCCTCGCCCTCCCCTCCACTAAGAAAAAAAGGCCCTAGGCAATAGGGTCCCAAGGGCTCCTAGAGACCACACACCCCTCCCCATAAAATAAGAAAACTGCCCCAGGGGATGGGGTACCAGGGATACAAAAAGGCTCAAGGAGGGTGGCCACACACCTTCCTTCTGTTATAAAAGAAATTGTCTGGGCAATGGGGTTTCTGGAGCCCATAGTGGCTTAGGGAAGGGCTGCGCCCCCCCATAAAGTAAGAAAATGGCCATGGGGTCCCCAAGGCTATAGAGACTCGGGGAGAGGGGCCACCCTTTCCAATCCCCCTCTAAAATAAAGGCCAAGGGGGTGAGGTGCCTTGGGCTTTTACATGTTGGAGAAAGGGGGTCGACATGCTCCCCTTCCAAATAAATATTTTAAATAAGAGTGGCCCAAGTAGACACCAGGACACAAAAATGAATAAATGAGCAGTAGAAGCCATCACTGCTCCTTGAATTGGTGCCCCATAATTCCATAATGTTTTTAGCTTGGAGGTGCCCCTAAGAGGGACACCCCAAATAATTTTGTAATGTTGTAGGGGGTTTCAGGGACGTCAGAATCCCTACAGCAACATTAAATAAAACAGTGTCTTCTGGGTCATTAGATCCATGATATAAGGGGAGGTTACTATATTTTTTTTAAACATTCCTAGCTGGAGATCTATGCTCTTCAGCTGGAGTGCAAGGCCCTCTTTTGGTTGTTTTTATGATTGCATTTTGTGGACTGAAAACTTTAAAAAAAATACTCAGAGACATGTTTTTTTTTTTTTTTATAAACAACATGTCTCTGATTCTTTCTTTTAGCATTTTTCACCCACAAAGTGCAATAATAAAGACTATGATAAAAAGGACTCACATTCAAGTTGTTTTTTTCATTAAAACTTTATTAAACACTTATATAGTAATCACTATTATTTATAAATAACTGAAATATACATGTGATCAAAAATATTGGTTATTTTTGGAGAAAGATGATAGATCTGCTGTATATATATATTGATATGCTTACCCCTTGATAAAGCCAATAGACTCACTCTTTATATTTTGATGTTGTGGCTTTTCGCCTGAGTGGGGCCAGGACCTGCAAGATTAACTGGACCTGTGCATGCCCTCGGCTGTGAGGGCCATGGGTTACTTGTTTGCAAGGCATTGAACCCCATGGTGTGCAAGGCTGAAGGCCGTGCATGGCTGTGAGTTGGCTACCTATGGGAGTTAAGAGCAGGGCCTTGGGATGTGCATGCATGAGGTGGGGATTACATATGGTAAAAAATATAACTTTATTTTTAAAAACATACAAATTCACTGAGAAACTTAAGGTTAAGGTGACTTTATAGTTAGGCATTGTAATAATATTTTACGATCCATTAGAAAGAAATCTTGGAAATTCGCTGTAAAAACAAAGGTTAAAGGGACGTTATAGTTCAGTGAAAAGGTCATTTAAAACATACCATTTTAAACAAACAAAACCACTGAAATTCACGAGTTATTGTTATCTTAAGTAACTATAAGACATGCCCTGAGGTAACTATAACTCGCACCCTCACCATGAACTGCTAATTACCCACACATTAAATCACTCATGATATGATCTATTACATCATTGATAGGATGACTGCAACATCTGAAATGACATGATTGGTGACAAAACTGCATGGTGGAGGCGCGAGGTATAGTTACCTTAGGGCATGAGATATAATTACTTGAGATAACTAGAACTGGTGAAGAAACAGTGGCGGGGAGTCCAATTCTAAGATGGAGCCCATTTCAGATACTTCTCTATATCAATCCTTAGTTGTGAGCAGTTCAATTGAAATCCAAACAGAATTCTGTTTTAGGAGATTCCTGATTCATAGTTGGTTAAGGTCGAATCTCACAGTATGGTCGAGGTGTTCCACTATCTGGAATCCTCTAATACCAGGGATCTCCCACTGTGTTTTATTCTTTTGAATGATCATTGTTGGATCGGGAAGGCAGAGGGCTATTGGATATTTCTCTTTAAGGCATAGTTTGGAACCTCTTATGGTTTGCATTCTCTTCTTCTCTATATGTTTCTGCTTCTTTTCATCTTCCACTTCCACTTAGACATACGTCAATGCCTAATTTCAACAACACAATTCAGAAACCTGGATTGCTTTCAACTAAGAACTCCCTATGGGCCAACCTTATGTCAGTAGATGTCACTACGATTTGGGATTACTGCAGCCCGACGTAGTATCTGCAGATTTATCATGTTCAACAGGTAAAGGATAGGATTGTTATATTTAACTCCAATTGAACGGCATTAGGGTAAATACCAGATTCTAAATATGGGTATTCACTGCTATGATGTATCAACAGTTGGAAAGAACAGCTGTTTTCCACTGTTGCTATATAATAAAGGCATTCTGGGCTTCTGTAGAGCAGAGAGCACAGCTTTTGCAGGATTGGCAAGGGAGAAAGAAGGCACAGATGGTGGTGTGGGTGGGTGGGAGGAGCCTAGATATATTGTTTTTTACATTTGGGACAGGGAGGAGAGGCCATTCTACATATGGTGCACAATTACACCTTTTCCCCTGTATGAGAAGTTAAAAGAAGGGACAGATGATTTTGTGGGCAATATGTAACATGAGATAGATGAAAAGTGAATAACGGTAATGTTTTTTGAGGTACTGAGTGACATTGTAAACAACTCGAGATTCATTCTTGTTGTGCATTTGATGTCACCCAGAACCTCCTCAGTGAAAAAACCCAGATATTTATTGTTACTAGTTGGAAAATGCCACTTTCTGCATGATCACCCCCATTATTCTGGGCAAATGTTGCTTTTCTTTGCTAACCAGGCAGCAGTGCATGTGCTCTGACCTTTAAAACATATCAAACTTGGCTATACTCTTAATTGGCATTTTTAACTTAACATAGTATATGGTGCATAGTGTACTCAGGGCCTGTAGGTTAAATATCACTACTGGACTGCACCACTCACCGTACCACCTATTACAGTGACAATCCAAACAAGACTGCAGGGCTACCACTGTAGCCTATCTGTAAAGTTTTAAAACAGCAAATCCAACCTGTCAAAATAACCCTTTTGGCAGACCTAAATCCCTCATTTAAATATTTATAAGTAATCCCTAAGTAGGCCCTACTGCCCATTAGTCATGATGCATGGTATTTACAAGTAGGACATGTAAAGGTATAATTTTAAACATGTTCTTACAGTGAAAAGACAACAAAAGCTATTTTCACTTGTGTAGGTTTAGCTGTCCCCTAGGAAAGCATTGGGTTACAATATTACATTTAATTATGTTATCTCCAGCTAGTTAAAAGATACAATGGTAATTCTTTGACTTTTTAAATTATTTATTTTAAATTCACAGGTAAAGTTGAACTTGTAATTAATGTTTTGGCATAGGTACTTTGGAAAAGTTAACTTTTCCCTCCTTAAAGCCTCTAGTAGCCCATTTACATGAGCTGAAACTGTCACCTGGCACGCAGAATAGCCCCACTTTGTGTGAATTTGCTCCGAGAGCTGAGACAAATGCCTTGGGTGTTGAGAGGTATTCTGTTCCTGTAGTAGAATGAAAGTTTGGGTTGTGCTGAAAAACTTGATTAACTTCAAAGAGGTCTACCGTGTCACTTGGACAGGGCTCTCTTTTGTCTACCTAGTCTGACGGGCAGTGGGAGAGGAGCTGACACTGAAACTGATTTAGAGTGACCACAGAGGACGGATTGCTCATTTCCATGGCCACACTGCTGGGGAGGGCACAAATCCGAGATTCAAAAAAGTGACTCATTTCAAACAAAGACATCTTCACCGTGCTAAGGTACCAAAAGTATCTGACCAATAAAGGACCCTCCTTTGGCGAGAAATTCTGAATTTCTCCCACTCTGTTGTTTTCCACCAAGAGTCAATGGCTTCACTGAAACCTTACCTGATGGCTATCTGACCTCCTGCAGCCCTTCTAGGCCATAGCCTTCTGCCTTGCCCTAGGATTTTTGACTTCCATTTCAGAGATTAAGGGCCTGACTAGGATCTTGGCGGACAGGGTTACTCCTTCACAAACGTGATGGATATCCTGTCCGCCATATTACAAGTCCATTATATCCTATGGAACTTGTAATACTGCGGACGGGATATTCGTCACGTCTGTGACAGAGTATCCCATTTGCCAAGATTGTAATCAGGCCCTAAGTCAGAAGGTAAAACTTGCAACCAGACCATGACAGACCTGGTTTCTGTACCCAACCCAAACTCTGTTGTTGTCAGCTGTAAATCATGCCTAGGTGCTGGAAGCTTAATATTTATTGGCTCTATTTTTATTTAGAAATTTATAAATTCAGATCTCTGGTTCTTTGTAAATTTCCAGTCATTTTGTTCAATAAATGTTTTTGTTTTTTTTAATTGGAGTGGGATTTTTTTGCGTTTTGTTTTTGACTTCTTGACTATTTTGGTACTTCTAAATGCTTTCCGCATTTTCTCAAATAAAGCCTTTCTGCTCTGTGCCATAGCAATGTGGCGCTGAGCTCAGGTTGAAATTACTGCATTCTTTACTGAACCCAACAAGTATAGTGACATTATAATTTGCAGTGGCCTCCCACCCACCCTCATTAATAATCCACTTTCTCACATTAACCATCTTCCAGTTCTACATATCCACATAGCAGACTCCTCTGTTTATTGGCACCGCATTTACAGACTCTCCTAAAGTAGTAAATACAGCTCCTATGATTTCTTCTAAAGGGGCACAAGTCCAAAAGGGGAACTTGATCTATGGGCCTGATTACGACTTTGGCGCAGCGGCAACAGCACACTGCCGCCTCCACTGCACCAAAGCACGCAAGCACTGCCGAAAGTATTATGAGTTGCAAATGTGCAACTTGTAATATGGTCGGCCGTTCTTTGGCCTTTCCCATGGCGGTGTCTTGATAACAGGCACCACAATGGGAATGGACAAAATATTCCAGAACAGCATGGATGGTGACGTCCATGCCATGCTGGAACTGGGGGGAACACAGACAGGGGGGGTGGCACGTGTTGTGCCCCCCTGAATGTATCAACCTGGCGTATCCGTAAACTCACTTTTTTACCTGTATCTTTGCTTCACCCTTGTTCTCTCTGCTTGTCTTGTATCAGTGATTTTGTCATCCAGGCTCAACTCTGCTGTTGTCTGTCCTCCACAGTCCAAGTTGTGATGACAGTGTATATTGATGTTTTTTAAGTTATTTGATGAGTTAATTAAAAGTGAAGCTGAATTTTATTGACATCCTTTATGGGCAAAGCAGCACTAAATAAAAACACAAAATTAAACAGTATAAAAACAATATTTTGTTTCAATCAGGGTAAGTTTTGATTTAAATCTAGTGCAAAACTACTCAGATCTGGAACACATTACTTCTTATGGCCTCTGGTTGAGCTTATATTAGGCTTTCCTACTTGCACACTTACCTCCTCACCTCACTGATCAGTTCCAGTATTAGATTACTAAACATTTAGCATTTGCAGGGATATCCACTAGAGCAATACACTTTAAAACTAGTTCATATATTCAGTAGCATTCTTTATAGCAATGGTAGAATGTTAAAAAGTAGCATTCAGTTGATCACTGACTATTGTGCATAACCTTAGGCATATGACCAACTGGTTTGCCTTAGAGACTGATGAGTGGGGAATTGCGAATTCCTTGAATTCCTAAAAATGTCCTATCTTTTAGCTGAAGAATTGTCAAACTTATGTGAAGTTAACATATCAAAGACACATTTGCCTCCTTTACATAAATAGCTTCCACACCTTTATCATGAAGAGAGCTGCTACTCTTCTCTTCTCAGGTGCCCATGGACCATTACGCAAGGGCAGAACACATACCATTTGGAGAACATTAGCCACTAAGAGAAGTCCAAAATTAGTTAAGGCATTAACGCTTCTGCACTGGTGTGTTGTGTTTGTAGCACTGGAGACTAGAGGTTTGCTGGTACTGACCTCTGATCTTTAAATTCTATTTTGTTTCTAAAACATTCCAAGTATGGACAACCATGGCTGGGCACAGACCTGGTCAGGCCTAGACAATTTCTTGAGTGCAGCTTCCATTTCCTCAGTGCCAAGTGTCTCTCCAGGAGCATGCATGTCGACACCTGTGCTGGGAGATATAGAGACTCCTCTCCAGCTGCATGCCTAAAAAGAAGGACACGCAGTCAAGAAAGAATCCGCGTTGTTTTGATACATGAGTAGGACACGAGAAATGTGCAGCTGGAGAGACAGTGGACAAGATGCCCATTTACAGCTCGATGTCAATGTAAGTGAGTCTCTTTTACTATTTGTTTCAAGATTACCATAGTAAAACCTTACTTTAAAGACATGTTAAAAAAGGATGGCAAACCCTCACCTGCAACCAGTGGCATGTTTTATAATCATATTTGCTTCTAAGTGTGCTCATTGTGTGCAGCTTGTGCTGCTCGAGCTGTTTGAGACATTACAGTTTCCAGCTGCCATTTCCCATTGGATGGCAACTGTGCTTAAATCACATGCTGAAACAAAACAGTTTTTGGGCAGTCGTTTAAAAAAGGGAAGCTAGGTTGCTGATCTAGGATATGTTCTTCAGCAGCACCACAGCTGTTCAAAGGCTGTTCCTAAACCACTACACTGCACAATGTAGCATTTATCAAATGCACCTCATTACATTACATGGACATGGCTACTTTGCCATGCTTGTGATACTGAACCTCTTAAAGTGGCCTATAGCTTCTTGGGTGAAGGACTCTTGATGGCGAGAGAGAGGAAGAGGGAGCAGAGGGCTTTGGAGTAAAGGAGACCTCCAGGGTGACTTACACAGGACAAGAAAAACAAGGAAGAGTCACAGCCCAGTGACAATGCACCAGGAAACATCAGCTACAACAACAAAGAGATGTTGCAGCCAGTTAAGTGCTTGGATGATAACCATAGGCTGATGTTAGCACATAGTTATTAGAAGTCAAGGTAGAGTCAAATGCAGATAGGCATTTTTATTTATTTTTCTCACAATGGGAGTTCACCTTTGAAGAACCAAAAATAAATGACTCTGGCACCCCAGAAGTTTTCTACCAGCATTTGGGAGGGGGCTCATTTTTATTTTTTATTTTTCTTGTTCAAGACCAATTGGCTTTTCCTGGTGGTCCTAAAAAGGAAACAAAGTACATCTGGGCATTTGCCCTAAATAGTGTGGACGTTTTGAGATACTTATACTGAAAGCCCAGTGACTGCAGGCCTATCAGTCTAAGGTTTTTGCTGGTAAAGCCAGAAGTGTATGCTAGTGGAAACATGATGATTCACACAACTCTATATAGAGTGGGCAGACAGAGAGTTTGGAAGAGAGGGTAATCTGCCACATCTGTGGGTGGGTGCTCTGTCCTCCAAACTCCAAATAAGGCTCATGGCCACTTTTTTTAGTTCTCACAATCCTTGAGCAAGTCTGGCAGCTCTTCATGTGAGACTTCTAGGTAATAGGTCTCTCTCAAACCAGGCCTCCAACAGAGTCCAGTCATCTGTGGTCAACTGGGCCCTCTCAGAGTCAGATGTCCTGCTTCTTTTTGTATCCTTGGAGCAGAAAAACAGGAGACAAACTAATTGACCCTTGGAGAGAATTCCAGTCCAGTACAACACGAAGCAGGAATCCTTGAGTACCTAAGTGAGTCCTCTTGTATGTCTTCCAGCAGGACTTTCTTCTTCAGGGGGAGTCTTACTAACACCAAGAATGTTTTGAAGATGTAGAAAAGTGTAAGTGTGATCCTGTACACAAATCAGTGATTGAAGACAGTTTTCGACCCTCTCCTGGCTATGTTCTCACCCCATACATATCTTCTTTTTCTTCACCTCCTCTTTGGCTGTCAAAGAGAGAGCTGGGAAATAAAAGAAGACGCTCTCCTTGGCACCTTCATGCCATCAACAGAGATAATGCTAAGGCTATCCTTTTTTCTTCCAGAAGTTTCTGTAGTAGTAGTAACAATAAGTTTATTCTGACAGATGTCCATAAAGCCACAGAAATCATAAAACATAAAAACCCCAAAGCACACCTAAAACGATGCTTAATAAATCATATTAAACTCATAAAACCGCATCTCAGACAATAGAGCCATTCCCTCTCACCTGGAATGTATCTGATATTTAAAAAAAAGGGTCTTAGGAACTTGACATGAACTATCTTATAAAACATGCAATCCAACAAGGTGTGACGTACAGAGCATTTTACATGAAGAGGGCGTGCACAAGCACCATTTTTCCTTCAACCCTCAGAATTCCAAGTAAGGCTAGAGAAGATGGTATTACACCCAATTTTCTGAAGTTCCTTACAAAGCTGAGGTCCAGCAGCTTAGGCAGGTATGGCAATACATCACCCTGACCTAACGTATGCAATGTAACTTTATTGAGGGTTTCTATACTAAGTAGGACATATCTCTCATGTATCCCATTTTCTGGGCTGACTCCCTCGATCCCTGTTTGCTATGAAGGGGTGACCAATTTCTGATTGAGTCCCATATAATGTTGAGGGATTTAAGACCCTGTATCCTGTCACAGAAGTCTCCGGCCCACTCCTCTTCATCAGCAAGGATTTCTTCCCAGCATAGTTTCAGTATTTTCAATACATCTCCATTCTGCCCTAACTTATTTAACAACTTGATCAAACAGGAGTTGGCCAATACATGCCAAGGGACCAAATTCAATTATCTTCTTATACCCTGGACAATTACAGTCTGAGGTAAACATAGTGGTCCCTCAATG
This sequence comes from Calotriton arnoldi, assembly GCA_963921515.1. Lineage (NCBI taxonomy): Eukaryota > Metazoa > Chordata > Amphibia > Caudata > Salamandridae > Calotriton > Calotriton arnoldi. Next base: position 152,827 of record CAWUFW010009195.1, read on the forward strand.
GCTGTACTTTCCACCACATTCCAATTGAGGGAAGGGTCACGTTCAAGAATTTCAGCACTATACAGGGCAAGAGGTGGAATTTTCCCTTCCTAGGCTTTCATGAGGAGAGCCAAAGACATGCCCCCATACAACTGATTAAAATTAGCTAACCACTTGGGGCCCGATTCGCAAAGGTCAAATGAGACGAAAGTCTAACTTTATGACTTTCAATATTCCCAAAGGGGATTTACTACTCGTAAATGCCCTTCGTGAATACCAAGGGCCAGATTCACAAAGGTAAAATTAGCCGAAAGACTACTCCTAAATGCCCTTTGTGAATACCAAAAGTTGAACTTTACAACTTTTGGTAATCACAAAGAGCATTTACGAGTAGTAAATGTCTTTTGTGAATACCAAAAGTCTTAAAGTTAGAGTTTCGTTTCATGTTACCTTTGTGAATCGGGCCCCTTATGTGTAGCAGAGCTCTGGATCTTATGCTCCTCATATGGGAATCCCACTTAAAATTTCTAGAAAATGTAAGCCCCAGATATTTATGTGTATCCACCACTTCAACTGGGGTTGAGTTTAAGACCCTTGTGAACTTGGAGGTCCTTTTCCTGAGCACCATTATCTATCCATATTTATTTTCAGGGCCCTCAAGATGAGATTATGCCACACCGCAGTGCTGACATCATTGAACAGCAAATTAATTCAGCTCTCTTGCAGGGCCTCTAAGTTCCTTTTACAAGTAGCAAACTATTAACTTCATCCGGGTCATCCCGGTTGAACAATGGCAGTTGTGGGGCAGGGAAGCTTGAGGCAAAGATTTAGCCACCCGTCAGCTGAACAGTGCGCTTACTTTCCATCATCTCTTAAGAATCATTGCTGTCAGTTCCCATGGTAGCACCTACGCATAGAGTACTTGATGGACCATTGTTTTTAGACTATTGTTTCTGCACTGTAAGGAAATTTCAACCATGAATTCCTTTTGAACTTATAATGCTTTTTTTCAACAAGACTTTTTATTCAATATTTTGTATGATTTAATATTGCAACGATTTTAATTAATCTGCAAAAAAATACTTACTTAATATTTATTTTCAAGGAATTAGCTTTAATATAAAAATCAAGAGTCTCTAATTTCCTTTGTAGACACAATGTTGTATAATCTAAAAAAAATTAATTCATCTGCATACAGCAAGCAAGGGACATACACAGCCCCTTGTTTTGGGAAAATTATTGCATGATTTTAAAAATGAGGACAAATCCACCAACAATAAACTAAATAAGTTCAGGACCAGAACACGTCCCTTCTGCGGACCACTATAAATAGGAATCCTCCTTGACAAAAGCCCAGAGCTTTCCAGCTCAACCTGCGCCCAGTTGTTATTATTCAATGCCTAGATCATACAAAGAGGCTCACTTGGTATTTTAAAGCAATAGGCTTTTCCTATGGTGCTCCCCTATTAACTCTGTCAAAGGATCTGTGAAAATCTACCAAAGAGAAAAATGGCTTTTTATTTAATACCACAGATTTCTTAATAATGGACCATAAGGCAAAGCAGTGATCCACTATGGAGTGACCCTCCCAGAAAACCCCCTGCTCGTTAGGAACAATCCTATTTATCGGAGCCTATCCCTCCAAATGAGATAACAAGATTTTAGAAAAGACCTTCTCTGAGATACCAACAAGGCTTTTTCGTCTATAATTTGAGGGGATATTACCATATCATTTTGTCAGAATAGGCTTCACTGCCAAGCTTTTTCATGAAAGTGATATGACCCTGTTGTAACTATCCAACCAAATAAGTGCACATAGACCCTTACCCACCAGTCACTGTTAACCTTGAGCAGCAGTGCGGGGATGTTATCTGGTCCTGCTGCCCTAATCAACTTAAGGCGATCAATTGTCAGCTTGATCTCTTTAGTTGATAACCAATTGCAGACCAAACTAAAATGTGGGCACGGTTCTGAATCAGTTGGCGTTGGTAGTGGCAATAGGGGCCTTCCAGGTAAGATATCTATACATCTTCAGAAATCATATAGGGAAGTGCTTAATGGTGTACATCAATGAGTTTGTTACCCTTTTGCCAGAATGCTCTCTGGTCCCCTTGCTGAAATATCTCTAACATAGCCGACCATTGCTTATGAAAAAATACATTTGTTTTCTCACTCAGTAGTTGTCTACATTGGTTCCCTATTCAGATACATAGAACCACATTTTCTAAAACCATATTCTACCAAACTAGTATCTCTTGAGCTGACTCATCTAATGCAAAAACAGTGTCCAACACTTGGAACGTGGACAGATGGCTTAAGTGGAGCTGATCCAAACGTGTTGTGAGGGTCCATAGATAACTTATGTCCAGGTGTAAACCCTGTCAGTTCCTCTAAGCATAGAGAACCAAATTAAAATGTCTAGGTAGCTGGTGTATCCTTCTCAAAGTGTCCATTCAAACACAAAAGTCCATGATCTACTAACTAGTTACACATTACCCGTGCCTCTTTCTTCAGTGCACCTCTAGATAAAAAGGCAGTGGGTATATTACAGTGCTCTAAAACCTTCTGCAACACATCATCTGTGCAGCTTGGATATAAACAAGAGTTAAAATTCCCAGCCAGTACCAACATTGCTTTTGAAAATTTCCCCATTACTTCCCTAAAGGGGCAAATCAAGGGCATCAACCCACGTATTCATTCTATGCTGCTTCTTTTTATGCATATATACAGTTATCAAAACAAACTGCCTATGAACATTGATCTTTACCCATAGCTCATCTGAAGTGATTTGTACTCCGCTGATGGGGGACATCGTGACCAAAAGTTTCTTTGTTATCTTAGTAGAGATTGGAGTCAACACACCACCAGAGACCCTACCTTCCCCCTTTTATTACCCATACAGTTAACCTAAAAAAATCCCACAATAGCTTTGTTATCTAGTAACTAGGACTCCCTTAGGAAAACTAAATAGTGCCAGCTTAATTTTTTGCCAAATAGACTAATTTCAAAAGTCAATTAAATCCATGAATATTCCAAAATTACAATTTAGGATTTTCTGTTTATGAGGGGACTCCTCATTCTATAAATCATGTACCCAGCTCTCCCCATCTTGCAAACCATGACAGCACAGCAACTGGCTAAATAGATTGTTTAGTGTAATTCTATGGGAAGGCCCTTTTTACTCTAGAGCTCTGTCATTCAGCAATATAATTCTCATATTATCTGTATACTGGGAACTCATCTCAAATCCCTGGAATCCAGCCACCTGTCTTCCTAACTCTGGTACTTGTCCTCCTACCCTGTGACAGATAGTAGTTGGATGAAAATTTCAAACAACCATTAGTATAAGATCTTTTCCTAACCGGCAATGGGCATTTAGAAACGTAAAGTGAGTTAGAGGCTATCTAAGACTCTGGCAAGAAGAGCTCAAGGAGGTAGACTGTAGACCAGGAAACTCACAGCTACCAAATTGGGCTCCGTGGGGCACATAAAAAATTGCAAACATTTATTAACCTTACAAAGTTCTGAATGGGTTTGCTTCAGAAAGTTGGATTGCTTGACCTGGTTGGGACTAACCACCACAAGAGACTCCAGGATTCCTTGCAAAGTCTTCTGCATTAATAAAAATAACATTCAATACAGATGAGGATACAGTGGGTTGAAAATGTAATCGATGAGGACATTGCACCATGATTAGAAATCATCACATGGCTCAATAGCTCTTATGTCAAGGAGGTATTACCAATTTCCAGATGTTTCTGTCCCCTTCCTGCTAAGTGCTAGTAGTTACCACCACCCTGTTCCTTCTGGACACAAGGGCAGGGCGTTTTCTTCTGAGCCAATATTATTAACTCTGCCAGCTAACTATGTATGTTCCAGCTCTTGAGGTTTGAAGAGTGAATTAAACGATTTTAAGACAGTTAAGGCACAGGCATTACAAAGTATATTTTTGAAAAGTTACTTGTCTACTAAAGTTATGCAAAGACTGATTTCTCCATTAAATCATATTTTGAAAAGTAAGTGAAAAATAATTTTTAATTACTTTTCTAGAATTTTCATAGACAACATTTTTAATTACTACTTTAATCACGCCTAGGTCTGTCTTATTCCCAATGTAGCTGAATCTACACAGGTGAAATAGCTATTAGGCTTCACTTACAGCGAAGGCATATTTGTTGAAGCACATCCTGTCTCATTGGCTTACAAGGCACACTTTCGGGTGACTCAGCAATATTCTAAAATAGATTTTCATACTTGACAAAGATCCATCCAGAGCACAGTGGTGCTCTTACCAGTAACGTAGTTTCATCATAGACGGGGATGCTGTAAATACACAATGAAGCCCAAATATGACATTAACTCCCATGCCACTGGTGCATTTCCTGAACCATCTTATATAGCCTTACAGGAAAATAAAAAAGACCCTCTGGGTGAAACTCATTTTACCAATATCATTTCAGGGCAAGAGCGCATGCACTGTAGCATTGAATAGCAGTAATACAGTACACAGAGTCTTAATACCTGCAAAAATAGGGCCCAGATAAAGGCTAAATATCTGGGGTGACCATGCTGAAAAGCTGTATTTGTTACACTTAGCATAACCTAAATGTGTCAGAATGTGTCCATAATTCTATCAAAAGTTTCATTGAATAATCATCAACATATCAATGTAAAAAGTTGAGTAGGTGCACACATGCTTTAAGATTATTTGCTACATTTGTTTAAGAAAACGGAACAACCTTCAGCATTCAGGCAAATATAGTGATGGTATTTACCCATCCCTACCTGTAGCTTTTTTCCTTAAAGCTACACTTCTCTACCATTCTATGTGTTTAAAATAGGAAGTGTAACTCTTATTGATTGAAATAGTGATTTGTTATACAATTATCCAGCTGAACAATAGGTCACAAGTCAAAAACATCCAGTGTTATAACTCCAATGTTAATAAGTTCTTTCCTATAACCCATGAAGAGTCATTATTGTCAACAGCATAAGACAAGGTTCGAGAGTTCATCTTGGATTGTCATGGACGTATGATAACTGAACAGACTAGTTGCTAAAAGGCTATTTGTTAAAGATTTAGTACAGACTCAGTGGCCTATACAAGCAACAAGGGATTGAGAACATTTTTTGGTAAATGAATGGTAAATTGCAGCAGGTATAGAAAATAAATGAGACAGAATATTAACAAGGTGTGAACCTTATGGAATGGTGTGGTATTTGACCAAATTGCATCGGCTGGGACAGGTCTTAATTATGAAGTCAGATGTCATAGGGTTATGTCAGAGGCAACATTCGAATGAGTGAATTTTCAAAATGGACATAAAATGTGACATTTAGATAAATAATAAGTTACGAATATGACCTGCTATTTCATGCAAATGATTGTATTATAGATTCGTTTAAATGAGTCAGTTTGCATTTGCCAATCCATCACTTTGAGACAGCGCTACTTGCATGCAGCTGAAAGGCAATTTCGTTTTTAGAAATTAAGTTTCTAGTATCCTAATTCACATTTATCGTAGGATGTTGAAAAGGGCTTAGGTAAGAAATATAATTGAAGGTGAAGTTAGCCTTGTGTTAGAATGTTAGGCAGGTGACATGAAGAAAGATTGATTTCTAGTAGAGCAATTCCGTATTTAACATATTCTATGGAATGTATTACAAAGCGTTGGTAAAGTGAATTTGTGATTGCTGTTGTTAGGATCACAGTTAATCCCAAATTCTTGATGATGAGAAGAGATGGGAATACGTCCGCCAAAGACACAACAGAAGCTCTGGAACTGGTTGCTTCCAGTTGTATGTGTTAAACATGTATATTTGAAGAGAGTTATATTTTCTATGAAGCTGACGACTCCTCAAATATGGTATTGTGAGGAAGTGGTTTCTGGCCTGTTTAATCCCCCCTACATTTTTTTGATTTTGGATGGCTTGGTTGAGACTCATCTACTCCAGTGTGAAGCAGCTTCAGATATACCTGAGAAATCATGCAACATCACCAGCCATGCTAATGGTATGATAGCAGGGGCCTCAGATGTGTATACGGCAACCACCCAGGATCCCAGTAAGGGCCACTGCTTCACAGATGGATTAAAAGCCACTGGGATCGTTATGTGCACAAATCTACACATTTATTGCTGAAGACTACAGTCTGCCTTAGCCCGGTTACTCTTGCCCTTTTGCAGATAGGACCTTGGGTAAGTTGATTATGGCCTGTTTAGACCTTATAATTGAATTGGGCATCCACATTAACTCTAATTTAAGCCTGACCACTTTTGTGCCCTTGTGAACCTATCAACACACTGATTTGTGAGCCCTTGGCATGAACGTAGTGTGCCTTCATGTGTCGCTGAGTTTAATACGAGTGCCTGCGTAGAGGTATTTTTTAAGAAACTTTCGTCTCACTTGCTAGTCGTGAAGACGCACACCAGTACTTTTGAGTGCACATGACAATGAACAATTGAATTTGTACTTTTGCATTGTGGATCCATGTTTCCATTTCAATTCTGTCGCATATGTTTTTCCGCCTCTTCTCTCTCCATTAGGTGGACTCATTGCACTGCAACCATTCAGGTGCAGCATTATACCTACTGAGTGGCCATCCTTTATTAGAAAGGAGGTCTCATGCCCCTCATGGGGCGCTAATTCACTACTCTTGGTCCTGATGAAATGCCAACCGTCCCTTTGGGCAATCAAGGCATGAAACATGTCGACCTCACTTTACTGAAAGCTGGCTGGGTACATTGTGACCGTAGGATAGCACCACTGTTTTTACTTAGTCCTGGTACCCTTACCCCATAAATAAGTGTTTTAGGGCACCAGCCTCCTCTCATGCATTCACCTAAAACAGCGTATTCAGATCTAAAGATCTCCGACAAAGAGCCCCCAGGCCCGTCAGGCATTGCAGCACCGGCCAGACGAGGAGCGCCCAATGATGAAGCATGACATCCTAACAGGTGTGTGAGGGCATTAAGATCTGACTTTCTGGTCTCCCTGCGACAGTATCACTAGCCTCATGGTTTGACCACCTTGTGACCACCTGGCTTATGAGAAACTACTCCTATTTAAATGGTCAATCACTTATGTGCAAAGCCATCTGAGGGTTAAACACAGGTTCATTTGGTGGCTTTCGTGGTTCACCTTGACAGGAATTGTGTTTGTTGCTTGAGAAGGGGTAACAACCCCCTCAACCAATAACCCCATTTGTCACAGCAGGTCACTCTTTCTGTGTCTGGGGAATCTTTTGGTGATCAGGCAGAAACTGCAATGTAGCACAAAGCACCACTTCGGTTATCAGGGCATGTGAGTCTGGGTTAGAGCCACAAGTGATAGAGATAGTCCAACTGAAAGAGATACCTTCTCCAAGTCTGGCCCAAAGTGTAAAGGTCGTGGTGGAGGAGGCCGCGAGGAGCAAGGAGAGCATTGTGGATTGTTGTTGCTGTAGCATGAAGAGAAGTTTGTTGATGGAGCTTCATGTTGTCGCTCACCATGGGGTATTGATTTGGTAGAGCAAAGTGCAGATCTCAAAATGCATCGAACGCCATGACGAGCTTCACTGATATGTCTTAATTTATTTGAACCGATGTTCCATTGTATATGATGCAGTATAGGATATATTTTAGAAGAGATGTATATTTACTAAGGTCAAAATCGACTCTGTCCGTGTGGCATTGATTCCACACTTATTTTTGACTTCATTAACTGTTGTTACAACATACCGGTGACTCTTATTGAAGTAATCACTTACAATTCTAGTGAGCACAGGCAGCTGCTAGCCACTTCTGTTCGTGAATTGTTGCATTTAGCACTATTTTCTTTGTGTAAAATGCATCCTTGGGTCCATTTTAGATGCAAGGGTGCATTTTACATTAGGAAAATAGTGCTAAATAATTGGTTATGGTCCTCATGTAATTCTGCGTCATCTCACACAATTTTGCTGTAATTTTGCATAATTACGCTACAGCGAATTACGGGTTAAGTCCACCTCCAGCCAATATCAGTCTTCACAGCAGCACATGCAGGAGATTATACATCAGACACCTGTCCCAACAGCACCGCCTGACTCGTCTGCTCAATCACCCAAAATACAAGCAGTTTCAAAGATTCTCACCACCAGCATTGCACAGGTGGAGTAGTAAGACAAAGCCTACGTACTAAGGGGCATATTCACAAGAACGTGTGATAACTACTGCAAGTGTAGCTTAACGCAACCCTTCACATCGCAGTCCATCGTGGGAAAACAACTCCTTGTTAACGTGGTATTCACAACACGGTGGCACCATGCGATAGACACAAGATAATGCGTCAAATGAACGTGTTAAAACTAACGTGACGCAGAAAAAACGCAAAACACGAACGCGAAAATAGTAGCGATGAGGCCAATCGCGATACAAAAATCAGCGATAACCAGTGAGAGGCCTGCAATACCCACGCGTCCTGCGTGGAAATGCACAATAAAAGCAGAGAAAAAAAAACGATGAGATGACAATGTACGAGCACAACCCCACATCCGTGACGTAGAACAAATGAGCATCGTCCCGCATCAAATAGGCATCTCCCCACAGTCACAATGTACATTGACATGCAGCCCGCATGTAAACTGCGCAAATGCTGAAACATGCATGTAACACACAGTGAAACCGCATCTCCCCCTCACATTGCAGAGGGACAAGCAACCCCTCCTGCACACAGACGTGTCATGACCATGACCAACAAATCACAAGAGCGTGGACGAATGTAGGGGCAGTGACTCCCGCATACGTACATGTTGCCCATGTCGTGGGACCTGAGTCACAGGGGGCATCCCTGCATCATGGTGGTACATATCTGAGCCCAAAAGGAGCCCTGTTGTCACCTGCAGGACACAAATGGCAGCCAAAATGGAATGAATCTGGACACATGTGAAATACTGAAGAGTGGGATTCCCTACTAACTGCAACACACAGAACTGGCAGTTCGAACACGTGACACACTAAACAGCCTCTCTGCACAGAGGTGACACACCCACCACACATGAACAAATCACAAAAATGTCAGCAATACATGTCGCACTCACACTTGTCTGAGTGATGTGCCTGTACAGATGAGAGACATGCACTCAGGGATAGTGTTCTTTGAATGCATTTATTTGCACATGCTTTGCCTGTGGTCATTATGTACTGTCCCAATACTGCCAAGGACTGCCACAATGTGACGTGCTCATGTGAAGAAATTGTCAATGATGGTGTTCCTACGGGCTATTCCTGCTGCGGCTGCAGTGGGCTGTGGTCCACCTGCCTCATCCCCATCATCATCGTCCGGTGCATCTGGCACATGTATTCATGGTGCCCTGCTGCGTACACATATGTTGTGCATCACACAACATGCAACGATCATCTTGCACACGATGTCTGGGCTGTTCAGGATCCTTCCACCTGTGACGTCCAGGCACCTGAAACGTGACTTCAACACGCCAAATGTGCGTTCCACGATGCCCCTGGTGCGTTTGTGGGCTGCATTGTACTGCCTCTGGGCCTGTGTGTTCGGGGCTCGGAGGGGTGTCATCATCCAAGCACAGAGTGCATATCCTTGGTCACCTGTGACAGTGCAGAGTGACATGAGTCAATAGTTGGTTCGGCATGATGTGTTGGCAGCCTCACTGGTTCATTGGTGTGTGATATGTATGACTTCGTGATTCCTGCATGACATGTACTGCTAATTGCAAATGAGCTGCATCAATGTGGAATACGTAACCTCATGCCGCTTCTCCCTCCCCCGAGCATATTCACCAGAGTGCGCAGCGCAGCTGCATCACTTGCACCCCTACGGCACACTATTGTCATGCCTGTCTGCGCATGTCCACAAGCCTGACGACGACACAGTGATGTCCTGTGCTGTAGGGCAATGGTAAAGATAGGGCAGACACAGAAGTAGAGTTCATGCCTGGCTGAACTCGCCATGCGGCCGAGGGTAGACCTTTGGCTTATGCTGCGGAAATAGCGACACACACAACAGTTGGCATGTCTGATCCCTGACCCCCAGCGGGCCTGCGCACCCTCATCTACCCCTCGGCCGAGCCCGTACTCCGGGCGCATGCTACATGGCAACATTGAATTTTGCGTGACGTGTGGCGCCGACACTACACCTGAGACACACACATTAGTTACTTCCCTGGCAAGGCCTAAACTTAACCTCACCCAGAGCCACCTGTGGAATGACCACACCCCTACGCCGTACTGCTGTACGCAGGTCCACTCCCTCACGCTCACAGGGGGTTCTGACACAGCCACATGTCCCAGGTCTACCCCACTGCCTGAGGTGACTAGGTTGCGCCCGCTGTACATGGCATAACGTAATGTGCTATGGCCCGGGGCCCACATGCATACATAATGACCACACGGACACACTGAGATTATCCGTGGAACTGGCTACGGGCACGTGCACCCGGCACCTTTTATTGCCAGGGCCACACGTCCAGTGACGCCTGTGCTGGATGGGAGTTGGGTAGTGTACGCCACCCCTCAGGGGTTGGTTGGTGCTGGCAACAACTACAACAGTGATCAGACAATCAGAAGTTCAAAGCACAAACAGCAAGGTTCCAAAACTTGAGCTGCACAGAGTTGGTGGCCCCGGATGCACAGCGGCCGGCACAGGCACACTGCCACGGGACGGTGACTTGCGATGTACTGAGGTAGGGCCAGGTGAGCTGAGCGGGCGCACATTGATGTCCAAGGAGAGTGTCGCAGAGTGTTACGGGGGACAGTGGAAGGTGTCCATCCAGGGCATGATGCAGAGGGCAGAAGCAAGCAGGAACAGGCAATATGGAGGAGTTGAATGCTACAGTCTCCTTTTCCCCACGATGTCAGTATCAGCTACATGATGATGGAGTCGACCCCCAGGCCATAGACTCTGATGCCACCAGAGTTCCACCAGAGAGTGTCCATGACTCCTGTGGCACAGAGTCAGTGGCACCAGAGCCGGAAGGGGATGCAGTCTGCGATGAGGCCTGTACAATGACATGAAGTCTGCAATTGACAAATCCAGAACCAGTTCCAATTGTGTGTCCTACTCGACCGCAGTGTAGGCCGGAGGCAGCGCTCAGCAAGGGCCCACAGACATGTGTGGTCGGAATGCTATGCACATAGTTGGTGGCACCACCGCAAAGGGAGTATACTGATTTAGACTCTGCATTAACATGTGTACTCTGCCATTGTGTAATCAAGACTCAGTTCCCAATGTGTGGCCTACTTGTCCGATGTGTAGGCCAGTGGAGTAAGTCAACGACAGAGGAGTACTGCGAGCCTTGCCCGCGGAGGCTGTGATGGTCTGAGGAGGCTGCCAAGCTCGAGGGCCTCTGGCTTGGTTCGAGTGCAGGCACGTGGTGGGCCCTCTTGGGGACACGCCGGTGTCGGCAGGTGAGCATTGAGGCCTGGGTGCGCACGGCCGGGCGGGACTGACTCGGGGTCCAGCGGCCCGGGCTGCGGCAGACGAACAGGATCGCGGCGACACCGCTCTCGGCGACGGCATCGGCCTCGTGGCAGGGTGGGAGGCGCCACCCTGGCAGACACGTTGGGCATTCCGGAAGAGAACCACGCCCAGAGCTACGTGCTTTTTATTCACACCCCTATGCTGGCCTGGTGTACGCCGGGCCAGCCCACTCCATACACGCTTGCAGGGGGGGACGTCACAGGCTACATTTCCGAGACCTTCCCGACTGGCTGGGGTGACATGGTTGCATCCACTGTCCACAACACTACCACCACCAGCAGTATATGTCGACATGGATATGTCTGTGGTCTGCATACTGCAGTCTGTCCAGCACTTCCACGCCACACTTGGCATTGTGTGCATTCTCAATCATGGGTCACTTGCCTCCTTCGCACATGCCTGCTTCCCACCTCTCCCCGCATACTGCTATTGTGTGGCTGAGGTGCCATGCCGGTGATGGCTCATGTACATGGCTAGCCCAGGTTTCCGCAGTACGTTGTGCAGTCGTGTCTGGTGGGTGGGCATGTTGTATGTGTGTTTGTAACGTGTACATTCCCAGGGTTGTGAGTTGCATGATTGTGGATTTGAGGTGTGTGGTGTGTTCATTTGGTACTTACCAACGAGCACTGCATTTCCGTAGGTGCCATCCTGGAAGCGCCGGTTGATGATGGACTGTCGCAAGATGTATGAATCATGCACACTGCCTGGGTAGTTTGCGACGACATTGGTGAAGAGTCCCCAGTGGTCGACTATTGCCTGCACATTGATGGAATGCGTGTGCTTTCTGTTGCGGTAATTGTGTGCAGTGTCGGCAGGGGGCACAAGTAGGACATGTGTGCAGTCAATTGCCCCCAACACGTGCGGGAAGCCTGCTATGGCGTAGAAGCCTTGCTTGGTCTCCAGTTGTTCCTGCGCAGTGTGGGGGAAGTATAGGTACTGGGGTACCAAGCTGGTGATGGCATCCAGGACAGGTGTGAGGAACTTGGATAGGGCTGGCTGTGAGACTCCTCCGACTCTGGCAGTTGTTGGTTGGAATGTACCAGAGGCCAACAGGTGCAGCACGGCCAGCAGCTTTGTCTGAGTTGGGATGTTGGTTGTCCGCTGTGTTGGTACCATCAGCCTTTGGGCAATGATGGTCAGGAGGCGGAGGATGGTTGACCTTTTGAGTCTGTAGTGGGCAATGACATTCTCTGGTGTCAAGTCTGTGAGGCTGGTGCATTTCCTGAAGGTCTGCTGTCTTTGTCTGCGCTGCCTCTGTGGTGGTCCGGAGGGGGGAGGGTGGGGGGGATCCGGGGGGGTGGTGGACCTGGGTGTGGTGGGTGTTGTGGCCCTGTTGGGGCTCCGAGCTGCATGATGAGTAGCTCCATGGCATCTGTTGTTCTTCAGGTGTGGCTGTGGGCTGGGCTCCCTTTTCTGGTGCAGGTTGTCATCAGACTTTGCACCAGGTCAGAACAGGTGTTAATTTCCTGCTGCTAACGCGCCTATCGCATGTTTTGTGTTCTTATCGCGGATCTGGCTGGTCGTTGAGAATGTTGCGTTGTGGTGTTGTCGCGGATTTTTGCACGGGAACGCCCACTCTGCATATCATTAGCGTTAGTTGCCGGGGTCATCTGTGGCGATGTTTCTTTCCGGCTGTTATCGCAGTTTAACTGGTGATATCGGCTGTTTGCACCAGCTTGTGAATGGGGCGATGAATTTATCACGACTTTGGCTGAGATAAAGTGCCGTTAACTCGGCGATAGTTCCTTGAGAATATGCCCCTATGTGTGTTCACGAACAGTCTTGGACATATTCACAGTTACCATTTTTACTTAATAAAAATGGAAGTACCTTTTACAGCACAAACCTGGGTCAACCTTTTGTCTGTGCAAACTGTTTTCTGTTGCATTTACCACATAGGCTAGCAGTATGTACATTATCTTCTTTGTTCATTTTCAAAGTGAAAGGTATTTAAAAATTGGATTGTGATTTAGAAAGCATTTTCTAAATAACCAAACACTTCCTTTAATGCATCATACAGTATGATTTGTAAATGCAATTATTTGTGTTAATAAAATGTATGTATATCTTCAAAACGATTTTAACAAAAAAACATATATGTTGTGTTAAAATAAAACTATTCTTGGGAAGGTGCCAAAATGGATGAAAATGTAGTTTTAAATCAGAGAGTAAATTCTAACTTGGAGGGTTTTGGCATATAATAAAAACACAACAAGAAGCATCAAGGGAACTAGTCTATTTACAAAGGGGAACAACAACGTTCAGAGTACATAAAGGGTCCAAAAACAAGAGTCCACTGCTGAAAGTTATGAAAAGGTCAGTCCCCGAAGCCAGAGGATATGTCCAACTCAGAATCCTGGCTTGGAACAAAAGTCACTGGATATCCTCACTCTCTGTTTTCATGATTATCTGGAGATCCTCTTCCAATGTCGACATAAATTGGCTGGTCTTGCAGGACCGGACATCTCACAGGAAGAAAGAAATGGAGGAGTAGAAGGGGAAACAGTGAGTAAAGGCAATCTGGGAGACAGGACTGGGGGCATAATACATATGACATAATAGCTGCAGTCAAGGAGATGTCCAGAGAGAGCACTCCCTAAGCCTCCACAATTGGCATCATGGCCTCCTTGAATGCAGCCGCCGACACTGATTCTTTGGTAAGAGATTGGGCAGCATAAGAGGGGTGTGAGATGTAAGGGGCACAAATGTCCCTTTACTCAAGTTCTTCTGGGTAGGCACTGGAATAAGGTAGTGATGAAGGGGGAGCAGCTGGATGTCCCAATTGAATGGGGCCCTCATAAGTCTAGGAGGGGCTCTGGGCAGGGCCAGGTTTTGTTGGGGCCTGGTCTTGTGCCATCACAGATTGTTCTTGCTGAAGGCCTGAGAAGAAAAAAAAACGTCCTCCCCCTGGCTGGTGGTGCCCAAGTCAACTGCTCCCCCGAGGTGACCTTTCGGCCTGAGCCTGGAGTCTCTTGGAGGCAAATCTTGTAACACTCCACACTGATGCGCTACTCCTGCCAGTCATGGGATCCTCCTCCTCGCTGATGGTATCAAGTGCTCATGCCCACCTCCGAGCTGTTAAATAGCAATTGGGTAACCCGTAAGACCACTGGACCCGGGTGAAATGCAGTACAAGAAAGAATGGTCACTGTAGAAAATGATTTAGTACCAAAATCAAAGCATCACCAAAGTAAATCAATTAGTACAATTTATTCATGTTCAGAAGTATGCTAGTATATTCAGCGAACAGCATTGATTGTCTGTACATTTCTAAAAAGGTGCTCCAGAAGGAAGGGAGGAGAAGGTGCTCTGAACGAGGAGTGCACTTGTGAGGGTTGTGGGAAAAGGGAAAGGCAATGTGCAATAAATAAATCAAAGGACTTATAGAAACCTATCCAGCCACATGAAGGCGAACATTACATATGAACATAATATCCTCGTGACACAGACATTACATTTCTGCTGTCTGTACTTGACAGTTGAATAGAGACCGTCAAAGTTTCGACCCCCTTGTCGTGTATAGGTTGGTTAATCCTTAAAACTGGGGTCTTCATCAGGACAGAATGTAGACACCATTCATGACCGGCTCGACAAATCAGTCGGTCGATTGCACACAGAGAGGGCTTGTAGGCTCCAATGTCATGGAGGCGAGCGGAGAGGACAAATCATCAACTTAATACTTTGTCATGATGGCTGAGTTAGTCATTGCTGGCCGTGTAATGCGAGCGCCTCTGAGCTGAGCATCTTTGTGTTTGCCCCTGGTCCTGCTCTTCTCTGTTGGCCACTCCAGTCCAGTGAAAAGGAATATAAACAACAAGAGAGATTTTGTTGAATGATTGGGTCAATAATGCATATCTACATGAATTTAGCTGTCAATGTGGAGACTTTAACAAACTTCTCACTATCCTGCACTTTTGTACTCCCATGTTATTAATTTGAAGAGGCTTTGAAATCTATCAGCTATTGAAAGTAGATGAAAGGCTTGGTAGTAGTAGAGGTGTGTCAAAACTCAGTTTTAACCTATTGGAAATGTAGGTTCACTACAGGTAAAACAGATTGGTTATCTGAGAGGAGATGTTTTTCCCACTAGCCTACAATGCATTTAAAGAAGAATGAACTGGTCAATATTTTTGGACATGAAAAGTTTGACCTATTATTCAGTAACTGTACGCATGTAGAAAATAAAATTGAGCAAACGTATGATTGTTAGGAAGTAAGATATGGGCTCACAATATCAGCATTTTGATAATGGCAAAAACAGATTAGTAGCCAAGGCAAAGGAAACAAACAATAAACATGCACGTTATCAAATGTGAACTTTCAAAATAAAATACATACGTTTATAACATAGCTCACAGTCAACCCATGTCAGGATAGCACTCTCAAAAGTCACACCTATGTGCAAAATACTAATATACATTTGCTTAATGACCCTCTGCTGCTCAAACTGTTCCAGGACCCTTGGGTATAGTGGCTCCTTCTGGGGGTGCTGTGTTTGGGGCTGGAAGACAAGCACATAACGTCCGGGTCCTTAATATGGGCCCAACGACAAGGGCCCTCCCTGCAATTGTGGCACAGCTGCCCTTGCCGGTTGTGGATACCCACTGTACTGCAGCACATAGTGATATCCTACAGGATTTGGGCCCACACAGCATCACTCAGTTGCATATCTGGTCCCCACTAAGCTGAGAATAATTGGCAATGACTGCCTTCCATGATTATCTGCAATGCACTTTCAGAAAAGGGGGGGGATCTTCTTAACAAGTCCCTTAGCCATGTTCATATCATGATTGTTCCATGGAACAGTAGGACGAAGGAGAATGCTGCTTGGAGTAGAACATGGCTGAGAATCAAAACAAAATAGCTAACGGCCTGCTCCTGTGTGCCATTTCCTCTTATTCTGCAGTAGGTGGAGATTTCCGCTTTGAGTGCGGGGTCTCTACACCACTTGCAGAGGAGAACCTCCACACATGTGGTGGAGGCACTGCATGGAGGAGGGGTACGCAGTTTCTGGGAGTGCACCAGCACCCACGTTTATGGTCAAAACATCTGAATCGCAACCTGAGTACCCCAAAGCTTTATGTGTGCCCTATGTAACCTTTGCTGAGATATTGTGGTTGGACTTTAGAAGGTTGTGATGAGATGAGGAGATCATACCTGGCATCACCTGCAAGAAAGAAATATGATTTTAGTTTTTTAAAGGGCACATTATATGATTGTACTACAGAATACCTACCTAGGTTCATTGTTTTAGGGTAATGTGTGTGTATTGTGTTGTAGTGAATATGGTTATGTTTGAGATGCCACTCCCAGATAGATAAGTAGGGCCAGTGTGAAATGTTGTTACTTACTAATAAGCCAAAATCCCCAGAAACCAAACCGCGTGTGATTGTCGGTAAATGCAACTCTCATGTAGCCTTCCAGGAAAGGAAGCGTACGCATTAGTGAAGCAGCCCTTGGCATTGCAGATATCCTGCACGTTGATGGAGTGCCAACATTGTCTGTTTCGAAAAAGGTGCACTGTGTGATGAGGTGGCTAAAGTGTCAGATGGGTGCAGTCAAAGGAATCTAGCATATGAAGGAAATGGACAAAGACATTTAATTCCATTGCCACCCTCTGTGTTTCTACCATTGAATGTGGTTTGCTGATAAACTGGTGCATTCTTCTGTTGATGAATCTCAGTGCCTGATGCAAGCATCTAGACTGGCTTGACTGTGAGATGCCAGCGTTATCAGAGAAGACCCTCTGGAAAGATCCTGTAGCCAGGAAATGGAGTGCAGCCAATATTTTGACATAGGCTAGGAGAGTCCATGAGGGTAATCCAGCTCCTGTTTCCAGTCAGAAACCATGTCCAGGATCACATCAGAAAACAAGGGGTATTTGGCAATGAAAACTTCACTGACATACCAACGATGTTTATCATTTGCCTGTAAACCCTCTCTCCTCATCCACAATTGATTACTCATCAAATGAAGGGGCAATCTTACAAAGAAGTTCAACGACATATTGAAGTCAGGAAAAAAGATTTGGTGGGTGAACTCCTTTTTTATGTGGTCAGCCTGGCTGTGTTTGGTTATTGTTTGTACGAAATTGGTTGTTGGTTGACTGGGGTGTGAGCACTGTTCATGCAACAGGCACAATCCCTTGCAGGGTGAACCACTAAAAAAGTCACTAATTTAACCTGTGCTTGACCCTGGGTAGCTGGCACAAACAGCAGTCAGACTTAATTTAGAGGTAATATGTAAAGTAGTTATGCAGCACAAAAACAGTAATAGAGTGAAAGCACAACACAATAAAACCAGTTTAGGAAAATAGAGTACATTTTAATAAATTATTTAACACCAAAATGATGAAAATCCAAACAGTAGAACAGGAGTAATTAATTTTTTAAGTTTTAGGTTCAAAATAGTGTTTAAAAGCAAAAAGTGCCAAAGTGGATTGGGCTCGGTCAGCGCTGACCTTCAGACTTTGAACATTTTTGGAGAAAATGTCTCTGAGAAGGTAGAAGTTCAGCAGGGTAAGGCTGCAGGAGTGTCCGATTAGTGAGCCTCATTGTCGAATAGCCATCGAGGGAAGCTGTGGTAAAGATTTTTACCTTAGTACTTGATAGTCGAAAATCTCCAGGTGGACATACAGAAGGCTGTAGCTAAAGACAGTTCCACAAGGTCAGATACCCCTTTGGCGAAGAACCTCTGAAACGGATTTGCTACTGTGCAAAAGAACGCAGCTGGAAAAGACGGAAAGCCAATTCAACTGGCGATGCACCTCAGGCGGCTAGGCGAGCAGGTTGGTACCGGTCTCCTCCTGATTCTCAAAGCACTTTTTAGGCTAAATTATGTCTATGTCCTTCGTTTTAGAAATTTGCCATATGGGCACATTTAGCACTACAACTAAGGGTCCAGGAGTCTATGGAGATCTCTTGTACATTCAGCACTCAATTTGGGCTGGGTCCAGGTGTGGGTTCAATATGGTGGAAGCCTGTTATGTCCCTGTGGCTCTGAACAGGAGGCCAGCAAACTAGCCCTTGTAGTCCCTTCCGGAAGTCCTGGGTGCAGGTGCAGATGCAAGGTTCAACAGCTGGGCTGGGCTCTAAGGGTTCGAGGTAGGCTCAAGGCAGCAAAGCAGTGCTTTCAGGTACAGCAGCAGTCTGGCAGAGTGCAAAGCAGGTCACAGCAGCAGGCAGTCCTCCGAGAGATTTCCACAGGTCCAGTAGTGAACTGAAGAGTGAGTCTGAGAGCACTATTTTTATACCCTGGTGCCCTGCTTCTAGAGAGTGGGAGAATTTTCTGGAAAGTTCCTTTGAAGTTCTAGGAGTTTTCTTCCTCCCCTGCCCTGGAGCCAAGCTGGCTTCAATGACAATACAGGGCCGTTGAGCCTATTGTGAGGCGACTGGGCACAGCCTATTTAGGTGCAAGTGGGGATGTGATCAACCTCAACCCCCGCCAGGTGATGGACCATTCAGGCTCAGCTAACCCCAATATTGTGTGACTGGCTGGAGAGAATTTGCAAAGTCTAACTGTCAGCTACACCCAGTTATGTGACCTAAGACAGGCTCCAGACACAAAGGGCAGAAATATGCCAACGTTCTAAAAGTAGCATTTTCAAATGTGTAATGATAAATTTGACTTTACCATTAATGAGGGTTTATCATTACAAGTTCAGAGGTACCACACGTGACATATCCACCTCCTCTCATTTAAGAGTTATAACTTATTAAATGTAATAACAAATCCCCAATGTGAAATGTGAATTTGGGAGTTTTTCACTACCAAGACGTAAAATTTTTAAAACACCCGTCCTACCTTTTAATTACATAGCACCCTGACATAAGGGCTACCCAAGGCCTATCTTAGAAGTGCCTTATATGTAATAAAAGAGGAGTTTAAGGCTTGGTGAGGTGCTTTGAATACCAAGTCGACATGGCAGTGGGACACTGCATTTAGGTGGAATGGCTGGTCTGGGACATGTTATCAGGTGCTACTTAGTGGGTGGCACAATATGTGCTGTAGACCCACTGGTAGCAATTAATTTACAGGCCCTGGGTATATGGTATACCACTCTACAAGGGACTTACAAGTAAATTAAATATGCCAATCAGGTATATGTCAATCAAACCATGTTTAGGGGAGTGAGCACAAGCACTTTAGCACTGGTTAGCAGTGGTAAAGTGCATAGAGTCCTACGTCCAACAAGCAAAAATACAGCAAAAAGTAGGAGGAGAAAGGCAAAAAGTTTGGGGAAGACCACCCTAAGGCTGACAGGTATAATATTGTTGAAATAAGACTCACCTGGAGATCTGTGGTGGAGTTGAGAACAATCATGCATTTCATTACCAGGTGTGTTGCAAGTTTAGCAACCCTTGTAATGAACAACTTAAGCATTTGGCAGTTGGTACGAATAGTAAAATTGTACAAACACACACTTTCCCAAGTTCAAACATTAAACAGCCTTTTAATTGCAGAGTATCCAAATTGTTCTTTAGTCCTACATTTCAAATTATTATATAAACATTTTTGATAATATTATTTAAAATAATATTATTTTACCAATTCTTTTTCAAATGAAATACACTTACTTATTCTTCCCTATACTTTACCATATGGAGATCTACACTCTGACTGCAAAGTCTACCTAAGGTAAAGTATAGGGAAGTTTTAATTAATTTATTAAACTAGTTACAAGTTTGTAAAATATTTTTCTAATAAATATCAATCCTATTTAATGTAAATATTTTAAATTCATTAGAAATATTTTTCTCAAGTTTAAAAGAAAACACTAAAACCTAAAGTAAAAAATGTACATTATTTATTATGCATTATTATTTAATACAAATGATGTCTATAATTACGTAAAATATATTTAAGTATACTGCATAAAATACTTGTTATATTATTTTTATTTAAAAAAATATTAAAATATTTTAAAAATCAGTAATGCATATTAACTATTTTTAGCTATTTCCCAAACATTTCATTATAATTATTTTTATTTTTAGCTATTTAAATGAATTTAATTTAATTTAAATTAACAGTATTTCCTATGGGTTTTTATTTTAAGTCACTAACTCCATTATTTTCTATAGGATGGTGTTGCAGAACCAGTGGTTGGTCATATGTGGTGCTGGACTTACTTCAGCTCCGAGCTACTACAGTTTTGGGTCTGTTTTGGCTGAAGTAACTTTAGAAGTGCAATCTGAGAATAACAATGGGCTTATTCTTTTATGGGTGTGTATAGCTCCCTCCCTAAAATCACTCCCTTGTCCTTCCTCGATTCCTTCTTACTTCTCCCTTAGCCCCTCCCCTTTTGTAATATTCCTAATTTTCTATCTTCCCCCGTCCCTCCGACATTTACTATTCAAATGTTTACTCATGTGTTGGGGAGACTCCACACTCTGAGCATGGATCTCTGTAGGTGAAAAGATAGAAAAGGTAGAAGGAGAAACTCTGCACGTAGGTTTGTGAATAGCATTCAGTAGTAGATTATGTAGTATTGCTAAGTGTACTACAAAGTGCAGTTTGTAAATAAGGCCCTCAGTCTAGAGGTTCTGGTGTACATGAACCCGTATTATCATGTAATATGGTTGTTTGGAAATCTTAGTGTACTGCAAAAATCAAGCTGTGACAACAACATTTTCAACATTTGAAGCTTTACTGATGAACAAAAGTGAAAAAATAAAACAAAAACTGCATATGTTTGATGGCAATGCACTTGAAATGTAGTGCATTTTATGGTAGATTACAACATAGAAAGTATGTTTAAAGGAATTATTAAGGCTTTGCATTTTGATTATTATGGTGATTCCTTGCCAAAGGCAACCTCAACTTAGTGAAAAAGCGTTTTTATATACAAGTTACTACAGTGAATTATAACAACATTGCCTAGGATTGGGCACAAAATATTTAACAACTACTTTGTATCATTAAATCAATAAAATCTATGAATTGACGTCGCATGAAATTAACCCTAACTCTACCCCTTAACCCGGCCCTGCTCATAGCATTAATTCTAGGCCTGGGCGGAAAACTACGCTACGCTCGCGTAGTTTGCGCAACTACGCGCTACGCGAATTGCACGTAGCACAGTGCAAAAACGCGTAGCGCAGCGGGCATTTTTTGCTTGCTCGCGGTCCTCAACGTCAAGTTGGCGACCGCGAGCGAGCAAAATGACATCCCGGAGAGACTTTTTCCTCGTTCGCGAGCGTGGAAAATAAATCTCTCGGCGAGATTCTCAACGCGGGGAGTTCAGGTTTCTCATTGCGAGTGGTCGCGTATGCTCGCGACCGCTCGCGATGAGAAACTACCAGTCCGCGTTGAGAAAACTGCTGCTCGAGTACAAATCTACTCAAGCGGCAGAAAAGACCGTTTGCGCTGTGCAAGATGCCGTTTGCAATGATTGCACAGTGCGGACAAGCATCCGGCACTGTGCAATCATTGCGAACAGCATTTCCTACCGCTCTACGCAGTTCGTGTAGTGCTACGCGTAGCTCGCGTAGTGCGAAGTGCACTTCGCGTAGCTACGCGTAGCGCTACTACGCGAACTACGCCCAGGGTTAATTAATTCCACCCGCACATCTAGCACTAGTCTGAAGGCTAACTGTAACAACTGCATAACCCTATTTCCTACACTCAATCCTAACCAATGCTTAACGCTACGCCTAATACCAGCTGTATCCCATCACAAACCCAAGACTACACCCTAACATTAAAACTAAATTAAAACTAACTTTACCCTAAAGCTAACACTAACCCTAACCCTAAACCTACACCTTATCCTAATGCTTAACCTAAATCCTAATTCATAGTCTAATATTAAGTCTAACTAAACCTAAGCCTAAAGGAACAACTTTTTCTATCCTTATCCCTATCAATGAATGTAACCATAGCTCCAAACAAACCCTAAGCCTATTCTATGCCTAACCCTGACACAACCCTTAAACGTCACACTCAGCTTTGACCTACCAATGGCTCTTACCCTAGCCCATACCCACCCATAAAACTTACCTGAATATACACAACACCCTCAAGGTCAATGTATTGATATGCACAGGAAGTGATATTCTATGTATTCTAGTGATATCTTTTAAATGTACATGGATGGGAAACAATATAACAGAGGTTTGCCTTTACATTGCATATAAATAGGGCTCCCTGTTTTAACTTTTTCTGTCTGTATTTATATTTATTTTTTGGCCATTTTATTTTTCCATATTTATTTTGTGTTTTGAGAGTATATGGAGTCGTAAAATTGTATAGTTCCACATTATTTAACTCGTAAACATGCACCCTTACATTCATTGCTGGTTTTTTTGGCAAATCAAGCAGCCAAATGTAACAAACACTACTCCCACAGGTAATTATCAGCATTACATACAAAATATATTAACATATGCCTGTTAACATATGTACCTATTTTTTTTCAACTTCTCTTGATCTCTATCTGCTCAGCTGTTGGCCTAGGATTCATGAAGGACAGCATAGAGTCACTCACAAGAAGCAAACGTTCTATATTTTTCAACTTTAAAAAATAAAAATAAACAGGAAGCACATTGTTTCCTGTTATTATTTATTTGTATAAAATTCCAATAAGAATGGAAAACCGGGACACTTACTAATGGACTGGGCCCTTTCAGCAGGTTCATCCCCAGGCTTTTGCCTTCACTCCTCCATTTTTTGCTGACTTCGCTTTTAGTTGTATATGTTCTGATGGTGAAAAACTCTTACATTTGTTTTTCACTATTGCAAGGCCTACCTCTCTCATAGGATAACATTGCAGTTACCTTATTTATTTAATATGCTGTAATTTCCAAATGGGAACAGAAAACCAGTTCATGTTTGGTGTCTTTGGAATTGTAATGAAAAATCTTCTCATATGATAAAGCCAGATTTTAAATTGCAATTCGAAAATGCCACTTTTTAGAAAGTTATAACCTAACCCTAGGAATACCCTATATGCCCATTGAGACTAGGGTCAACATATAATAAACAAACAGCAGACCTGTGGGACTCATTCAAGATGGGAGCAGCCACGGCCAGTGCAGATAAGAGCATGGGGTGGAGGGTGGCATGGAGGGGGGAGTCGACAGACGCCGATGAGCAAAAGTAAAATAAAAAAAAAGAAAACCACTTACCTTGCGCTCGACGCATTGCTGACTCGGCGATGCAGCGAGCACAAGGTAAGTGGTTTTCTTTTTTTTTATTTCGCTCATCGTCTGTCGACTCCCCCCAACCCCGCCTCACTGCTCTTACCTGCCCCAGCCACGGCTGAGTCGGAGATCTCTATGAGATTTAGAGGAATCCAAATAATTAATAAGCAAAACATATCTCCATACAACAGATGCTTGTATAACAATAGAGACCAGATGAAATATAAATCAAAAACTCCTGTTCTTTCTGTCAATTTTATATTTTAGGGAATGTATATATTTTTAATACACATGCAGTCAAAGGTGAATCAAGTGCAGATGACACAGTGCTCAAACTTGAAGCCTTGTTCCAGAGCTGCCAGTTCATCAGAATCAATCAGGTAATAGCGCCTTCAAGGGATTTGTTTTAATATCAAAATCTTCGATAAATATAAAAAGTAGATTATCTTTAAGCTCCAAGTGGTGGCTTAATACAAACAAATGTCAAAGTGAATTATTTAGTTGTACAACGAATCAAACGCAAAACTGAACAACTTTCAGCAGGAAAAACAATTCTACACCAGTGTATACTTCATAAAGCCAAAGTTTATGTAAAAATTGTGTGATATAAAAGGGTACCAATTACAATTCACATAAAAGCAAAAGTGACTGAGATGGACATTCTTTCCTACAGATCTCTTTTTCTCATGAACACTTTTGCTGTGTCTTCTTAATCGTCTAGACTTCTCTGATCCAATTTGATCGGAGAAGTCAAGACAATTAGGAAGACACAGGCAACCCTCGATTAATATGAGAGTTGACACTTCTGCAACTATGTTTGTCTCTACCTTATGGAAATATCTGAGACAAATAGAAATTTGTGGTGAGCTTTTTCCCCATTTCTGCATTTCGGCTACTACCATTTAAATTTTGATTGTTGGAGTGCCATTAACTTTGATTGCTGTAGAGTCTGGTGAGACCAAATATTTACAGCTAATGCTTTGTACTTTTTGGTGCTATTTTCTATGAAATCTTTTAAATTGCATATCTTCAGTACTGCTGATTTTATTTTTGATGTTTTAGTCTTGTTTTAATTATTAAAATGTGTTATATTTTTCTAAATTGGTGTGGGATTTTTCTTGTGTGATGTTTTCACTTTCTTACTGTTTGAAGTGCTGCATAAGTATTTTACACATTGCCTCTCAGTTAAGCCTGACTGCTCTGTGCCATGCTACCAGAGGATTGCTGCGGGATCATCTGCGAGATGTCACTGTTTGAGAATCAAGCCCAGTATTTAGCCTGGCTGGCAACAAGCAGGACTGTTTTGGATTTTAGCCTTTTCTGTGCGTCAAATGTAAACACAGTTGTACGCCAGAACATGTGTGCACAAAGAATGTCTGACACGAATTTAGTGTCCTAAATATCAATTGCAAAAATAGCATCTGATTTGGCATACATTTTCTACTATTTCTCAAAGGGTGTTATTTTTGTAGACAATATTTAGCACACAACATTTGTGTGAGATGATATTTTGATAAAGATGTTCTTGGCCGACAACCTTAAACATATATTGTATTTATATTGAGCCTTTTGTAGTCTTGAGGATACCAAATCATTATAATGTATGTGTTTTTCAAAATAATATAAGATTTGTTTTGATAGTGCTTCCTTCCAAAACTTCACTTGGCAAATGGTGGATTTATATTTCTATGTTTTTTTTTACAGTGTTTTCCATTGGCACTGTTCCACTAGTTTGTTGCTTTTTTCTGCATTTTGGGACTTCCTGTTTCCATGGACATGCTTATGCAGTTCCTTGCGAGATGAATTAATATGAATTCACATTTGCAGAAATCATGAGGAACACAGGGTTTGAGCTAGTGTGCATGCTTGACACAATGTATGTTTGGGACTTCTAACTGAGCATTGCAATAGTGTAATGCCAGACATGTGGTTATTAATTTGGAACTTGGTTACCCCAAACAACGTAATAAACAGAATCTAGTCAACATACATCACAAGTCATCAGGGGAGAGGATGTAACCTTATGGCTAGAGCGGTCGACCCCGAAGCTGGGGAACTAGGTTCAAGTCTCAGCAACGACGCTAAACATCCTGCGATTCTGGGCATTCACTTAATATCCCCTTGACTAACAAAAATGAATGTGTCCATCTGTAATGAAACTGGTGCTCATGTAAAGCGCTTGATATCCTCGCGTCTAGTTCGCGCTATATAAAACTCTTTAAAAAAAAGTAAAGTTAAGAGTAAAGGGGAGATTTTTTATTTTATTTATCTTATGCATTAGTTTATTTAAGCCATACATGTAAAAAGGTTCAGGTATGAAGGAGGTACAAGAGAAAGAATAAGATGAGTAAAGGTAGGGTAGAGAGGACAGGAGGAATGAAGTGAGACGTATGAAAGAGAGAGGCAGACTAGAAAGGAATAGTGATGACAGAGTAAGCAAGAGAGGAAACAGATGAGAGGAGAGAGGAATAGAAAATAGAAAGGAGAGTCAAGAAAGACACACGGAATAAGGAATTTGGAGACCATAAGAAGTGACTTAGCTATGATTAGTGCAGTAGGTGCAGTGGATCTGCTGCCAGATATGCAAGGAGCTAATAGCACCACAGTCATGACTGTCTTTTAAGACTGACTCAGGGAAACAGGGACCATTTTTCTTGCTTGTATTGGGTCCATAACACCTTTGCTACACGGTACCCAAGAGAGACCTCTGCTCCGCCGACCTCACCGAAACCCCACGCATCCGCAGAGCCAGAGCAGGTGGAAGAGCCTTCTCCTACATCACGGCAAAGACCTGGAAAGAGCTCCCAATCAACATCAGACGTTCCCTCACTCTGCACCCCTTCAGGAAGAGCCTCAAAACCTGGCTCTTCGGCTGATTCAGAGCTGCACGCCCCCCCCCCCCCCCACAGTGCCTTGAGACCCTCACGGGTGAGTAGCACGCTTCACAAATCCCTGATTGATTGAGTGCATGTCAGAAAGAAACATCTCAACCCACACAACAACAATGAAATAATACAAAACCAACAACTGAAACCAGCTATCCTTGTGGAACACCTTAGCCCCAGTGAGGCCAGAAACCTGCTTTGCTGTTGATAGTAGTACTGCAATGCACAGGCATTTGCAAGGCTTCCTGTTATAGTCAACATCCACATACACACTGTTAGAAATTGGGTTTCTGGTTGGGAGGCGTATGCACCCTGTCCAAGCAGGACCCACAATCATAGTCAGGGTAAGTCACAACACACCCTAAATTATCCTGTGCTCACCCTCTGGTAGCTTGGCACTGAGCAGTCAGGTTTAACTTAATTAAGAGGCAATATGCAAAGTATTTGTGCATCACTTAAACAGTAAATCAGTGAAAACATCATAAAATGTTTACACACCAGTTTGGAAAAATAAAGAATACTTTTATAAATAAAACATCACCAAATCGACAAAAACCCAATATGTAGAAGTCAAGATATGAATTTTTAAAGAATAAATGTAGAAATAGTGCTTAGAAGCAATAAGCGCCTATTGGGAAATCTGCTTGCACTGGACCGGGACAAAGTCAAAAGTTCTGGCCGATCGCGATGGAGCGTGGGCCGGATTCATGACCCATGCAGGGCCCGATGAGCAAAAGTAACTTGATCCTTGCCACAGACAATGAGATGCGTCCGTGTTCCCCAAGCATTTGGGGTGATGCGACGGTTCCATGAGCAAAGGGCCGGGTCCGAGATGCAGCAGTTCTGAAGGCAATGCGTTGGGTTTCTCCATGCTGTTGAGGCGATGCATTGATCTCCATGCAGTGGCAGCGATGCGTTGGTTCCGAAGCAGCGGTTCTGAGCACAATGTAGCAGTTCCGAGTGCGATGTGCCTGTTCCATTCCCGCAACAGCAGCAATGTGTCAGTTCTGCTCACACAGCAGAGGATGCATCAGTTCCACTGGAACAAACTCCTAGGTCCACATCCAATGGTCCAGCACCGGAATGGCACTACTTGGCAGGACAGACTTACAAGCATTAGAGACCATGGGTTCGAACAGGAGGGTTGTAAGTCTTTTGTGTCCATGAGACTTAGAAAACAGAAGGCAAGTCAGCAAGCCCTTGGAGTCACTCTGGGTTCAAGAGAAGCAGGTCTAGTCCTTCTTGACCAGGCAGAGAGAGCAGAAGGGCAACAGAGCAAATCCGGAGTTCAGCAACCAGCAGGTCCAGCAGAGTGGCAGTCCTTGAGCATTACAGCAGTTCCTTTTCTTCCTGGCAGAGTGGTCACAGGTCCAGAAATGAATTGAACATGTGGTGTCATAGGTCCAATACTTATACCCAGTATTGTCTTTGAAGGGGGTAGACTTCAAAGAAATATTTGCAGTGAACAGATGTCTACCCTTCCTGCATTGGCTCCAGACTTACTACAAGTGGGTATGCAGCCCTTTGTGTGTGGAGAGGGCCCAGCCTATTCAGGTGTAAGGGTGAGCCTGTGTCCAGCTCCTCCCTCCTAATCTTCCAGGAAAATCCAGCATTCACACTTGAATTCTTTGTGTGTGGCTGTCTAGGGGGGGAATACACAAAGCCAAGCTGTCAACCAACGCAGACTGAACAGAGACAGGCAGCAGGCACCAAATGGTTAAAGCAAGTAAATGCCAATTTTCTAATAGTTACACTTACCAAACTGTAATTTAAAGTCCAACCTCAACATAAGTTGTGATTTTAAATTGGGAGTCCAGCGACACCAAACTTAAAAAATCTATCTCTTCACAATTGGGAATTACACTTAAAAGATGAACTAAAGGAATCCTAAGGTTATCCTATGAGAGAGATAGGCCCTGCTGTAGTGAAAAACTAAGGGGGATATTAGCAACAACTTGCGATAATTATCGCAAACCGCGCTTAGCGCGTTTTTTTTATCGCCGTGTATCGCTGGATTTTATCGCGGAGATAACACGCTATTAGCAACGTTTATCTCCAATGGGATAAATTATCCAGCGATAGCGGCGAAATGCGTGAATATCGCTGGAAATCCAGCGATATTCACGCATTACGCGCCATGGGGGACTTAGCCTGACAATCCGCCTCCCATTGAACAAACAGGTAAGTCATGTTTTTAGCAGGTGTTAAATTCTAGCGATAATCGCGCTTAGCGCGAGTTTTTTTATCGCTTCGCCTGCGTTGCTAATAGGGGGAAGTTGTGTTAGCGACTGTTTTCAGTCGCTTTTAGTTGGGAACGCCTACCTTGCATGTCATTAGCGATAATTATCGCTGGCATGCAAGGCGATGGGAAAACCGGCCGCTATCGCCAGAAAGCTGTCGCTAACGCCTGTTAGCGACAGCTTGCTGATAGGGCGATAAAAAAATCGCCGCTTTAGCGGCAAAAAGTGCCGCTAAAGCGGCGATAAAGCCCTTGCTAATATGCCCCTAAATTGGCAGGGGCATATCATCAAGGGCTGGAGATATAGTTATCACCGTTTTAGCGTCCGTTTTTGGGCGAAAAGCGGCGATAATTATATTGCATTATTTACAAGGACACGCTAGCGCGTGTTTCCTTGATTCAGCTCCTGTTTTGTTCACGCCTCGCTTTGCATCTCTAATGAGATGCAAAGTAGGCGTTCCCTGCGAAAACAGATTGAAAATGATTGCTAATTGTCCTTCTCCGTATTTACAATACGGCCCAGGACACCCATAGCGATATTTAAACCCGCACTAACGGCGGTTATCGCCGTTATTGTACGTCTGCATTTTTCCTGACTAACCTATCTTTGACATGGGAGGTGGATTGAGTGGCTAAATCCACATCTCCCTATCAGCAAGGATTCCCCTATCGCTGCAGGATTATCGCTGGATTCCCAGCGATAATCCTGCATTTTGCGGCTATCGCCGGATTTCACATAGCCGTGGAGATAAGCGTTGTAAATAACGCGATATCTCGGCGATCTGATCCGGCGATAGCCGGCGTTAAGCTAAATCGCACTTAGCGCGCCCTGCGATCTTTATCGCAGTTCGTTGCTAATATGCCCCGCAGTCTTTCACTGCCAAGACATGTAAAACTTAAAAGTACATGTGCTGCCTTTTAAATACATTGCACCATGTCCTCTGGGTTACACAGGGCCTACCTAAGGGGTGACTTATATATAAAAAAAGATGGAAGGTTTGGACCTGACAAAAGGATTTTCTTGCTAGCTCAATATGGCAGTATAAAACTTCACACATGGTTAAGGGGTTACTTATGTGGGTGGCACAAACAGGACTGCAGGCCCACTAGTAGCACTGAATTTACTGGCCCTGGCCACATGTACTGCACTTTACTAGGGACTTCTAAGTAAATTAAATATGCCAATTGGGGCTGAGCCAATATTACCATGGAGGAAGGCAGGCAAAACGTTGGAGGAAGACCACTCTAAGGCCGTCAAGTCTAACACACACCAACACGCAGCCCGAGTGGTGGCTGTGAGCAACTGCACTCAACTGTAATCATGTAAATGTAATTATTAACATTTAGTGGTATTCAATAGAATATCCTATGTCGGTTTGCAAGTTATTGAAACTTGCAATCCTGAGATTACATTTGCTTCCTCTAAAAAACAAATTAACATTCTTGATCACCGTCCTAATATTCTTCTTTTTGCTCTGACCTTGCCCTGTCATTTGATTGTAGAACATAAACCAGCAAATGCAACCAAATGTGAAGGTACTGGCAAGTAATGAACAACTCTACAATGATCCATGGCAAGATGATCAGTTTGTCGCTGTGAGGTGTGCATTTCACTCATCTTGGTAAATTGTTGAATTTATTTGCACATGTTTTGAATTATTTGTCATCTCAATATCCACAATGTTGCTAGACTGAAATGACACTGCTATCAATGTGTGGTTCGTTGATGCTCACAGTTGTCTGACTTCTGTCCAAGCACACCCAGCAAGCATCCA
This sequence comes from Calotriton arnoldi, assembly GCA_963921515.1. Lineage (NCBI taxonomy): Eukaryota > Metazoa > Chordata > Amphibia > Caudata > Salamandridae > Calotriton > Calotriton arnoldi. The sequence goes on from CAWUFW010009195.1 coordinate 183,314, forward strand.
CACATCATAAGAATACTCCCGCCGGCAACGTTATTAAGTTATCATCTGGACACATTAGCAGAAATCTAGAGGGGACTTTATAGAGCATGAACTCATTAACAGGATGGTTCGGTGAATATGCTTTCAGGCATTTTTTTTATCTGCACGTAAAACATTTTTTCTCGCAGAAAAGTAGAGGATAAAGTGTTATTTTCTGGAGCTCTGTGTGCAAACAATTATTCTTAAGGGATCAGAGAGCAATGCCTACTCAAATCTCAATGGAGTTCAGTAGCTTAGCAAACACTTTTATACAGGTCACATCTAATTATCCGCAGACAGACTCATACCTCAGCATTGCTGTCTGCAACCCTAATCACCATCAAACATGTAAAAAGTATCTGAAGTGAGAAGATGATGAGAGGCTCCCAGGGCCAAATGTTATTGAACGCTTTGAAAACAACTCAGCACAATGGAGACTGATGACAAAACTGCAGAGTCCCAAGGGCCAGAGTAAAACAGCCAGCATCCTGCATCCTGGTGCACTGCACACAGAACGCCTGTATTGGCTCGATTGCTTTTTTATTTCTATGCCCATTAACTACACAGTGAGTGCCAGGATTCCCGGAAGTGTCATTTCAGCAAGAAACTAATGAAACATATATTAGTCTTCAAATATTCACTTATGAAGTGGCAGCAGGATATGTTCTCATTATAGCAGCCTAGCGTACTCATGTATTGTACTAGTTCATGTTCACAATTTTTTGTTTTATGTCACTTTATTTATTTATATGACAGCAGATTAGTTGCCATTACATTACAATGTTGTCCATAAATTCAAATTTCATTAAGAAATATTTGAATTGCCCCTTTGTAAAAAGAAAAGGATTTTATTAAGTTACATTTGAAAGCATGCGATGCAGAGTTAAGCCCAATGTAAATATAAGATATGTCAAAACATGTACTATACTATTTACTCCTCTCGCATATCTTTGTTAAACGCTATTTTAAAGCACATCCACAACTCCACCATAACACGATTTGAGCACTACCTCAAACTTCACCCACAAGACCAATAGTCTTCCAACATAAACCACATGAAGAACAAACAAACACTCGACCACCTATGTAAAATAGGGTAGCATTTTACTCAACCATGAGAAAGAGCATTAGGTTTCGCAAGGAGTAGGCAAACGCTATATAATCACTAATACAATAAAATCCAAAAAGTGTATAAGTATGTCTCACCAAGCACATAAGGGAGACTCCCTAAACAAATAAGAGAGCCAAAAGGGAATATTTCACCACTCAGAGCAATGATGACACGGATGGGGGTTACATTTTTATTAAGATCATCCATAATTGGAAGTGGAAAACAAATGTTTCCGATGCCAGGCAGAAGGCGAAGGAGATTGGCTCCACACATTTGTTACATGCTCAAAACTCGAACTATTCTGGGACAAGATCTTCTCGGCAGTAAGCCAGGCAACAAAAAAGAGGCTTGACCCCGAGGCAGAGGTAGCTCTCTTTGGCATTTCTAAAGCAAGGTCTGATTTGACTAAAGCCGAAGAGACCTACACGGCGATTTGCTCTTTAGTTGCTCGCTCTCTAATTCTCCAAAACTGGAGGTCTGAGGATGTACCTTCCTATTTTAAATGGCTAAATAAAAAGCAACACACCATGAGGTTTGAAGAAGCTTATGCCAAGAGGGTTGGTGCAATAAATTTTTTTAAAACTGTTTGGAAGTTTTTTGAAAATTGTGAAACTATGATAGAAATATACATTTTTGGAGTTAGATGTATTGAAGTATTAGGGAGCACTTTAGCACACTTCAACTTTTTCTGGCATATATTCAAGGAAAGGCACGACGGCACTTTAATATTACAGTTCTTTTTATAGATAGAAAGTTTACAGTATTTAGATCGGATTTTATATGGTTATTTCTTTCGTTTAGTACTCTACAATCAAGGGTATAAGAGATTCGAGTTTAATTATTTCGGTCTCTATAAGGATTATAGGTAAACATTAGGGCCTTTAAACAATGTCAGTAAATCTACCATGTGTTATTATAGGATACAGCACTCTAGCACTTTAGAAATTCAAGCAGTAAGATCAGGTTTTTAAATATTGTAAGACCTAGCCAGACTTCTGTTGCCCTTTTAACTATTTGGCGTTTTGTTGTTGTTATTTAATCCATTTTGGTTCCATTTGAAAAATGAACAAGACTTTTTTACTGTAAAATGTTGGTTTTAATCTTTGATGATCAATGGTATCACAATGTATGTATTGCCCTTATGCTCTGCTCAATAAAAAATGTTTAAAAAAAAAAAAGATCATCCATAAATGATAAACACAAAGGTGCATGAAACTTCCTTTTGTCGCACAAAAAACCTGCAGGATCGATTATCGTTTTCTACACAAAGTATTGAAAATCTACAAGCATCTAATTTTCAACCTTAAAACTACAATTGTAGTGTTCAGATGCCCCTGCACACTACAATTCATTCCTTGAAGATCAAGGCCAGAATGATTTCGACAGGATGCAAACAGTCTAAAATCTGGCACTATGCTAGTGAATGATGCCAGTGCCATTTTACAGGAATTATTCTTGTTACTTAATTTGCTCTGTCATCTCAGTATTCAGAAATCCTTCATTTAGGTTCCTTTCCAAACACACAAAACAAGAACATTTAACACTACTTCTAAAATTGTCATATTTGAAATGACAATAAGCTTGCAAACAATAAGCCCCTCTCAGATAGTAGGTTTCCCAGCAAACTCATAGAAAATGGGGAAAAGCTTAATCAATTTTAGATTTAGATTGGCATTAAAAGTGGTGGCAAGTGTCAGCAAAAATCTCATTTCCTTAGATGAAGAGAACCTCCAGCCGAGGTACTTTTTCCCTTCTCTGCAGCCCGTATCACAATAGACCTGTACATTCTGCATAGCATTTTCAAAACTTTCTGATGCCATCCTTAAAAACTTTGCTGCACAAATGGCAAAAGGCTTTGCCACTTTTCTAGCTCAGCATGAATGGCACTGTGCTAATCCTATTTTTAAAACACTGGTAGAGAAAGAGACATTAAAGGTAAGCAGACATAGAGGGGCAGATTTACAAGAAACTGACGCATCTGTAGTGATGAGTCAGTTTCCCTGCGCCAGCGTGCGATCCCCTTGTGCCACTATGATGCGCCGTATTTACAATACGGCGCATCATGGCACAAGGATTGACAGATACGTCAGAAATCCTGACGCATCTGATGGCCCTGTTGCAGGGATTCCGCACAAATACGGAACTACGCGCAGGAATATGGGACCTTGGTGTAAAGGGACTGGGTCTTCCTACCACCTTAGGACCCACGAACATAGGACCGACTAGCTATAGTGTCTCACTTGCTCTCCTACTCACTCACTGAGAAACAAATGATTAGACACCCGAGAACACAACACTTCCAGATCTCTCAGGAATCGCGGTAACAAGACACACCCTTTCGTTCGCACTCTTGTACTTGTCCACAATAAGATATGACAGAGACACAAAACAGTTTAAAATAACTGCCCTAACATGCAGTATATGTGCCATGACAAGCAGGAAAATGCATAGTACAAATATAGTCAGAATAGCAGCTAGTCCATATATCATGAAGGGAGATGTCATCATAGAAAGACAATGGAGAAAAGACTATAGTGCTTAACCTCACTCCCTTGCTAAGAAGACGTATTATTATATAATAGAAGATCTCTGGGCTTTGTCAGCAGACCCCATACCTTAGATGGTAGATCTACATCATAGGTGCTGTCTGGCTCTTCTCCCTGGAAAGGTCCCTCTGCAAGTGTGTGCCACCTATTTGTGTACCTCACTAAAAACCAAAGTACGTTGTCCAAACAACAGCTGCATCGGTATGTTTTGTCTAAGGGCTAAGGCCTTGCCAGAACAAAATAACAAGGGGCATTGCACCTAATGTTCAGTCAAAATCCCAGGAACATGCAGAGTGTGAACACAGCGATGAGTTCTCATGTGAAAGCAACCATAGAAAATATTGCAAAAAATAAAAACATGTAGTAACGTGCGCAAAGCAGCAGGCAAGCTGCAACATGCTCATGCTAAGTTAGTGAAAACGACAATGTCTCTATGGGCCACGTGATAGCCCAAAAGTCAAGCATTGCTGGAGTCGTGCCGCAAGCACGACGCAACTCCAGCAATGCATGTTGAGGCCTATACTTATTGTACTGCGTCACTCCTTACGCCTGCTTCAGGCGGGCGTAAGGTTTTGACGCAGTGGCGTCCCAGAAGTGGCACAGTGAAATCTTGTAGATTTCACTGCATCACTTTTACGAGGATTTCCTGCTTGGGAACGCCCACCCTGCATACATTATTCCTGACACAGGTATAATGTCACGCAGGGTTTTACAACGTGACGCATCTCCCTAGATGCGTCACATTGTAAGTTTGCTGCATTGTTTACGCCGCTGCTGCATCACAAAAGTGACGCAACGAAGGACAAAAGTGTTGCAAGGGGCTTGTAAATCTGCCCCAGAGTGTTGATAGAGTGCTTCAGTCAAGTAAGGCCACTACTTGAAGGAAATGTAAAACAAAAGACCTGTTTCACAAAGGTAAATTTGATTGTAAACATACAGGCACATACCAGGAATTCACCAAGGGGTTTGTGATAGGGCTAAATGGTACTACTACCTAGTCGCGGCTGGTACAAGTAGGAGTTGTGGGACGGGTGAGGGGGAAGTCGACAGATGACAGAAATAGGGAAAATAAAATAAATAAATAAATAAAACCACTTACCTTGAGCTCGCCTCATTGCTGAATCGGTGATGAGGCGAGCGCAAGGTAAGTTGTTTGATTTATCTATTTATTTTCCCTATCCCGTCGTATGTTGACTTCACCCACCCCCCACCCCCGCTCAGCCTGCCCCCGCCCCACCACCCCACAGCTCTTACCTGTCCCGGCTGCGCCTGCTACTACTACTTTGGATTTCTATTCCACGAGGTGGGAAATGTGATGTCCAAGGCATGTCCAAGACACTATGCTCTGAAACAATGCTTGTCCTCATGTAAAGCGCTCTGATACCTCCGGGTCTAGCCAGCGCTATATAAAACTTTTCAAATAAAAAATAAATAAAATAAATGGTTTATCTTGCAAGTTTGGGATTGCCTACAAACATGTATGTTTCTAGACATTTCCCTACTTCGATCTGACCCCTTTGCACCAGAAATAGTCAGAATTTTACTCTAAGAGTTGAAGTAGCTCCCCTTACAGGAAGTGTAAGTGGTACAGTAACCCCAGATCTGGTAAGGGTGCAGTGGAAGAGCTTTCTCCACAGGAAAAAGTGTACATCTGCACACTGGGCTCCATTACCGCTGTGCGGACTTTGGTGATAAGAGTGGAAATACTACTCCATGCGATAGGCTCCCTGGCATTTCCAGTAGTATGCCTGGTAACACTTCTGGCACATCTTTCCAGCTGTACTCCTGGAAATGTTGGTGATTAGGAAATAAATATGAAATATAAAAATATGTTCAGTTGGAGGAGTAAATCTCTGCCTCTCTTTTTGCATTTTTTTTGCGTGTGGAAGGGATTGACAATTAGTATTTCTAGAGTGATGGAGAGAACAGTAACATTATACCGTAGCATTACACAGAAGCATGATATCCCTATGATCACATTTACAGAAGAATACCTATTCATCCGTAAACCATGAAAGAAGTAAGAACAATGTTATATCTCAATGCTGATCAGATACATTGTGTTAGAGAAGGTAATAAAGAACATAAATTGTACTTTATAGAAATAAGAAGAAATGAAGAACATGATTATGGAAGAAATAAAGGAGAGATAATATGCCAAAATGTGCAGAGTAACTAAAATGACTTGTTTTAAAGTATGTAGAGTCTAATAGTCTGCATTTGCTGTGGAAAAATACCTAATAGGTGTGTTTCAGGTTACTTGTGAAGATGTTGACAAGGAAGATTCGATGTTTTTGTGCATTACCGCGCAATGAATGTTTAACTGTTATCTTGATGAAACTTTCTCTAGACAGACCTAAAGATGTACTCTGGAATTTTGCCACCAGTATTCTGTTAGAACCCATGGTAGGTAGATCATCAGCATGTAGGGACTGAGTCAACCTACTACCTCGGTATCCATGAGCCCAAGTCCAACTAGCTATAGTGCCTCCCTTGCCCTCCTAACCATACCAGAGAAATGAGTGAATTGGCAACCCAGAACACAACACTCTCAACCCTCTCATGGATCTCGGTAACAGGACTCGCCCTTTCCCTCTCTCACTTGTAGAATAAAATAAACAAGAGACACAAAGGAACTTTAGAATATTTATTAAACTATTGTGCTCTGAAATGCAGTATACATGCCACAATTAGAAAACAAATGCATGCAAAGAATATTGTTAGCATGGTCAATAATCCATATAGCATGAAAAGTGTTGTCATTCTATGAGACAGAATAACTCCGCTGCGAGTAAAGCTAAATTATTATATGAAAGATCTCTGGGATTATCAGCAGACCCCGCACATTAGCCTACACAGATGAACGCTCTACATCTCATCGGACACAGTGTTCTTGTCTCAGAATTCTCGTTCCTTGTGTGTGTGGCTCATGTACGATATGCTAGGACATGTGTGCACATAAACAACAGCTGCAATCTTGTATTATGTCTATGTGCTAGTGCCTGGGCATAAATAATAACAAGGGACATTGTTGTTTGACCTTGTCAGTGGTACTGAGACTAAATCTCAGGAAAAGAGCAGTATGCGAAAACATATGCAGGTTCCGTGTGAAAGTACAATGTGGCACAAAAGCAAACGTGTTTATATAGTAACGTGTGCAAAGGAAACTGAGGCCTTCTACTAGCACTGGGAAAACGACATTGGTCAATGCATAAAACCCTTGTCAGATCCACTCACAACCTGTTACTCATACAGAGAAATGTGACGTGAAACAGATGTTTGCAGCCGAACAATGCTACACAGCACTCTTGCTGACAAAAGATGCCAGGTTTCTACTCTGAAGTTCGAAGCATTGCAAATAATTGTGCAGACAAACATATATATCCAGATGTTTCTCGCTGTGATTTGCTGGTGAATTTTGTTGCGAGCCTGCTTTACAGAAATGGATGTACAAAGGGAATGCATATTTATTATTAATGAAAGAAGCACAGTGAGCTCCTGTGGCAGAGTCAATGCAAAATGGCAACTGCATCTCATCACATGATTAGGCAGTAATAACCCATATCACTATTGTAGTCAGCATGCCTCCCATGACAAGTAGCCCATTTGTATTGTGATCCAGCCCATTACTTTAACTTATAAATATATGTATGAAGTAGACTAAAAGACTGTCATGCAATTATTCTGTCAAAGCCCTTCGAAGAGTTTTTTCTGCTTAGCATAAAAGTTAACTATGATGTCTAACAATAACATTTTCCATTTCACTTGAAGTCATTGGGGTTATTTATAGCCAAAGTAATAAACGTTACATTTTTTTATATTATTGTGGCTTGTAGAGAAGCAAGCCAAATGCACAGAATTCATTTCTGTAGCAATAAGTAAAATGCGCTTAAGATTATTACCGTGCCACATTGTGATTGGAGTGCTGCAAAACACCTTCACTTTTCAGTGAAATAGCAAAGAATTCCGAGGTACACAACTGAAGCATGACTCAGTATTTTATTTCTGGTTCTTCTGAATATAAGGAAATACGTGACAAACATTTATACGCGAAACAAACAATTAAGATCTCTCAGGCACCAATATACAATAAAAAAGCAAAAATAATATGAAAGTGTTTACGAACAAGAGGTATGTGAACTCAATTAACTCATTCTCCAATTTCTTTAGAAAGTCTAATTTACAACATGATCCTACTATTTATCAATACATGGGCAATAACAAAATACCAACCATAAATTATTTGACTACTATTCAATCAGCAAAGCACTACATACCACGAGTTCTTATTCATAGTACACAGAAAATAATTAATACTCCCCTGCAAAATTAGGTATCGACATTGAGGGCACCCTGATCTATAAAAACACAAAAATATTTCGCAACACCCAAATTCAATGGTGCTAGTTTCACTTTAACCAAGCAACTTAACAATCCTTCTCATAGAGTATGCCGCAGACAGCTGATTCACATTTGAAATAAAAATTGATAGCATACACCTTTTACCTACCCCATCAATTACAACACATTAAGGGGCATATTTTCAAGGAACTATAGCCGAGTTAACAGCACTTTATCCCAGCCAAAGTCGTGATAAATTCATCGCCCCATTCACAAGCTGGTGCAAACAGCCAATATCACCAGTTACCCTGCGATAGCAGCTGCAAAAAACATCGCCACAGATGACCCCGGCAACTAACGCTAATGATGTGCAGAGTAGGCGTTCCCGTGCAAAAATCCGCGACAACACCACAACGCAACATTCTCAACGACCAGCCAGATCTGCGATAAGAACACAAAATATGCAATAAGGCGTGTTAGCAGCAGGAAATTAACACCTGCTCTGACCTGGTGCAAAGTCGGACGACAACCTGCACCAGAAAAGGGAGCCCAGCCCACAGCCACACCTGAAGAACAACAGATGCCATGGAGCTACTCATCATGCAGCTCGGAGCCCCAACAGGGCCACAACACCCACCGCCACCACACCCAGGTCCGCCACCCCCCCAGACCCCCTCCACCCCCCCGGACCACCACGGAGGCAGCGCAGACAAAGACAGCGGACCTTCAGGAAACGCACCAGCCTCACAGACTTGACACCAGAGAATGTCATTGCCCACTACAGACTCAAAAGGTCAACCATCCTCCGCCTCCTGACCATCATTGACCACAGGCTGACGGTATCAACACAGCGGACAACCAACATCCCACCTCAGACAAAGCTGCTGGCCGTGCTGCACCTGTTGGCCTCTGGGACATTCCAACCAACAACTGCCAGAGTCGGAGGAGTCTCACAGCCAGCCCTATCCAAGTTCCTCACACCTGTCCTGGATGCCATCACCAGCTTGGTACCCCAGTACCTATACTTCCCCCACACTGCGCAGGAACAACTGGAGACCAAGCAAGGCTTCTACGCAATAGCAGGCTTCCTGCACGTGTTGGGGGCAATTGACTGCACACATGTCCTACCTGTGCCCCCTGCCGACACTGCACACAATTACCGCAACAGAAAGTACACGCATTCCATCAATGTGCAGGCAACAGTCGACCACCGGGGACTCTTCACCAATGTCGTCGCAAACTACCCAGGCAGTGTGCATGATTCATACATCTTCCGACAGTCCATCATCAACCGGCGTTTCCAGGATGGCACCTATGGAAATGCAGTGCTCGTTGGTAAGTACCAAATGAACACACCACACACCTCAAATCCACAATCATGCAACTCACAACCCTGGGAATGCACACGTTACAAACACACATACAACATGCCCACCCACCAGACACGACTGCACAACGTACTGCAGAAACCTGGGCTAGCCATGTACATGAGCCATCACTGGCATGGCACCTCAGCCACACAATAGCAGTATGCGGGGAGAGGTGGGAAGCAGGCATGTGCGAAGGAGGCAAGTGACCCATGAATGAGAATGCACACAATGCCAAGTAGTGCTGGACAGACTGCAGTATGCAGACCACAGACATATCCATGTCGACATATACTGCTGGTGGTGGTAGTGTTGTGGACAGTGGACGCAACCATGTCACCCCAGCCAGTGGGGAAGGTCTCGGCAATGTAGCCTGTGACGTCCCCCTCTGCAAGCGTGTGCAGAGTGGGCTGGCCTGGCGTACGCCAGGCCAGCGTAGGGGTGTGAATAAAAAGCACGTAGCTCTGGGCGTGGTTCTCTTCCGGAATGCCCAACGTGTCTGCCAGGGCGGCGCCTCCCACCCCGCCACGAGGCCGACACCGTCACTGAGAGCGGTGTCGCCGTGATCCTGTGCGTCCGCCGCAGCCCGGGCTGCTGGACCCCGAACCAGTCCCTTCCGGCCGTGCGCATCCAGGCCTCACTGCTTACCTGCCGACACCGGCGTGTCCCCAAGAGGGCCCACCACGTGCCTGCGCTCTCACCAAGCCAGAGGCCCTCGAGCTTGGCAGCCTCCTCAGACCACCACGGCCTCTGCGGGCAAGGCTCGCAGTACTCCTCTGTCGTTGACGTACTCCACCGGCCTACACAGCGGACAAGTAGGCCACACATTTGGAACTGAGTCTTGATTACACAATGGCAGAGTACACATGTTAATGCAGAGTCTAACTCAGTATACTCCCTTCGCGGTGGTGCCACCAACTCTGTGCATAGCATTCCGACCACACGTGTCTGTGGGCCCTTGCTGAGCGCTGCCTCTGGCCTACACTGCGGTCGAGTAGGACACACAATTGGAACGGGGTCTGGAGTTGTCAATTGCAGACTTCATGTCATTGTACAGGCCTCATCGCAGACTGCATCCCCTTCCGGCTCTGGTGCCACTCACTCTGTGCCACGGGAGTCATGGACACTCTCTGGTGGAACTCTGGTTGCGTCAGAGTCTATGGCCTGGGGGTCGACTCCATCATCATGTAGCTGATACTGACATCGTGGGGAAAAGGAGACTGTAGCATTCAACTCCTCCATATTGCCTGTTCCTGCTTGCTTCTGCCCCCTGCACCATGCCCTGGATGGACACCTTCCACTGTCCCCCGTAACACTCTGCAACACCCTCCTTGGACATCAATGTGCGCCCACTCAGCTCACCTGGCCCTACCTCAGTGCATCGCAAGTCACCGTCCCGTGGCGGTGTGCCTGTGCCGGCCGCTGTGCATCCGGGGCCACAGACTCTGTGCAGCTCATGTCTTGGAACCTTGCTGTTTGTGCTTTGAACTTCTGATTGTCTGATCACTGTTGTAGTTGTTGCCAGCACCAACCAACCCCTGAGGGGTGGCGTACACTACCCAACTCCCATCCAGCACAGGCGTCACTGGACGTGTGGCCCTGGCAATAAAAGGTGCCGGGCGCACGTGCCCGTAGCCAGTTCCACGGATAATCTCAGTGTGTCCGTGTGGTCATTATGTATGCATGTGGGCCCCGGGCCATACCACATTACGTTGTGCCATGTACAGCGGGCGCAACCTAGTCACCTCAGGCAGTGGGGTAGACCTGGGACATGTGGCTGTGTCAGACCCCCCTCTGAGCGAGAGGGAGTGGACCTGCGTATGGCAGTACGGTGTAGGGGTGTGGTCATTCCACAGGTGGCTCTGGGCGAGGTTAAGTTTAGGCCTTACCAGGGAAGTAACTAATGCGTGTGTCTCAGGTGTAGTGTCGGCGCCACACGTCACGCAAAATTCAATGTTGCCATGTAGCATGCGCCCGGAGTACGGGCTCGGCCAAGGGGTAGATGAGGGTGCGCAGGCCCGCTGGGGGTCAGGGATCAGACATGCCAACTGTTGTGTGTGTCGCTATTTCCGCAGCATAAGCCAAAGGTCTACCCTCGGCCGCATGGCGAGTTCAGCCAGGCATGAACTCTACTTCTGTGTCCGCCCTGTCTTTACCATTGCCCTACACACACGTGTCCGTCCACCTTCAGTGCAGGACATCACTGAGTCATCGCCAGGCTTGTGGACATGCGCAGACAGGCATGACAATAGTGTGCCGTAGGGGTGCAAGTGATGCAACCGCGCTGCGCACTCTTGTGAATATGCTCGGGGAAGGGAGAAGCGGCATTGAGGCTACGTATTCCACATTGATGCCGCTCATTTGCAACAAGCAGTACATGTCATGCAGGAATCACAAAGTCACACATATCACACACCAATGAACCAGTGAGCCTTCCAACACATCATGCCGAACCAACTATTGACTCATGTCTCTCTGCACTGTCACAGGTGACCAAGGATATGCACTCTGCGCTTGGAAGATGACACCCCTCCGAGCCCCGAACACACAGGCCCAGAGGCAGTACAATGCGGCCCACAAACGCACCAGGGGCATTGTGGAACGCACATTTGGCGTGTTGAAGTCACGTTTCAGGTGCCTGGACGTCACAGGTGGAAGGCTCTTGTACAGCCCAGACATCATGTGCAAGATGATCGTTGCATGTTGTGTGTTGCACAACATATGTGTACGCAGCAGGGCACCATGGATACATGTGCCAGATGCACCGTACAATGATGATGGGGATGAGGCAGGTGGACCACAGCCCACTGCAGCCGCAGCAGGAATAGCCCGCAGGAACACCATCATTGACAATTTCTTCACATGAGCACGTCACATTGTGGCAGTCCTTGGCAGCATTGGGACAGTACATAATGACCACAGGCAAAGCATGTGCAAATAAATGCATTCGAAGTACAGTATCCCTGAGTGCATGTCTCTCATCTGTACAGGCACATCACTCAGACAAGTGTGAGTGTGAGTGCGACATGTATTGCTGACATTTTTGTGATTTTTTCATGTGTGGTGGGTGTGTCACCTCTGTGCAGAGAGGCTGTTTAGGGTGTCACGTGTTCGAACTGCCAGTTCTGTGTGTTGCAGTTAGTAGGGAATCCCACTCTTCTGCGTTTCACATGTGTCCAGATTCATTCCATTTTGGCTGCCATTTGGGTCCTGCAGGTGACAACAGGGCTCCTTCTGGGCTCAGATATGTACCACCATGATGCAGGGATGCCCCCTGTGACTCAAGTCCCACAACATGGGAAACATGTACGTATGCGGGAGTCACTGCCCCTACATTCGTCCACGCTCTCGTGATTTGTTGCTCATGGTCATGACACGTCTGTGTGCAGGAGGGGTTGCTTGTCCCTCTGCAATGTGAGGGGGAGATGCGGTTTCACTGTGTGTTACATGCATGTTTCAGCATTTGCGCAGTTTACATGCGGGCTGCATGTCAATGTACATTGTGACTGTGGGGAGATGCCTATTTGATGCGGGACGATGCTCATTTGTTCTACGTCACGGATGTGGGGTTGTGCTCATACATTGTCATCTCACCGTTTTTTGTCTCTGCTTTTATTGTGCATTTCCACGCAGGACGCGTGTGTATTGCAAGCCTCTCACTGGTTATCGCTGATTTTTGTATCGCGATTGGCCTCATCGCTACTATTTTCGCGTTCGTGTTTCGTATTTTTTCTGCGTCGCGTTAGTTTTAACATGTTCATTTTACGCGTTATCTTGTGTCTATCGCATGGTGCCGCCGTGTTGTGAATACCACGTTAACAAGGAGTTATTTTCCCTCGATGGACTGCGATGTGAAGGGTTGCGTTAAGCTACACTTGCGGTAGTTATCACACGTTCTTGTGAATATGCCCCTAAGATTTACTAATCGTCTTCTCCTTACTTCAAAAACAATGAAGATAAAATTAACCATTTCTTTGTTACTTTGAAGACAATTGTATTGGTTGCCTGCACGACTCAGGGAACAGATGCCAGGACAGGTTTCGCAATCTATAGTGGAATATCTGCCAAAATCACCATTAACAACAAAGCCAGTAAACAATGGTGCTGAAAGGTACTATTTCTACTATAAAACCACACTAGGAAAACACCAGCCTAATCTATTTAGTTGCGACTCCTCCGCTATGGCGGAGGAGGGTCGCCCCACTCATTTTAGGCAGTGTAAAGTATGAAATATAAAATGATAATATATTTAAGTTATTATCATTTTATGCTTTGTGCTGCTTTCCAGGTGGGCGGGTGGGCGGGGCTGTACTGCTCTCAGATCAGGGCAGGGAAGGAGTGGTTTGCCAACTCCTAAGTGCACCATGACTGTTTGGTCAGCCATCTCGGGCCACCCAAAACAGTCATGGGCATTTTCGCTGTTCTCCATGCAGGCTGCATTACAGCCTGCGTGGAGAACATGCCCACCCCTGCAGGCCCTGGCTGAGTGCCATGTCACAGCGCTCAGACCAATCACAATGCTGCATTGCAGCATTTTGATTGGTCAGGGGAGCCTGGCTGTGCTTCCTGTTCGTTGAGGCGGATGCAGGAGAACAGGAGCAGGGACGCGGGACCCGGTGGCAAGGTAAGTAATTTTTTTGTTGTTAATATTGCGCACAATCCCTTAGTGCTACTCCCCCAGACGCCCGCTCCACCACCCACGATCCATTGCCGGCTGGCACTGCACCAATTCATAGGTCCTCCAAAAAGAACACAGGTATCAGGTTTTCATCAATAGCACTAACACACACTCTAAAACAGAAACATTAAAAACAAACGGAACACATGAAAAAACACTTTCTAATGAAGTCCATCTCTTTCAAAATATGCAAGGCCTATAATATTTATAATCCATAGCCTACAGACTAATTTAAATGAAACCAAAATTGCCAACAAATTACTACAAATCCATACAAAAAAAATAATACTATATTCTAAGGAAAAAATAAAATAGCACCATTCACCAATTCCCCATGACTTTTTTAAATCCCAGTATGGAAATAAAAAATTATCTACCACTTAAACTATGAACTGAATAGAAAAAACAAATAGAAAACCAAGCACATAGGGGCTTATTGACAAAAGCACTTTGGAGTATGTACAGCAGTATGCCTGTATGTTAGACATGTCAGCCTTAGGGTGATCTTCCCCCAAACCTTTAGCCTGCTTGTTTCCAATTTAGCTGAATTCGTTTTTGTTGGCCTCAGGCCTCTATGCACTTTACCACTGCTAAACAGTGCTAAAGTGCTTGTGCTCACTCCCCTAAACATGGTTTGATTGGCATATACGTAATTGGCATGTTGAACTTACTTGTAAGTTCTTTGTAGCGTGGTATACCACATACCAGGGCCTGCAATTTAAATGCTACCAGTGGTCCTGCAGCACTTATTGTGCCACCCACCTAAGTAGCACTCTAAAACGTGTCTCAGGCCTGCCATTGCAACCTGAAGACAGTGTCCCACTGCCAAGTCTTAACCTCTCCTCTTCTTACATATAAGTTACCCCTAAGGTAGGCCCTAGGTAGCCCATAGGGCAGGGTGCTGGAAATTAAAAGGTAGGACACGTACTTTTAAGTCTTACCTGTCCTGCTAGTGAAAAACTTCTAAATTAGGTTTTTCACTATTGTGAGGCCCACTCCTCTCATAGGCTAACATTAGGGATTCCTTATTATGTTTAATACGCTGCAAGTCCTAATTGAGAGGGAGTACAATAGTACAGTAGAAAGTTGTCATTTTTCTTCCCTTAGCCCAGCCTGTCTCTAATTGCATGCCTGGGCTGGGTGACAACTGGGCCTTCTGCATTACCTCTAGACAGCCACACACAATGGGAGTTTATGTGTGATTTAATTGGCCATGCTGGGGGGATGGGAGGGAGAGGCTCGGCACAGCGTCACACTTACACTGAATAGGCTGTGTCCTGTCCCCACACAAAGGGAGCCAGGGCAGGAAAGGAGGACCTCTGTGCACTTCAAAGACTCCTTTGATGTCTCCCCCACTTAAAAGGCACCACTGGGTATAAGAACTGGACCTTAGACCCTACCACTTCAGCACATTTCTGGACCGGTAGATACTCTGCCAGCAAGTAAGGACTGCTGTGCTGCGGGAAGACTGCCACTCTGCTGGACTACTGCTCTTGAAGAACTGCTGCCTTGCTGTGCTGACCTACTGCCTGCTGCCCTCCTTGCTTGAGTGAGAAGGTCTGAACCCGCATCACTTGTCCCCAGAGCCCAAAGTGACTCCAAGGGCTAGTTGGCTGGCCTCCTGATTTGAAGTCTCAGGAGCATAAAATATTTCAAACCATCCTGCTTCTGCACATGGACTCTGCCATCTGTGAGTCTGCTCACCAAGTGGTGCCAACCCAGTCCCGGACCCTTGGAAGTAGGCCTACGGTAATTGCTTCAGCAGAACCAATGCATCAATGTCGCTGCAGAGAAAAGAACCGCAGCATTACCATCACTGAGTGGGTCAGCACTGACGGATCGCCACCCCTGCGCAGATCAGAACCATTGCCCTTGTCGCATGGACCAGAACTGGTGCATCATTGCTGTTGCATTGCTCAGAGACACCGATTTGCCTTCGGGACCATCACTGTGCGACGCTCTACTTAAATTAAGGTCCTCGCATCCCCATCGACAACAGCCTTGACAACGATGCTGAAACTCCACATCGCAGCAACCCGCTTACTCATTTGAGATGTCATCAGTGATGTCACTGACCATGTCATAAGTGATGTAATATGTGAGGTCATAAGCAGTGCATTGCGGGGGTGTGAGTTATAATTAGCGGACGCGCTAGAGGACATTGATCGGGTATTTAGAATAAGGGAAGGAGCGCCTGGATAAGGGCTCCTGACTTACTTTTATACGGATTGCACTGCATTGATTAACTGCTATTATATTTTAAACGTGGTATCCAGTTTTAATTGGTTTTAACTTCGTCTTCATCTTTTTAAACAAAAAAGAAAATCCTATTGCATAGTGGCCCACACTCACCTATTAATCATTGCACTCGCACCAGGTCTGTGTCTTCCCCGGTCCACCACGGAGTGTTCCGATTGAGTGGAGGGAAGGCTGACACAAACCGGAAGTGCTGCAACTGTGATTGGGACGGTTAGCGGTCTAGCTGATACAACCGCTACCATAAAAACCCGATGCCCGCCTCGACGCGCAGCGGACGCGCTAGAGGACATTGATCGGGTATTTAGAATAAGGGAAGGAGCGCCTGGATAAGGGCTCCTGACTTACTTTTATACGGATTGCACTGCATTGATTAACTGCTATTATATTTTAAACGTGGTATCCAGTTTTAATTGGTTTTAACTTCGTCTTCATCTTTTAAAACAAAAAAGAAAAATCCTATCGCATAGTGGCCCACACTCACCTATTAATCATTGCACTCGCACCAGGTCTGTGTCTTCCCCGGTCCACCATGGAGTGTTCCGATTGAGTGGAGGGAAGGCTGACACAAACCGGAAGTGCTGCAACTGTGATTGGGACGGTTAGCGGTCTAGCTGATACAACCGCTACCATAAAAACCCGATGCCCGCCTCGACGCGCAGCGGACACGCGCAGCGGGTGCGCCGCTGGCGCGCCGAAGGCGCGCCAAAGGCAAGCCCGTCTGCGCTCATGCGCGCAAGATCGGGCACAGGGCCCAGTCCCCCTGCACCTACGCTCTCAGCCCCCCTCCAATACTCCAGAGAAAAACTATTTCTTATAAGGCAAACTTCAAAGCAACTATGCTCCCACCCCATTTCCACTGAGAAACTACAAGATAAGTGCACTCACTGCCTATATGAATTCCCATCAAAGACAACCCAACAGGTGGCAGGGAAGGTGTTTAACATGGCTCTGCTGAACTGCAGATCCTTACCAAAACACACATTGGAAATTTTCATGCTTCTACAGGACACAGATCTTGATGTTCTGTTTCTTACAGAGACATGGCTATCCCCAAGTTCAGATTCCGACGTGGTGCAGGCCCTCCCCCCTGGCTACCTGATCCAGCGTCTGGATAGAACAAGTGGCAAGGGTGGTGGGATAGCAATTATATATAAAGACCACCTAATCTGCCGCATCTTGGATAGCCCTCTCCTAGATTGTGAAAACGCTCATTTTTCCATTGAATTTTCCCCCGCAAATTCTTTTGTTGGCATCCTCCTATACCGTCCCCCAGGAGTACAGGGACAATTCTGCAGTTCGCTATTAGAAACTGTCCTCTCTCTGGCTAGTGTCTCATCCAATTTTAACCTCCTTGGAGATTTAAATCTTCATTTTGATAATCCATCGGATAAAGTGGCTGACGAATTAGATCTGGATCTCGCAGCCTACCAACTCCACCTAAAGATTCACCAAGCTACACACATGAAAGGTCATCTTTTGGACCCTATTTTTTCAAATATAACAGAACTAAAAGGGAGGGAACCTATCCCCGTCCCCTGGTCAGATCACTTCTTAGTTCCGTTTCTGTGGTACCCACCTACCTCTGACCCTCACACACCAGCTTTACGTACCCAAGCCCGGCAATGGTCCAAACTGGTTACAGAGGACTGGACCCGTGTACTCGAATCTACTAAACCCATATATGATTCCGACCCATCAGTAGCAAACAGAAAGTTCTCTGCATGGATCGAGAATGCATTAGACACAGTATTACCCAAAAAAACCCTATTAAAAAAAGGTGGACCCAACAAATCCCCTTGGTTTACTTTGGAACTTCGCAAATTAAAACAACAATGCAAGAAACTAGAAAGAGCATGGAGGAAAGACTTTGCCAGTGAGAAAAAAGCCGAATATAGATCATCTATTACATCCTATAAAGTGGCATTAAAAACAACACAGGCTGCCTATTACGAAGAAAAAATTCGATCCTCTTCTAATTCCTCTAGAGAAACATTTCGTATTGTTAAAAAACTCCTGAAAGTTCCGGATCCACCTTCAGCCCCTGACCCTTTTGGCCACCGATGTGACGAACTAGCAGAATTCTTCTCCACCAAAATTCAAAATATTTTAAAACACTTCCCACTTAACACCAAGGAACACTGTTCTGAGCCTCACAACTCAGAACCTCAGAGTAGTGCTCATTGTCTAAATTCCTATGCCCCTCTGACAGAGGAACTTCTCTCCCCTATCCTAGACTCGGTCAAGAGTGGGTCTCCGCTCGACCCGGCCCCATTTAACATACTAAAGTCAGCAACACCCATCATTAACTCCCCCATCACTAATTTAATTAATGCCTCCTTAACATTGGGCAGAGTTCCCCTGGACTGGAAAAAGGCCATGGTAAGGGCACTCTTGAAGAAACCCCATCTGGATCCCACAGAGATGAGCAACTATCGTCCCATCTCCCTATTACCTGGAATTAGCAAGGTGGCAGAGAAATATGTAAACCGTCAACTCTCTGCTCACCTTGAGTCCGCTGGACTTCTCCACGCCTCCCAGACGGGCTTCCGCCCTGGCCAGGGCACGGAGACTGCAATGATAGCGGTGGTAGAGGAGGCTAGAAGGATTCTTGACTCGGGGGGATCCGCTGCCATTATCCTCTTGGACCTAAGTGCAGCCTTCGATACGGTAAACCATTGCACTCTGGTACACCGCCTCAAAAAAGTAGGAGTGACAGGACCGGCTTTAGCCTGGCTGAAATCATTTCTGGAAAATAGAACCTTTCAAGTATTCGAAGATAACATCCGGTCCCAACCAGTACCACTCCACTGTGGGGTCCCCCAGGGCTCATCTTTGAGCCCTACACTTTTTAATGTGTACATGTCCCCATTGGCAGAAATTGTAACTCCATTTGGAATTAAAATGGTTACCTACGCAGATGACACCCAATTAATTGTAACTTTGAATCAGGTGGAACAGTCCTCGGTGGACTTATGCTCCTGTCTCAAAGAAGTTACTCATTGGATGAACAGAGCACACCTCAAACTTAACGGCGAAAAAACAGAGCTCTTATTGCTGGGCGATCAATCAATATTCCACCCCAATACTATGTGGCCGACCTGCATGGGACTAGCACCTTTGCCAAAAAAGAGATAAAGAGCCTGGGTATCTGGCTTGACCAGGACCTTACTTTCAGAACACAAGCTAGGAAAACCGCCGCTGTTTGTTATGGTCTGCTCCGAACCTCGAGAAAAATACTGCCTCTTTTACCCGGCCCCTCTAGAAAGCTCCTAATTCAGGCGCTTATTCTATCCAGATTAGATTACGGTAATGCCCTCTATTTAGGAGCTCCCAAATCAGTTACCACTAAGCTACAGGTGGTTCAGAATTCGGCAGCAAGACTTCTCACGGGCACAAAAATCCGATGTTCTGCCAAACCTGCCTTGAGATCACTTCACTGGCTCCCGGTACAGGAAAGAATCAATTTTAAGGCCCTTTGCATTACGCACAAAATCTTTCAGGGCAAGGATCCTTCTATTCTAAAAAACCTGATTAAACCGTATAAAGCCAATAGAAATCTACGTTCTGATGATCTCTCCCTAGCCGACACCCCAAGAATCAAGAGGATACGGACGGGTGGCCGCCTCTTCTCCTACAATGCCTCCAAACTTTGGAATTCCCTTCCTCTCACTATTCGTAAGGAAACAAACCATTTGATATTTCGTAAACATTTGAAGACCTGGCTATTCCCGTAAACCCATCTGCCCTTTGGCCACCACCGCAGCGCTGGGATGCTTCCGGGTAGCCATGCGCTTTATAAAAATTTCTTTCATTTCAACTATAACTGCTAAATTTCTCTGGTTTTGTGTGTATGAAATCTGAGCCTAACTATAATGTCCCTGTAACCTTTGGTTTTTTCAGTGAATTTCTAAGGTTTTGTAAATGCTAATTCCTAATGATAACTTACCTGTAACCTTTGGTTTTTTCAGTGAAGTTCTATGGTTTTTTAAGTAGAAATGGCGTTTGCAGAATGGTGTGGAAAGGGGGTAGGGACTCTGATCAGCTCTAAGGAATCCCGCTGTGCAGGACTTACAGAAAGTACCAGGAGGGCTTCTTGGTCCCCAAGGTCCCTTAGCATCCAAGAGAACTTCATTCCTCAACCAGTAGTGTGCCAGGAGATGTGTTTGCACAGTGGTACAGAAAGGGTGTGTGGCCTCTGAAGACCTCTTAGCAAACTGACTGTGTGGGACTTGCTTGAGGTAACAGAAGGGGAAGTGTGCCCCCAACGACCCTCGATAGCCAAGGGGACGTCATCCCCTAACTAGTATTGTGCCAGGAGGCATGTTTGCAGAGTGGTGGAGAAAGGACATTCTTGATGATTGCACAGGTAGTGCCTGTATGATTCTATGAGTGCAATTGCCAAGGACACACTGCGAATACCGGGTGTTTTTGACAAAGTATAAAACACATATATAGACACATCTTACATAAAGTTTCACTGTAGCTATTTAGTAAGCTACTGATTTAAATGTTCCCTTTGCATACATTTGTCGTAATAACTACATCAAAAATGCATTTTCCTTCTTCACAGCAACACCGAAGGTCGCAATGACATCAATGTTCACAAATGACAAAATGTAAAACAGATATTTAAACATATTTTAACCAAAGTTTGAGTCCAGCTGTTTAGTAAAATAATTGTTTAACTTTATTTTAACAACATATTTACCAAAAGCAACAATTAAAAAAATAACTTTCAACATCTGAACTCATGAATAGAACATAACTACAAAACACCCATAACAGAATCAAAAACTGCTCTAAAACTAATACAATGCACACTTTGTGAAAAGAACCACTCTAGAGAGATGAATAAAACATATCTATAACTGGCAATCAAGCAGAGGGAAGCTGGAGGACCATCTACATCAGTGGCACCAGCAAGAACAATTCCCAGAAAGAAAGTCCCTTCAGAGGTGCAGACTACTGCAACAGATATGGCTCCAGAGCTTTCAAGAATGGCCATGTATTGCATGGACTGTACTGGTGTTATAACTGCTAGTGAGCAGTGTGTTACAGCTATTCACAATGCTGCCAAAAATCATACATGGTATTTTTTCTCCCTTTTATATTTTTTTCACATTTCATAAGAGGAGTTCATAGTGAGCAGCAAAAAGGCAACGCAAAGCTGAAGGACACTCGACTTCAATAGCAGCACAACAACACCGAAGCAAAGAGTTAATTCTAAAGTCCAATTTCAACTTCAAGATTTGGCTCCACAGTTTTCACCAATGACATTATAGTGCACCGATTGTGGAGTTGTAGTGAATGCTGGAGAGCAGTCCATAACAGTTCTTCGCAATGCTGGAAAGAATAATAAATATTGATGTTTTTTTCTTATTTTTGACTCTTCATTAGCAGGCATTTTATTATATTACAAAATGGATATCTAACATCTATGCGTTGTTCATTTTATTATCTTCCAATTTATTGTAACACTACTTACATATAACTTGCCCTATAGACAAGTCAAACTGACCCTCTACAAATTAATACAAAGGTAACTTTTGCCAGTTATTAAAATATACTTTTTCACTTTTTAAATATAAATCAACAGACTGTGTTTAAATTTTCGAGTAATGCATCAACAACATATACAAACATACTCTGTTTTTTTACAGAACACTGTGTTAAATTTTGTAATCTCTTTTTTCAAACTATCAACTGTAATATATGTGTGTTGTTCTGCAATTCCTCCTCTTAACAACTCTTTTTCCCTAGAATCCTGCTCAGGACCAAAGAAACAAAACTGCACATCACCATAAACCTTTTCTACATCCGCCACACTGCCATGCAAAAGTGCTCTATTTATTTCTAGTAAACATAAAGAAGGATTTTTCACATAATACAGCCTCCTACCTAAAGTTCGCATTGTTGAGTGGTATAACTTATTTTGTGTTTTAAACTTCAACCTTGGAAAGATATGTAGGAAATTTCTTAATATATCTAAGGATTGCTGTCTAATACTAGAAACACTACTACAATTCTATTTGTATACAATACCCTGACTACGCCTTCCTTGTACCTCTTCCGCAATAACTTCTTCTACATTTCTAAGTACCATCACCTCTTTTGCCATAGGACTACATTCTTCATTTTAAACCCTCGTCCTCTTTAATCAATAGCATTAACTAATTTGTTATCCTAGAGATAGCTTTCTACGTTAAAGAAAGCCTCTGTACAAGAGGTATGTATCCATTGTCCACTAAAAACTGTACAACAGTTACTTCTATTCACTAATCTTTTCTTCTGGTTTTGTCTCCTCGTGCATAACACTATTTTGTCAAGGGTCTTCATTCTATTTAGAATCAAAATGAAAAGCTTCCTCTTCAAAGCAAAGGCCTTATCAACTTCTCTCACCTCATTCTACTTTCTGTTTCCCTGCATCTCTCCTTCTCCTACACTTTTTTTAATTTAACACAAAATTTACAAGGGTGTAACTACGCAGTCACAATAACATTTGCGCAAACCCTACGCAGCCATCTAAACACCCACATACAACCCATGCAGTCATTGAAATACTGAGGCACACACGTGCACTAATGAAACACTCAGGCTCTACTCATGCACTCATGCATGAGTAGAGACTGGGTGTTTCATCAGTGCATAAGTTTCACATATATCGTAATAAATAGAATCACTCATTAGTAGTACACAAAGTATAATCATTTAACTTAATATATCTTTAAGTCTCAGAAACGGTAATGAGACAGAATATCAAGGAAAACATTTTGACTCACCATAATATCGAGTGATAAAAATATTGTGGAATGGAAATATCGAGTGCAAGAATATCGTTGTCAAGAATATCAATTTGAAGGTAAGTAATGATTTTTAAAATATAGAAGTCATTAATATTGTTTGCAAAAATATAGTTGTTAAGAATATTGTTTTTTAATTATGTTTTTTGTATATATTTTAAATGTATATGACATAAGTTTTGTTTAATTATTGTTTATGTTTCTTACTATATTAGTTACATTTTTAGTAGTTATGAAATTTAATTTAATTACATTTTGTGTTTTTTAGTTCTGTAGTGGGTTGTGGGTTTATGGGTTATATGGTGGGAAGCAATTTAACTATAATAAATTAATAATTATTTTTTAATTAAAATTATTTATTTAATTGATAATTATGTTAAATGTGCAATTGTTTTGCTTTTTAGGTGTGGGTTGTAGGGTTATAGGGGAAAAGGGAGGAAGTAATGTATTTTTATTTATTTATAACTAATTGTTAATTAATAATAATTAATTAATTGATCATTAATTTTGTTAATTGTGTTATTATTTTTTTCAGGTGTGGGTTGTGGGGCTAAATGGGGAAAGGATGGGAAGGGTGGGAAGTAATTTATTTTTAATTTATTAATAATTAGTTGTTAATTAATATTAATTAATTAATTGATCATTAATTATGTTAATTGTGTAATTATTTTTTAGGTGTGGGTTGTGGGGTTTATAGGGGTAGAGGATGGGAAGTAATTTATTTTCAATAATTAATTGTTAATTAATATTAATTAATTAATTAATTAATAATTAATTATGGTAATTGGTTAATGCAATGTTTTTTAGGTTTGGTTTGTGGGGTTTATAGGGGTAAAGGGTGAGGAGTAAATTATTTTATTTTATTTATTAATTACTTGTGAAAAATCAATAAATATGTAATTGTAAATTAATAAATTTAATTGTCTTATTCATTTTTTTTTGTTTAATTTTAGGTTGGGGTTGTGGGGTTTATAGGGGTAAAGGGTGGGAAGTTAATTTTAAAGAATTTATATTTCGTTTTTCATAAATAATATATGTTTAATTGATAAATAATTATGTTAATTGTGCAATTTTTTTTTAAATTTAGATATAGGTTGTGGGTTTTGTAGGAGTATGGGGTGGGAGCTAAATTAATTTTACATTTTAATATTAAATATATTTGTATTTTTTATTCAACATACATTTGAATTTATTTACTTTTTTTAAAATTATTTTCATTTTGTTTAAGCTATTTTACTTGTTTTTAATGTTGCCCTGACCGGAGTGGGAATAGTAAATTTTTCCCCTATGCAATCCAACACTTTCCCTACTGTTGCACTGACTGGAGTGGGAATAGTAAATTTTAACCCTCCGCAATCCAACTCTTTCCCTACTGTTGCACTGACTGGAGTGGGAATAGTAAATTTTACCACTCCGCAATCCAACCCTTTCCCCACTGTTTCACTGACTGGAGTGGGAATAGTACATTTTACCCCTCCGCAATCCAACACTTTCCCTACTGTTGCACTGACTGGAGTGGGAATAGTAAATTTTACCCCTCCGCAACCCAACACTTTCCCTACTGTTGCACTGACTGGATTTGGAATATAATTTTTTATTTTGATAATCATAATATTTATTGTGTCAATTGCACTGGGAATAGATATTATCAGTGATGTCACTTGAGATATCATGAGTGATGTCACGGACCATGTCATGAGTGATGTAATATGTGAGGTCCTAAGCAGTGCATTGCGGGGGCGTAAGTTATAGTTAGCTCAGGTAACTATAACTGCTCATTTTCATTGGTTTTTGTGCATGTGAAATCTGAGCCTAAGTATAACATCCCTGTAACCCTTTGTTTTTGCAGTGAATATATTATATATATATATAAAATCGACCCCTCCTTGTAAGAGACCAGAGGACACAGCGGGGAGCTTTACGGGAGTTCCTTTATTAACAGCTTGTGTGGCATGATGCATTTTGGCTTGTATAAGCCTTCCTCAGATGCCGCAGCTTGACGAGGTTGCTCCAACCCCCTCCCTTATATTTCTGTGGCCCTCCCAATGGCGGAAGGTCAGCTGGCTCAACTAGATTAGTTGCAGCTGCAGTCTGGTGTTGTGGACTGCAGCTCCCAGAATGCAATGTTCCGGTGAATGTAAATTGTGGAGCCATAATAATGTCCTTCAATGGACGCTGCAATACCAAGTAAGGGTGGGGGTTTAATGTTGTGGCGAAACCCCGTTATTAAGTCCAGGACTCCCTCAAGTCCCCAACGTTCTGCCCCAACATGCAAAGTCAAACCGGGCCATGAAGCGGTGATACAGTGATCCCTCTTCCCCGTGAAGTCACGGGCTGTCGCTGACAGCGGCCACTTGCCTGGCCTGATCCTGAGGCGGTCCTGCGGTGTCCGATACCTCAGAGAAAACTTGCCATGATGCCAGTATACCACAGGACACTTGGAGAACGGGTCCTCTATATATATATAAATATATACACATATACATAAAATAATGGAGGTAGGGACTTACTACAAAAGGGTAAGTTACTACAAAAGTGCAAGTAAATATAAAAGTGCAGTTTGTGAATACCGAAAAGTAGTAAACTTACCTAAAAGTTAATCGGGACCTTAGTTTTTTGTAACAAGTAGGACATGTTTACTGGCCTTGGCAGAATTCTTCTGTGGAGAGTCTTCCTGCCCCGTACAGCTCAGCTAACTCTGACAGATCTCTCGGGAGTGGGTCCTTTCCCATTAGGTCCCTGTTCCTCCCCTTGGGGTCAGATTCCTTTGGGACTGAGGGAACCTTTGAGGCTGGTTTCCCAGGCATCTTGCACCTACTCTTGGTTGTGGGGGCTTTGACCACTGTTTCAGACTCCAGGCTTACCGCATTCTCCTGTTGTGCTAAATGGGCCTTGCGCCACACACACCCACGGAGACCCAGCATTGCTGGATGGGTCTTCCTTTCTACCTCAGACCTAGCAGAGGCTACTAGGCCATTTTGCGAGAAACTCTCTACTAGGATGACAGTGATCACAGATACCTGCTTCAGGTCCATAACCCCTCCCACTCAAACTTAGCTATTGCTAAGGGATGGAACTTCACCTGATTGTCAGCATTGACCACTTTATGGAGGACAGTCAGGATAATTTAACCCTGGAAACCAGCCCATCCACCACAGTGGTCATGCTGGCTCCTGTATTCCTCAGAGCTTCTACTTTAGTAGTGTTTATGTTAGGCCATTGCCTGTACTTCACCATGCTGGGAGGTAAGGCAGCCAGGGATTCAACATCCACGGAGATTAAAGTGGCTTCAATGTAAGCCCTGGTTTCAACTAGGCAAAGTTCTACCAAATATTCCTACACTTCCAATCCCTGGGGACTGCTCATGTGTGGGTATCTTTTTAAAACAGACAGAGTCTCCCTTCTTATGGCATAGCTGAAATAGTCCAGGCACACCCCAGCCTTCACACTGTCAAAAGGTTTCTTCTCCTTGTACACTCCCCCACTTAGTCTTGGCAAAAGCGCAGGACTCCCCTTTTTGAACAAGTTTTTAAGGTCCTTAAGAGAAATCCTTCTTTTTAACACAGTTCTTCCCCTATTTCCCCCGTGCAGGGGCCTGGCCCTCTTTCTTAGGCTCACCCCCTGGGACTGTTTGGATAGACATGTACACATTCACTCATCAGCAATCTTACCCAGTTTTCCAGGGTCACACAACTTTGAATCTAATATACTCTAGTGAACAAAATGTACTAATTGACAATCAAATTATACAGCCCATCATAATTTTTAAACTCATTAACTTTTACCCAGCCTTCTAGTGCCTTCATTGAGATATCCACACAACCTACCTAGGACTGTTGTGCATCTTTGTGGGTGCCTCTGAACTTTTTGCGATGCAGGTCTGGTGTGATCCAAAACTTCTCCACAAAGGCATCTTTCATGTGGTGAGATGATTCTGCTACCCCCTCCTCTAGTCAGGAGCCTATCCTTTGCCACTGCAGGCACTAACTCCCGCAGTAGAGAACCCAGTGTTATGCCCCACACTGAACATCCTGCAAGCCCTCTCAAAGGAGGCAAACCATTTATCTATATTATCTCTCACCACAAACCAAGGGACAATGCCCTAAGGCGGACAAGAGTTGTGTAATTCCCCAGCAGATTTCTTTCTCCATTGTGAGAGGGCCTCAAGCCCAGACTGGCCTTCTCCTCCTCTCAGGCCAATTTCTTTTCTTTCAATGCAAGCTTCTTTTCATCCAGGGCTATGGCTTCTAGCTTGGCTTGTAATGCCCTCTCTGGCTGCCTTTCACTGGCCTCCAGCTGGTGGAGGGCCAGCTCAGAGAAACTAATGCTGGAAGAACCATCCTCACTGTTATCCCTGGTTGGCACAATTAGAAATTCATTTTGGGATATGTTGTCCCCTTCTTCTTCCTCCTGTGGCTCTGGAGTGGCCTCTTACTTGTAGGGGATCATGACTAGGCAAACTTCTTCCCAGGCAGTGAGGGCCTTTTCAAAATCTTCTTTCTTGGCCTGGTGGCCCAATTTCAATTCTCTTTCTGTGACTAGGGCTTTGAGCTCTGCCACATTGAGGATAGACAGGGAAGCCAAACCCAACTCCATTTTCTCTGAGACTTTTAAACATTGTGCAAAAATTGGAATGGTAATAATTTAGAAAAACAAAAAATATCCAATTAAAGAAAATACCAGTTACAAATCAACATTTTTTGCATTCAGTGAATTTATGAATTTCTAATTTGCTAGTTTAGTAGCTGAGCACTACTGCTAAATACAAGTTCTGGAACCCACCACTGAACCCAATGTGAGAAAGTGATTTATTAATTGAAGAGGATAGTAGTGCTTTTTTGCACTCTTGTTGGGATTTTAGGCCAAAATCGGCCTCTCGATGGTTGAGGGGGGGCATAGTTTTAAAGGGGAGAGTCTCCCCTTGCCAGTAAGACCTGTCTCAAACAGTTTTCTGGTTGAGGCAGGCTACCACTAGACTACCAGAGAGTCATTCTCTTTGGGGGGGTTGGCCCTTCTGGCAAATGGTGTGACCCCCCCTGTGGAGATCATACATTATATTTAAAATGTGTGCTTTACCCTTGAGGGTGTGATTGTGCCCCAGGGAATGCATGATCGCACCCCCCTAGAGGAAAACAAAAGAGAGGCATATTGTTAGGGGGTTGCATACGGGTCCCCCAGGGGTGGCAATGTTTTCAATTAAAATGTGTGTTTACCCCCTGGGGTGCCCACCAAGGAAAGCAATTGGCACACATATGTCCTGGGGGGGTTGGCCCTCCTGCTGTACAAGCCAGCCCCCCGGATGGCACATAATTATTTGAATGCCAACACTCACAGTGATATTAGCCAACTGCTGGAAATTTGTGTTATCCCCTATGATGGGAATGATTGTGCCCCCCCCCCCAGGAGAAAACAAAGTGGTCCACTGGACCACCAGGGAGGTTTTGCCCTTTATAAATTTATCAGAAAGATTGCCTTCTGCAATCACAAAGGCATGCAATCTTTCAAACCAGTAAACAGCAAATACAACGACCGCTGAACAACCCGTTGCCTTTGCAACGCGGGCGGAATAACGAATGCGCCTGAACTATGCATTACATTTACAATGCAAGTCGTTACAACGACATGTGTTAGGTCAAGCGGTGTTGCACTTTAAAGTCCAACGCTTTCCCTACTGTTATGGTGACTGGAGTTGGAATAGTAAATTATACTATTCCAAAGTCCAGCACCCCCCTAAGGCAAATCGTTGTAACGACTTGCATTGTAAATGGAATGCGTGGTTCAGATGCATTCATTGTTCCACCCGCGTTGTTAAGAAGTGCATGGAAAATGAATGCGTGGTAATGTCATACAATCTTTCAAACCATTTAAAATATGCAAACAGTGTTCAAAACTGGCCCAGTGTTAAAATGTGGGCTTCTTTTTAGGACTGGTATCAGCCGTAGCCTTTCGATGATACTGAAATAAATATATTTTTCTGATTCGGTGTTTAGACAGCCCTCTTCATCTATTGGTCAGTTGTGTCATTCAAAATGTTTTCTATACATTACAGCATGGTGCAATGGGTCAGGCCACTTCAGCCATTCACTGTGAGTGACGGAATTCTGATTTTTTCATGGAGCATGGTTCCACAAAGTCCCAGGGACTACTTCAATTCCAGGGGCTACTATGCAAATGTGTGCTTCTTGAGATCAAAGCAAGATGTTTGCTTTCAGGCAATTATTTTTATACTGGTCGTGGAACAGCAGCTCCCCCAACAAGAGTGGTTTTCAAAAAGCCATCACAAAATAGCATTGACAAGCCAAAAGACTGTCCATGAATGGCAGACCAATTGGCTTTGCAAATTGTTGTTTAGCAATCTGATTTGCTAATGGGGACACTTTTATTTGGTAGTAGAGGCTAGAGTGGGCTCACCTCTCAGAACCTTGAAGTAGGCTGAGACTGTGGTATTGGAAATGTGGTAAGTTGAAATAGTGCTTTTTGTCTCTTTTCGTTGGAGAAATGCTTTGGAGGAGTGCCTCAGAATGCAGCATCTAGATTCTAAATGCTTTTTTGCTTTTCCACTTTGGCATCTCACACACAAGCACACACACACCCACCTACTGCATACTTCTGCCTTATACGTAGGACATAGCGTTTTATAAAGAAAGTTTTAGACAGGATTTAAACAGTCAACAGAGATGGCCTCTCATTGGGGGAATGGCCATAACTAGAGTTATGGGGGCAGTCTGAGGCAGGATCAGATACTGAGACAGCATCCAAGGGAGAGGAAAATGGAGCACAATCTGGAAGTAATGTTTCAGCCCTCAGAGTTCCGTCCAATTACTGGTCTTCCAGTGAATCTAAGGAACATGGTCAAGAGAGTCATGATGTTCTTTTGCTGTGCAATGTAGAGACAGTAGCAGGTTAAACTAACCCAGAGAGCAGGCATGTGCAGCAGCAAGCACAGATAAAGGGAGATCTTGGTAGCACCCAATTTAGCACGGCCTCTAATTCCCCCAGTCACTGCAGACGCTGGAGGTAAAGTCAATACAGCAAATGGTTTGTCAATTGACTACGTCCATTTCTTTTTGGATGTTTAATTCTTTGGGGAAATTGTACACCGTACAGATCTGTGAGCCAAACAGTTTCTAAGAAAGCATGGAGGCACTCTTGGGGATCATTCCAGGGCACACCAGTGGACTTCCACTTTACTTGAGCAGTTGAAGAAATTTACGGGCCTTACATTCATGTGGTCAACTCCTATACAGGAGTAGAGCTGTTCTCCTACCAGTACAAAGTTGACATGGTAGCAAGTGGTACAGTTTAATGCCCACACCCACTCCCAGGCCACTCCACTCCAAGGCCACTCCACTCTGAGGCCACTACACTCCACTCTAAGGCCACTCCACTCCACTCCCAGGCCAATCCAATCCACTCAACTCCACTCCACTCTTAGTCCACTCCACTCCAAGGCCATGCCACTCCACTCTGGGCCACTCCACTCTAGAGTTACTCCACTCTGAGGCCACTCTACTCCACTCCACTCCGAGGCCACTGCACTCTGAGGACAATCCACTCTAAGGCCACTCCACTCCAAGGCCACTCCACTCCGAGGCCACTCCACTCCACTCTGAGGTTACTCCACTCCCACTCCATTCCAAGGCCACTCCACTCCCACGCCACACCAAGGCCACTCCACTCCCACTCCACTCTGAGGCCATTCCATTCCAGCTCCACTCCACTTCCACTCCCACTCCCATGCCAACGCCACTCCCATTCCCCTACCAAGGCCACTCCCACACCAAGGCCACTCCCAATCTCATCCCAAGGCCACTCCAACTCCCATACCAAGGGCACTCCCACACCAAGGCCACTCCCACTCCCATGCCAAGGCCATTCCCATGCGCACTCACACTCGAGTGCCCACTCCCACTCCCAGGCATCTCACACGCCCATGGCCACTCCCACTCCCAGGTCACTTGCATGCCCACTCCCACTTAAACGCCGACTCCCACTCCCAGGCCACTCCCATGCCCAAGGCCACTCCCACTCTCAGGCCCCTTGCATGCCCACTCCCACTCCCAGACTACTCGCACCCCCACTCCCACTCCCAGGCCATTCACACGCCCACACCCACTCCCACTCCCACTCCCAGGCCACTACACTTCGAGGCCACTCCACTCCGAGGCCACTCCACTCCACTCTGAGGCCACTACACTGCACTCTGAGGCCATGCCACTCCACTCCACTCTGAGGACACTCCACTCCAAGGCCACTCCACTCCAAGGCCACTCTACTCCGAGGCCACTCCACTCCCACTCCACTCTGAGGCCACTCCACTCCCACTCCACCCTGAGGCCACTCTCACTCCACTCTGAGGCCACTCCACTCCCACTCCACTCCGAGGCCACTCCACTCCCACTCCCACACCAAGGCCACTCCCACTCCCATGCCAAGGCAACTCCCATACCAAGGCCATTCCCAATCCCATGCCACTCCCACTCCCATGCCAAGGCCACACCAACTCTCACACCAAGGCCACTCCCACTCCCATGCCAAGGCCACTCCCATGCTCACTACTATGCCCATGCCCACTCCCAAGGCCACTCCCTCTCCCATGCCCAATCCCAAGGCCACTCCCACACCCACTCCAACAGCCACTTCCAAAGCCACTCTTGCTCCCACTCCCATGGCTACTCCAAGTCCCAGGCCACTCACAAGCCCATGGTCACTCCCACGCCACTCGCATGCCCACTCCCACTCGAACGCCCACTCCCACTCTCATGCCGAAGGCCACTCCCAGGCCACTTGCACACCCACACCCACTCCCAGGCCACTCGCATGCCCACTCCCATGCCACACCCATGCCCACTTACAGGCCACTCCTACTCCCAGGCTACTCCCACTCCCAGGCCACTCACAGGCCACTCCCACTCCCATGCCACTCCCATGCCACTCCCACTCCCATGCCACTCCCACTCACACACCACTCCCACTACCAGGCCACTGCCAGGCCACTCCCACTGCCACTCCAAGGCCACTGCCACTCTCACTCCAAGGCCAGAGCCAATCCC
Organism: Calotriton arnoldi; assembly: GCA_963921515.1. Lineage (NCBI taxonomy): Eukaryota > Metazoa > Chordata > Amphibia > Caudata > Salamandridae > Calotriton > Calotriton arnoldi. Next base: position 215,487 of record CAWUFW010009195.1, read on the forward strand.
ACTCACATGCCACTCCCACTCCAAGGCCACGACCACTCCCAATCCCAGGCCACCCCACTCCAAGGGCACAGCCACACCCATGCCACTCCCACTTCAAGGCCATGGCCACTCCCACACCACTCCCACTCCAAAGCCATGGCCACTCCCATGCCCCTCCCATGGCACTCCCACTCCCATGCCACTCCCATGCCATAGCCACTCCCATGCCACGGCCACTCCACTACGTGGCCACTCCACTCCGAGGCCACTACACTCCGAGGCCACTCCACTCCAAAGCCACTCCACTCTGAGACTACTCCACTCCACTCTGAGACCACTCCACTCCACTCTGAGGCCACTCCCCTCTGCTCCGAGGCCACTACAATTCACTCTGAGGTCACGCCACTCCACTTCACTCCACTCTGAGACCACTCCACTCCACTTCGAGGACACTCCTCTCCAAGGCCACTCCACTCCAAGACCACTGCACTCCCACTGCACTCCGAGGCCACTCCACTCCCACTGCACTCCAAGGCCATTCCACTCTGAAGCCACTCCACTCCCACTCCACTCTGAGGCAACTCCAGTCCCACTCCAATCTGAGGCCACTCCACTCCCACTCCACTCCACTCCCACTCCACTCCACTCTGAGGCCACTCCACTCCCACTCCATTCTGAGGCCACTCCACTCCACTCTGAGGCCACTCCACTCCAACTCCACTCCGAGGCTCTCCACTCAGAGGCCACTCCACTCTGAGGCCACTCCACTCCACTCCGAGGCCACTCCCACTCCACTCCATGGCCACTCTGAGGCCACTCTGAGGCCACTCCCACTCCACTCCAAGGCCAGTCCTACTCCACTCAGAGGCCACTCGCACTCCACAGCCACTCCACTCTCACTCCAAGGTCACTCCACTCCCACTCTGAGGCCACTCCACTCCCACTCCAAGGGCACTCCTTCCCACTGCCACTCCACTCCAAGGCCACTCCACTCTGAGGCCACTCCACTCACATTCTGAGGCCACTCCACTCCCAGGCCACTCTTCTCCCACTCCACTCCAAGGCCACTCTATTCCCACTCCACTCCAAGGCCACTCCACTCCCACTCCACTCCAAGGCCTTTCTACTCCCACTCCACTCTGACTCCACTCTGAGGCCACTCCACTGCCACTCCACTCCTACTCCACTCTGAGGCCACTCCACTGCCACTCCACTCCCACTTCACTCCCATGCCCATGCCCACTCCCACTCCCAGGCCATTTGCATGCCCACTCCCATGCCTTTTTCCACTCCCACTCCCAGGCCACTCCCATGCCCAAGCCACTTCCACTCCCAGGCCACTCACACACTCACTCCCACTCATACTCCCAGGCCACTCGCATGCACACCCGCTCCCACTCTCAGCCCACTCGCACACCCATGCCCACTCCCATGACACACCCACCCCAGGCCGCTCCCACTCCCAGACCACTCGCAGGCCACTCCCACTCCTAGGCCACTCATACTCCCAGGCCACATTCATGCCCACTCACACTCCACTGCCACTCCCACTTCAAGGCCACAGCCACTCCCACTCCCACACCACTCCAACTCAAAGGCCACAGCCACTCCCACTCCCAATCCCACGCCATCCCCACTCCAAGGCCACAGCCACACCCACTCCCACACCACTCCCACTTCAAGGCCATGGCCACTCTCATCCCACGCCACTCTCACTCCCACTTCCATGCCACTCCCATGCCACGGCCAGTCCCACACCACAGCCACTCCCACACCACAGCGACTCCCATGCCATGGCCACTCCACTCCGAGGCCACTCAACTCCTAGGCCACTCCACTCTGAGGCCACTCCACTCCGAGGCCACTCCACTCCACCCGAGGCCACTCCACTCCACTCTGAGGCCACTCCACTCCACTCCGAGGCCACTTGACTTCACAATGAGGCTACTCCACTCCCCTCTGAGGCCACGCCACTCTACTCCACTCAACTCTGAGGCACTCCACTCCACTCAAAGGCCACTCCACTCCACTCTGAGGCCACGCCACTCCACTTCACTCCAAGGCCACTCCACTACAAGGCCATTCCACTCCGAGACCACTCCACTTCCACTCCACTCTGAGGCCACTCCACTCCAACTCCACTCTGAGGCCTCTCCACTCCCACTCCACTCCCACTCCACTCCGAGGCCACTCCATTACCACTCTACTCCAAGGTCACCCCAGTCCCACTCCACTCCACTCTGAGGCCACTCCACTCCCATGCCCACTACCATGCCACACCCACTCCCAGGCCACTCCCACTCCCATGCCACTCCTAGGCCACTCCCACTCCCAGGCCAGTCATACTCCCAGGCCACTCACACACCCACTCCCACTCATACTTCCAGGCCACTTGCATGCCTACTCCCACTCCCAGGCCACTCGCACACCCACCCCAAGGCCACTCACATGCCCATGCCAACTCCCATGCCACACCCACTCCCAGGCCACTCCCACTCCCAGGCCACTACCACTCCCAGACTACTCATACTTACAGGCCACTCACATGCCCACTCCCACTCCAACTCCCACTCCACTCCAACTCCACTCTGAGGCCTCTCCACTCCCACTCCACTCCCACTCCACTCCGAGGCCACTCCATTACCACTCTACTCCAAGGTCACCCCAGTCCCACTCCACTCCACTCTGAGGCCACTCCACTCCCATGCCCACTACCATGCCACACCCACTCCCAGGCCACTCCCACTCCCATGCCACTCCTAGACCACTCCCACTCCCAGGCCAGTCATACTCCCAGGCCACTCACACACCCACTCCCACTCATACTTCCAGGCCACTTGCATGCCTACTCCCACTCCCAGGCCACTCGCACACCCACCCCAAGGCCACTCACATGCCCATGCCAACTCCCATGCCACACCCACTCCCAGGCCACTCCCACTCCCAGGCCACTACCACTCCCAGACTACTCATACTTACAGGCCACTCACATGCCCACTCCCACTCCAACTCCCATGCCACTACCACTGCCAGGTCACTGCCAGGCCACTCCCACTGCCACTCCAAGGCTACTGCCACTCCCTCTCCAAAGCCACAGCCACTCCCACACCACTCCCACTCCAAGGCAACGGCCACTCCTAATCCCACACCACCCCCACTCCAAGGTCACAGCCACACCCACTCCCACACCACTCCCACTTCAAGGCTGTGGCCACTCCCACACCACTCCCATTCCAAAGCCATGGCCACTCCCACACCACTCCCACTCCCATGCCAAACCCACTCCCATGCCACTGTCACGCCCACTCCCATGCCACTCCCACTCCCACGCCATTCCCACTCCCACACCACTCCCATGCCACAGCCACTCCCATACCACAGCCACTCCCATGCCATGGCCACTCCACTGCGAGGCCACTCCACTTCAAGGCCACTCCACTTCGAGGCCACTCCACTCTGAGGCCACTCCACCTAAGGCCACTCCACTTCACTCTGAGGCCATTCCATTCCGAGGCCACTCCATTCCACTCTGAGCCCACTCCACTACGAGGCCACTCCACTCCACTCCGAGGTCACGCCACTCCACTCCACTCTGAGGCACTCCACTCCGAGGCCACTCCACTCCACTCCGAGTGCATGCCACTCCACACCACTTCACTCTGAGGCCACTCCACTCTACTCCAAGGCCAGTCTACTTTACTCCACTCCATGGCCACTCCACTCCGAGGACACTCCACTTTGAGGCTACTCCACTCTGAGGCCACTCCACTCCACTCCAAGGCCACTCCACTCCACTCTGAGGCCACTCCACTCCACTCCGAGGCCACTCCACTCTGAGGCCACTCCCACTCCACTCTTAGACCACCCCACTCTACTCCAAGGCCAATCCACTACCACTCCACTCCAAGGCCACTTCTACTCCACTCCCACTCCACTCCACTCTGAGGCCACTCCACTCACTCCGGGGCCACTCCACTCTTCTCTGAGGCCACTCCCACTCCACTCCTCTCCGAGGCTACTCCACTCCCACTCCACTCCGAGCCACTCCACTCCCTCTCCACTCCGATGCCACTCCACTTCACTCTGAGACCACTCTGAGGCCACTCCACTCCCACTCCACTCCGCTCCGAGGCCACTCTACTCCCACTCCGAGCACACTCCGAGCACACTTCACTCTCACTCCACTCTGAGGCCAATCCACTCCACTGCAAGGCCACTCCACTCCAACTCTACTCCACAGCCACTCCACTCCCACTCCACTCCACTCTGAGGCCACTCCACTCCCACTCCACTCTACTCCAAGGCCACTCCACTCCCACTCTGAGGCCACTCCACTCCAAGGCCAATTCACTCTGAGGCCACTCCACTCCCACTCCACTCTGAGGCCACTCCACTCCGAGGCCACTCCAATACAATCCGAGGCCACTCCACTCCAAGGCCACTCCGGGGCCACTTCACTCTGAGGCCACTCCACTCCGAGGCCTCTCCACTCTGAGGCCACTCAACTCCACTCCGAGGCCACTCCACTCGCACTCCACTCCACTTCGAGGTCACTCCACTACCAATCCGAGGCCATTCCACTCCCCCTCCACTCTGAGGCCAGTCCCACTCCACTCCAAGGCCACTCCACTCCCACTCCACTCCGAGGCTACTCCACTCCCACTCCACTCTGAGGCCACTCCAATCCAATCCGAGGCCACTCCAACTCCACTCTGAGGCCACTTCCACTCCACTCCAAGGCCACTCCACTCCCACTCCACTCTGAGGCTACTCCACTCCCACTACACTCTGAGGCCACTCCACTCCCACTCCACTCCGAGGCCACTCCCACTCTACTCCAGTCTGAGGACACTCCACTCTGAGGCCACTACACTCTGAGGCCACTCCACTCCACTCCAAGGCCACTTCACTCCCACTCCTCTCCACTCCACTCCGAGGCCACTCCACTCTCACTCCACTCCACTCCAAGGCCACCCCCCTCTGAGGCCACTCCACTCCACTCCCACTCCACTCCACTATGAGGGCACTCCACTGTGAGGCCACTCCACTCCGAGGCCACTCCACTCCGATGCCACATCCACTCCACTCCATGGCCCCTCTGAGGCCACTCCCACTCCCCTATGAGGCCACTCCCACTCCACAGCCACTCCACTCCCACTCCGAAGCAACTCCACTCTCACTCCGTGGCCACTCCACTCCCACTCCAAGGCCACTCCACTCCCACTCCATGGTCACTCCACTCGGAGGACACTCTACTCCCACTCCACTCTGAGGCCACTCTACTCCCACTCCACTCTGAGGCCACTCTATTCCCACTACACTCTGAGGATACTCTACTCCCACTCCACTCAGAGGCCACTCCACTTCACTCCGAGGCCTCTCCACTCCCACTCCACTCTGAGGCCACTGCACTGCCACTCCACTCCCACTTCACTCCGAGGCCACTCTACTCCCACTCGACTCTGAGGCCACTGCCACTCCACTCCCACTCCCCTCCGAGGCTACTCTACTCCCACTCCACTCCAAGGGAACTTCACTGCCACTCCACTCTGAGGCTACTCTACTCCGACTCCACTCCGAGGCCACTCTACTCCCACTCCACTCCAAGGCCACTCTACTCCCACTCCACTCTGAGGCCACTCCACTGCCACCCCACTCCGAGGCCACTCCACTGCCACTCCACTCCCACTCCACTCTGAGGCCACTCCACTGCCACTCCACTCCCACTCCACTCCGAGGCCACTCCACTGCTACTCCACTCCACTCCGAGGCCACTCTACTGCCACTCGAGTCCACTCCCCTCCACTCTGAGGCCACTCCACTCCACTCCAAGGCAACTCCACTCCCACTCTGAGGCCATGTTGGTGGATGCCTGTATTGTGCATGTTGGGGGCATAGTTCAACTATGATCTCCTCACAAAAGCACAAACAATTTTATTTAGCAGCCGGGTGCCAGGCACCCAATTCCTGATGTATCTGGCATTTGCAAGGGCAGTTCGATGTTTGAATGGAGTGCTGGATCACGAACCACTGGTTCATGACCTGCTGCAGATGTTGCTGACCTTTGGCCAAGGGAGTCTTCTTGTTTCCTGGTTGAATAGGACTGTACTGTGCCTGAGAACAGATGACTTACCTTGGCTGTGCGCTAAATGGAAAAATCAGCTTGGTAGAGCCTTTACTGGGAAAGATTGGGACCACACCCTAGAACGTGCCTACAAATATGCCCACAACACACGGTTTAAGTTCACACAGTTCAACTACCTGCACTGTACATATCTCTCGCCACATATGTTGAATGTTATGCTCCATACTACATACTACAGGGACACCTGGGATGCCCTTGTTAATATTGAAAAAGTTGATGCCAATAATAATACATGTAAGAATGCAATTGCATCTCTATTATCGAATTCACCCGTCATGAACTCTCTGTCGTCCCGACTCAGAAATATGTGGTCAGGCAGGCTCTGAAACTTAGGCCTGAGGTTACTGATTGACAGGTCACAGGTAGGGTGGCATGTAGCTGGAAGACAAACGGGTGAACTGAAAACTCAGATCAATCCCACAGATAGACACAGCAACACCAGGGAGGTCTAGGGAGATTTTCCCCAAAAAAGCACACATAGCCGGAAGGGTGCATGTATTCCCAGAAACACCATAAAGTCAGATGCCACATGAAGTTAGGAACACATAGCCAATCAGGACACAGCACACACAGTGCATGCAGTGATCACTCGCCCCTCATGCTGGACATCTAGATACATTACTTATTGGCCCAGTTTGTGTCCACACAAGGTTGAGACCCACCCGCAATTGTTATAAGTGGCCTTATTTATGACCCCAAACACAAGGCCCACATTTGTTACCAAAAATGGATCGGAGTAATCACTTTATGATACCCAAAGAAATGTATAAAGCCTTGCTCAGATTCATTGTACTTTGAGACAGTCCTCAGACCCGCTTCTGTAACTGTACTAGTGGACAAAACTTTTAATTAAACCAACTCTTCCTGTTTTGCCAAACGCCTCTTGTGGTTATTTTGTCAAGGCAAATTCATATTCAAGCAACATTTTGGCAAGTCAGCCAGGAGTGACTGGTACCTCGAACCCGACTGAACCTGAAAGAAGGGACCCTCCCCGGGCGGATTCACATTTGCGCCTCAAGGAAGGTGAGCAGACACCACAATTGATTGGAAGTTTTGCTGAATCCACATGGCAGAGGTCCGTTCTGAAGTCACCGTCACAGTGGGTAAGAGACTACATCAGATCCTTAGTCCCAGCATTTGGCATATAGCAAAGTATTAAGAAGAACAAAAATTTAACCTAAGCACCCTGCCACTGAAAGAAATCGGGCATGTTACGCATTTTATTTGTCCTAACTGAGTAGTTGCAAAGTGGACTCGGAGACGTTCCCCGCAGGTCACCTTTTTTCGATAGCAAACTAGGAAAGTTGAATAGTGTTTGACACTTGGACCGCTGGCCATGACTTGTTATTTTCTTTGTCCCAGAACCGATATTGACAGACTATAAGGCTCACTTAGTCCTGTGTATCGCGCAGAGCTTCCCCTGGTCACAGGATAGCATGCACGGGGAGGGGGCTAAGGTATTTTTGACAAAGTCATCATTTTTTCTCTGTCAGTTTTTCTTATTATAGTTTGACATTGATGCAAGGCATATTTGATGTTGTGGTGCTGGTAAATAATGCAACTGTGTATTGTCTTAAATGTTGTATTTTGTTGATGATTCAATATGGTATATAAAGGTGCTACTATTTCTCACAATTGTTATTGATGCCAAAAGAAAAAATTGTTATTTTATGACAAAGTAAAACTTTGTCATTTGATGCTAAATTTCATGTTGCTTGCTTAACAATTGCACTTCCTTCTGGGTTGTGACCCTTCTCATGCATGGCTATTTGTGTTTCTGAATTATTCATGTTGATGCACCTGTAGATAGTGCTCAGCTCATAGGAAGCATTTAGAACCAGTAAACCCCGATACATATATTTTTGCCGCGATTAGAGCAAAACAAAAGATTCCCTAAATAAGAGAAACTAGGGAGCATCTTATCATAGAATGATCACTAAAACATATGCAAGCCAGGTTGCCCACACAGGTTAAACAACGTAACAAGTTTTGCCTAGAATGGAATGCACACACTAAGGCACACGTATTTCCCTGGCAAAGGAGGGAACTTTTAACACTAACACAATCGAACGCCTGAGAACACACATACAGACAAAATACACAGGACAGTAGAAGGATAGGATAGAGGCACTACTAGAACTGTAGGCCATCTTCAAGGAGGCCCAGACCAATAATCCTATCCCACAGACAACAAGCAAGGTGTCTGCACCTCCCCTGCCATATGCAGGCTTGGAGGTGCTCTCCCCCAATGCCTGCTCTCCCTGCATTAGGGTACACTAACAAGCCAGTTGAGGGAGTCGAAGGGTCTCCCACCGAACAGCAACTGTTAGATCCAGGCATGACAGCCTAACAGAATTGCATGCACAGGCAATCCCAGCGCTACCCAAGTCCACTGCAAGAGCTCACCGAAATTCGACCCCCGTCCATGCATTCAGCCAATCGAATCTCAGAGGCGCAGAGTACATGCACTCCCACTGGTTTAAGCGAATATACTCAGGTTACAGGGAGATTCATAGCAGTTCTGGACAGTGAAACAACTAGTGGGGGTGAGAAAAAGGGTCCCAATCCCTTGGGATCCGATGATGAGGTTGGAGCTACAGGGTTTGCACAGGTAGCTGAAGAAACAACAGAAAGCAAATTTGAAGGCAAATTCCAGCTAAGAAGAGCAGCACTTAGCTCAGAGCAGAGTAGGGAACCTAGATGGGATTTAGAGGAAAGACACAAGGCAAGGAGAGAGAGAGATAGCTTGCACCCTGGAAGCACAGTGAGAAAGCAGAGCAGCGTGCCCTTCACCTAAGGAGAGTGGGGGTAGGCACATGGCGTCGATCGGAGAGGAATCAGAGTTAGAGCTGGATGAGAGGCTTTTGGCTCGGATCTGAGTCTCACCAGAGTATCAACGTAGGAGATGGGCTGACCAGGAAATAAGAGACCATGGTAGTCTGGTGAAGACTCAGCCAAGGCACAGGAGAAACAAGATAGCACCTTTGCGTGCCCACGAAGGAAGCAGTGATAAAGATGTCCGCTGCTGCTCCCGAATGGGCGACATTGATGGACTGACCCCAAGAGAGATAGGGGCCCAAGAGGAAGGTGAGATCTTCGCACTGCCATTCTGCCACATTCTAGACTGCTGGACCGAGGGAAAATACTAGCACAATAGACCTTGACCAGAAAAGGGATCCTTCAAACCAGAGGACATGGCCGTAGCAGAAGACCACATCTGGCACAGAGGGAGAGATCCCAAGTGGAACTTCCCCTAAATGCAGGAATGCCTAAGAAGATGGGAACGCTATGTTAGGGGAAAACCGGTGGAGCTACCCAAAGCCAAAATGTACCCACTACTGCAGAAGGGCATGTCAGGGACCATCTATGTGCTATGGACTCAGATAGATAAAGAATTGCTAAGGACCAAATTGCCACCATTGTTGGATGGAGCGGGAGATGGATCTCATGGTTTGAGAATAACACAGCCAGAAAAAACCTAGCGATAGGCGATGTCAAAATTGTGCTAAGTAGTCTTATTGAAGTGCAGACCAACACGGTGTTCGCCCGAGCTCACATTCCAGCAATCACACTGACAAACATTGAGCATGATGGGGCCACATTCAATTTGTACAGGCACCAAATATGGAAGGCCCTAAGGGAAATGTTCCCTGACTGCCCTAATGTAGGAGGGTTAACGGTGGAGACTATGAAAGCTGGTGGAACCCTAATTAATTTCCTGTTAGGAGCCAGGTTTCCAGTATGCTAGGATTGTGAAGATCCCAAAACCTCTGCAGCACATGCACAATAACCAATAAGTTGCAAAGCGTCGGCAATGATGTTGAGTCATGAGGGTGGTTCATCAGAGTGCCAGGACTCCAAAAGCAGTCCAGGATCATCATCATCAGGCAGGAGTGCGTGGCCATAGGCCCAGACTCTCTGCGTCCTTGTGACCTTAGTAAGGTTTCCTTTCCTCTTTAGTTTTTCAAATTCCCACAGTCATACACCTGCAAGATAGACAGGAGCATGTCCACTAGCCACGAGCCAGGAACCGCAGATCCAAACACACTAGGAAGATGTGGTCTGAGGTAGAGTGGGGTGCCTGGAAAAAGGGGGGCCTCGAAGTCCATCACAGCTCTGAGTGAGAGTAGAACACAGAATGTGCTCCCTCGTATCAGGCCTAATAATCAGCCAAAACACAAGGCCTTACACCATCTGGAGAAAGCAGTAGCCCAACCACAAACACTGCAAAACTAAATGAGCAGGGGCACATGGTGGCTACAGAACAGCTTTCAAACCTCCTCTGTTTCATGAACAATGAGACAACAGATCACATGATAACTAGGGATGCGCCCAAAAGACCAACAAAAAGAAGCCCAAATTAGCCCAAAAGGAAGTCTCTAGAAAAAGAGCAAAGCCAGGACACCTTGTGCCATGAGGGTCACGTTGCGCGCCACATGCCAGGGTCTAGAGAGGTACACACATGACCTCAGGGCACGTTACAACCACCAAGAGCACTCAAATAGCCACATGCACCCTCATTACACATCATCCCGCACACGTGTAGGTCAAAAGACACTGCCCGAAGTAATAGCTCCCCCCCAATGCACACAGTAGGAGCAAAGAGCTGGTGACGCCCATAGAACTCTAGCTAAATTTGATACTATCCAAATTTTCACAGGATTACCCCCGTACAAATACTTTGCCAGTCTAACACCCAGTTAGGTATGGAGAAGGGAGAGGCCTAACAACTCATACAAAACTGATGCGCTACCCACTCTTTAAGGTAAACCCATCAAAGATAGATACCCCGACTGAGGCCACCTTCACTAAAATTGCGTAAATGGAGTGTGAAGAAGAGCAAAGGAACCCCGAAGTAAATGATTGATGATGGCACATGCAATAATGCATTGTTCTTTTAACTAACCAATGAACGTAGCTCTTTTCCAACAGGTCAGCAATCAAATGTCCAAGTGCACCACCTTTGTCAGCAGCCACCTCAGCACCTCGCAAGATCTACAGTTTGCAAATTGAGAACTACGAACTATACCATTAACTTTTTGTCTCAAACTTTTTAAACTAAAGGAACTCCCAATTACCAGAGGACTACAGACAACTCCCCTGGATTCATCCCATGACCTGCAATGTTCAATAAGTTTTGCATTGTTGCACTTCGATGTACTCTGTGTTTACTATGCGTTTTGCCGCATCCATTCATCATCAAAGAACTGCCTAGTCAAATGGAGTCCACCCAAAAATTATTACAGCGATTGCATAGGGACCTCTCCCATATTGCTTACAATTACGTTGAACCCAACACTAGTATCCCACATGTACTACACAGCGCCTTCTTGCACAGCACATGGTATCAACACATGACTGCTGTGGGCTCTAAGACATCTGCCAGGTCATGGTACATCTGTTCACTGATACCGCATGCAGTAGGCACAGAGAGGTTTTACTTGTCTCAAGAGGTAGCCCCCGAAAAAGCAAAATGCTTTCTCCACCTATACCTACGTAGGATTAGAGCCAAAGTACAACCCAACAAGGTAGAACTCCGTAGAGTATTAGTGAACCTGAACAGATACAAGACCAATCCAACAACACTGTACCTCTTCACCAAGCCTAGCAACATTCAAACTGAGCTAGTTAGGATGCGCAGGAGGGGCACCATAGGTCAGGATGTTGTTTGGCCCGAGACTTCTTAGAAAATAGATTCTTGTAGGGAGCAAAGCCACCAAACCAGTGCAAGAACACATCCGCCCTTCTTCCATCTCTAGTCCCAGGGTGGCCCTTAGCGTATCTGGGCCAGTCTTATTTAATTACAAATGGATCCCAGACAGGGAGTTTCAGTATAAGGCCATCCATCTTGATGATACAAAGGGTAATGTGTCTTGTAAGGGAGGGTTTAACAACAGCTTAGATATCCCATGTCGAAAATCTGGGAATACAAGGTGGGTGGAAATACATGGCTAGAAGGGAATGGTCGACCCCTAATTATACTGAAACTTACACTATGTTCCTTGTGTTTCAGAGGTAATGGAACAATTCCACTGGGCACGAATTAAAACTGTGGCGCAATCCTGCACATTCTGGACATGCAATGTGGCACCTCCACGCTGATGGATACCTTCTGGCAGCGCTGCGAGTTTGCCTGCACTCAGCTCATCCCTGGATGGTATGGCCTCTGCTCCCTTGTCACCATACACACCCGACCCTGGTCATTCCCGGAAAACAACTGTCGCATAAAACCAACATTCGCTAAGGAAGAAGACATCTCTGTTGCATCAGGCTCGTGGAAAAAGAACTGCTGATTAGTTTGGCTCGGCTCAGTACAAGGACATTCAGGAAGAATTCAGACTATTCTCTGATGCACAAGTATCAGCGGGAGGGTGCATACACTTCTTCATTTTACAGATGAAAACGAACACCCGCTGGTTGCAGATAACCAGAAGGGAAATGCTCAACATGATTAATAGCACAGAGTTTGGTGTTAATTCAATCAAGGAAGAACTCAGAGCCATTGCCTTATGGTGATGCAACATCGATATGTGTTGGACTTAATGACCGCAATGAAGGCAGGGGTGTGTTCCAAGATCGGAGCGTCCTGCTGCATGTTTATTCCAGGAAATGTCATGGAAAATGACACTCTGACTCTGCCATCCAAGCACTGCACCGCTTACAAAGATACATGCGTGAGGAGGGAGGTGCCACTGAGCAGGAATGGTTTTCGAATTGGTTTTCCAGGCTCCCCCAGTGGCTGTCCAGCATGTGCATGTCATTACTGCCTGTTTTCTTATTGCTAACGTTTTTGTATAGTTTTATGCTATTGGGGGTTTCCTGCTGTAAAAACGCAGTTCTCAAATTGGGCAGAATGCAAGTAACTAGGAAAGTAGTAATGGAAAAAACTGAAGAACAACAAATTCCCAACAATATGACTATCATGAAGTATGAGTTGGATAGTGTAGTTGAAAATTTAACTAGAAGGGGGAATGTTAATTTCGAAAAAGTTGAAGTCAATGTTAATAATGATGCATTCATATGTAAAAACAAAATCGCATCTCTATTAACAAATTCACACGTCATGAACTCTCCGTCCACCTCGACTCAGAAATACATGGTCAGGCAGGCTCTGAGACCTAGGCCTGAGGTTACTGATTGAAAGGTCACAGGTGGGGTGGCACATAGCTGGCAGACAAACGTGTTTACAGGAAACTCAGATCAATCCCATAGATAGGCGCAGCGACATCCATCTATCTCCCTGGGTCGAGAGAGATAGGCACCAATAAAGCACACATGGTGCGAGCATTCCCAAAACACCATAAAGTCAGAAGCTACATGAAGGTAGGAACACCTAGCCAATCAGGGCTCAGCACACACAGTACATGCAGTGATCACATGCCCCTCATGCTGGACATCAGGACACATTACCCACTGGCCCCCAAGGTATCCATGCAAGGTCGAGGAGCCTTATTTATGACTCCAAAGAGAAGGCCTGAATTCTTAACAAAAAAAGGATTAACGGAAACACTTTATAATACCCCAAAAAATGCATAAAACCTTGATCAGATTGATTGTACTTTGAGACAATCCTCAGACCCGCTTCTGTAACTGTATACCTTGCCGGAGCATTTAATTAATCCAACTGCTCCTGTTTTGCCAAACGCCTCATGTCTTTTTTGTTTTTTCAATGTAAATTCATATTCGAGCAACACCCCAGATGCACTCAGGTCAATGCTTATTTTTTTCACATGGTTTGCGGATGCGCAGTCATTGAGTGCCTTTGGATGCAGCTACAAGGATTATGGAATGAACTCTGGACTGTCAGCACCTCTAGACCACCAGCATATGCTTATGAGGTTTATATAAACGGCGACTAGAAAAGGTTGAAGGTAATAGATTCATCAATCTGGCCCTGGGTATAGCCTGTAGAGATGTCACATACCACTGGAAGGCCATCTATGGGCTGCTGTATAGCCAGTGGCAAAGCAAAATGAAGGCTTAGGCTTTAGCGGAAGGTGCAGCGCTCCATGGGGAAGAGCTGTGCATAGAACCATTTGCAGACCCATGGGTGGAGGTTGTGACTAGCTTCCTGGATAGTAATAACTTAACAGAGACATGATGACATGCCCTCTTGTGAGGGTGGCTTCAGTAGGGTCTGGATCTTGTAGATATATTTCCCTTTGATTGCCTGATACCCTCTTTATAACTTTGATGACACGCCAGAGGAAAGACTGAGGGCATTTATGATGCATACAATGAGAACATGCATAGTACTCTCCACTGAGCAAAGTTTCACGTTATAAGTTCTATAAACTGTCAATATGTTTTCTTTGTTGGCTACAAGGAGGTATGGTAATAGAATACAAGTCGATTATGAAGCTGAAATACCATAATAGCCATAGCGTGAGTATGTACTCCATAGAAAATATTTAAGTGGTATAGCTGGTAAATATATAAAAGAAAAAAGCCAATAAAGAAAATGTTAAAATAATGTTTAGCAGACATACTACACATGCTTCAGACAACACCGTATATCTGTTAAATTGTAGCTGCCGGGACACATGCCAGTGCATCACTGCTGACACTGAGTAGCCACACAGAGCAGCAGGGGTAAGATCCCAAGCTCTGTGCCAGTATCTTATAGGGATGTGCTTCTAGTCCTATTAAGAAGCTGGACGAGGGATTGAGGTGGGTTTTTTCCTTTTCAAAACTTACCTTGCTGATCTGTCTGACTCCTCCTTGTCAATCATGGCTTGCTGGTTCCAATGTCCAGCACCAGATTCCTGCTCTGCTGCTGCCTTGGAGCCTCAGACTTGCCAGCAAAGGGAGTAAGATAAGTACGTTTTTGCTTTTGCCGCCCTAAGTGGGAAGGGTATGCCCAGACCTGGGTACCATGCTCACTGTGCCACTGGATTCAAGCTAGCCCGGCTGATGAGGGGTGATACCCTGAAACCGGTTCCAGGATGCTTGTTTCCTGTCCAGGGATGACCTGGCCTGGCAGATCGGGCTGGATTGTTTCCATGGGAAGCAGGGTCAAGACTGATTTGTATATGGCCAAACTGGGGTGGGTGGTGAGCAAAATAACGATGGAGGGTGAATCTTTGATTTGTTCAGCATTCCTTCCATCATGTGTTCATTTTGCTTCTTTGCCTTTAGAAAGTTGCCATTTTCCTGGCTATTTGGTGCCTGCAGCCTGTCACTGGGTCAGATGAATGGGTGGAGTTGGCAGTTGGACTTTGTTTGTTCCTTCCTGACAGCCACACAATAGATAGATCAGGTGTGCCTGGATGAGCCATTAACGTGCTGCTGTGGCCTGCTGTGTACTCCATAAGACTGCTTTACTGCACCTGGATAAAGTGATTTGCTGCCTTGAACCATCAGAAGCCTGCCATGCTGCTTGAGCCTTGTTTCATCGCTTGAACTCAGGACTACCAGAGTGATTTCAAGGGCTAGTTGGCGGGGTTCCTGATCAGGGCATTAGGGACAGAAAAGGCTCCAAACATCTTGAATTCTTACCTGGAACTGGCCTGACTGACTTCTAACCCCTCAAGTGGTGCCCCTCCAGTCCTGGACTCTTGGTGGGTGTGCTGAAGGTGCCCAGATAGTCGAAATCCAAAACTTGGGACTTAGAAATATTTGGCTAAAAACTGCTCTGATAACCGAGAGAAGACTGAGATCAACCTGCTCATCTATCTCCCCAAGGTGCATCGCCGGTTAGCCTGACTTTTCGCCATATTCCACTACATTCTTCCCCGCAGCAGCAAATCCTGTTCAGCGGCTCTTCGCAAAAGGGGTATCTGGCCCCTCGGAGCTCTCATCAACTACAGCCTGCAGCTTTGTCCCGCTACAGATTTTTTGAATTCCAAAAAAGAGACTGAGTCAAAACACAGAAATCTTCACTGCGACTCAGTCCAGTGGCTCTTGGACGATGACACCTCCTCCATGTACACATCCGGCTGCCTTGCCCTGCGGAATTTAGCTTCTCAGACATTTTTTTTCAAATTTAGTATAAGTCTGAAGGTAAGCGGAGAGTAGGCCCAATCCACTTTGTGTATCCCAACCATGATCCATCGCGGTCGGCCATAGCTTTTGACTTTGCCCCGGTCTTGCGTGACTAAATGTCCGCAGTTGTCGCTTTGATTTTTAAGGTGCTATTTTTCACTTTAAACTTAAAAAACTCAGAGCTCTGGTTCTACTGATTTGATTTTTGTCATTTTGGTGTCAAATAATTTATTAAAAGTTTCTCAATTTCTCCAAATCGGTTTGGGATTTTTATTGTGTTGTGCTTTCACATTATTGTTGTTGGACTACTGCATAATTATATTACACATTGCCTCTATATTAAACCTGACTGTTTTTCTGACGAGCTATCAGAGGGTTTAGCACAAGTTCATTTAGTGACTTTTTGTGGTTCACCCTGACAAGGATTGGGGCCTTAAACCAACAACCTCAATTTCTCCCAGAGATGATAGAATTAAATCATCATACGTGGTTGGTGATAGTCAAGGCCTGGATTTTCAAACATTTGAAGGAGTATTTCAGAAGGATTCTTAATGAACAGCTGTGTGATCTGTTTTTGAAGAGTCATTGGGCAGTCAAGGGTTAGTGGTCTCAGATTGTTTCAACTACAGCTGTTTAACAGTGGAGGCCATGGACATACCTTTACTGCTGGGCCCAAAACCGATCATTAAGTAAGCCCCTTGAGCTCCTGCCTCTCACAGTAATGAAGTTGAGCAGTCCAAGACTTACAAGCAGAGAGGTGGTGTAAGTTTAGAGATGCAGCACTTAAAAGTAATTGCGCGACAAAGAAATAAATACCTCCACAGCCAGTACTTGGATTTGGAGAAAAGAAAGTAATCTTTTACCATACAATGAAGAAAAAGAATCACTGTGCACACTTTTGCACATGGAGCTAATCAGGCACTTACTGAACTAGTTCTCTTGTATCTGTAATCAATCAATCAAACAGCATTTGTAGAGTGCAACACTGTCACAACTAGGGGTATCTGGGCACTATGTCTGTGTCAAAGAGCCAGATCTTGAGTCTCTTTCTGATGTCTGCCGAGGGGGCTGTACAGAGCTGGGGGGGAAGGTCGTTCCAGGCCTTGGCAGTGATGTAGGAGAAGGAGCGGCCACAGCGGCGGCTGCGACAGATCCGGGGGTTGTGTGCAAGGGCGAGAGAAGAGGAAAACAGGTGTCTAGAGGATTGGTGGAAGTTCAGTCAATGGTTGATGTAGGCAGGACCTAGGTCATGGAGGGCTTTGTAGGCATGTGAGAGGCACCTTGAGCTGGCATCTCTTCTGGATGGGGAGCCAGTGGAGGTCCCTCAGGTAGGAGGGAATGTGGATTCATTTGGGGAGGTCCTGGATGAGTCTGGCCACAGCATTCTGTGTGGTCTGGAGTCTTCTGAGGAGCTGGGTGGAGAGGCCGGCATAGAGGGCATTGCTGTAGTTGAGGCGGCTGGTGACGATGGCCTGAGTGGCGGTCTTTTTGGTGTTAGCTGGGATCCATCTGAAGATTCTGCAGAGCATGTGAAGTGTATGGAAGCAGAAGGAGGTGAATGCATGGATTTGGAGGATGATGCCAAGGTTGCGTGCATGGCTGGTCGGTGTGGGTGTAGGTCCGAGTTCTTCAGGCCAACAGCTGTGGTACCATGCGGAAGTGTTATTCATGAAGATCAGTACTTCAGTTTTGTCGGAGTTCAGTTGGAGGCGGTTGTCTCTCACCCAATTGGTTACGTTGGTCATGGCGTCACGGTGGTTGGTTTTGGCATTGGAGGGGTCCTCTGTGAGCGAGAGGATCAGCTGAGTGTCATCTGCGTAGGAGATTAAGTTGAGTCCGTGGGATCTGATGACGTCTGCAAGGGGGTTCTTGTAGATGTTGAACAGGGTGGGGCTGAGGATGATCCTTGTGGTTCACCGCATATTATGTCTTGTAGGAAAAAATTACCTGGTGTTCTTGTTTTTATCAATCACAGCCAAATCTTTCAGTTATCCTCCACTCAAGTAGTCACCTCTGGCTCATGGGTAATGTGCTTCCTGTTTGCGTTGTTGTCAGCAGAGGCCACCCTGTTTTGATGTGCGCTCTGCACGGCCCACCAAGACAGAATATTTCCTTGGCTCAGCCGTAGGAGTTTATGTTTCATGTCATGTGCCACCTGTAATAAAAGGTTAGTCACAGTAGTGCCAGCACCAGTCTGCTCACTGTCACAATGGATCTTACTGTTTCAGTCTTACTAGGGTCCAATCTGAAATACCCAGCCCAAACAAGCAAGTATCCACCCCTGATGACAATTCTCCAGACATTCCTGGGTATCTCTCAGCACTTGGAGATTACTGAAAGTTTTCATTCATAGTTTAATTTGCCTCAGTGGTTTGTCCTTCTAAACACTACATTTTGGAGCTAAACTCTCTTAAAGATTAATTCTGGGATACCCTCCATCACAGATGTCAAAGCCATCTGCACAAAAGAGATGTGTCCTGGCCTCCATACTTTGATTGCACCCTCTTCATGCAGGACAGACTCTCCATCATTTTGTCAGCCTTGCTTTGACTTGCCTGAACTCCTCTTTTGAGAAGCATTCTCTGCATGTAATGACACTCCAAATGTCCCTCATGAGAAGACAGACAAATCTTTCACTTGAGGTAGGATGCAGGCAGCCCCTCTAGCATGTGCAGTGAGTCATCTTTAGGTTCGCGGTCAGTAGCCCACCCTGGAGCTCCAAGAAATCTACCTGTATATGTTGATGTGGAACCCCAGGCTTCTGACCAGGAAATCGTAGTGCACTGACTAGACATTTCTGTATCAACTTCATACCAAAAGATACAAAACTCCAAAACAAAGAATATAGGGACCCTCTTTCTCCTTTCATAATTTCAACAACTCTCCATGATAAGTATTTATATATGTATGCATGTATCTGACATTTCAATAATTGCAGATTTAACCAAAAGGCAGCGGAATGCTGTAAAGGTTCAAAGATAATCATAAAGTTAATAAGTGATAGGAGTAGTCACTGGTTGGTGGACAGTTAATGCATTATGATGTATTGTTCTTTAAAGAGGTCCGTCTTTAACTTTTTCCTAAATTGGAACAGCGTTGGGGCAGTGTTGATGGGTATGGGGATGTTGATACCGATGCTGGGTGCATATATGGAAAAGGCCTGCTGCCTTGTTTTTCTCTTTTTTACACTTCTTGGTTTGCAGTCTGATGGTGTCCTAGCTGTGGGTGTCCACAGAACCAACAGAGATCCTGAGTTTGTCTTCAAGATAAGTGAGAATTCCGATCAAGAAGACCTTCAGCGGTCAGGAGATCCATGGAATGTCCTTGGGAGGAATCCCTACAATATACATTTGGGGGTCGATTCCGATTCGGGCCGGAAAAAGCACCGACCGACTCGGATCCGGAAAATATACCGACCGACACGTACCTGTGGCGCCCGACACGCCAAGTACGATGCAAGGCGTGCAAAATCTGACCGACACGTACCGAACCCAAGTCAAACGACCGAGCCGCACGGAAAACAGCAATCCGGTCGGAAAAACACGCGAATCCAACCGACCGACACGCACCCGGAACAAATCCGACCGAAACGTACACGCGAACTCCAAACCGCAAAGTACGATGCAAGGCGCGAAAACCACGAGCGAGTCGGACGGAGGACAAGCCGTACGACCGACACGCATACAAAACCGAGCCGAAGCAACACAAAACACCGCGACCGACGCGTACGCAGCATAGAAAACTGCACAAACACAGCGTGAACGAAACGGAGAACACCGTACGAGACAAATTCAGGGTACGACTCGGTCACAAGAAGGTGTCCAACATGCACAGACAGTACAAAGGAAAAATCACACAAAAAAAGGCCAAACAAGCAATTACTAAGCCAATAAATACTGGGGGGTGGGGACAGAGAACAAAGACACACCCACAACTCCACCCATATAAAGGACACAAATCACAACCATGATCCTTTGCAAATGCCATTCCACTGCCAGCACCCAAGAGAAAGCAACCACACACCCACAGCTCATCCCTCACACAAGCCACACACCATCAGCACACCAACAAATACCTACCTCACATACACCTAGCAAAACACACACTAACACACCCTCACCTGCACACCAACACACACATCACTCACCATCACCACCCATCACCATGCCCCCCAAGAAGAATCCCAAGTTCCTAGATTGTGAATTGGAAGTCATGGTAGACGAGATCCTCAGGGTAGAGCCACAGCTGTTTGGCACACTGGTCCAACAGACCCCCATCTCCCAGAAAACCAAGATGTGGGAGAGGATCATCAACAGGGTGAACGCACAATCACCATGTCGGCGCACAAAGAGCGACATCCAGAACAGGTGGTATGACGTGCGCAGGAGGGTCAGGGACCTGCTCAAGAAAGACTACATCAACAGCCAATACACCGGCAGTGGCCCTCCTGCCAAGCCAATATACCTCAGGCCCTGGGAGGAGAAGGTGCAGGCCATCCTTCCGCCAGTGAGCATATATGGACTAGAGGACATCCCAGAGCCTGGTGAGTACACAACAAATGTACACAATATACTGCCACAAAACACACACACATCACTGTCAAGGGGAGAGTCAAACCATGCACTCATAGCAATTACACAGCAACCAGAACAGAATCATCCCAAAATGAGTATGTCAGTCAGATAAACACAACACATGCCATCAAAAAAGTCACATCCAACTGTGCCATCACATGTACAAACACAACTACAACTACAGCTAGGCAGTGGCACAAATAGAACTAACAAACACATCCAGACATGTAGCCACCACCACAACACCAACACATAGTGAAGACCACTCAAAGGAAGGAATACTGTGTATGCTGGCCAAGTCAGTGTAGCCAATAGCATCAGGGGAGTCGCAGTCACACATATTGCCCCCCC
Organism: Calotriton arnoldi; assembly: GCA_963921515.1. Lineage (NCBI taxonomy): Eukaryota > Metazoa > Chordata > Amphibia > Caudata > Salamandridae > Calotriton > Calotriton arnoldi. The sequence continues at coordinate 236,520 of CAWUFW010009195.1, forward strand.
CACAACTGTCCCATCAACACCACCCTGAACCATGCGCACATCACAGGGAGTGGAGAAGGACTCACAAGATGGCTGACACTGGCTACTGCTGTGGGGAGCACAAGGCCCTGCTGGCAACTGTGCACCAACAAACAGCAGGACACCACTGACTGACATCCTGAGAGACAACTTCCACTCCCTGCAATGCAAGCACGTACCATGGTGGGATATCTGGCTGGCTGGGTGGGAAGGAGGACTTGCAGCACTGACCATAGTCACAAGCACCTCCCCTCACACACCCCTCAACACAAACTCCACAGAACCCACCTGGTAGAATGCAATGCCCCCCATCCTAACACAAGATCCCACAAAGAACCACCACCCTGGGTTATGTTGTATGAAGCACAGGGACACTCTTGGGACCCTTAGCCAAACAACTGCCAGGACAACACTCCCAGCCATCCTGTCAGCACAGCCAGCCCACCCCACAGGGAAGCAGAGTCAAAAGGAAGGAAGCATGGGCATGCTGGGAAGGGGGTGGAGACAATAGCATGATGGGAGTCGTAGTCACTGATATTGGTCACCCCCACAACTGTCCCATCAACACCACCCTGAACCATGCTCACATCACAGGGAGTGGAGAAGGACTCACAAGATGGCTGACACTGGCTACTGCTGTGGGGAGCACAAGGCCCTGCTGGCAACTGTGCAACAACAAACAGCAGGACACCACTGACTGACATCCTGAGAGACAACTTCCACTCCCTGCAATGCAAGCACGTACCATGGTGGGATATCTGGCTGGCTGGGTGGGAAGGAGGACTTGCAGCACTGACCATAGTCACAAGCACCTCCCCTCACACCCCCTCAACACAAACTCCACAGAACCCACCTGGTAGAATGCAATGCCCCCCATCCTAACACAAGATCCCACAAAGAACCACCACCCTGGGTTATGTTGTGTGAAGCACAGGGACACTCTTGGGACTCTTAGCCAAACAACTGCCAGGACAACACTCCCAGCCATCCTGTCAGCACAGCCAGCCCACCCCACAGGGAAGCAGAATCAAAAGGAAGGAAGCATGGGCATGCTGGGAAGGGGGGTGGAGGCAATAGCATGATGGGAGTCGTAGTCACTGATATTGGTCACCCCCACAACTGTCCCATCAACACCACCCTGAACCATGCTCACATCACAGGGAGTGGAGAAGGACTCACAAGATGGCTGACACTGGCTACTGCTGTGGGGAGCACAAGGCCCTGCTGGCAACTGTGCAACAACAAACAGCAGGACACCACTGACTGACATCCTGAGAGACAACTTCCACTCCCTGCAATGCAAGCACGTACCATGGTGGGATATCTGGCTGGCTGGGTGGGAAGGAGGACTTGCAGCACTGACCATAGTCACAAGCACCTCCCCTCACACACCCCCTCAACACAAACTCCACAGAACCCACCTGGTAGAATGCAATGCCCTCCATCCTAACACAAGATCCCACAAAGAACCACCACCCTGGGTTATGTTGTGTGAAGCACAGGGACACTCTTGGGACTCTTAGCCAAACAACTGCCAGGACAACACTCCCAGCCATCCTGTCAGCACAGCCAGCCCACCCCACAGGGAAGCAGAGTCAAAAGGAAGGAAGCATGGGCATGCTGGGAAGGGGGTGGAGGCAATAGCATGATGGGAGTCGTAGTCACAGCTCAACATCCCCCACCCACATGGCCCAGCAAGCTCACACTCACACATGCACATCCCACAGAGAGTGGAAAGGCCCATCAAAGATGTCTGACACTGTTGCTGTGTCGTGGGGAGCACAAGGGCATGCTGGGAACTGCACACCAACCAACAGCAGGACACCACTGTCAGCCATCTTGCCATTGCTCTCACACCCACACACACTGAACTCCCCACAAAAGCAAGTAAGTATGGGAATGCTGGGAAGTGGGGTGGAGGCAATAGCATGATGGGAGTCGTAGTCACTGATATTGGTCACCCCCACAACTGTCCCATCAACACCACCCTGAACCATGCTCACATCACAGGGAGTGGAGAAGGACTCACAAGATGGCTGACACTGGCTACTGCTGTGGGGAGTACAAGGCCCTGCTGGCAACTGTGCAACAACAAACAGCAGGACACCACTGACTGACATCCTGAGAGACAACTTCCACTCCCTGCAATGCAAGCACAGTCCATGGTGGGATAACTGACTGGCTGGGTGGGTGGGAAGGAGGGCCGGCTGTCAACCAAACACAACCAATGCAGACCATGTTCACACCCCAAATAATACATAGAAATGCCCAAATAATGCAGGACAATGTGCCACACCAATATCAACCCCTGACTGTGACGACTTAGGACAATGCAATGTACAGGCCCGCACCCAGAGGCACAGTCACAACTGTCATGTGTGTCAACCATTGATGCCTGCAGAAACATAACATACATTGTGTGTGTCTCCCAAAAACAGGTGATGATGGGGACACAGCAGCAGACGCTGAGGAGTCCCAGTCCCAGGCTCAAGAGGATGCGGAGCTCACTGGCGTCAAACAGCCTCTGCCCTCCTCGGACGAAGAAGACCAACCTGGCACATCCGGTGCAAGTCTACATGCAGCACCAGCAGGACCACCAGCTGCAGCACCAGCAGGACCACCAGCTGCACCCCCTGCACCCACCCCTCCAACGACTGTCACCACAAATACCATTCCTGCCGACATGGACAGAACAAGGAGCAACACCAGCACAGGGACCCTGGACCAACCTGGGGCCATGGACACCACCACCAACCCCCAAGGTGGACCAGGGTCATCTGTGCGTGCCACTGCACGCACTGCACATGTCAGCAGGGGTGGTGGGAGGGGTGGGAGACAGAGGTCGCTGCTTGCAGAGGTTGCTGGTGTGCATGATGACCCACAACTGGTACGCATAGCTGATGCGTACCAGTCCAGCACCGGAGATCTCAGCCAGGTAGTGGGGCTCCTCAGAGACATGAAACAGCAGCAGGCTGCCCATCATGCCCGCTTGGACTCTCACATGTCCCACGTGGAGTCACACATGTCCCGCGTGGACTCACACATGTCCCGCGTGGAGTCCAAGTGGGATGCACTGCATGAGATGACGGCGGTGCACAGGGACATTTTACAATGCCTCCGCCAGATGAACAGCAACCAGTCCACACCTCCCTGTGTGCCTACAGCATCTGGTGCCGAACAAACTGCAACTGCCACAGGGAGGGAGGATGACTCTGGCGGAGAGTCCCCTGCACCGCAGCAGCCTGTACTTGAGGGGCCCACCCCCAAGAAGAGGGGTCGTCCGAGGAGGGGCAAGTGAGAGGCCGATGGCCAAGCGCAACTCCCAGGAAGCCTGAACCTGTTCTGGATGTTCACCTTTGTGCACAGACTGTTCACCCTGTTGGCGGCAACACTACTCCCACACATTGCATGGGGAGTACAAGTTGGACCAATGTGTCAGACAACTGTGGCCCCGATACTGGGGATTCTGTCTACCAGGACTTTCAATTCACCTAGGAACTTCGGATTGCAAGATTTATGTACAGCACTACCCATCCTATGCACTATTCACACAAATGTATCACAATAAACACACTAATACACCATACTTGCCTCTGTTGTGATTCCAACATGGGTGCTGTTATGGGGATGATGAACTGCAAAATTACACTGTGTATGCGAACTGCAACAGCAAGGACAACAGAGGCATGTGAGTAAAGGCAACGTGACACATATGAGGGAGACACACCACCAGGGCTACACAACACATACACACCTAGGCCATCTGACTCATTGCCTACACTGATGTTGCCAGGGAAGACGGTGCAATGCACAGACACCACACCCATTCCCAGTTGTAGTCAAGTAGCCCACAGGTGCAGTAAGCAAATGGCAGTCAAATGTGTGACCACAGACAACGCACATCACAAAGTGAAGCACAGGTTTATTACACAGTTGCAACATGTCGTAACCACTACAGATGCAAGGTAATCCCACCTGGCAGCGGGCACACAGTCAACAACTGTAGACGGAAGGAAGTCCATGGGTGTGGCGCACATCACCTGTAGGGACACAACAGCTACCAGCCTGGAAGTGCAATCACGTCGTCGGTGGACACAGTTGACCAAACGAATCTGAAAGTACCCTGTGAAGGACAGAAATGACACACAGTCAAAAGCAATGGAGTACAGGACAGAACAGCAAAACTCATGCACAATACATGTTACAAGATACCCACCCAGAACCAAGTTAGCATGTCAACACTGTTGGGGAGTACAGCCCACCTGTAAGCACACATCGCAACACACATCCAGTCAAGTAGCCCATGGACACACTCCAACAGCACCAGAGCACCACCTACACATCATGCCAACTCACATCATTGACATGACACCTCAGGATACTCACATTCAGCTAAAGAAGTTGGTGATGAGCTGTGTGCGGACATCACCATCATCATCATCATCATCGTCACTGGCATCGTGGTCCAGGCCAGGATCCTCCACAGGTGGCGGATGTTGGTCATTGTCATCCTGGATGAGAGGCAACTCCTTCCGCACTGCCAGGTTGTAGAGCATGCAGCAGACGATGATAATCTTGCACACTTTCGAAGGGGCATATGGGAGGGAGGCACCGGTCTTGTCCAGGCAGCGGAAGCGGCTCTTCAGGAGACCAAATGTCCGCTCAATCACTCTCCTGGTCCGACCATGTGCCTCATTGTAGCGCATCTGGGCTGGTGTCACAGGGTTCCTGAGGGGTGTCAGCAACCACGGCATGTTGGGGTATCCCGAGTCACCTACGGACAGACAAGTGCACATTAGCTGACTTGGAAAAGTGGGCGGAATACTACAGATCAGATCACACACAATGGCACAAAGTCAGTACACACCGACAAGCCAGGCACGCTGGTTCTGCATCTGTGCCATCATCCTGGGGATGCGACTACTCCTCATCACAAAGGCATCGTGTGCTGAACCAGGGAAACGGGCACACACGTGTGTGATGGTCATGTCTGCAAGACACACCACCAGTGCATTGACCGAGTGGTAGTGCTTGCGGTTCCTGTAGGCCTGCTCCTGGGCCTGTGGTGGTACCAAAGCCACATGTGTCCCATCAATGGAGCCAATGACATGCGGAATCCTCCCCAGGGCATAAAAGTCACTCTTCACGTCAGTGAGTCGTCGCAGTCTAGGGAAATAGATGTACCGGTTCAGGAATAGCAACATTGCCGCCAAAACATCGCGGAGCACACGGCTCAACATGGTCTGTGACATCCCACCAGCAGTCGCCACAGTATGTTGGAAGGTATCGGTGGCAAAGAAGTGTAGGGCTGCCATCACCTTCACCTTGGGGGTCAGCGCTGTAGGATACGGCCGGCCAGGCTGCAAATGTGGGGACAACTGCACTGCCAAATCCTCAATCAGCTGCCTGGTGAAGCGGTACCGTCGGATGCTGTCCCGTTCCACCATCGTTGCCAGGTCTGGGAATGGTCGATGGACAGCAGGAGCCCTGCAGTGCAGAGGAGAAGTAAGCAAGATTGTCAGTCACCCCACATATGCGGCATTGAACACACTCAATATCCCAACACACATCATTGTGAGGCACAACTACATGAAGTGTGCAGTTCCGTAAGGACATGTATGGTACATACATGGCCAACATTTGTCAACACGGTCCAACAGGTGGCATCAATTAGTCCCAAGTTGGCCCATTGGATATCATGAGGCCGTGTCACAGTTCCCATCTCCTGCTGCCGTGTCACAATCACCCCCCACAGTGACATGTGAGGACAGATGTGCCCCAGGCACCACAGCTCAACGACAGGTACATTCCCAGGGACCCTGTATTGCCACATGGACACTGGCATTACATGGAGTATCATGTATACACCACAGCAAAACAACCATGACCCCCACACGTAGTGGTCCCACTTGCCACGGCAGGACAGACATGGACGTCTGTGACACACACACGCACAACATCAAAGTCCATGCACACACAACGTGGATGTGGAGACTGTCTCCCATTGTGCACATGAAATCAGAGACATTGTAAACACTACATGCACAAAGACTGTGGAGGACCATCACTATTGTGCCACTGGGACACCCTGGCTCAAACATACCGTCCCACATGGGACTCACGGGGTATGTGACATGACATACACATACACCACCGTGAAATGTGACCATGGCACATGCACAGATATGAACAGTTGCACATCACAGTGGTCATGTACACGTAACACCCAGGATCCTGTCCCCATGAACACGTGCACAGCCTGGGGGTGGCTGCCCACAGGTGACACCCACAGGACAACATGTACACCAACATACACACAATAGTAAATGCAGCCTTACATGCCTTATGATAAAGTTTGGACAGGCTGTCATGATGTAGGTGTGCCCCTCACTCCCTGGGAGCTATCTGTGGCTGGCATATGTCCATCTGAGACAGGCATGCTGACATATGCCAGTCACATGTACAGTGATGCGTTGAACTGCAATGGACCGATCGGTGCCCCCGGCCGGCCCATTGCATTCAATGTGTGCGGGTACGCGTTGTACCCCTGTACGCAGTTGTACCGCAATGGACCGATCGGTGCCCCGGCCGGCCCATTGCATTCAATGTGTGCGGGTACGCGTTGTACCCCTGTACGCGTTGAACTGCAATGGACCGATCGGTGCCCCCGGCCGGCCCATTGCATTCAATGTGTGCGGGTACGCGTTGTACCCCTGTACGCGTTGAACTGCAATGGACCGATCGGTGCCCCCGGCCGGCCCATTGCATTCAATGTGTGCGGGTACGCGTTGTACCCCTGTACGCGTTGAACTGCAATGGACCGATCGGTGCCCCGGCCGGCCCATTGCATTCAATGTGCGCGGTACGCGTTGTACCCCTGTACACGTTGAACTGCAATGGACCGATCGGTGCCCCCGGCCGGCCCATTGCATTCAATGTGTGCGGGTACGCGTTGTACCCCTGTACGCGTTGAACTGCAATGGACCGATCGGTGCCCCGGCCGGCCCATTGCATTCAATGTGTGCGGGTACGCGTTGTACCCCTGTACGCGTTGAACTGCAATGGACCGATCGGTGCCCCGGCCGGCCCATTGCATTCAATGTGTGCGGGTACGCGTTGTACCCCTGTACGCGTTGAACTGCAATGGACCGATCGGTGCCCCGGACGGCCCATTGCATTCAATGTGCGCGGGTACGCGTTGTACCCCTGTACGCGTTGAACTGCAATGGACCGATCGGTGCCCTCGGCCGGCCCATTGCATTCAATGTGTGCGGGTACGCCGTTGTATCCCTGTACGCGTTGAACTGCAATGGACCGATCGGTGCCCCGGCCGGCCCATTGCATTCAATGTGTGCGGGTACGCGTTGTATCCCTGTACGCGTTGAACTGCAATGGACCGATCGGTGCCCCGGCCGGCCCATTGCATTCAATGTGTGCGGGTACGCGTTGTACCCCTGTACGCGTTGAACCGCAATGGACCGATCGGTGCCCCGGCCGGCCCATTGCATTCAATGTGTGCGGGTACGCGTTGTACCCCTGTACGCGTTGAACTGCAATGGACCGATCGGTGCCCCGGCCGGCCCATTGCATTCAATGTGTGCGGGTACGCGTTGTACCCCTGTACGCGTTGTACCGCAATGGACCGATCGGTGCCCCCGGCCGGCCCATTGCATTCAATGTGTGCGGGTACACGTTGTACCCCTGTACGCGTTGAACTGCAATGGACCGATCGGTGCCCCCGGCCGGCCCATTGCATTCAATGTGTGCGGGTACGCGTTGTATCCCGGGTACGCGTTGTACCGCAATGGACCGATCGGTGCCCCCGGCCGGCCCATTGCATTCAATGTGTGCGGGTACGCGTTGTACCCCTGTACGCGTTGTACCGCAATGGACCGATCGGTGCCCTCGGCCGGCCCATTGCATTCAATGTGTGCGGGTACGCGTTGTACCCCTGTACGCGTTGAACTGCAATGGACCGATCGGTGCCCCCGGCCGGCCCATTGCATTCAATGTGTGCGGGTACGCGTTGTATCCCGGGTACGCGTTGTACCGCAATGGACCGATCGGTGCGCACCCATTGACAATGGCCTTGCCTGGCAACGGACGCGTTTTCGAATTTCAAACGAGTCGGTTGCTGGAAATTCAGTTGGTCACCCACAACAATGTTGCAAAATCATGTATGTCATGGAGTTGAAGATTTGAAGGATGCTGTGGGCGTGTTTTGGTGCTGCCATTCCATGGATTGGCCAGATTCAGAAGATGTAAACGACTTGGACCTATCACTTTGGACACAAGGGACAGTATCTGCCTCTCCAGCACATATATATTGCTGGCTGTTCCCCTGAGAGCTCACTTGCCTGCACTACATTCTCCAGGACGACATCTGCCACTGCACTGCTGCTGTCTCTGCCCCTCTGGACCCTGCAATGGCACGTACTGTGGAGAGAGCCCCAGCCTTCAGCCTTGAGGAGAACCAGGCCCTGCTGGACAGCCTACTTCCACAGTACAGCAAGCTGTATGGGACACCAGGGGAGCAGGTGAGTGTTCTGTGCACTGCCTTTCTGAATGTGCATATTGTCTGACTAGCAAGGCTGAAAGTCTGCACGCCACTGGCTAGCAGGCTCACTGAGTAGTTGTCACCCCCATAGTGTGTAGTGACATGCACTGGACAGGTATGGTGCAGTGACAGTGCATTTGAACAAGGTTTTACTTCCCATGCAATGATACCATGTAGTGACGTCTGGCAAACTGTCCATGGGCAGCTTTGCACTGCCTGTGTACATCATGTGCCCCTGTGATTGAGACATGTATATACAACTGTGTCATGCACGGATATGTTGCATGTGTAGTAATGGCCTTTTCACTTTGTCATCCTGACAGGTTAATGCCCATCGGAAGCAGGAGATCTGGAAGGACATCGTCCGGGCTGTCCGGTCCGTGGGGGTCTACAAGCGCCGGATCCGCAACTGCCAGAAGAGGTGGCAGGACCTTCGGGGCTGGACCCGGAGGATTGCACGGGTCCAGCTGAAGCTGTCGCCTCCTCGCAGGAGGGGCGGAACACGGACCCTGACCCCCCACATGCTCCAGATCCTGGCGGTGGTGTTTCCAGACCTGGATGGGCAGCTGAAGGCCAGACAGCAGCAAGGAGGGGGTGAGTCAAAGACTGCACTGTGAACTCTGTATTACATGCTGTGTGCCCTCCTCTGGCCTGGTTCAACTGCCACAGTGCAGCAGTCATGTTGTCCAGGAGCCATGTCCCTCTATTGTGCACTGCCCACTGCTCATCTGATACCCAGGTGTGGCCCTTACATTTAGGGAATTGTGTCACTTGGGACTGTGTCCTTGCAGTTTGCTTCACTAAAGGTGGGGGACAGCATCTGTTTCCCTAACTCTATTGTGGGCATCATGGGTGGGTCCATTGTTCACACTACGCCTGTGTTCGGACATGTAATCTGCGTGTTGCTTTGATATGCGGTCCACTTGCTGAGCTGAGCCACCACATGTGCCTGGGGTATGTGGCACACGCCCATGCAGCGGGTGGGAACAATGTTTGGGCCCCAGGAGTGTGCAGATTACGTGTGTCACACATACATAGCCAGCTATCCACTGTCCAGGGCTCATCCCTCATTCATGTGGAGCAGGACAGTCATGCCTACTCCAGGCCATGCAATGCACTCTGTACTCCCACTCCCGTGTATCAGCTGACACATTGTGCGCAGTGATTTGACCCCTCAGGTGTCTGCCTCTGTGTCAGTGCACTGTGGATTAGTTGCAGGGACTGCTGGGGTGTTTCTTGGTAGGGGCTCAGCATGCCCCTGGAGATGTGACCATAGGAGACGATACTTGTGTGTCACAGAGGTGTTTGATCAGCTGCCCGTGCAGACTGGGGTATGCGAATGTGAAGTTCAGGCAGCTGTTCCCCATTCACAGCAGATTGTGAGGGGCTCAGGTTCAGAGGGTAGTGTCACAGGTCTCCCATATGTCCAATAGGTATGAGCTGGACAGATGAGGGTTAAGATGATGTGTTGTGGGGGGGATGTACATGTGCACTTGTGCAGCTCCAGGACTTGTATTCCCCATGACCTACTATTGTGACACAGTGCATAGTGTTGTTGTCTGGCTGCCAAGTCATACATCACTGAGACAGTGATGTATGACTTAGCAGTCATGCCTCTGCCATGGCATGTGTCTACTTATTGGTGATCCTGCAGGGGAGTGACATGTGCTACATGCACACCATTGTGGCGATGGCTATCAGGACATGGGTGCATCATGGTGTCTGTTTCGCTGGTATGCATCACATGCATTTCCTATGTGACTCTGGGCATCCCTTTCATCCGGAAACCTGTACTGACTCAGTGGCAAGAGCTGTGATGTGTGCATGTCCACATGCCACACCGTGTCCTCTGCACTGTCCAACTACTGTGTACTTGGTGCATGTGTCCACACTGGGGTGTTGCAATCCAACAGACACCAGACAGATGGGTGCAAGGCCATGTGGGATGTGAGTGCCATGCTTGGCATCAGACTGACAATTGGCTTCTCCTGTTCAGTCAGGGCACTTTTAGCAATGTACAACTAATGATGCCAGGGCTTGCTCTGTAATGTGCTGTGCTCACAGTGGTGTGTGCGTTTGGTGCAGGTGACTGATGTCTGTCTGTTTCCCCATTGTTTGCAGATACATCCACGGCCACGGAAGGGGACAGCTCCACGGACCAGGAGGAGCCAGAGAGCCAGACTGGGTCAGCAGCCGAGGAGTGGTCGGAGGGACCCAGTGGCACGGAGGGCGAGGGGAGCCACACCGAGGAGTCCTCAGCACCATCCACCTCAGCTGAGGACCAGAGCAACTCGGAGGATGACTCCCTTATGGAGGCGGGTGTCAGCAGCCACCACACCCCAGCTAGTGTTGCTGTCTCCGCCACCACCAGCACCACCACCGCCCTCCAATCGGCTCCCATTCCCCAGGCCCGTGGAGGCTCCCATGTTCAGGAGCGTGTCTCCTTTGGGCCAGGCACCGCACCCCCTGCCCCTGTGTCCCCTGCTGCCCTGAGTGAGGAGTCTGTGTACCTCCTTCGCCAGCTCCATGTAGGGCAGACAGCCATGCTGAGTGTCCTCCATGCACACACCCCCCTCTGTTGACTCAGCTGGTGTCGTTCATGGAGGGCATCTCATCGGGCATGTCTGACCTACAGAGGGGCAATAGGTCCATGGACTCCTCCCTGACGGCAGCAGTGTCCCTCCTCAGACAGTCCCTCACCCCTCCTGCCTCTGCTCCATCCACACTCCCCAGCACCTTACCCGTCCCAAGCACACACACACCGGCACAGGCACACACCAGCACACACACGTCCAGCACACAGACACACACGCCACAAACAAAACGCACACGCACGCACAGTCAGGGGACTGAAACCAGACTCACAGGGGATGGGGCCCTGGTACACACACACGCATCCACGGGCACTGCGCAGTCCTCAGTTGCCTCTCCCTCCAAAACACCCTCCCTTGCCTCACCTGCAACCCCAAAGACCCAGCGCCTCTTCCTCAGTGACCTCGGCCTCTTCCCCTCCGATCCAGCTGCTCCAGCATCCAGGGGGAAGAGGAAGCCCCCCCACACGGAGCAGAGTGCCCCTCACCCCCGTACACCCTCCCCCAGGCGCAGACAGACTGAGGCCCCCACCCGCAAGTCCCCCCGGAGTGTTAAGAGCAAGACCCCGCCGCCGCCCTGCAGCTCAAGCACCAGGTCTCCTTCCTCCATCCCTCAGGCCCCCACTCCACAGGTGCCCCACCACACCCTGCCCCAGGTTCCCCCACCCACAGATATACCATCCCCAAGAGGATCCAGCCTTCTCCCCCTGCCACTTGCTCTCCCGGCACCACACCCCCCGCTGCGCTTGTCTGTGCCACTGATGTGGTGAGGGTGTCCTCCCCCTCTGTCCAGCCCACCTTGCCTGTTCCCCATTCTCCTCCCCTGGTGGTAGGCACTGCAGTGGAGTCCACTACCACCCTGTCTGACTTGTGCACTGCAGTGGCAGACCTGTCCACTCCATCTGCAGGGTCCACTGCAGTCGTGCCGGCACCCACAACATCTGAGCCATGCCCCCCAGTTGTGCCGGCACACACCATGTCAGACACCTCCACTGCAGTTGTCAGTGGCTCTCCAGCACCCACCACCCCTTCCCTGCTTCCTCCTGGTGAGCCCTGATCCTGTCCCTGCGGTGCCTGGCCTACCCCCCGTTTGCTCCTCCTAGTGGATTGTCCCTGGTTTTGTGCAGGCATGTGTAGGGTGGCATCTGCCACTGTCACCCACTTGTGACTTTGTTGATGGACTGGCCATTGGCCTTTGTTTATTTTCTACCGGACTTCTACTTTTAATGCCACATATGCTGAATAAAGCAACTTTCTGTTCTCTAGTGCTTTTGCTTCTGATGTACATGATGTTGATGATGCTAACCATGCCCTTGCTGCAGTGATGGTGATATTTGGTCTCATGATAATGAAGTGTTACTGTGCAGGAACCCATGTGGTCCAGGGGGAATGTGTCCTATCCTGTGGTGTATCCATGTCATCCATAGCAGCATCTGAGGGTGTCATGTGTTCAGTATTTGGCAATGGGATTTCCTACTTAGATTGCCTATTTCACATCTGTGGCTTCCACCCCTGCACATCTGTTGTGCCTGCCATTGTTCAATTCGTCTACTTCCCTGACCGTGTGGCCATCTCCAGTGGACATGCAGGTTTGGGCATCAATGGGGAAGGACTCATCTGTGTTGTCAGTGCAACATTGCTATACAAGTGTGTTGGACCTGTGCTGATGATTCCGTTGGCACTTCCATGACCAGGCTGATGTTACGGGAGCCCTCATTTGGTGCTAATTGTTGATTGTGTGACCAAGTGCTCAGCTGACATGATGGGGCCCTACTGAGGCAGCATATGGCACAGCTTTCCTCACACAGGAGTGGAGTCCCCTCATGGCAGTGTGTACTCCTGTGACATTGCCTGCACCCAAGGTGTGTGTTGTATGTGCATGTCTGTGTGTTCACTTCCGTTTAGCTGTGCATGCTGTGATCCCTAGTGTTGTACCTGTTTGTGATGCTAGCTGAGTTGAGCTATGTTCCCCCAAAGTCTTCTCCTGGGTTCTCTGTGATGTGGGTGCATGGCACATTACTGGTCATCAGGGTGTCACCCATAGGTGTGTTTGCTGTCAGGGCTGAGTTTGTGTGCAGACGCAGATGGGTCACAGTCAGGTTTCCCCTTGGCACTTGTTGTTTGCCCCTGTCATGTGATTTCCAGTTTGTGTTATCTTTCAGTGATTGTGACACGTTGTGTGTGTGACTGCTGGCACTCCTCAGGGTCTGGGCTGCAATGTTGGTTGTTGTCTATGTGTGTTCTTTGTGGGTGACCTTGGCTTCTTCATTGGTGTGTGACTGTGGCTGGGATCCCATTGGTTGGTGTGGTATTGCCGTCATGTCCATATACAGCGTAGTGTGCAGTGTGTCAGACATTCAGGAGTCTTGTTGAGTGGCCATGTGTGATGTGTTTCTGCACCTTGGTTCCCACCCACCACCCTGGAATAGTCATGGGTGCATGTGCAATGTCACCAGTGCATGTGAACTTCACTGCTGCACATTGTTGGAGGTCGAGGGGTGTGGTGTTGAGTGTGTGCAGATGAGAGTTGTTGCCCGGCTAGGCCCCTGCCTCCATGTTGGCCTTGGCTTACTGGCCATGCTGTTTGATTTGTGCTTGTGTAGGTGTGATGGTAGTTAGTTGCTCAGGACACATGACTGTGGTTCACAGTGTGAACCACATTTAGCTTTGTCATCACAGTGGGATTGTAATGCAGCCCAGGGTCACCACATTGTGGGGGCCCTGGGGGTGGTGCTGTGGTGTGTCTGTGTCTTGCTGTGTCAGTTGCTGTCCCTACGTGCCTGTGTGACATATGTGATTTGTGCTCCCTCTCATCTGACAATGCCTGCTTGCCCACATAGGGGATTTGGATCCATGAGTTACCTTTGTGTGGCACTGTATGCACATCTGTATGATTGGTATTCAGGTTGTGTGGTTGCCTGGGGACACTGGCACCCCCCCCCTCACCTGTTGTGTATGATGTGCAGTGTGGGTCTGCCTGTTTGTGTTTGTGCATCTGCACCACTGCATTGGCATATCTTGGGTGTGCCATTGGCTGTATGTAGTTTGGTGGGTTTCCCCTGCTGTCCCTGGGACTCCTAGGTCATCGGTCAGCACAATGATCATGGTTTGTGTGTCCCATTGCTGCCATGGTATGGTATCTGTTCACCTCACATCTGCAGTCTCCACAGGGTATCTGCATTTGTGTGCCCATTGGTGCAAATATGTGGGTCTGCATTCTGATGGTCACTTCTTTCATTGTGTTATTGATGATTGTTGACGGTGTCAGCCCCCAAGGGTGTTGTTTGTCTGCACATGGCCAAAGGTATGTCTTATTTGCACTGCAGTATTTGGCTCCCCCAATTTATGTTGCAATGGGACACATACACTACTTTGCCACTGATGTGTTTGTTGTTCTGTGACCAGGAATCATCCATGCAGTTTGGCAGTTGCAGCTCTTTCTTTGTCAACACTTACCTTTTGGTCACTGTGGTGATGGGGGTTTGGACCCCATTGCCACAATGTTCAAAATGTGCTTCAGCTTTGGACCCCACACTTCCCTTTTGTTCACTGTGATGATGGGGGTTTGGACCCCATTGCCACAATGTTCAAAATGTGCTTCAGCTATGGACCCCACACTTCCCTTTTGTTCACTGTGATGATGGGGGTTTGGACCCCATTGCCACAATGTTCAAAATGTGCTTCAGCTATGGACCCCACACTTACCTTTTGTTCACTGTGGTGATGGGGGTTTAGACCCCATTGCCACAATGTTCAAGATGTGCTTCAGCTATGGACCCCACATTTACATTTTGGTCACTGTGGTGATGGGGGTTTGGACCCCATTGCCACAATGGTCATGGCCTGCTTGCTTTGTGGGGGCCACACACATATATGTGTGGCACATGTGCTAGGGGGTCACATTGTATGTTCAAAGTCATGTTCGGTGTTGTAGGCATTTGACACAGTCTACACACGCTTGTCATGGTGTTGGGGGATGTCTTCTTCTTGCATTCCCTAGGTTGTGGTGTGCTGGTTGTGTCATGCATTGTCCATCCTATGAGTGGGGGTGGTAGTAGTGGTTGGCATCCAGCCCCCTGGGTGAGGGTGGTAGTAGTGGTAGGCATCCAGCCCCCCTGGGTGAGGGTGGTAGTAGTGGTAGGCATCCAGCCCCCTGGCTAAGGGTGGTAGTAGTGGTAGGCATCCAGCCCCCCTGGGTGAGGGTGGTAGTAGTGGTAGGCATCCAGCCCCCCTGGCTAAGGGTGGTAGTAGTGGTAGGCATCCAGCCCCCCTGGGTGAGGGTGGTAGTAGTGGTAGGCATCCAGCCCCCCCTGGGTGTGGGTGGTAGTAGTGGTAGGCATCCATCCCCCCATGAGTAGGGGTGGTGGTAGTGGTAGGCATCTAGCCCCCTGGGTGAGGGTGGTAGTAGTGGTAGGCATCCAGCCCCCCTGGGTGTGGGTGGTAGTAGTGGTAGGCATCCAGCCCCCCTGGGTGAGGGTGGTAGTAGTGGTAGGCATCCAGCCCCCCTGGCTAAGGGTGGTAGTAGTGGTAGGCATCCAGCCCCCCTGGCTAAGGGTGGTAGTAGTGGTAGGCATCCAGCCCCCCTGGGTGAGGGTGGTAGTAGTGGTAGGCATCCAGCCCCCCTGGGTGAGGGTGGTAGTAGTGGTAGGCATCCAGCCCCCCTGGCTAAGGGTGGTAGTAGTGGTAGGCATCCAGCCCCCCTGGCTCAGGGTGGTAGTAGTGGTAGGCATCCAGCCCCCCTGGCTAAGGGTGGTAGTAGTGGTAGGCATCCAGCCCCCCTGGGTGAGGGTGGTAGTAGTGGTAGGCATCCAGCCCCCCTGGGTGAGGGTGGTAGTAGTGGTTGGCATCCAGCCCCCCTGGCTAAGGGTGGTAGTAGTGGTAGGCATCCAGCCCCCCTGGGTGTGGGTGGTAGTAGTGGTAGGCATCCAGCCCCCTGGCTCAGGGTGGTAGTAGTGGTAGGCATCCAGCCCCCCTGGCTAAGGGTGGTAGTAGTGGTAGGCATCCAGCCCCCCTGGGTGAGGGTGGTAGTAGTGGTAGGCATCCAGCCCCCCCTGGCTAAGGGTGGTAGTAGTGGTAGGCATCCAGCCCCCCCTGGGTGTGGGTGGTAGTAGTGGTAGGCATCCAGCCCCCCCAGGCTAAGGGTGGTAGTAGTGGTGGGCATCCAGCCCCCCCTGGCTCAGGGTGGTGGTAGGCATCCTGCCCCCCCTGGGTAGGGGTGGTGGTGCGCATTCAGGCCCCTGTGTGCATATGTGGCATTGGTGATGGGCATCCCGCCCCTATGGTGCTGCTGTTGCTGGTGTAAGTATATTCTGCATCCCTCTGTGTGTGTGTGATGTGTCGTGTACGTGTTGTATGTGTTTTGTGGTTGGTGTCTGACTAACCTTCTGCGCCGTACGCGTCAGTGCCTGTTCCGGTAGTAAATGTAGAATATTGGTATGATCGGGACGAAGGGATTCATGGTTGGTTCGTGTCGTTCGTCCTCGTCGCTGGCGTGTTCGTCTCGTAGCCGTGGATCGTGTTGTGGCGCGAATCGGAGCTTATGTGCGCCTCTCCCGGATGCTTTGACGTGCCGTGCGTAGCGACGGGTTCGGCGCGTACGGAAAGCGCATCGTACTCGTTCGGCCGGACGGAGCTGCATTTTCCCTTCCGTGCGACTCGATTCTGCGTTTCCGGATTCGCCTCGGTCGGGGAACAGGACCTGGTTTGGGTGAGTACGGTCCGGCCGGATTCTGTGCTGTTGTGCGCATCGTACTTACTCGTTCGGTGTGCTGTACGGATCGGTCGGGAAACAGGCTTTCGCATGGCTTTTTTCCCGACCAAATGGTATTGGGTGCGCCTCCGACCGAGATCGGAATCGGCCCCTTGATGTCTGTACTATAGAAAGTATGCCCGACAGAACATGGAGCCATTGTAGCTATAGCCATGCAGTATCTCATTCTTCACAAGCATTCTTTTCATGGTTTTCCTTTTTTAAACTTCTTGTTCTGCAGTCAACATTGGGATGGCTGCAGGTGTGCCAAGAATCACCAGGAAGAGTCAGCTTGTCAGCACAATAAGTGGGGGAGCCGGTTGTGATGGCATGCAATAGTTGTGAGATCTCTGGAATATTCTTGGGCAAAATACCTACAATAGACATTTGCTGCCTGGCCCTTCCTTTAAGTCTCCATCTTAGTTACCATACAGCATATGTCTGACAGAACATGGAACCAACTGTGGCTGTAGCCATGTGCACCCCCACACTCTCCATATGTATTGTTCACATATTTTTTCTTTTTTTACACACACAGACAAGATCCATTTCTGTTATGGATGGAAGAAGGACCTAGTTATAGGGGATTGGCAGAACAATTTGAAATGCAAGAGAGGTCAGTTGGCTACCCTTTCGGAACAGACAAACGGGATAAAGACCAGTCAGTCATTGTAATAATTTTTCTGCCACCAATGTCAGTCCTCTACAGCTTGTAGAGATCACAGTAGTCCCTCTCCTAAGAAGGTGCAGGTGGTGTGCCCTCTCTACCACAGAGCCCCACTCTGGGTCTCATTCTGCATGGCAGAAAGACCTTAGTGCACATAAATCGTAATGTGTTCTGAGTTAGGGATCAAAAACACTATAGCTTGCTATGGGGTCTTCAACGAAGAGGTGCCCATTCTCCAAAGCCATGCAGGAGACCTTTTTCCATTGGAATAGTATGTATTCATTAGAGAAGATTTTGGTGGACAACTTTGTTGGGGCCTATTGCCAACTACTTGAACATGCATTGCTAAATGGTCATACCAAATCAGCAAACATATACATGATCAGGTTTGGAAATGTGAGGCAGATGTAATAACGTCAATATTTTCGGCACTGAAATGTGTGGAATTTGATTGGAGACGTCTATGGGACTGAAGCAATGATGCTACGAAAACAATCATTCATGACTTTAGCCGTGTGTTCCCCTGGAAGTATGAAATCAACAAGGTTCATGTTAGAATGAGAGAATGGGGTTGAAGAGATTAAATCAGAAAAGTCAGAAATGAAGTGCTGGTTGAGTAAAAGAGATGAAATATACTAAAATTCAGGGATGTGAGAGTTAGCCTGTGAGAAATGTGGTCAAAAGAGGAGAAAGATAATGAATAGAGGCTCATAATTTGGAAGGAGATCATGAGGTCGATGGCAAGGTAACCCTCAGTTTTCTATTTGTGTGATGTTCTATGATTTTATAACTGTTAGGAATTAGTTAGTTGAAAAAAGGGGCAGTAGCTTGACTCTATGATGATGAAAAAGCTTGATTGGTATCAATAGAATATCTGATGAAATCAGACGATTTTATTCTTGAATACAGCCTTACGGTCAGCGACTTACCATATCCCCCTCCTAGTGACACTGAAATTGCACATGCATTGTAGACAACTGCCACGCCATGCACTTAAATACAGCTATTCTTGGTATCTCTAATTTTTAACTTGAACAAAGATACTTTAGCTAGTAATTTTCTTGTCGACACTAGTTATGAAATAAACTTTTCCCTTCTTCTACCTGCATTTTCATTCATAAATTAAATAGAATTCTTAGATCAAAGACGCAGTCTTGTGACGGCTTCACTCCTTATCTCCTACAGTAATCACTAAATGGATTTCACACATCTGCCCTGCCTACTTTTCATCTCCTTTTATCTAATCATTCCAGTAGAGAGTTTTTAATGTAATTTAAATATCTAGTCAAATTGTATTTCCATGGTAATGAAATCTAACTTTATTTTTCATTTCGCACGGTTTGTTCTATGATAACCTTTGTACTTGCACAGTGTCTTTTTACTATTAGTAACTGAACATGCTGAAATGTTCTAAGCCACTGTTCCTTCCACAAGGCAGAGGTTACTGTGCATTACTATGCTAAAACTCTTTTAAAAAATAATTTACTCTTCTTTTGAATTAGAAGCTTTACTTCGACATTAAAAATCAAAAATATGTAACCCTGGGCTTCATTTTGACCCCGAATTGAATTTTAATGGTGATAGATGCAGGGTTTGTGGATTACTTATTATCGCCATAGCAACATCGGCACTCTCAAACCTCACTTGAATTGTAATGCTGCTGAAATTGGAATTCACGACTTGTGTGTGTCTCTTGTTGAGATTTATAATTTTCTGCCCATCCCTATTAATCTTTTAATCAGAGATGCACACTCCATCCGGTAACATAAGTCTAAGAGAACTAACATGCCGACAAATGGCTGTAGAGTAAATAAGGATCAGGTTAAAACGCTATGGGGCCGATTACGATGGCGGACGGACTCGGACTGGAGTCCGTCCGCCATGGTGGTGGCAGCCGGGACCGTCCACAATACCTGCGGCGGTTCCGCACACCGAATTAGGATGCGACTGCCACCATGGCGGTCGCACCTTGCACTCTTAACATTGCGGCGGGTGCTGCTGACAGCAGCACCCGCCGCTATGTCAAAAATGCATGTCGAGCATTTCACTGCACTACGTGGCACACACCACACGGTGCCTGCCACTTGGTGCAGTGAAATGTCGGGGGTACAGTGGGTAACCCCCCCAGTGCACAAACATCCCCCCAACACATTGGGGGCCCGCAACAGGTCCCAGAAACCAATCTGCACCAGCCTTTCAATGGCGGTTTACCCGCCGCGGAAAGGCTGGCGGAAGACCGCATCGTAATTTGGAGGACGGTGCCTGCTAGGCACCGCCACCATTTTACAGATTCAGACCGCTCCGCCAGGCAATCGGAACGATTGCCTGTGGCGGTTCCATGGCGGACGGTCTTTGCGCCCGCCGCTGTCGCGGTCTGGATCCCACCGCCATCGTAATCTGGCGGTGGGAAAATCGCGGTCCGATGTGGGAAGGACCGCCACCGCCGGGCTGGCGGTGACGGTCCTTCCGCCATCGCAAACAGCATATTTTAAGGGAAAGTGCATGTTTAATTATTCGAGGAAGTCGAACACTGCAGCTTCGATTTATTATTAAATAACTCCAGCACCGACGTAAAGCGGGTCAAAAGGAAGGGTCGGTCAACTTTCGGACGCCAAAGTGCGAAAGCTGAAGTGAGCACTACATAAAAAGACCCGCAAACACAGGCAGACTTGGCAGGTGGGAGCATACAAACGTCGAGTTACACCGATACTAACTAGGAAATTGCGCAAACAAGTCACCACTCGAAAAGAGTAAAGAGTAGAATGAGACCACTTGCTACAATTTCCATTTGTTTCTAAAGTGTAAAAGAGAACATAAAATAACTCTCTACTCTGCAATTTGCCACCAATGACTCTACGTTACAAGAACGCAGAGCAGGGGCATGCAATAGTACGTTATGTAAAATAATCTGCTGTCCATCTACCAGCATCCTTCTGGGGCACGTGCAGAGGCGACAGTGGCATCACAAGGGGCTTTATCTGCATTCCTGCCATGTTTGTTGGAGGAAAACCGAACCATCGCACTCCAGCACTCTGTGTTTCCTAAACCAGGCCCCAATCAGCAAGAAGTCAAAAGAGACTTGTAATTGCCATCTTGCCATACGTTCTGGGTGACATTGAGGGCAATCATGCCACTTTGGTTCCACCTGTTGAGGTGGCACACATATACAGAAACCCTCTAACGCATGCATTAAAAAATGTTACGGCTATCTGTGGTGCCAAATGATGCTTCTTCTATGTTGTAGCAAAGTACCCTGGCAGGACCCATGACACATACATATTCAAGTTCTTTACCATCAATCAGCACTTTAAAAGTAGTCGGCAACATCACGATTTACTATTAGCTAGCTAAAATACATATTAATTGAAAGTGATATATTCATGATAGGTGATAAACAACAAGCATAACGTAGGATAAGATAGGTACTCTCAAATACAGGTGGTTAGGGTTATGCCTTGACACCATGGTTTGGGGCCATCTTTGATAACTCCTTTTTGCAATCCTGAAACCTCAGCAGAAGACATATTCAACATAGCACCACGGAGTACATAATGCATTAGTGAATGCTGGTTTGGCATCCTCGAGCAATGTTTACAATGCCAAGATCTGTCTGGAGGCACACTTCAATACGGCCCCAAGATTTTATGTGTCATGATCTTTGTGTATTACATATTGCACAACCTAGTTGTGTGACAAACACCCAGAAAGCTATATGATATCTCCAGAGGATAACTCCAACAGTTGCCCGAACACTTTGTTGTAATGTACTAATTACTCAATGCACTCTCCCTACAGAGGTTCTCTGCCTTGCTGCTCAGCCTATGATGAGGTCATACAGAATGTTCAGTGTGTTTGTATTGGAAGGGAGAATCAGTTGGTGTGGAAGGGCTGAGCAGCGAGGAGGCTGCTCCTGGTGGGGCACATTTATGGATCATATCATCTTCCTGTATCTTGTAACCAAGAAGCGATCTTAAGAATAAATCTGCTACCTTTTCTACCAGACTTGCCTGCGCATCATTCTTCATTGTAACACTGGCGACGATCTGAAAGAACCTACGTGAACTACTTTGAAAGGACTGGTACCTAAGGAATAGAAGAAGCGCATTTGGAAGAAGCAAGCTGGCACTCTTGAAGCCCCACCAGTGACCAAAGACCGGTCGGCCCCACCGTGGATGTGCCAGTATTAGTTCAACTTGGGTGAGTTTTCCCCATATGAGTAACTAGACTGGGAACGGTCAGCCCTAGCCTGGGCCTGCCAGTTCCTGTTGGACTTTCTTTTTCTGTACAAGAATCCCTTGTTCTCTCCACACCAAAGAGAAGTAGTGAATACCCTTTGACCTTCTACTGCCGGTCTTCGTGCAACTACTGTGGAGATTGCTGCCATCCTACTGCCTTAGAGGGACAAGCTGTTAATTTGGTGTGGCAGTAGCAACTGGTTGCTTTTGAGAATTGGCAGCAGCTTATTGTTATAAGAAAACTGACAAACACCCCAGAGAGCCGTTTTTTAAGTGTGCTGAGGAAAACCCACACTTCTGTTATGCTGATTTAATGATGCTTAGGTTGATGATGCTTCTGAAACTGAGGACCGTTTAAAGATAGATGTGTCCCATCTTTGAAGTATTTAGCGACATTGAATAGACTTTCTTCCACTTCACCATCTGGTGCAAGCAGACAGTTAAGTGGAGCACAGTCGACAACGTTTCTGCGAGCTGTCCCTGGAAATGTGTAAAGTCTACAGAACATTTGGGAGCGCAAGAAGTCTGAAAGAGTAGATTTTATGAGGAAAATCCGAACGAGCCCACAAGAACATAAGAGGTGTCCCAGTGCCCCTGGTGAGGTGTTTTAGTCCCTTTAATTTGGGATTTAATATTTAAGTTAAGTCTTCACAAGGGTATGGCCGTTAGCAGCGCGCTCCTCTTTAATTTAAAAATGTACAAATCTGGCGCGAGCAACCTCACCTGCTTCTGTACACGCGCAGCTTCTCGTGATCTGTTTGTTCACGTCATTGCTGCACTTCTGGCCTGCGCATACACGTTTGCATGCACGGACGTGCCGGCAGCCACCCGGCTCACCGTCGTGCTATGTCCCGCCATTTTTGGATTGGAGGTTGCAACTATTTGTTGTAGCAAAATCTCCAGGGAAGTCTCGATGCCATCCACGTTAAAACCCCCCCCCAAAAAACGCTTTATTCAAGTCTGTGGGAACCGCGTACGGCTCAATAAAGTTTATTCTAGTCTGTGGGGACTGCGTACGACGTCACGCTTTCTTCTCCTGATGGGATTTGCTGTAAGGATTTTCATGGAAGCGCAGCAGTTTACTCTATCAGCGTTTGGTAGCGAGTTGGTCACTGAACTTTGCAGCCAAATTGTGTGCCATCAAGAAGAACTTCATCTCTGGTGAAAACTGCCTCCTATTATTGGACTACGGTGACTACTTTTACTATTTTAATTTGTTATGTTTTGAACTTTTTGGTGTTCAACTTTTGTGTTGCATTTCAACTAAGTCATACAGTGTGTTATTTATGCTACCAACAATTATCTGAATATTGAATCTGTATGGAGTAGAGGGAGTTTCCCTTGGTCATGTTGGTGTATGTTTTTTTTCTTCTCGTTAATTGTTGCCTCGTGCGCACATGAGAAGACTCCTTCTCATGAAGCTTCTCTGACTTACCGGTTTTGGTCATATTCTCTGAATGGTTGTTGCCTCGTGCGCACATGAGAAGACTCCTTCTTATGAAGCTTCTCTGACTTACCGGTTTTGGTGATATTCGCTGAATGGTTGTTGCTCGTGTGAGGTGTTGGACTGTGTGTTGTGAGTGCACACATGAGAAGACTCCTTCTCATGAAGCTTCTCTGACTTATGGGTTTTGTTCATACTTTGTGTATGGGTGCAGTAGAGGTTTGAGAGTCCCTAGTCCTGCCGTAGTGTTGAGACTGTTTTGGGTTAAAGAATACCCTGGAGTTGGTTTGGGTTAAAAGTTACCCTGGACTTATTTTGGGTTTAAAGATACCCATATTAAGTTTCAAGACTGTTTTGGGTTTATAATTACCCCGTTTTGGTATGGGTGGAGTCTTATTCCTCTTCTTTGAGGTAGACCTGTCCTGCCATTAGTTTGTGCAGTTGAGGGTTGTAGATCCCTGTTCTGCCCCAGTCTTGTGCCCTAGTTTGTGGCGCAATGGGTACTCTGTGTGTTGTGGTACCTGCAGTTTGTAGTGTGAGTTACCGTGGATCAGCATCCACCGTTTTTAAGAATGTATTTCTTTATCTTGATGGCTTTGTTGTTTATGATCATTATAAGGGGGGAGATGTGTATAATGATTTTGTTGTTTTATGCATCCTCCTTTGCTGTCATTTGTGTGTTTTACATTCTCCATACATTTGATTGTTTTTGATCATTATAGGAGGGGGGTGATGTATAATGATTTTGTTGTTAATGCATCCTCCTTTCTTGACGTATGTGTGTTTTACCATCTTCATACATTTTGATTGTTTTCGATCATTATAAGGGGGAGATGTGTTGTAATGTACTAATTACTCAATGCACTCTCCCTACAGAGGTTCTCTGCCTTGCTGCTCAGCCTATGATGAGGTCATACAGAATGTTCAGTGTGTTTGTATTGGAAGGGAGAATCAGTTGGTGTGGAAGGGCTGAGCAGCGAGGAGGCTGCTCCTGGTGGGGCACATTTATGGATCATATCATCTTCCTGTATCTTGTAACCAAGAAGCGATCTTAAGAATAAATCTGCTACCTTTTCTACCAGACTTGCCTGCGCATCATTCTTCATTGTAACACACTTACAATGAGACAAACACAGACTCACAAGTTTGATGGTTCAGGAGACAGGAATTCATTCTCTTCGTTTTCACCTTTGATCTTAATCTACAGTGAGACATTTACACCTTGTGCTGCTACCCAACCATATTACCGGCACATGCTACCAAATGAATCCATTTTTGCAGGCATGATACGTCAATTTAAAACATAAAAATAAGCGTAACCTCTTACAATATACCCCTTAGAATCTGCCTGAGTTCCTTTACACGAGTCTCATAATTGTATCTGATGTGTATTGCAGCGAGGGCATCCTCTTCCTCCTCTGTTGGCCGTCCCTCATGTGTAAATGATGTGCCAAAGGTGGACATAGATAAAGGGCACTTTGCCTGAGACACAAAAGGGAAGGGATAGTTCCAGCACATCTGCTATCTGGTGTAGGGGTGGTTAAGATGCCACATGTAGGCATCTTTTAGGCTATTTTCTTATTTTGCCTGGCTAGCACCTGGATACTTTTTGTTAGAATGTTAATTTTGCATTTCAATGCCTCCAATGGTTTGGTCACTTCAGCAGACATTCCTCCAATCCGCCTTTAGATATCCATCCCTGGAAATATGTCAGAAAGACAGCCTCAATGTCCTCAGAGGTGTATATTCCTCTATGGCTTCTATGATGTCCATTAGTAATTGTTCGATTCCATTGAGACAGACGTTCATGCTCATGGAATGGTTCCCCATGATACTCATTGGATCAAGAGATAACTTTAGATAACTTTATTTGCGTGATTACTTAAAACCATTGCAATAAAATGTTACATTTAAAATTGTTTGTTTTTCTTAAAGAGAGTAAAAAAAAGAGGGATATAATACAAAAATGCATAAAAGTCAATACTTGTCGCTCTAAAGAAAGGGAGGGCAGCAGCATAAATGATTTCTCTCTAGACAGCCGGGATGGTGTTTTACTGGTGGCCTTTGTACAATAAGTCTTTGGTACCAGGTCCAAATAGTTCCGATGTTCAAAGTGATGAATCGGAGCACAAGTGTAAAAAACATCAGACTGAAGGGGCCCAGATGATGGGAGGGGGAGGTTTTCAGCTGTGCAATAGATGTGCAATTGGTGCAAAGCAAGAGCTGTGCAGCTCACTGGATGGGTTTGAATTAGATAGAGTATACCGCCTACTTGTTTGTTGTTACCAGAGCAGCATCTCTGTGGGGTGGTTGCAGTGAGAGAAATTACTAGCTACTTGTTCTTAGGACTTTTTCCTCCCACTGTCTCCATGAATCTTACAAAGTGGCACATCAGCTGAACATCTCCACCTCCAAAGCATGCTTTTACTGCTTGCCTACAGGATCTTATCCCCTTGATTTTAAACATGGGCTTTAATAGCAATCGGCGTTCAAATTGCAGCTTTCCGCAAATGCACAATAGATGTAAAACATTCTCTTTTGCTTTCCCACATGGGCGGCAGGTAGTCAATGTCTTTATTCGTTTCCAAGGTGGGAGGTGCAGCAGAGGCGGTAGAAGGCCCATTCGGAAATTAAGATATTTTTCCTTCCTTATCTTGGTAAATCCAGCACCTAAATAAGATTGTGGGGAGGGCTTGGTGTAGCTCTACAGGACGAACCATCCATGGGCCCTTTCTTTGAGCGCTGCCTTGTCTTCCACCATGGACACCCTTTTCACTGTCTTGTTTACAAGATGTTTGATGTTTGAAGCTATTGTCCATCCCCGAGGCCTCCCAAAGATCGGCTAGGCCTAAACGATTTATCGAAATTGACAAATAAGTCATGGCTGCACATTCCTTTTTTGAGTGTATTTACTTCCATAAGTAGGCATTTAGCGATCATTGGATCAAGAGGGGCCTGAATTTCCTGCCAGGGGCCTGTGTTTAGAAATATGCCCTTTTGGTGAGATATCAGTATGACAGTTAGCCTGTGCCTTGGATCGAGGAAGTTTTGTAACAGCAAACAGAATATTGCCATTTCTCCATGCTATGTGTTTTATCCTGTGTTGCTGTCTGCTTAATGTTGTCTAGCTACACAATAATTCTGCTGTCTTCACTGCATGGAGTGTTATCAATGTCTGATTGTGCTGAGTAGTAGTTTCAGCAGGTGTTGAAGTAATCCCTATACAGAAGGGGTCCAGCTGACAATGTATAGAACTGTTACACCATGGGCATCATGTTAAAGCGACACGATTCTTAATTATATCAACATATCCTGGTCATACAATAGACAGGCATGGGCATGCTCATTGTTGTCATGGTACATGTGTAGGATAGGATGATCAATTTTGATAGTAGGAGGTGGGGATGACATGTCCTTCAATGCATGGGACTTTGACCTGCCTAGACTTGTGTCTAATTCACATGCTCATTTCCCAATGAATGATGTATAATTATATCTAATTCAATGTAAAATGATGGAAAACACACATAATATTTAAAAATCTAAAATCTATCCTTTTTAATTTTTCTTTGGCCCAACTGACATGCCATACACTTTTTCTTCCCCCTATGCCTGCAGTGCTGATTTGTTTTCTTGTTCTTAAATTACATATATTTTCCATTGCGATTTAACTCTAGTTCTTTGTATTTGGTGTTGTTAGAAATAGGGTTTCTAGTTGGCTAGGGTATACACCTAAGCCAGGCAGAACCCACCACTCTAGTCAGAGTAAGGGAGTTACACACCCAAGATAACCCCTACTCACCCCATTGGTAGCTTGGCAGAGCAGTCAGGCTTATCACAGAGGCAATGTGTAAAGCATTTGTGCAACATGTACTCACACCAATGACACACTAGGCACACCACAAAAGAGAATCCACACAAGGTTATATAAAAATATCCTTTGTATTATAGGTAAGATACATTATACCACAAATCACATAAATCACTGTGGACTAGGCACTTGTCCTGACGTCACATAAATCATAAATCACTTTGCCCTAAGGCAATTGTCATAAACACAACAATAAGTGCAATAAAGTAAATAGTCATAGGTTGCACAGATCATAAACCACTTTTTAGGATGTGCAGTACATGTTATAATACCTCAGAAAATAAACTAATGCCCCTGCACACAAGACTTGTTATTTTGGCCAGTATAAGGCCTACATCATAACAATTAGGGCAGGAAAGAAAATGCAGCAGTTAGATCCACATAAATCACGAGATATTATTGAACATGTCACCACGTTGTACCTTAACTATGAAGCCACAGCGCTCCTGCGCTTCCATTACCGTTGATACGGTAATCCTACTGTGGCGTCTCGGTGTCCTCCAGGTATGTATCACCCCGGGGTGGGGCACATACTGCAGGATCAAGCGGGGCCCTGTCTGGACTTCCTAGGGCTGCCAAGAATGCTGCCCACATCCCTGCGGTGCAGCTGTGGCCCAATTCAATTGCCTGAAAACGAAAAATGCCCCTAGGACAGGATTAAGATTGGGGGGCAGACACACCCTGCCGCCGTCGGCAGCGGGAGAAATCAGCAATGGGGTGACCCACGAACACACGGTGCTGCCTCTGTCACCTGGTGTTCGACGGCCCTCAGTGCCTGAGGGCATCGATGTAGGAGACCTCCTCAGGTCTTGAGAGGCCTCTCAAGGTGGCACACGGAGGCACTGCCTCCTGACCCAGCGGTGCTGTGAGGCTCTGACTCCCTTCTTTTCAGGAAACGTCTCACTGTTGCTGAAGGGGCAGAGCTGTCACGTGCAGCCATTCTCCCTGCGGCTGCTCCCTCAGCTTTTGCGGCCGGTTGTCAGGCGACACCTGGTGCTCCTGCAGCGCTCATTTGGCTGACGAGCAACCGCGTTGGATTTCAGCAAACCTCTTTTGGCCTGGGCTGATCGCGCAGCGGATGGGTGTCAGCCCAGAGCTTCCTCCTCAGCTTTCACCTCCAGTACTTGGAAAGTGTGGCGCTACATGTGCTGCCAGGCAGAAGAAAGCGCTCTTCACACACTTACAAAAGGAAAAGAGAAGAAGTGGCAGAACACCAGGGGCTAGTCAGGACATCACCTTCACCAAGAGCAGGAATAGCAGCACTTACCATGAACTGGGGACTTCTTTCAGTACTTCCTCAGCTGGAAGTGAAAATAAAGTGCTCCTCACGCACTTTGCAAAGATAAAGCGCTTCTTGCACCCTTTAAAATAAAAGAGGTGAAGAACAGTCGAGCCCTTCCCCTGCATGTTTCCTTTGAGATCCAGTAAGGATCTTTTCACGAAGTCATTTGTATCCCTAAGACTTGTAACAGGATGCCAGCACACACAAGCCCTTGGAGATACTTCATAAGCAGCATACCACAGCAGGGCAAAAAGAGTCAGTCCTTTTCTCCACCATAGACAGAAGCAGCAACTGCAGGCCAACCCACCCCTCACTTAGAAAAGGTAGTGCTCCTCACACGGTCCTTCCACTCTTCTTCTTGTCAGGGTCCTCTTGTTCCTTAAAGCAATCTCAAGTCCTGGGGTTTTTGGTGAAATACTTAGACCCAAATTGTCATTGTTCTCTTTGCTGTAAGGATCTCTGAACCCAGTCCAAACCAGTCCTGTCCTACCTGGTGCAGCTTGACCACAGGGGGCAGAGACAGCATTGTGAAAAAGGAGACACAGCCTATCCAGGTGCAAGCAAAACTCCGCCCACCACTCTAAATGCAGACCAGGTCTATTCAGCCCTGTGATGTGTCACCCAGGCAAGGCAAGGCACACCTCAACCCCCCTAGAGACTGTCTAGAGTGAATTCACATCCCAGTTCCTGTCAATCAAACTATGGACGCTGAATACACAAACAGCCAGAGACACACAGAATGGTAAAGTAAGAAAATGCCCACTTTATAAAAGAGGCATTTTCAAACACAGCATTTAAAAACCACCTTTACCTAAAGGTGTGTTAATAAATTCGGAGTTCAGAGAGTCTAAACTTTATTTTTCCATCTTGTCCCTATTGCAAGTTACACATGTAAAAATGTTACAGTGCAACCCCAATGATAAGCCTATGGGACAGATAGCCTTTCAATAAGTGAAAAACGAATTATAGAGTATTTCACAATCAGGACATGTCACACAGCAGTACATGTAATACCTTTCACATACACTGTACCCTGCCCATGGGGGTACCTTGGGCCTACCATGGGGTGCCTTACATGTAAGAAAAGGGAAGGTTTGGGCCTGCCAAGTGGGCGCTCTTGCCAGGACAACATAGCATTTTAAACTGCGCGTGCAGACACTACAGTGGTAGGTCTGAGACACATTAACAGGACTACTCATGTGCGTGACACAACCAGTGCTGCAAGCCCACTAGTAGCATTTGATTTACAGGCCCTGACACAGACCGTGCACTTTACTAGGGATTTACCAGTATATCAAATATGCCAATCATGGATAACCAATCATATCATAATTGATACAGCGAGCATATGCACTTTAGCACTGATCAGCAGTGGTAAAGTGCCAAGAATCCTATAGCCAACGAAAAGAGGGTCGGACAAATAGGAGGCAAAAGGCAAAAAGTTTGGGGATAACCCTGTCAAAAGGGCTAGGTCTAACAGGCATTAAATTGTTTTATATATACATTTTTAACTGTTTTTTTAAGCTGCATGGCGAATCAGGGCTAAGGAGAATGCCTCCACTTTCCGCGACTAAATTGTTGATGCAGAGGAAGTGGTAGCATTGATCTATTTTGTCTACCGCCTGTTTTCCAATCGGGTTGACTTCCAGAAAACTTCTGATGCAAAAGTCCTAGCTATAGGAACATATCAGTTTGATTATATGGAAAGGACAGGACACTGTGAAACATGAGGAATGCTATACACAGTAATCCAAGTTAGCAGCTGCATTCAGCAAGCAACGTGAGAGTACATGAATTCAGAAGTTGCAGTTCCCAGGCAAGATGCAATCGCACAACACTCTTTCCATAAGTGAGTAGCCTTCTTCCAGGCAGCACGGGCACTGCACTAGCTGCCAGTCCTTCTTTCCCTGCAATGCCTCAGTGCTGGCAGCTTTTGAGTACGACATGTTGCACTAAATAGAACATGGGCTTCAAGTCCTGCTTTCTGATCTACTTCCTGACATCTTTGCACAGCTTTGTTGGAAAAACATTGGTGCATATTTCGGGGGGCTTTGCATTATGCTTGCACCATGCAACGTTTTATTTCCATGACGCGAGCCTCTAAATCATATATATGAAGTCACGCAAAGTCACTTTGCGTGGCTTTGAATGGCTTCAAAAATCTGGAGTAATGCAATGCAATGCAAATTGTTACGTTGCATTTCAATGCACAAGTGAGGTGTCCCATTGGCGTTGAGGTGGGTGTTTCCACTCAAATTGTTTTTGAAGCATAACTAGATTTACCAAACCTGGTAAACCTGGGAATGCGCCAAAAAGATATGCTGCCCCAGGTGAGGCATAACAAGGAGAAATATCTTTATTTCTCCTAGTTTTTTCCTCTTTCTATGTGTGCTGTTCTCATGCAAAAACTCAAGACAATCCAGAAGCCAGCTGCCAGACTGATCCTCAACCTGCCCAAGAGAACTCACATCATTTAGCACCTGAAAGACCTCCACTGGCTCTGGGTCCAGAAAAGGTCCTTCCTGAATTGGGTCAGTGATGGTGATTGCCTTAGGCAGAGAGGCAGGGTCTTCCAGGTCTTTGCTGCGAGGTAGGAGAAGGATCTTACCCCAGCCGTGGTCTTGTGGATACATGAGATGGTGGCCAGCGCCAGTTGGACGGAGCAGAAATCTCTGGTGGGTGCGTGGAACGAGAGGCGGTGGTTGAAGTATGCAGGTCCTGTGTCATGTAGGGCTTTGTAGGTGTGTGTGAGGAGCTTGAAGGTGATTCTATTGTTGACTGGGAGCCAGTGGAGGTCTCTCAGGTGGCTGGTGATGTGACTGCGGTGGAGGATGTTGAGGATGAGTCTGGCAGAGGCGCTCTTGATGCTTTGCTGTTTCTTGAGGAGTTTTTGGGTGATGCCGGCATAGAGTGTGTTGCCGTAGTCGAGTCTGCTGCTGATGAGTGCGTGGGTGACCGTATTTCTGGACTTGATGGGGTTCCACTTGAAGATCTTTCGGGGCAAGCGTAGCGTGTGGAAGCAGGATGATGATACAGCATTGATCTGGTGGTTCATGGTGAGCGAGGACTCCAAGATGGTGCAAATATTTCATGCGTGGTCTGAGGGGGTGGTCTAAGATCTGCAGGCCACCGCAAGTCGTCTCAAGCGGGGGGTGGAGCCCAGGATGAGGACTTCGGTCTTCTCTGAGTTTAGCTTGAGGCAGCTGTCCTTCATTCAGGTGGCGGCAGCCTTCATCCTGTCATGGAAGTTGCTCTTGGCGACTGTGGGTTAGTTGGTGAGAGAGAGGATCAGCTGGGTGCCGTCGGTGTAGGAGACAATGTTGAGTCTGTGCTTCCTGATGATGGCTGTGAGCGGGGCCATGTAGATGTTGAAGAGAGTGAGGCTCAGGGAGGAGCCCTGAGGCACTCCGCAGCTGATTTATGTGGGTTACAAATGGAACAGTGGTAGCCTGACTCCCTGTGTTCAGCCAGTGAGGAAGGATCAGATCCACTGATGGTAATTTTTACGGATGCCGGCATCGTGGAGAGCCGGTGTCAAAGGTGGCTGAGAGGCCCAGGAGGATGAGAGCTGGGGACATCGTCTGTGGCGGCAAGGAGGGCAGTCTCCGTACTGTGATTGCTTCGGAAGCCGGATTGAGAGTGGTCCAGGATGTGGTTTTCCTCAATGAACTCAGAAAGTTGGGTGTTGATTGCCTCTTCGATGACCTTGGCTGGAAAGAGGAGCAGATAGATGGATCTGAAGTTCTTGAGGTCCTTTGGTATCGGCAGATGATTTCTTCAGCAAGGGGTTGATTTCTGCATGTTTCCAGTCTTCCGGGAATGTGGCGGAGTTGATGGAGCAGTTGATGGTGCAGCAGAGTTCGGGGCAATGGAGGTGCTGGCTCTGTTGAAGATGTGGTGCGGGCAGGAGTTCGAGGGATATCCTGAGTGGATACTCTTCACGATCTTGTGGGTGTCATCAGTGTGAGGGGAGTCCAACTGATCAGGGTCTTCTGGGGTCTGGTGTCATTAGATGCTGTGGTTGCAAGTGGCGTGAGAGGGTCTTGGGTAGCGAGGTCATTGAAGCTGTCATAGATCTCCTTAATCTTGTGGTGGAAGATGGCGCTGAGGTTGTTGCAGAGGTCTTGGGAGGGTGGGATGTCTGCTGTCCCTCTGCTGGGTTTGGCGAATTCTTTGACCACGGCGAAACGTTCCTTGCTATTGTGCACGTTGGCATTGATCTTTTCTTGTAGAGCCTCTTTCTTTGTTGTTCTGATGAGGTGGTGATGTGCGGTGACAGTGGTTTTGAAGGCTGAGCGGTCTTCCACAGTCTTGCTGCTCCACCATTTCTTTTTGAGCTGTATACAGGAGGATCTGTACTAATGCAGGGCGGGGGAGAACCAGCTGGCTTTTTTGGAGTGTGGTGTGCCTGGCGCTTTCTTGATAGGAGGCAGTGCGTCGGTGCAGTTGGAGATCCATTGATGGAGGTTGCGAGCTGAGGTATTAGCGTATACGGAAGTCAGAGGTGGGGTGTTGCTGAGGGATGTGGTGAGCTGTTCTTCGGTGACCTTGTTCCTGCTTCTGCGAGGGTTTCGGTGAGCGTGGTGGTGTACGGTGGGTTTGGTGAAGGAGAAGTGGATGCAGAGGTGGTCGGTCCGTTATGGCTGGCGGAGAAGACAGGGTCAAGCGTCTGTCCTGCTGAGTGGGTTGGAGAGGTAACCCGTTGTCTGAGTCTGCCGGCAGTGATGTTTTTCAGTAGGGACGATGTGTTCTTGTCATTGGGGATGTCCAGGTCAAAGCTGAAGTCACCGAGGAGGATGTAGTTAGAGGAGGCGAAAGTGTGGGGTGCGATGAAGTCAAGGATGGAGTCGCTGAAGAGTGGACAGGGTCCAGGAGGTCTGTAGATGAGGGTGCCGCAGAGGGTGCCGTTTTGGTTGGTCTCAGCCAGGAAGTGGAGGTGCTCCATATTTGTCGCGTGCTCGTCTGAGTGGGTGCTGAGTGGGAGGGTGCTTTTGTGTACGATGGCAATGCCTCCACCCGGTTTGTTGATGTGGTCCTTGTGAATGATCTTGTAGCCATCTGGGATGGCAATGATGATGTCCGGGGTGGAGGTGGAGTTCATCCAGGTTTCCGTGAGGAAGGCGATGTTGGGGTGGTCGGAGTCGAGCAGGTCCCATATCTCCACAACAGTACATGCACGATGCAAAGCCCCAAGTCATATTTATGCAGCCACACAAAGCCACTTTGCGTGGCTTTAAATGGCTCAACAAATATGGAGTCATGCAACGCAGTGCAAATTGATGCGTTGCCTTACTCTGCACAAGGGAAAAATTCCTATGGAGTTGCATGCTCCCACGCAACTCCCATGGTTTTTGACACATTTCCAGATTTACAAGGACTTGTAAACCTGGGAATGATTCAAAACCTTACGTCTCCCCAGGAGAGGCGTAACGAGGTGAAATATGTTTATTTCTCCTCGTTTTTCTCTTCCCATGTAGAAAGAGGAAAACGCCCCTCTGAATTGTTTTTATGCAAGGTGACCCTTCTGCACAAAAATAATCCTTCCTGTAATGCAGGCCCCTTTGCACCATGTTGCATACGCGCCTGTGTTGGTGCTAGGGTGCCAAAATGAAACCAGCAGTGGGGCAAAGGACAGGATTGCATCTAAGTGGATAAGTATGGTGCATTGATGCCCTTTCCCTGTGACGCAGGGCAGTGCAACAAGGTAACTTGCTGTGCTGCCCTGCACCACCATTCTAGTAAATATGCCCCTTAGTGAATTGCATTTACGCAGAGATTTATTCTTAGGTGTAGCCAAAAATCTACGTGTATGGAAATTTCTACCAGCAGATTTCCCTTTGCATTTTGGGCTAGCAGACTTGACAACCTCTTTGGGGTACTTCCATTGATATTATTATACTGCATAAGTATTTTTCCAAATCAGTTAAAAAAGAGTTGCTTCCTTGCAATCAGGTTGTAAAAATATCATAGATTTCATTTTACTGCCGTTAATCCAACCATTAAGTGTCTCTAGAGATGTATCCACCCACAATTTCCAGTTCAGATTTGAGCGTTTGGAATAATGGATGAATTACAATGGGTACCTTTTCTATGTCAGGCAGCTTTGTGACGAGGTCACTACATTCCTCCATAGGCGACTTTTCGAATTCCCTCATCTGTCAATGCTTTGCTGTACAAGACTACATACATATGAAATTGAATTATATTTTGTGCACTGATCTTTGCTTTAGTGGAGAGGATAAATGAAGTGCAAGAATTCCTATAGGAGCTAAAATGTCGAATGTTTTTTTGATTTGCTTCTTCTTCATAACACAGGGCATGTCAGGTTAGAAATACTTTGTGAAATGAAAAGAGGGTAGAGGGATGGCCCCTGGGTTCAAGTACTGCCACCCCATCCAGTAGTCCTGGTGCTCTATCCCTGAGTCAAAGGCTAACTTTAAAAAACTCACTTCTTAAAGTTTTCTGAAATATAGGTGGTAGAGGTCTGCCCTCAAGTACTGGATTGGGGCATTCTAGTGCTTTCCGACTTGGGCGACAAGACGACTGCCTCTGCGTTTCACCATTTTTGAAGATAATGCAGTGGAATATCATCGACTGAAGTTGACTGGCTAGGATGTAGGGGAAAGCCTATTTTTCCACAGTCTTTATTAAATTGTCTCATTAAAGTCTTTGGTGGTTAAAAAGCCACCCAACGTGCCTCTATAGAAGCATACTGGGGCTGGGATAAAGTACCAGAAGGGGCCCTGGCTGGGTTGGCAATTGGCCCCATCTGAAATCTTACTTTTGGACCCAGCAGGCATTACAGATCTCAGTCTAGTCAAGGGAATGCAGGCTTTGGGAAGACTATGAATAAGAAAGACCAAAATGAGAAGCAGGAAAACACTCATAATTGGCCCTTGCATTGATGTCAATGTGGCAGGTTTCTAGTTATTATATCACTGACAAGTTAACAGGACACAACCTTGACAGAATGGTTTGTGAAGCACTCTACAATAACTATAACCTGCAACATCACACATTAAATAAATGTAGCTGAAGCATCATGTACAAAACAAAGTACCAACAAATTAAAAGGCAGACAAATCATATGTAGATCTAAAGAAAACCTTTTCAGACATCTTGAATCATCTTGTAACATCTTTTATCACTCAGCAGGAAGAGCACCAAATGAAGAGTTAGAGGAAGGGAATGTTACCAGTGTGGTGCTGCCACGGAGAGCCCGAATAAAGTAATCACGTCAAAGTTATTCGAAATTTTTGAACACCTAAAATACTTTCTCCATTTGTCAAGACATTGCCATGAGTAGCAATGTACTGGGCCGCAGCAAGGGTTGTTTTAAGAAAAGAGCTTTGCAAAGCTAATGCCGGTTTTCATTGAAACTAAAATGCAAATGTTAACCGCAGCAAAGATATATGGGTCACAGTAACCCTGTCAAATGTCCTAGTGCCGGCAATAAAGAGAGCAGATGAAAGAGGAACGACTTTGGCATGGGAATAAGAAGGCCACATATCAATGCATTTCCATCATCAATATGGGATAGGGCAAGCTAATATGACACAGATTGAAAGATGCCAGTAGAAATAAACAATGTATGCACCTCAACAAGTCCAGTTCATAGTTTATTGCTTGGACTGTCCTAGCCAGATTTTTTTTAAGCAAAAGGATGTGGCCTAACGTCTAGAGCGGTCAACCTCAAAGTTCGGGAACCAGGTTTGAGTCTTGGCAGGGACACTCAACATCCTGTGATTGTGGGCAAATCACTTAATCTCCCTGTGCCTAATAAAATGAATGTGTCCATCTGTAACGCAAGTAGTGTTCATATAAAGTGCTCTGATACCTTCGGGTGGAGTTCGCGATACATAAATCTACGAAAAAAGAAAAAGAGTCTTGAATGTAGACAGATACCCGAAGATGTTGTAGAACCAACAAAAGGTGGATATAAATTCACCTTTTTCTAAGTTTTACAGTCAATACTGGGGCTCGCAACGGACAGTTTACATAGAAATCAAATGATAATTCATTTTCTCTGAACGGATTTTGTAATATGCAGCCTTCAGCCATACCTCAGAGAATGAGTGAAAACGTCCATGCTAGGGACATCTAACAATGATGAATCCCAAAGGTACAGTGGGTGTAGTTACAGTACTGATGTATACAAATTAAGAGCAGGCTACCAGATCCCCTGTACAGACAGATAAAAAAACTGTGTGGCAGGTAGTTTGGATTAGAGTTCAAAGGTAATGGGTGCATTTTGATCTCCCTCTAACATGGCCGGAGAGATGGCCTTCAGACTGAGTGATGTGTCGTGGCTGCTGAAGTCATGTTTGTATGTCAGAAGCTGGCCTGAAAGTAATGTTTCATCTGGTGGTGCATGCCCCTGAATAATTTCTGTAGGAAAGTCAGCATTTATGCCCCAATCACTCCCATGTTTTGACTGATGCTGGTGGTTATTGACTCTGAAAGTGCCTTGGGGTCTGCTAACTAGACCCAGGGGCAGTTTCCTGTCCTCTGAAGGTATATGGTAATCGGTATAATGCTAATTGGCAAAGACAACCTTCCTGTAAGTGCCTAGTATATGGTAGGTCATGTAGGTTTAGAGACCCCAGTGGACTTGATGCAGTTAAGTGGGCCCTGCTATGGTGTCTGGTTTCATTTTAAAGCCAGGCCTACCTTGCAGGCTTATTTTAAAATAAAACTATGTCCAAAGTCGACTTTGGAATTAAAAGCACTTTCAAAGTCCAAAACTACCTTTCTATAACATGTAAGTCACCACTAAGGTCTGCCATAGGTGCCCCAAGGGTACGGTGCCTGGATATAAAATCTAGGGACAATATATCATATGTTTTATATGCTGTTAGACCTGGCATCCTTGGCGTGGTTTTCCCTGACTTTTTGCCTCTACCTCCTGTGTTTTTGATGCTGTGCTGGATTTCGTTTTTGCTGGCTTAGATGCTTTGGGCACTTTGCCACTGCTGATCAGTGTCAAAGTGCAAGTGCTCCCTGTGTAAATTGATATTGTGATTGGTTCTCCCTGATTGGCATATTTGTTTTACCAGTAGGTCCCTAGTAAAGTGCACTGAGTGTGCCAGGGCTGGTGAATCAAATGCTACTAGTGGGCTTGCAGCACTGATTGTGCCACCCACATGAGTAGCCCTGAAAAGAGGTCTCAGGCCTGCCACCGCAGTACCAGTGCGCAGTTTGTTAACTGCCATGTCGACTTGACAAGTGCACCCCCTTGCCAGGCCCTACCCTTCCCTTTTCTTACACATAAGATACCCCTATGGTAGGCCCAAGGTACCCCCCTGGGCAGAGTGCAGTGTATGTGCAAGGTAGGACATGTACTGGTGTGTGTAACATGTACTGATAGTGAAATACTGCCAATTTCGTTTTTCACTATTGAAAGGCTATCTTGCCCCATAGGACAGAATGGGGAATGCTTTGCAACATTTTACAAGCATATCTTCCCATAGGGATTGTAGTGAGGATATGGATTCACAGCGTACATTATTAAGTTAGCATAAGTTAGTATAAACTTGACTGCCATGTTGCCGCTTTTGCACACGTTTCTACATGATTTTGTTTTCGCAACTCCTCTGCTTGGGCTTGCTCACATGGGAACCGTCTACCTTTCACGTTTCTTGCTGAACTCTGGAGGCTTTTGTCTGCACAGCATGTTCAAGGTCGAAAAACAATGTACTCTGTTAATCTGCTTTGGTCAGTCCCACGCATGTTAGACATAATACGAGCACAGCTGCACTACTGAAAATCGGGTGCCTTTAATATTGCATTGCATGCATGTTAAGGCACTTGGAGAAAACCTTCCGAAGAGAAGAGCTGTGTTTGTCCGGAGATGTAAACTTTTGCATCTAAACCTGGAGGTATTGGGTCCCCCTGATAAAGCCCAGAGGTCTTCTATAATTATAATCAACTAGTTTCTAGCAAGGGGAGGGTGGTAAGGCACATTAGGCCTTTTTTCCACTAGGTTTATAAAATGATATCCCCGTTCATATTTTATGGAATTGTAACAATGCTCACTATATTGAGTTTATGCATTTTGCTGTTAGTATTGGCTCGTGTACTGCATTATAGAGCACGTTAGTTAAAATAAACATTTTAAACTATACAGTGTCTCTGATTACTCATGTTGTGGACAAGTACAAGAGAATTGATGAAAGAGTGTTCTTGCTCCCGCGAATACTGAGAGAGTCTGAGTCACATGTTTTAGGATGTCTAATCATTGGTAGCTTCGCTGTAGTACGGAGAACGAATGAGACACTATAGCTAGTCGGCTAGGGGTTCCGGGCACTAAGGTGGGTTGTTGGTACACCACTATACACCGAGGTCCTGGTTTCTTGCGCGTAGTTCTGTATATGTGCAGAATCCCTGCAACATGGCGCAACCAACGTTTGGTCTGGCTCTTATCTGCGAGACGCTTGAGTAGTGCTCGTGCTTGTCCACAATTCCCTCGCTTCTGTTTCCGGAGACAGATGTGACGGTGTTACCTCCTATATTGATGTTTTATAGGTTTTTTCAAGCTTGATGTTCTTAAAAGGTATTTTCTTATTGTAGTAACCCATTATTGCGCTGCCACGCTTTTGGTTGTTATACGTGCTTTGTCTTCATGGCTGACATTGATATACCGGCGAATAGTCGCGCAGCACTCCGTCGACATTTGACGGCATATGGGTGCCTGACGCAGGTGTCGATCTTATCTTTGTGGTGGAAGCTGATCCGACACAACACTATGAAGTGTTTTATTCATGGGTCAGTTTTCCAGCAGTGGATGGGGACGATGATTTGTTCCATACTTACACTGCTTCGGATCTTCCTCACAATTATCGGCCCTATACGAATCTTGAGGTTCCGCTCACGGCATGGCAACACCACATTTGGTTTAATGGCGCCCTCCCACACCCAGTGACACCGATCCGTTTAGGCCCTTTATCTATCGAAGGGGCCACTTGGCCGGTTTTGGCTGGGTACACCCCACACCCTCGCTATCTGATAGTTCGAGTGGATGAACTCCGCGTAATGCACACCTCTTTGGTAAGGGTGCATAGAGCTGTTGTACGATACGTTATGCGCAACGTCCAGGTGGGACCACCTGGGGTTGCTCTGCAACCAGCTGGACCTGGCGGAGTGACTATCAGTACCATTATGGTTAATTCGGTAATGGGCAAGCATCCTCAAAATAAGGATGATTTACCTTATTGGCTTGCTGAAAAATTTGACTAGCTGGAGGCGGTATTTCCGAATACCTCTCCTGTGGATAAACACTGGATTTTGACTATTAGTTTGCAGAAAGACTTAATTCCCGAAGTAGCTGATTGTAACACTTGGGGAAGGGTATTCGCAGCAGTATATGCGAAATGTTTCGGCACTCCCTCGATGACCGTGCTCCCATCCATGATTAAACGTGTTCAAGATGAGCACGGCCCAGAAGCGGCTGTTGAATTGGGGATGCGATTAGTCGGGGTATTTGACGTAGTTGCTGATCTGATCCTTGCTAATGTTAAGGGAGATGCAGTGAACCTTCAGGTGGCTAATGCTTTGGCTCTAG
This sequence comes from Calotriton arnoldi, assembly GCA_963921515.1. Lineage (NCBI taxonomy): Eukaryota > Metazoa > Chordata > Amphibia > Caudata > Salamandridae > Calotriton > Calotriton arnoldi. The sequence goes on from CAWUFW010009195.1 coordinate 276,494, forward strand.
TTCCAGAGCCTGACAGGCCACGCGAATTGCCGAAGAGTATTGCCCAGGCTTATAAAACCATTGGTCGCAATAGTTTAGGTGTTAAGCCTTTTGCTAAAACACCAGCTCAATCGCAAACACTACAGAAGTCTCAGTCTGAGAAAGACGAATGTCCAATCTTTAATAAAAAGAGTTGGAGGACTAAGAAACAGGGTAAGCAACAACAGCAACAGGGGTCGCGTGCCGCGTCACCGACACCCGGGTCTGCTGAGCGCACTTATGATTTGCGCGACCGCGCGAAAATTAGATCTCCTGACAAGTTTCAGGTTCCTGATCAGCGTTCTCCTCATTCTTTGCAGGAAACATCAGGCTCACAAGCCGGTGGAGGGGAACGCCAGGACCGCGGCAGAGGACGAGGTGGCCCACAGGGACGTGATCAACCTCGTCAGCCTGACGTTAAGGAGAAACAAGAAGATTTTCCTCGTCAGCGCCCACAGTTTCAGGAAAAGAAAGTTGCTGCTTTAACAGCTAGATATGCCACAGACGGTGAGGACCCGGCTCCAGAATTTAACAAAGGCAGTAACGCTGCTCGACAGCGCAGCGGAAGTTACCATAGTGCGGCAGGCACTGCGTCCATTTCTGGAGGCGACAGCAACTGACACTTTCGTTACAGTCGAAACAGCTGACACTTGAGTGGCTCCCCCTGACAGACTATATAACATAGTTCTTTTAATTGAAGGTGACATAGAACGAGTTGTTAAAGGGATTTTTTGGGAAAATCTAACATCTTCTTACAACATATTGTTGGCGGAGGCAGATTGGCCCCCACCTTTTGTTCTTGCTGCTCCGATAGGGGAAGAAGTGATTCTTTCGAGTTTTTCACGCAACGTCTCCAAGGAGCATGCAGAAGCTTTTAAAGAAGAGTGGGCTTTGGTGCTTGCACCAGCTTTGTACCGTACTCATGTGGGCTGGGATAAAGACTCCCCGCCCCATGAGATACCATTGCGGTCTATGCCTCAGCCGCAACCCCAATATCCTCTCCGGCGGGAAGCAAAAGGTCCAGTTTCTGAGATTCTGACACAGAGTATCAAGGAGTGATTGAGACATGTGTGTCACCGATGAATAACCCTCTTTTTACTGTTACCAAACCCGATGGGTCGTACCGCAATGTTTTGGATTACCGGCATTTGAACTCTCATTGTCGCACTTTTGCGGTACAGAATACCCATAGTTCTGCTCTTGTAGACAGTTTTGTTCGTAAAAAATATAAAACTACACTTGACATTTCCAATGGCTTTTTCAGTCACAATTTATCCCCGGCATGCAGTCAATGGACCGCATTTACCGCCGGCGGTAAACAAAACCAATTTAGGCGTTTAGCTAAGGGCTACAAAAACAGCCCCAGAGTTTTCACCGCCCGTGTCGTCTCTTTGTTAGACAGTATTGACCCAGATGCGTACTCGTACGTTGATGATATTTATCTCACGGACGATGAATTATGGCCACATCTGTGCCGAGTCGATCGCATCATTATCTTGTTTGCAGACTACGGTTACAAATTTAACTTTGCCAAATCACACATTACAGAGTACACAGTGTTGTTTTTGGGCTATGAGCTCAATAATGAAGGTAGAGGCTTAGCGCCTCACTTCCTGCAGAAATGCGCACGTTTGTGACCTCCAATGACCCTGAAAAAACTACAATCTTTGCTGGGATTTTTGAACTTCGGACGTACTTACATTCCCGAATATGCCCAGCGTATCAAGCCTCTTTATCCCTTGATACAACCAAGATTTTCAAAAGCCTGCTGGCTTCTGGAACATTCAGCTATCCTGCAATCTTTGCAGTCTGATCTTCTTGAATCTAAATTCTTGTTAACACGTGATAACCACACAAACCTGGTAATAAGAATCGTGCCAGGCGCAGTGGGTTTCACTTCCTTGACCTTTAACGAAGGTGACACAGTACCTATTGCTTACAAATCACATTTATACACTTCAGCCGAGATGCGGTTTTCCAGTGTTGAAAAAGTCTTGACAGCTGTGCAGATGGCGATCCTGAAGGAACGCGCACAAGCACAGGGGAAATGCATTTTTGGTGGTGACACCTTATCCTGCACTTCAAGCAGTGACAAAGGCGAGTGTACCAAACTCAAAGGCCTTGCATCCTCGTTGGATACAGTGGGCGACGTCATTGACATCTCCAGATGTCACCTTTATCTTTGCCTCCTCGCTCCAGACACAGTAGTTCTTGCAGTATGAATTTGTTCATCCTCCTCCTCTGTCTATGCGCCCACTTGAGGAGTACGATTGTATCATTTACACCGATGGTTCAGCGCAACCGGCAACAGGTTCTAAGCATGCGTATTCAGCGGCATGTGCAATTGTGGCTGGTACCATAGTGAACGGTGAGTTCAAGTCCAGTGTTGTTCATACACAGGCATTAGGGGACTGTACCGCTCAATTAGCCAAGTTGCGCGCTTTGCTGCTTGCACTAGAGTTTGCAGATCCTAATGTGCATACTCTTATTGTAAGTGATTCATATTACTGTGTTCAGTCTTTCAATGACAACTCATTCTTTTGGTCTCAGAATGACTATCGTGATTCCAAGGGCAGCGCAATTAAGCATAAGATGCTTTGGGTTCGAGTGGCGGATCTTAAACATGTCTGCCGCTCACACAGGTTATACATACTCTTGGCCACCAACGTGTGGGAGCACACGCGGTCGGCAATAGTTTGGCTGATGAAGCAGCCAAATCAGCAGTAGCCACGTGTTTAGTTGCAGCGGTTACAAGATCCATGACTCAGATTGATAATGAAATTTTGGCAGCAATTGCTGCAACTGAGAAGGGCGGAAAGTACCCTCAAGGGTTCCCTTCAAAGTACTCTTATCATTTAAGTCCCGACAAAGTTCCTTATGTGAGAATAAATAACGTTGGTGACAGATTTATTCCCAACACGGACCTCAGACTTTCTTTGATAACAGCCGCGCACGAAGGCATGGCTTCGGCGCATGCTGGAGTGTCAGCGACGGTTTCTATTCTGCAGCAACGTTACTGGTGGCGTGGTTTATATAAACAGACCCGAAATTATGTGCTTTCTTGTGACGTTTGTCAACAGATTAAACCCTCTACGGTCACACGTCCACCTCTGACACAGCTTTGCATTTCTAATAGGCCTTTTGGCTGTGTATATCTTGATCACTGCGGTCCATTTTCTTCAGATACTGCTTATAAGTATATCTTAGTTGCAGTTGATTCATGCACACGTTTTGTGTGGGTTTGGCCACAACGCAGTGCTGACGCTCGAAATGTCATCAGGGATTTGCGTGTCTTTGTGGGAATTTTTGCATGTGGCACCTTCCATTCTGACCAGGGTCCAGCGTTCGCCTCTAAGGCGTACAAGGATCCTATGAGGTCTATGGGGGTGCAGGTGAAATTTTTATCTCCATACAGGCCTGAGGGCAATTCGGTTGTGGAGCGAATGAACCGTGACTTAAAGCAATCCTTGACAGCTAGAGTCTTAGGTACTGGCAGGAACTGGCTCGCCCACTTGAATAGCATACAACGTGCACTTAATAATCTCCCTAGAAGATCTCTGGGTGGGCGGACCCCATACGAAATGCTCTTTGGCATACAAATGTTTGTTCCGGACCTTGATGGTCTAGACATGGCGGCGGCAGTTGCAAACTTTGACATAGATAATCACTCTACTATGTTACAAGACTTACAAGAAACCCGTGACAGTCTTGCAAAAGAACATTTACCCTCTGCCACTGATGCTGCACTACAGATTCCGGTAGTTGGCTGGCTACCTAAGGTTGGAGATCTGGTCCGAGAGAAGGTGGAGAACAAAAAGAATTTGGCCCCTCGTATCGTGCACCGGTTCCAGTGCTTGGCGTGAAGGGTACTCGTATAGTCATTTTACCACCACTTCCTGGTCGCAAAGACAACAGATACATCTCAGTGGACAATGTCAAGCTACAACATCTGGCCGATTCTGAATAGTATAACGCCTGCTGCATCATGTCCAGCAATTTCAAGGAATCCTGTGGTTGGTGCCAATGACACCACACATAACGACACTGCTATCGAGATGGACTCTGTTACTAATCGCTTGCTGATCCCGCCAGCTTCCCCCTGTATTGATGAGACTGAATATGCATACCCCACAAGCGAGTCTTTTCCTGGTTTACAAACAACTGCGCTTGACCAGTCTCGTTTTTCTTTTGACTCGACATCCATCTCATCTTTTGGCCCAACGAAATTTGGTATTTTTGTCTCCTGGTTTAAACAGATTTATTTGGTCCCTCCATGGACATACATCTGATTGGTACTCTTCCTGATTTTTTTCATCATGTCCATTGGCTTTGTGACAGTTTTTTTCTTACTCATCAATGGACATTACTTGCCAGAACGCTCTGCTGTTCAGTTGGTAACTGGAACTTTGGCTCCACACTCGTCTTCATCACATCATGAAACGTGACCAGACTTTTGTTAACATCTCTGCCTTTGCAGTCGCTGATGGCATAGTTTGGGATGCTGTGGATTTCCAGATTCATGGGCCTACAGAAGTTATTAATGTACCAAATGTACTTCGTGTTTCAATGGGTGATGTAGTTAAACAGAACATACGTTCAGATGATTGGAAGGTGAAAGCGATACAGTCTTTGTTTTCAGATTTGAAGTATTATGCTGCCTTTGATGCTGAAGATTTGTATTTAAATACAGCAAATTATGCCGATTTGTATTGTTACCAGCATTTTGGACACCATTACCTGCATAAGGCAAACACATTTAGAAATGTTTTTAATTACACACAATGGGAACATTGCCCCGCTTCATTCGAATACCAAAGGGGATGATGGACGGAGCGTTAGAGCAAATCAAACACTCACCTCCAGTCAACTGATCTGGGTTTAATCCATCATCATTCTTTAGCTCACTCCACCACCCCAGTTCAGACATGGCCATATGCAAATCAGTCTGACCCTGTGCCTCATGGGAACAGTCCAGCCCGAACTGCCAAGCCATGTCTTCCCTGGATCGGAAACAAGCATCCTGGGACCGGTTTCAGGTTCAAAACCCTCATCAGCCAGGCTATCTTGAATCCAGTGGCAAGTGAGCAAGGGACCCACGCCTGGGCATACCCTGCCAACTTAGGGCGAACAAAGCAATACCAAAGGGGATGATGGACGGAGCGTTAGAGCAAATCAAACACTCACCCCCAGTCAACTGATCTGGGTTTAATCCATCATCATTCTTTAGCTCACTCCACCACCCCAGTTCAGACATGGCCATATGCAAATCAGTCTGACCCTGTGCCTCATGGGAACAGTCCAGCCCGAACTGCCAAGCCATGTCTTCCCTGGACCGGAAACAAGCATCCTGCATTCTGTCCATCAATTGTTGTTTTTGCATTTGTCACCCCGAGTGGGACGGGTATGCCCAGACGTGGGTCCCGTGCTCTCCATGCCGCTGGAGTCAAGCTATCCTGGCTGAAGAGGGGTGAAACCCCGAAACTGGTCCTAGGATGCTTGTTTCCAGTCCAGGGAGGACCTGGCCTGGCAGTTCGTGCTGGACTGTTCCCATAGGGCACAGGGTCAAGACTGATTTGCATATGGCTGGGTTCAAACTGGAATGGCATGGTGAGCAAAAAAATGATGGATTTAGGCCCAGATCTCTGTACTGGGGTGAATGTATGACATTGTTCTGCATTCTGTCCATCAATTGTTGTTTTTGCATTTGTCACCCCGAGTGGGACGGGTATGCCCAGACGTGGGTCCCGTGCTCTCCATTCCGCTGGAGTCAAGCTATCCTGGCTGAAGAGGGGTGAAACCCCGAAACCGGTCCTAGGATGATTGTTTCCAGTCCAGGGAGGACCTGGCCTGGCAGTTTGGGCTGGACTGTTCCCATAGGGCACAGGGTCAAGACTGATTTGCATATGGCTGGGTTCAAACTGGAATGGCATGGTGAGCAAAAAAATGATGGATTTAGGCCCAGATCTCTGTACTGGGGTGAATGTATGACATTGTTCTGCATTCTGTCCATCAATTGTTGTTTTTGCATTTGCCGCTCCATTGGAAGGCAGCTCCAGAACACTATTAAATAAGTTTACTTATTTTACAGGTTTTGACAGATCCAACTCAGAGTCCTTTTATTTTAAGTTAAACATTTCAGCACCTACCAAGGTGATGTTAACCCACACCAAATTATTATATTCTACTTTGTTTATTGATAAATTGTCGGTTGGCGGTTATGAACATTGGAAGGCCACCGTTGATTTAAAATCTATGTGGGGTTCCAGATCCTGGCAAGTTCGTGGCGCTGAAGCTTTGCACCGCGCGTGCCTGATCCCATCGCAAATTTTGTTTTTAAATGATTCTATTTATCAAACTACCTGTTTTGGTTTAGCAACTACAAAACAGATGAATGTCCCTACCATTCCTAAATTGGCTCTCTATCAGAACTGGAGCATGCATACTAATTATTCCATTGAGGAACTGCAAGCTTTATTTTAGAATATAACATTTAATGTCTCAGGATTAGACCCACTAGAATGGTTAGTTTAGCAGAATACTGCTGATGCTTGCCAATTGCGTTTTCATAACGCAGTCCCTGGTTACAAACAAGATAAGCTAGATCCACGTTTTGCAGATACACATTCGGTTACCACCTATTCTGTGGGTAAATTATGTCAAAATTGGTTACAGCACTTGTCCCTATCGTCAGTGAAACAACATTTATCGCTGTTATCCAGCACCATTGATTTGACCGACTTTGTCAAGGGCCCTTCTGGTCCAAGAACGAAGACATTTGTTTACGCTGCTTACAATGAAATCTGGAAGCTTTCTCAAATTGAAGCTGCATCAAGTTTGAGGGAGATAGATCAGACCAATCTGGAGAAAGTACTTGCTGTTGTTGACAACAGTATTAACACACTATCTTCCCGCATTTACACATTGGATAATATTGTTTCATCTGTGGTGGATATTGTACAAGATGATGTATCTGTGTTGTATCATGGTCAAAATCAATTACGTTCGGTAATGCAGTTTGCATGGACTTTGCAAACACTAAAAATGGGAAAAGTGCCATGGGATTACTTGAACGCAACTGCTTTGTTTTTACCTTTTAATTTGACTGATAAACAACAGTTTATGTCCATGAAGGATGCAACGTACACCCTCTTACATATTGAGAAGATTGACCCTTTACCCTTCTCCGTGGCCGAAACTGACTCTGTTGTCTGGCTCATCCACGGGGTTATCTCCTTACCGTTTTCTTTGTTGAAATTTAGCTCCTGCATAAAGCATTACTGTAGGAAGGTGGAATCTGACTATATGGTTGCCCCCACTTTTTTTATGGTGTTTTGCTGGTTTATGACTTAGTTGGACTGGGATCCTGCTATTCAGGGCCCCAGTCTATCTGCTCTCTCTAACGACATGGAGTGCACTCTAGGTGCACTAGTGATTGGATACTGTGGTGCCTTATGAGTCTCTAGTATATGGTACCTTAGGTGCCAAGGGCATAGGTACTTCACAGGCCTACCAGGGGCTGCAGCATGTGTTATGCCACCCCTGGGAAGCAGTCTAAATCTGACACCACAGGCCTGCTACTGCAGCCTGGGTGAGGTGGTGCTAGCACCCCTCACTGAGATATAGGTTTCCTATATCTCTCCAGCACACACATATAAACCTATCAGTCACCCCTAAGGCAGGCCCTATCAATCCTGAGGGCAGGGTGCTTGGCTTCTATGTGAGAGGGTGCCTCTGCCGGAGCAGGGCCCCTCTGCAGCTCTCAGAGTCTATTCTCTGGTGCTGTTTGTGGATGCGGTTAAACCATATACTCTTAAGTGCATTATATCCTCGCGGTAAATGCTAACTTTGGAATGGCTGCATCAAAACATGTCGTGTTTGGTGTCAAACATCTTGGAATACTACCCCCCGCCAATCTTGGCGGCGGGAGTAGCATTCCACCCTTCTAGAGGAGAAGACATGTACCTGCTGTGGAAACGCGGTAGAATCCTAAAGAGCCCTGGCATCACAAAATGGATGCCACCAGTCACAGACACTGGGCTGCCCTCCTGCTGATGACCGAAACTCACAGTGGAGGAAGCCCAACAATAGGCATCCTGTCACAGGGAGGTGTAACCACCTCCCAGACAGGGTTTAGTGTATTGGGGCTGGGTGGGTGCACTCTTAGAGTGCTTTGAAGTCCTGCACTGGGGGAGCAGAAGGCTCCTCTGTGCATATGCCAGTTCAAACCAGCTCAGGGGCTACCTGCCCCTGCTCTGGCACGAAACTGGACAAAGGGAAGTGGGTGTAGCCACCCCCTCCCTTGACCCTCCCATAGGTGGGGTCATAGAGCTAGTCCATCCCTCTTTTTAGTATAAGAGGGGGAACCTCTGCCATTGCAAAGCAGATAACCCCTGGACGACGCTCTACAGAAGAATCCTGGCCCTTCGACGTTCCACTACCTTTGGAAGACAGAAGAATCTCCCTTGGAGTCAAGGAGTGACTCCCCTGCTTGGCAGGCACCAAAAACGACAACGACTGTCGCAAACAACGCCGCTCCCGCCGGAGTCCGAAGTCCCTGCAGCCCAAGAAGTGGATTTCCTGACCTCTCCTAGGCCATCGTGAGTCCCCAGCGAAGCTGAGGCAAGTGAACCCCACGAGTAACGAGGAACCGCGACCCCTGGGTACCGTGCACTATTGTCGAGTACAACCCCTTCACAACGTTCTACGAACTTGTGCTTTGGACCACGTGTGGTCCCGACCTCCAGTAGGAATCCCTCCGAAGATCAGAGGCCTACACCGTCCCGAGTGACCGTGGGCCCCTGTTGAGTGATTCCGCCCGAGGTGTCTTTGCGATCCCTTGCCCGCTGGCTTGCGGGTCCCCAGAAGACTTCTTAAAGAAACCAAAGGGCTCCCCTGGTTGCTCCAGGCCTGCCCTGACTTACCCTCGCTGGGTGAGTTCCTCAGACCTTGCTGGTCTGCGCCATCGACTTTTCTTTATCTCCCCAAGACTTGCTGCTGCCAAGGCTTGTTGGCTCCAATCGAGTTGCCGACACCGCAGTCAGCTGCAGACGTCGAGGGACCCACCGAATCCAGCTCCTGTTCGTCGTCGACACCTCCTGGACCACGTGGCTGAAGAGTCAAGGCACCCACAACCGACCTGAATCAACCGACGACGGTGGGCATCCATCTTCCTTGCCCCGGGTCACTGCCAAGTGACTTTGAACACTGTCCCCTCTGCTTTCAGGTCATCCTTCTTCAGAATCCAGGCTTGGATTCCACCGGACACTTCTTCAGCTCCCGCAAGCAGCAAGTCTTCTTTGTTCGCCATTGAAAACGACGCCGCGACCCGACACCAAAGGACACCTGTGCACCCGGCTTCCCTGGGTGAGGTAACTCCAGCACTACAGTGCTCCTGTGGGTGTGGGCCCTAGAACTACTTACCCTGTAAGTGACTTGCTTGTAGGTTCTCCCGAGTATCCTAAAACTCTTTATTTCCAACCGCGACTTGCTCCATTGAAGTTAACGGCGATCCGCGCCTGTGTATCCACACTGCACGCGTCCCCCGTGGGTCCTTTACTTACCTGCCTTGGGTGGTTTTGTGAGGCCCCAGCACTTCTGAAGGCCCTAGGCCTTGTCTCCCTGCAAGTCGTTGTCCCTAAGTCTCTTACTTAGTATATGGTCTGGTACGCCCCTAGGGCCCCAGCCATATTTTGTGCTTAACTTATTGTGAAACGTTGATTTGTGCATATGTTTGTCTTCTAATCTCATAAAGAGATTAGTAGAGAGTTATTTAGAAATAAATACATATATATTTGATATATATACCTGTGTGGTGTCTTTTCATTTGGTGATTCAAGAGATTATATGGTAAAACAAGCTGCTTTACATTCCTCCGAGACTTAGCCTGAAGGCTGCTCTCCACAGCTACCACTAGGATAGCTTTCTTTAAAAGGTTGTCTTAAACCTATCTACCATAAGAGTCGATTTGCCCTGGTGCAAGGTGTCCACTTTAATTAGTGAACAGCATATACCAGGCCAACTTCTCACATTGGTGGGCAGCGTGTGGGATTCCAGCTTGCCATTGTTTTACCAGAAAATCTCTATTTGAATTACTAACTGAAAACCATTATAGGTACTCAAGGTACATATAAAGTCAAGCTTAGTATCAATAAGTTCTACTGAACTTAGAGCTGTGTGCCAAGGGATAGCACACCCTTTCCACAGCTCAAGCTAGGATCAGTAGGCCACAAACTAGTGTAGGTAGTACAACACTGCACAACACTAGAATGTCCTTAAAGGGTGGACCCAGTGGATCCACTCAGCCTCAGTATAAGGACATGGCTTTCTCTGACTTGAGAGCCATGTGTGTTGAAAGACACCTGAAGCTAGGACAGAGTCCCTCAACACTACACCTGATAGATCTGCTGACAGCAGATGACCTTAGATTGGCTCTAGGAGCTAAAGGGTCTGAATCAGTGGGTGGGTCAGTCATAGTATCTGGGTCAGATGATGAAAATCAGAATGACCAAGACTCTGTGATTGAAGGGCCAGGCTTCAAGGGGCCTGAAAAGGACAGAGGAATTCTCCCTAAGAGAACTGACAGAGAGGAGGAGAGGCACAGATCCCCTTCCAGGGAATCTGACCACTCTTATCACTCTGGCAGAGAATTTGTCCAGCAGAGGAGCTCATACTTTTCCTTAAGAGAGACCTCCTCTGAGAGAAGGTGCAAAATGCTCCAGTATGAGGAAGCCAAAGTGGCCCTCAGAACCAAGCAGTTGGCACTGGATAGGGAAGCCCTGGAGATCCAGAGAGCTTCTAGAAGAGAGGGGTTAGAACCCCCTGGTGGCAGCAACAGTGTCCCTAGAGGCAGAGAATATATTCCTGACCATAGGAACCTGAGCAAGGTTGTTCCTCCCTACCAGAGTGGGGATGATATCCACAAGTGGATAACTGCTATGGAGAGGGCCTGTAGAGTACAGCAGGTCCCCCAAAAGCAGTGGGCAGCAATCTTGTGGCTCTCCTTTTCAGATGAAGGAAGAGACAAGCTCCTCACTGTTAGAGAGGAGGATGCTGATGATTATGAGGTCCTGAAGAGTGCACTGATAGATGGGTTTGGCTTAACCACTGAGCAGTACAGGTTGAAGTTCAGAGATACCCAGAAGGCACAGACTCAGGACTGGACTGACTTTGTAGATTGTGCATCCAAGGCTCTGGAGGGTTGGCTGGTTGGCAGTAGGGTTACTGATTTCAAAGGATTTTATAATCTAATGATGAGAGAACAGATCCTTAATAATTGTCAAAACCAGCTTTTACACCAGTACCTGGTGGACTCTGATCTGACCTCTCCCCAAGAATTGGGAAAGAAGGCAGACAAATGGGTCAGAACCAGAGTAAGGCCTAAGAATCAGGGTGGTGACCACAAGAAAGATTCTACCAAGTCCCAAGAGAAAGGTGGGGATAAATCTAAGGATAAGTCCACTACAGGGCCCCAAAAGTCCTCTTCTGGGGGTGGGTCCCAAACGCCTTCCTCTCCTGAAAAGAAACCCTATTGCCATGTCTGTAAAAGCCTGGGCACTGGAAATCTGATCCCAGTTGTCCCAGGATTGGCAATAAAGAAAATGTTCCTCCAACAACTACTACCACCCCTCCTGGTACTACCAGTAGTAATCCTCCAGTTGGGAGTAGTGCACCCAAAAAGTTAGGTGCTTTTGCAAGAGGAACAGAGGTGGGCCCTAGTTCAGACAGGACCCCCTCAACAGACTCCTCAGATTCTGATGGTGGTATAGGATTTGCCACCTTTACCGTGGGTCCCACAGCATTGGGCAGGTACAGACTGGAGCCAATAATTAATGGTCAGAAAGCTGTGGCATTTAGGGACACAGGGGCTAGTGTCACCATGGTGGCAGGGAAACTAGTCCCCCCTCACCAGCTTTTACCTGAGTTTAAATACCAGGTGACCAACATTGATGGTGTCAGAACAGAGCACCCCATGGCCATAGTCAATCTCAGCTGGGAGGGGTCACAGGCCCAAAAAGAATGGCAGTGTCCCCAACCTTACCTGTAGATTGCCAGATGGGCAATGATCTGGAAATTTCAGCCTGGGCTGAAATTGAACACCAAACCCATCTGAGGATGTTGGGTGTCCCTGTAAAGGTTAGTGGGGCTGTGATGGCCACAGCCCCAGCCCAAGATTATGGAGAGATGGAGCCTGGAAGAATGGCCCACTCTCCCCCAAAAGAGAGCACAAGGGTTGAAGAAAAGTCTTCTTCCCCCCAGACAGTAGGTAAGGGTCAGCCTCCTCAGGGAACTGACCCTACCCCTAGTGAAGGAACTGCCCCAGAGGTAGTCAGGCCTGGCCTGGCCACACCCCTGATGGCAGAGGACCCTTCCAAGGTGGTACCCAGTCTGGAGCAGGTAAACTGCCCCTCTCTACCCTGCCTTAGTCAGCCCAGGGCTGCAGAGGTCAGGGAGGTCAGTGGACCCCCCAGGGCCCCCTGTCCAGAGGAACCACCCCATCAGCAGATTAGGGGCACCCAGTCTAGTAGCCCTAGCCAGGTGAAAATTCCTCAACCCACTGAGGGATCCCCCATACCTTTATGTAGGGACCACCCCCAGAAGGACTCTGTTAGGCAAGGGCAAACCTGGAACCAAAAGGTTCCAAACATGCCATGTCCCTCCAGTGTTCCATTCAAAGGGACCCAACCCCCAGCTGTAGGCAGCCAAAGGTTGACCCTTAGAGCAAAATGCAACTCAGTCATGGAAAGACAGGCATACATGGTGACCAGTGATCTGAGGAAGCTGAGGCCAACCTTCCTAGGGCCTCACTTCCCTACTCAGACACCTCACCAGCCTTGTACTTTACCAGAGCACACCAGAGGTAGTGATTCCCCATGGTGGAGACCCTCTCACACCCTTAGGGTGAGGGATTGCTTAGTGGACCATCAGACAGGGGGCAACCATGCTAGTGCAGGTGCTTCCTTATATGGCCACTTAGTCAATAAAGGCTCAACTGGCCAAGGTTAGCCTTATCTCCTTTCGTTTGGGGGGGTTATGTAGGAAGGTGGAATCTGACTATATGGTTGCCCCCACTTTTTTTATGGTGTTTTGCTGGTTTATGACTTAGTTGGACTGGGATCCTGCTATTCAGGGCCCCAGTCTATCTGCTCTCTCTAAACGACATGGAGTGCACTCTAGGTGCACTAGTGATTGGATACTGTGGTGCCTTATGAGTCTCTAGTATATGGTACCTTAGGTGCCAAGGGCATAGGTACTTCACAGGCCTACCAGGGGCTGCAGCATGTGTTATGCCACCCCTGGGAAGCAGTCTAAATCTGACACCACAGGCCTGCTACTGCAGCCTGGGTGAGGTGGTGCTAGCACCCCTCACTGAGATATAGGTTTCCTATATCTCTCCAGCACACACATATAAACCTATCAGTCACCCCTAAGGCAGGCCCTATCAATCCTGAGGGCAGGGTGCTTGGCTTCTATGTGAGGGGGTGCCTCTGCCTGAGCAGGGCCCCTCTGCAGCTCTCAGAGTCTATTCTCTGGTGCTGTTTGTGGATGCGGTTAAACCATATACTCTTAAGTGCATTATATCCTCGCGGTAAATGCTAACTTTGGAATGGCTGCATCAAAACATGTCGTGTTTGGTGTCAAACATCTTGGAATACTACCCCCCGCCAATCTTGGCGGCGGGGTAGCATTCCACCCTTCTAGAGGGAGAAGACATGTACCTGCTGTGGAAACGCGGTAGAATCCTAAAGAGCCCTGGCATCACAAAATGGATGCCACCAGTCACAGACACTGGGCTGCCCTCCTGCTGATGACCGAAACTCACAGTGGAGGAAGCCCAACAATAGGCATCCTGTCACAGGGAGGTGTAACCACCTCCCAGACAGGGTTTAGTGTATTGGGGCTGGGTGGGTGCACTCTTAGAGTGCTTTGAAGTCCTGCACTGGGGGAGCAGAAGGCTCCTCTGTGCATATGCCAGTTCAAACCAGCTCAGGGGCTACCTGCCCCTGCTCTGGCGTGAAACTGGACAAAGGGAAGTGGGTGTAGCCACCCCCTCCCTTGACCCTCCCATAGGTGGGGTCATAGAGCTAGTCCATCCCCTCTTTTTAGTATAAGAGGGGAACCTTGCCATTGCAAAGCAGATAACCCCTGGACGACGCTCTACAGAAGAATCCTGGCCCTTCGACGTTCCACTACCTTTGGAAGACAGAAGAATCTCCCTTGGAGTCAAGGAGTGACTCCCCTGCTTGGCAGGCACCAAAAACGACAACGACGGTCGCAAACTACGCCGCTCCCGCCGGAGTCCGAAGTCCCTCCAGCCCAAGAAGTGGATTTCCTGACCTCTCCCAGGCCATCGTGAGTCCCCAGCGAAGCTGAGGCAAGTGGACCCCACGAGTAACGAGGAACCGCGACCCCTGGGTACCGTGCACTATTGTCGAGTGCAACCCCTTCACAACGTTCTACGAACTTGTGCTTTGGACCACGTGTGGTCCCGACCTCCAGTAGGAATCCCTCCGAAGATCAGAGGCCTACACCATCCCGAGTGACCGTGGGCCCCTGTTGAGTGATTCCGCCCGAGGTGTCTTTGCGATCCCTTGCCCGCTGGCTTGTGGGTCCCCAGAAGACTTCTTAAAGAAACCAAAGGGCTCCCCTGGTTGCTCCAGGCCTGCCCTGACTTACCCTTGCTGGGTGAGTTCCTCAGACCTTGCTGGTCTGCGCCATCGACTTTTCTTCATCTCCCGAGACTTGCTGCTGCCAAGGCTTGTTGGCTCCAATCGAGTTGCCGACACCGCAGTCAGCTGCAGACGTCGAGGGACCCACCGAATCCAGCTCCTGGTCGTTGTCGACACCTCCTGGACCACGTGGCTGAAGAGTCAAGGCACCCGCAACCGACCTGAATCAACCGACGAAGTGGGCATCCATCTGCCTTGCCCCGGGTCACTGCCAAGTGACTTTGAACACTGTCCCCTCTGCTTTCAGGTCATCCTTCTTCAGAATCCAGGCTTGGATTCCACCGGACACTTCTTCAGCTCCCGCAAGCAGCAAGTCTTCTTTGTTCGCCATTGAAAACGACGCCGGGACCCGACACCAAAGGACACCTGTGCACCCGGCTTCCCTGGGTGAGGTAACTCCAGCACTACGGTGCTCCTGTGGGTGTGGGCCCTAGAACTACTTACCCTGTAAGTGACTTGCTTGTAGGTTCTCCCGAAGTATCCTAAAACTCTTTATTTCCAACCGCGACTTGCTCCATTGAAGTTAACGGCGATCCGCGCCTGTGTATCCACACTGCACGCGTCCCCCGTGGGTCCTTTACTTACCTGCCTTGGGTGGTTTTGTGAGGCCCCAGCACTTCTGAAGGCCCTAGGCCTTGTCTCCCTGCAAGTCGTTGTCCCTAAGTCTCTTACTTAGTATATGGTCTGGTACGCCCCTAGGGCCCCAGCCATATTTTGTGCTTAACTTATTGTGAAACGTTGATTTGTGCATATGTTTGTCTTCTAATCTCATAAAGAGATTAGTAGAGAGTTATTTAGAAATAAATACATATATATTTGATATATATACCTGTGTGGTGTCTTTTCATTTGGTGATTCAAGAGATTATATGGTAAAACAAGCTGCTTTACATTCCTCCGAGACTTAGCCTGAAGGCTGCTCTCCACAGCTACCACTAGGATAGCTTTCTTTAAAAGGTTGTCTTAAACATATCTACCATAAGAGTCGATTTGCCCTGGTGCAAGGTGTCCACTTTAATTAGTGAACAGCATATACCAGGCCAACTTCTCACAATTACCCAATAGGTCGTTATGAACCCTTGGGCAGCGCTTTCCTACATGAAGTGTGGTCCTTACCTTTCACGTACAGATGTCTGCGGGATGACAAGGAAGTATACCTTACAGGGGAATCTTGTGATTCTACATTAGGTTGCTCCCTTGTCTGTAAAAACATACAGTTACACGGGGCTTGTAGTGTTACCGCCCCAAATCTTGCATGTGTTTTGAAGGGTATTCCAGTCCCGGCTATAAAACCAACTTTCACCCTGCTTGCTAACGGTAGCTATCTTCTTTTGAATAACGAGGAATGTTGCGGCTTGCTAGCTGGCATCCCGTACATTGTAACAGTTTCACAGCGCGTAGTTTGCTGTAAAAATGTGCTTTTTGCGCCCCCGCATGGTAATCTCGATACCTCAATTTGGCCTTGCATCCCAACTTTGAAAGCAGACTTCAATAAATTTAGCAGAATAAAAGCGCTATTATTGCAGCAGGAAGTCCCGCTCACTTCGGCGCGCAAGACATTCATCCTGCAGATAGCAAGTACACATTCTGAAATTCAAGCCCTTTTAAATACCAATCTCCCACTACATTTCAGAGAATTAAATCATTGTATCTTCAATGCGTCTGATACACATGGCCTGGTGCATTTTTTTAAAGTTGTGGGCTCTGGCCTTGTAACTTCTTTTCAGACTATATTTGGTGTAATACCAGCCTTTATTCATTCTATTTTTTCCAGCGTCTTTGGCGGATTACCTGTGTTGGTTACCATAGCCGCTGGTGGCCTTCTATTGATTTGCCTGCTACGCAATGGCTGCACCTCTTGTGGTCCTGCACTACCCAGAACGGCTGCAAATGCTCCGTGACCGTATGCTTCAATGCTATGGCACGCTGCCACTGGCAACGCTCAGCGTGGCGTATAGACTGTCTTTCCGCTTTGCGTACTACACTTGCATGCAACCCATCTTTTCATGCTAGGAATGCTCCTTTGAATGGGCATTGGATCTCTGCCTCTCCAATACGTCATCACCCGACCCGGATTACGACATGTTGATGAGTCCCTTAGTGGCCCATGAGCAAGAATGCTCCGGGGTTGGATTTATGGCATGTGCGGCTGCACTTGCTGTATTGGCACAATGGGATATCTGTGCGGCGGCACAGGATTTCCTACAACGTAGTTACATTGAATATCACGCAAGTTGTCCTACGATGGTGCTAGAGGCACCCACCTATGAAGATCATGAATGCTCGTTCTGCTTGCTAAATTGGATGGCATCTCTTTTTTCTAACGATGACAATGATTTCCTATTGGAGGCCGTTGCAGTTTACTGCTCATACACTCTGATGGATTAAAACGGCTGGCGCTCATCTTTCCATTTTTTTATGTGCGCTATATATATTTTTTTTTGTTGTTTGGCACCTATTTACAGGCCCAAAATATTTTTTTTTAACTACTTTTCCTTTCAAATTCGTAAAACTATAGACACTCATTGATTTCTGCTCATACTTCTTGAATTCTGTGTTCGTCCCATGACTACATGCAATGGACTTACCAGGGGAGGGTGTAGTGAGGATATGGATTCACAGCGTACATTATTAAGTTAGCATAAGTTAGTATAAACTTGACTGCCATGTTGCCGCTTTTGCACACGTTTCTACATGATTTTGTTTTCGCAACTCCTCTGCTTGGGCTCGCTCACATGGGAACCGTCTACCTTTCACGTTTCTTGCTGAACTCTGGGGTCTTTTGTCTGCACAGCATGTTCAAGGTCGAAAAACAATGTACTCTGTTAATCTGCTTTGGTCCGTCCCATGCATGTTAGACATAATACGAGCACAGCTGCACTACTGAAAATCGGGTGCCTTTAATATTGCATTGCATGCATGTTAAGGCACTTGGAGAAAACCTTCCGAAGAGAAGAGCTGTGTTTGTCCGGAGATGTAAACTTTTGCATCTAAACCTGGAGTATGGGGTCCCCCTGATAAAGCCCAGAGGTCTTCTATAATTATAATCAACTAGTTTCTAGCAAGGGGAGGGTGGTAAGGCACATTAGGCCTTTTTTCCACTAGGTTTATAAAATGATATCCCTGTTCATATTTTATGGAATTGTAACAATGCTCACTATATTGAGTTTATGAATTTTGCTGTTAGTATTGGCTCGTGTACTGCATTATAGAGCACGTTAGTTAAAATAAACATTTTAAACTATACAGTGTCTCTGATTACTCATGTTGTGGACAAGTACAAGAGAATTGATGAAAGAGTGTTCTTGCTCCCGCGAATACTGAGAGAGTCTAAGTCACATGTTCTAGGATGTCTAATCATTGGTAGCTTCGCTGTAGTACGGAGAACGAATGAGACACTATAGCTAGTCGGATAGGGGTTCCGGGCACTAAGGTGGGTTGTTGGTACACCACTATACACCGAGATCCTGGTTTCTTGCGCGTAGTTCTGTATATGTGCAGAATCCCTGCAACAGGATATGATAGAAAAATGGAGTTTGGTACCCCTGAACTCAGGATTTAATAACACATCTTTTAGTAAAGATGGTTTTTAAATTGTGTGTTTGAAAATATCACTTTTAGAAAGTGGCTATTTTCTTGTTCAACCATCCTGTGTGCCTCTGCCTGTTTGTGGATTGACTGTCTTGCTTTGGAGTGACAGGGGCTGGGGAGGTGCAGTGGCTCCAGGAGTCTGGATGAGTCAGCACTAGACTGAATAGGCCTGATCTGCATTTGGAGTGGTAGGAGGAGTAGCACCTGTACCTGAATACGGCTGTGCCTGCCTTCCACAATGCTGGCTCCGCCCCCCTGTGGTGTGTCTGGAGCCAAGGCTCACACTGACAATGGATGTTGTTGTGCACTTGCAGACTGCCCCCCAGAACTGGTTTGAACTGGGCTCAGAGCCCCTTGCACAAAGAGACCAAAGACATTTTGGGGTATAAGTATCATACCCAAAACCCCAGACTTTAGATCATTCCTGGAATTCAAGAGGAAACTTTGCCAAGGAAAAGAGCTGGAGAGACTGAGGAGAAGTACTGCCCTTGCTGTGTGTCTGGGGTTGGCATGCAGTTGCTGTTTCTGCCAAGGAAAGGAGAAGGAATTTGCTGTGTGTGTGTCCCCTGCTTGAAGGAGATCTCCAAGGGCCTGAAGTGTGCTGGCCTCCTGTTCTGAAGTCTCAGGGACTCAAAGACTTCACCCCCAGCTCACCTGAACTCTGCTGCTGTGAGTTCTAGCCTGTCAAGAGGTGCCTGTGCCAGTTTTGGGCCAATGGAGGTTGTACCTGCTGTTTGGGAGCTGGAAGAAAGAAGAAACTCAAAGAAGTACAGAAATCGACACATCGCTCTTCTTGCGGATGTTTTCCCGACGCATCTCCACGGCACAAGAAGAATTTCCACACATCGCCACGCCGCTGCGGAAACCGCTGCAGAGCCTGTCGCAGCTGCAAGAATCGACGCATCGAGGGATCGCTGCTGAAGAGGACCGACGCAGCATCGCTTGACGCCGCCGCATCGATCGCCGACGCATCCCGGATTTCCACGCATCGTACCTGTGCATCGAGTTCGTCTGGCGCATCACCTGCAGACCAGAACCGTCATGAAAAATCGACGTATTACTCACCATACAGACCGGATTCAACGCCACCCTTCCTCTGCGTGCAGCGGGACTGTCGCATCGCCTCCCCAAGGTCTCAGGAGTATCGCATCTCTTTGTTTTCTGACTCTGCGGCTGTTTGGCTTTTGGAACTTTGACGCATCTACAGGTACTTTGGTGAAAAGTCACGCATCCATAGTTTTCTATGGTACAAGTTCTTGACACCTTTTTAAAGTCAAATTCTTTGCTGTGTATGTTGGATTTTAGTCGTTTTGGTCTTGTTTAGTTTAAATAAAGATACCTTATTTTTCTAAACTGGTGTGGTGTCCTTTTGTGGTGTTTTCACTGTGTGTGTTGGTTCAAATACTTTACACATTGCCTTTGGGATAAGCCTGTCTGGTCATGCCAAGCTACCAAGGGGGAGAGCAGGGGTTATCTAGAGTGTGTATCCCCCTTACCCTGACTAGAAGCAAGGGTCCCTATTTGGACAAAGGTACCTACCTCTGCTAACTAGGGACCCCCATTTCTAACAAATGCCCTGGTAAGAAAAAACAGCCAAAGTCATTTGTTTCCTATTGTAATTCTAATAGCCTCATAGGCTAACATGGGAAGACTCTATTAAACTTAATATAGTGTAACGTTTGATTGGCGCTAGCTAGACATATCATTCCTAGTATCAAAATAATGACTACAATGTATCTAACAACTTGCCAAGGTCAGATTTATTATAACTATTACAAGAAAGTAGTATTAGAACTTACTATCCTGAAGTTACCTAAAGCTTCCCTTTAGCAGCCTCTTCTGATTGGTCAGCCTTTAGCAGCCTGAACCTAGCTGCTAGCCTAGTAGGTGTGAAGAGGCCTGTGGCTGCAACAATATAGCCATTTGCTGAGAGGAAATTTGCTTCCTGGAGAAGCCAGGGAGAAGAAGGGGCCTAGGGAGATAAGCTGGACTTCAACGGTAGGAGAACAGATGTCATAGGACCCAATCCAGACCCCACTTTCTTGATCCCCAGCCAGATGGGAGCCCCCCTAATTAGATTAGGAGAAGGGAGGCAAAGGGAGTGTAGTCAGATGTTAGCCACACAACTCAGTTGGGTTACACAGACACACACCGAGGAGAATATTTTTCCATTTTGATTTTTTGAGAGAACATTGCATTTGGGGTCAAACTACACAGAAAGTGGTCATAGCAGGGGTAGGTAGTTTTATCCCTATTATTGGGGTGCCCACCCTCCTGACAGCCCAGAATGGAGGATACATATGTGACAGCTGCAGGAGCTCCTTAGATCATTGCCTGGAACATCAGAAGAAGAAGGACTGCCCTGCTGGACCCTTGGACAGCACCACAGAAGGCTTGTACTTAGAAGGACTGAAACTGCTCCACTCACAGGGCTCCACAAAGAAAGGACTGTGTCTCACTCAAAGGGAAAGGAGTGGACTCCCTGATCAGCAACAGGTACAACTGATCTAAAAGAAATCGCCTGCCAAGCCAAAGAGAGGATCACCCTAGCTGAACAGTTGCAACTGGATTTTTCCTGGGCTGTGCAAGTGCATTGTGGGAAATTGAGTTCTAGCCCCAAGAGGCAATACAGAGTCTCTAAACCCTTGGTTGGTGCTACTGAACCCAGAAACTGCAAGAACTAAAAGTTGGGAATCTTTCTGCAAAGTTTGGCAGAAAAGCTCCAAGGGGAGACCAGCTTGATGTTGAGAGTCAAGACACCAACATTGACTTGCTGATCGGATCGAGCTTGCTAGTTTGTCCCACTGAAAAGCTATAGGCGGAGTCCAGCGTGACCTCGAGATGGAAGCTGTCAATGACCGCTCCAAGACCCGTCTTGCCATCAACACCAAGGATTCAATGCCTATCTTTTCACTATCTTTTCACTGAGGCACTGAAATGCGGCAGGCTGCCTTCATCGACTCGATCTTCAGATCCAAGAGACCTGAGGATCCCCCAATGAGCCAGACACCAAAAGAAAAGTTTAAAGAAAAAGACTAAGTCAGAAGGTAAATTTTTGACTAGGCTCTAGTCCTCAAACTATCTGATCCGCGCTCCATCGCAGTCGGCCCAAAACTTTGTATTTGTCCCAGTCCAACTCAATCAGATAGTCACAAGTGGTGCTTCAAGCTTTTTGGCACTAGAATGCACAATTCTTGATTTAGTCATTAGAAATTAATTTCTCTGGTTCCCTACATTAGATTTTTGTCATTTTGTGTCTGACAATTTGAAGTGTTTGAAGATAAAAATATTTCCTATTTTTAAAATTGATGTTGGATTTTTATTCTGTTGTGTCTTTTACTTATTTACTGTTTTGGTGGTATTAAATACTTATTAATAAACCACTGGTAGTCCTGGCATCCTTAGGGTGGTCTTCCCCTAACTTTTTGCCTGCTTGCCTCCACTTTTTGCTGTATATTTTTGTTGGCATCAGGACTTTGAGCACTTTACCACTGTTAACCAGTGCTAAAGAGCATGTGTTCCTCCCCTAAACATGGTGACATTGGTGTATACCTGATTGACGTAATTAGTTTACATATATGTCCCTTGTAAACTGGTATAAACCCAGGTCCTGTAATCTAAATGCTACTAGTGGGCCTGTAGCACTAGATGTGCCACCAACACAAGTTGCCTTTCAAACCTGTCTCAGGCCTGACATTGCAAGGTCTGTGTGTGCAGTTTACAGCCACTTCGACTTGGCATTTAAAACCACTTGCCACGCCTTAAACTCCCCTTTTAGTACACATAGGGTACCCCTTAAGGTAGGTCCTAAGTAGCCCTATGGGCAGGGTGATGTGTAGCTAAAAGTTTGGACATGTACTTTTAAGTTTTACATGTCCTGGTAGGGACAGACAGCTAAATCCATTTTTCAGTACTGTGAGGCCTACTCCTCTCATAGGCTGGAACTGGGAATTCCTTAAAACACTCTTAAGCTGTAATTCCTGATTAGAGAGGAGTAGCTGCATCATGTTTCATATCTTTGGAATGGTAATGATAAATCCTCTTTAATGGTAAAGTGTGACTTAACATTACTAATTTGGAAATTCCATTTTTAGAAAGTGGACATTTCTCTGCTATTAACTTAGCTCTGTTAGCCTGCAGCCTGTCTCCAATACACGTCTGTGGTTGGTGATAGCCACCCTTCATGCATTCCCTCTAGAAAGCCACAAACACAGTAAGGGTGGGCGTGAAAGAGGACTCATCTGCATTCATCTGAATTCTGAAAGCCTGCCTGGACACTAAGAGGGAGCTGACACATCTGAATAGGCTGTATCCTGTCCCTACATAAAGGGCTGATCACCCCCCACAGAAAGCTTGGCAGACAGGGCTGAGATAAAAGGGGACCTGTGCATCTCAAGGAGCTGCTTTGAAGTCACCCCCACTTCAAAGGTACATTTGGGTATAAGTACTGGGGCTCTGACCCTATCAAATCAGTACACAACTCGACCTGTGAAGAACTCTGTCTGATGTAACGACTACTATTCTACAAGGATTGCCACTTTGCTTGACTGACTGCTCCAAGGAACTACTTCACTGCTGGGCTGAGCTGCCTCTGCTTCCTGCTGATGTCTGCCATGCTGCGGACAAGGATTGGATCCATCTCAATTGAACCCAGAGTGACTCCAAGGAGTTGCAGGCTTGCCTCCTGTTTTCGGAAGTCTCAGGGTCATAATAGACTTCCTACAATTTTGCTGGTGCTGATGGATTCTGCCATCTGGGAGTCCTACCCTTGCCTGAGGTGCCCCCTCCAGTCCTGGACCTCAGAAGTGGATTCTGCAGCTGTTTACCATCAAAATCAATGCATTGCCACCACTGCACCGATTAGAACTGATGCAGTGGCCTTCAACGTTGACGCAGTACCGATCTGAAGACATCCCTGCCCGGATCAATGACGACAACCTGGGACCAGGTTGCGAGGTTCGAGGATGACGCAGCGCCGATCCGAGGTCCCAACTGCAAAGCTCGACTTCGACTCATCGACCCGACTGCGTGAATCGGAACCAACGCATCAAATTCTGAACAACAGCGCTTTGCTCTATCCAAGGTACTTTGTCAGCAGGACCTGTTTGAGTTCTGTAGCTGGCTTGTCCTCCATCGTGGTCGGTCTGAACCTTGAATTTGCCCCCGTCTAGCGCAATATCAAGTAACCTTTAAGCGCTATTCACTTCTAAGCACTATCTTTGGTTTATTCTTTAAAATGTAATAACTACGGTTCTACTAATTGAATTTTAGTCATTGTGGTCTTGTTGTACTCAGATAAATATTCTCTATTGTTCTAAACCTGTGTGGAGTATTTTTGTGGTGTTTTCATTGTGTTACTGTGTATCTGTGTGGTGTACAAATACTTTACACATTGCATCTTTAGATAAGCCTGACTGCTCTGTGCCAAGCTAGCAGTGGGTGAGAACAGGTTATCTTTTAGTGTGTATCTAGATGCCTTGACTAGGATTGTGGTCTCTACTTGGACAGGTTGCATACCTCTGCCAGCTTAAAACCCAGTTTCTTCTAGCCACTTTTCTACAATTTCATTCTCATTACTTCATTTTACCGGTGCTCAGAAAAAAAGGAACATGGCCATTTTGCCCATCCCTGCCAAGTGCCACGCATCATGTTTCAGAATATCACAAATCATGAATCATTCCTGCATTCCCACACTGGAACATATTTGTTACACATGTTAAAGTTTTTGTGAGCTGAGCTGCAGTTGTTCATTTTGTGCCACCCAGTGTAAAAAGTTGACAGAGCACTGAGAAAGAACAAGGCACCAACAATATTGCTGATACCAATGTCTGCAGCCCAGCCCGAGATAACGAGTCAAGAAAAGACTGACAGTTGCCCTAGTTAAACCTCAGGACAGTGTGAGATGGTTGGCTATCCCTGCTCTCTCCGGATGCTGGTAAGTTTAAATTCAATGACAGTCTGCCACCAGTGGGCAGCACCGTCTCAGTGCAAATAAGTAAATGTGAACAAAAGTAGGTGGCAGTTACTTCTAGAGCTTTGTGTTACACTAAAGTTTTTTTTTTTCAGATAGTAATCATATTACAGGAATATTCTGCTTGATTGTAATTGCAATTAAGTTTCTCTTGCAGTGCCACACATAAAACATGAAATGTCTCACACAGACACACTTAAGCCACTGTAATGTCACACATAAGAAATCTGAAAACATGGCGTCTATGGTTGCGTCTGACTGACTGTTAATATTCTTTTAAATTCAATTAAAGAAATAGAAGAAAATAAGGCCTATTCTAACAATGTTTACTCTTTGGAGTATTTTTGGCTACATGATTTATAAATGGTCAACGATGCATCACAATCCAGGATTGAGTGCATTTTTTCTTGTAATAAATAACTTGTTAATCTCTGAAATAGTTTTGAAGCTTGCTTCCGATCATGCCCTAGTCACCTCTGGTGTTAATTTAGTATGTTCTGTTAAAAATGATTAAAGATGAAACATCTAAATAATTTGTTTATTTGGTCTTTTACGACAGAATTTTTGAAGTTCAATATTTCTGGAACCATATCTTTTCATAATATTTGTAATACATATAGAACTGCTATAAGAAACTTTGTTGCCAAGTCTGTATCCAGAAAAGGAAGTCTTCAGAGAATAAATACAATATTATTCTAGTAAATATTGGGTTCCTGAGGTATTAATAATTCTTTCAACTATCATTCTTCATTTAATAACTTAGTTAAAGCTAAGATTGAAGTCAAGAAATACACAACTGAAAAAGCTAATAATTCCCTTTATAATGTTAAAGCAAATTACTTCAGAGGCTGGATAAAAGTTGTGAATCACTCAACAATAACTATAACTCGCCAGTCTGCTATACACGATCTTCTCACAAAAGATTTGTTTTCACATGTTATATCTGTTGTTTTAAAAGGCATGTTTTCATATGGTGAAAGTATTGTAATGTGACAGGGTATTATTAATGTAAGGTAAAGTTACAAGTTATAGTTCTAGTTGAGCGGTTAGTGAGTATAAAAGAGCGTTTATGGAGGCGTGTTACTTACAATAATGTGAATGATTTGGATTAATTGTAAATGAGTGGTATACCTATAGCTTCCACATTTCAAATGTTTATATAGTTTATTTTTGAAGTGTATAGAAAAAAGAAAAAGGGTCTGATTCACAAAGGTAAACTTACTCTTTCGGTAAGTTTACAATTTTTGCAACTCACAAATACATTTTATAAGTAGTATCTTTACAACTGTCTATCTTTTTATGTGCAGAGTCTCCGCCATGCGCTGACTCTCCGATGTTGTAAAGATACTACTGGTAAAATTACTTTGTGAATTGCAAAAAATCGTAAACTTACAAAAAAGTGTAAGTTTACCTTTGTCAATTAGGCCCCCGAAGTTCTCCTAACTATACCTAAACTTTAATATTTTTGGGATCGCTCGAGCGCTCATTGAATTAGCAGTAGCTCCACAGACTGAAGATTGGCAGAAAGTCCCTAAATGTCATGCAAGCAGGCCCAGTTCTAGCAGGTGGGCCAGGTGGGCCAGGCCCACCCAAACATGAGCCTGGCCCACCCAAACATGAGCCATGGCCCTCGCAGTGACGGCATGAAGGTCAATAGAAAAGGGGCACTTTAATTTAAAACGTTCCTCCGAACGTTGTTTTTTTCCTAATCTGGTAGTTGCGTGATTGGGTCTGGGCTCTTTCTCACAGGCATCCCTAATCACGCATCCCCTTTTAGAAAGGTGGGCTGTGTCCCCGCCCACTTGTGCAGGTACAATAGGGGCATGGCAAAGGGGACAGATTTTTTTTTGGCACCAGGTAACCTTTGCCTACCATCATGCTACGTGGATATTTCCTTTTCTATTCAAGACTGGAGAAAAGAAGTTTGTTTATCCTGATTCACCTTTCCTGACCCCTGCAGCTGCTTATCAGATCAGGCTGTGATGCATGAACCCAGTAGGTAAGAGAATGTGTTATATTATTTGTTCTTATTTATTAAATCTGCAAAGGCCCAGCAAGGCACATACTTCGTGTATGCTTCATTTAAATCGTTTTAACATTATCATGGCCATGGATGCAAGACAACAATAAAAATGTCCAGATAACTGGTGATTAATGATCCTGCTGGAGAGCAATCCTTTGTCTGTTGGTAGTTTTGAAATGCAGATAAACTGTATTTTATGTGGATAGCTGAGTGGGTTACTGCCTTTGTCACAGATATATTGGTGTTACTTGCAGTTCAGAAGTTACAATCCTAACATAGGACAATGACCTATGAACTGTCATTAAAGAGCTGCATTCAAACATGAATGGTATAGTTAGAACTTCACTTTTTTTGTGTTGCAATATATTTAGAACTTCCCCAGTCTTTCATTATTCTAATGTTGCTAAAAAAGTGTTTGTTTGGGCAGATATACATTTTTATTAGTAAAGCGCTTCTCCAGACCAAACCCTCTTAAAATATACGGCCCATCAGTATGGATGACATGTGATTCCTACACCTTGTAATCCTCATTGGCTTATGTGACATTCCCTATAGACTGATTTACATACTTGTATGATGCATTGTCTCTGTAGAATGTGTGCATGATGTAAAGTATTGTGACACACTACACTGATATGAGTAGCGCTATACAACAAATGAAATGCATATGAGAGAGGGGCTACGGAGAGATGAAGGGCACTGTTGGAGGGTGGTAGTATTGGTATCTGTGGAGAACAAGGTCATTGGTAGGGCGCCAAAAAAGACTTTCGCACTAGTGCTAAAGCTAGCCCTGTCATGGCCTTTCTGTTTTTGTTTATTTAATTAGCAGTCAGGTCATTAGAGCAACTGTGGAACAAATTTTAAAGTGCAAGCTAATTATATTTACTGCTATATTGAATGTTTTAAGTTGAAGGTGATTTTACTAATGTTTTTTTACCAGGAATAATGAAAGCGGAGCTGGATGGTGGTTGATATGGGGCCTGGGGCCCAAGGTCAACTATGAGATAAAGTGCACAGGAGAGGGATGGTAGAAAAGTGGATAATCGGGCCTGGAAGTACTTGTGTTGAAGCCTGGCCTGCTGGAATTTGAGGGTTTGCACTTAGGTCCAGACACTGCTCTTACTTTCAAATAACTCTCCACATGCTCTGTATACACACAGAATCAATCTGTTGTATCATGGTGACTGTTTGCAAGTAGATATGATGTAATCTAGGGCTTGTAGGCTACCATAAGAAGCGACAAATTGGGCCAGCAGTGGCCCACCCGAATGCACCCTTGGCCCACCCAAATAAAAATTCCTGGAGCCGGGCTTGCATGCAAGATGGATTAATTCCAGGTAAAACACAATGTCATTGATCTGCTGCTTGTTTGCTGTTGTTTGCTGGCCAGGGCTTCCATGCCCATAAAACCCCTGGTGTAAGCAGGACACTCTCAGGTGCCTTCCTGAGCAAAGACGCCTGAACGTGGCTGGGTTGGGCCGCCCGTCTTGCCCCAAGGAGTCTCATGATTATGGAATCATGGTGAGATATTCCGTATCTATTACTTTCAAATAAAATGACTGGTAAGGTAAGGTAAATTTTTTATTTGCATGATTAACAAAAATCTTACAATTACTACATTCTTAAAAGAAAACACACCAATTTAAAATACAGACCAATAATTTTAAAATTTCTAAAAGTCTAAAATGGTTTTCATAAATAAACATAAACACAATTTATAGACATTACATCAGACCGTCATCTTTCCAGGACTTAATATAAATAGTGTCAGTTAATATTTCTATAATTTATGTGTGATATCATAAAAATAGTCCTAAATGTTGTCCTTAATTATTTTAGACTTCCAGATTTCCTGTGCACAACTCACAAGTATCCAACTTCTTTTTAACAAGTATTACAAATTTAGTAAAATTGGCGTTCATTTTAATATCCGTTGGTCTAAAACAAACTACCATGGCATGTCTGCAGGTACGAACACCTCTGTCAATGAAGCAGTTTTTCAAATATCGTTTCCTTTCCGCCATCATTACTGCACATATACAAACAAAATGCAAAATACTTTCGTCCCATGTGTTGCATAGTCTGCACATAGTCGGCTTAGATGGTCCCAACCAGGGCACTACATGTTTTAAGCCAGGTAAGTTGCCGAATTGTGCTTTCATAAAAGTATTTTTAGTTTGTACAGACCATGCTATTTCTAAAAATGGTTGAACCTTAAGACTTGAATATTCCTGGACCAACATCCATGCGTGGGATCTCTTAATGAACAGTTCTTTGTCTTTTAAAAGGGACAAATATTTAACTGATTTGTTAATTATTTTCTTAAATCTTTGTACTGTTAAAGACATTTCCCAGATCTCAGCAATTGACAATTCTTCAAGAGCTTTTTGCAGATATTTATAAAAGGACAATTTTTCATTTTGTTGCATTTCTTTCCACAAAAATGTGCACATTGGGTTATTGATATTAGTTTTGATTTGTCTCCAGGTCTTAACATACTGACCCATTCTTGCAAATTGTTGATTACAAAAACCAAATTCCAGCCTTATCTGAGCAGGTGATACATTAAGTGGAAGCCGAAACAGATGTTTAAATGTATTTGTAATAGCATTATTTAATAATGCAGAATCCAAACCACGGAGTATTTCACTTCCATATGTAATGCTCGGGAGCAATTTCGCTTTTATTACTTTTATTAAAGGGGTATAAGTTGGGCCTCCCAAGGAGCTATAAAGTAGGCGAAAAGCCGCTTGTAGACTTTTGGCTTTTTTCTTCATCTCCATTTTATGCTATGAAAAGAATCCTTTCTAGTCAAACAGTATCCCAAGATATTTATAGCATTGAGCTTTTTCTAGCTCCCACTTTTGGTGGTACCATTTGTATTGACTGCCCTTCCGTTTCTTGGTACTGACTTCCATTACTTTTGTTTTCGTTTCGTTTATAGTCATTTTGTTCTCAATTGAATACATTGATGTTTTGTTTATTAATCGCTGCAGCCCTATCCTTGTTTGGCTTAGCAGGACAACGTCATCAGCGTATAATAAATTCGATATTTGTTTCTCAGCCAGCTTTGGTGAATCTGCTAACTCATTGTTCATTGCAAGGGTAAAGTCTGATAAAAATAGATTAAATAAATATGGAACTAAAACACACCCTTGCTTTAGGCCTTGCGTTGTTTTAATTTTCCTCGAAAGCTTTGAGCCATTCCCTATCCGGACTCTTGTCCAAGTATCGGTATATAACAATTGTATTGCATTTAAAAGGCTGGAGCTATTGCCATAACGAT
This sequence comes from Calotriton arnoldi, assembly GCA_963921515.1. Taxonomy (NCBI): domain Eukaryota; kingdom Metazoa; phylum Chordata; class Amphibia; order Caudata; family Salamandridae; genus Calotriton; species Calotriton arnoldi. The sequence continues at coordinate 306,108 of CAWUFW010009195.1, forward strand.
CCAGTTTCCTCCAGAAAATCTGCCTATTCACGCAGTCAAAGGCAGCTTTAAAATCAACGAAACATAAATATAATGGCTGTTTTTTTGTTTTATATTTTTCCATTAAAATTCCCAGTGTTAACACATTTGTTGTTGTACCTTGACCTTGTACAAAACCCACTTGGTTCGGTATAATTAAATGGTTTTCATTAGCACCATTAAAATTAACTCCTTAAGTAGAGCCGATGCAAATAGTTTGGCTTCAATATCTTGGAGCATAATTAATCTGTAATTGGATGGGAGGGACCAGTCCCCACTTTTATATATAGGAGAAATTATAGATCCCTTCCATGACTCGGGGACTGTTCTTGATTGGAGAGCGTGATTAAATACTGGTGTTAGATAGCTCGACCAATATGATGCTTTCTCCTTATACAACACAGCGGGAATCCCATTTGTGCCTGGGGCACCATTGGATCTCTGATTCTTTATTAATTTACATATTTGGTTTTCTGTTATCTCTATTGAGTTATTATTCTTTTCTCCTCCTATTCCATTTATAGCCCAATCAGTAGAATTCATAGCCATGTTAGGAGTAGGATTCAGATGCATATCTATAAACGATACCCATTCAGATTCAATTACTGTTGATGAAGTAGATTTCCTACTAGATCTACTCTGTTTGTTTACTAGAATCCAGAAGTCTCTTGAATTACTCCTTTTGGAAGCATATAGAGCTTTTGCCCACAACAATTGCTTTTCTTGCATTTTGTCCTTCCAGAGCATTTTCCTTACTTCTGTATTTATCCTTTTAAGTTTTGCTCTGTAAATTAAATTAACTGGGAACTTTTTACCAATCTCAGGATCCTGTTACGTTCTTTTTTAATTGATGGCTTTCAAACGAGATTTTCACCAATGAACATGCTGGTTTTTTCCTCCACTGACCTTTATTAGCATATTTTTGAGATTGACTGGTAATTAATTCCTTTGTGAAGAGAGACCATTTTTCGACAGCATTCGAATAATCTCCTTCGAAGTGAAAATCAACAATTGCCTGCTCAGTGTTTGTAATAGAATCTTTGATGCTATCTGACCAATAAAGTTTCTTATAATTTACTGTCGCTATTTCTCCCGGAAGTATCGTATAGTTTTCAACTCTTAGGCCATTTAGATTTAACTCAATTATTTGTTGATCGTGGTCGCTTATATCTGTTCCCTCTATCTGATAAGACAAAATTTTATGAAATAGATTCAACGATGCTATGGTATAGTCTATTCTAGACCTATGATCCCCTGCTTGAAAAGTCCATGCAGGTGCCGAATCTTGAGGAAATCGCCCATTTAGCACTCTTAGACCTATGGTTTCTAATTCTTTTACAAGAGTCTTGCCGATTTTTTCATTCTTTTGTTCCCTCATACCCATTGTTGATGAAAAACTTGGAATTGACTATAAGTAATTTTGCCGATGTATTTCAACATCTCTGACGAAAGACCATAGCATATTCATGTTATAATAATCTCAAGTTGGGTGTCATTGTCCAGTTGCTGCAATATCATAATTATCAAATTGTTCGCCATTGTTCTACGTGATTTAACATCGGGGTGAATATATACGTTGATTACTACAAGAGATTTAATTATATTTTGTTCCTTGTATCGTATTTTGACAATTAGATAATGCTTTTGACTTTGGGCGTCCATTTCACTTTCCATTTTTAGATCAGTTGATATAAAAATAGCCAAACCCCACAAGGTCTGCCATAGTTACTTGTTCTCTTAGCTAATGAGTAATAGCCCTTATACCCTTCCAATCTAAAAGGATATAAAGCCCAAGTCTCTTGTAAACAAATGATTTGAAAACAGCACAAAGTAGCTAGTTGGTTGTTCTGAATCTTTGCTTGAACCCTATTTATATTCCACGAACATAGTCTGACCCTTTCATTCATGATTGTTGGCCCCCTTAAATGAACTTCAGTTAGTAGATGTCAATCCTGCCTGACATTATGGAGAGCTTCTGTTAGCCAACCTAATTTGACAGTGTCAAATAGTGGGTCTCCTTTTTTCCTCTAATGATCTTAAAAGATGCCCGTTGGTCATACCTATGGAGTTTTTTAATATTGAGTATTTCTTATTATTCTCGGTTCTCATTTGGTTATGATTTTGTAATTTTGATGAAAAAGGGCTAGGATAGGAAGGTTGAAGGGGAGTTGTTATTTTTATTCCCCAGTCCTGAAAGAGATTATGTTCTTGCATAATAAGGCTGGCGGCAGTAGATGATGTCCAAGTTACTAATGTTGATTCTCGATTATTATTCTTGATTGTGAGGAATTCAATTGACTCTATGTCGGTACATTTAATTTTCTTCAATGAGGGAACTGCATTACACAATTTTAATATGTTTCCACGATTCAAGATATCATTATTACCCCTAGATTTATATTCCGGCGTAAAGATTACCTGCACCACTCCTTCTTTTTGATCTGGGTTATTTAATTTAATTTGTTGCAGGCTATTTTGGCCTTGAGCATGCTCAATTAACCTTCCATTATGATTACTAACAGTTTGAGACCATGATTGTTGATGTTTATGTAACTGCTTCATTTCGGTTCCCAGATCTTGTGGTAATTTAATATCCTTCCAGGTTTTGAACAAATCTCTATTCGTTTCATCCCCTCTGGTACTCTCACTCTTTGCTCTATTTATTTCCAATTGCGATGGCTTATTTTCCACCTGTTTATTATTTTCCTCCACTTGCAGTATTTCTAAGGACTGATTTTTCCCAATCTCTATCATTTTTATACTATCAGCTTGCTTGTTAAAGCATTTATTTTTCATAACTGCTTGTACCTCCGATAGATCCTTATTAAATAGAGGGTAAAAGGGTTTTATTGGAGACATTTGTTTACCCTCACCTTCGCAATATGATATTTGGTCATGATTGTTTCCAGTGTTCAATCTCACTATATCTGATGCATTTGTATTTTTTATACTTTTAGAGACTTTGGGGCCGATTCCGATCTCGGCCGGAAGCGCACCTAACACTATTCGTCCGGAAAAAAACCAAGCCGAACGCGTGTTTCCCGACCGATTCGAACAGTCGTCTGAACGAGCAAGTACGATGCGCATAACTGCTCAGATTCTGACCCAGCCGTACTGTTGGACTTGGCCCTTTTGGCAGGTTCACCCCTAAACTTTTTGCCTGTCTCCTAGCCTTTTTTCTGTGTAGTGTTGGTGGTTTTAGGCCTTTGCGCACTTTAGCACTGTGTCCCAGTGTAAAGTGCGTGCGCACTCTGAGTGCGTGTGGTGAGATTGTCCTGCCCTCCCATAGGAATGCATGGGGGATATGTGTGTCCATGGTAATTCCTGGTGTGAGAGGAGTGCAGGGGCGAGTTTAGTATGTGCGAACTCGTGAGAATAAATGCTGCGCAATGGTGTGCGCAGATTTATTATAACTGGTGTAGAAATGCCACTTCTAGAAGTTGGCATTTATGTGTGCTCTGTGTCTGCCTGCCTGATGTGAATTGCATGTCTGGCTTTGTGAGTGACAGGGGCTGGGAGGTGTGTGTGGCTCCAGGAGGGGCAGGGTGAGTCAGCGCAGGGCTGAATAGGGAGATCTGCATCTAGATGGGAGGGAGGAGTTGCACCTGGGACCTGAATAGGGCTGTGCCTTCCCTCCACAATGCTGGCTCCACCCCCTGTGGTGCGTCTGATGTCCCTAGCCTGTCCTGTGAAAGGAGAGAGGAGCTGAGCAAAACAAAGTGCTCCAAAGCTCCCCAAACCAGTTGCATCTGGTTTTCCCCAGCCCTGTGCTGTGTGACAAAGGGGGATATAGGTGTATAAAATAAGGGGCTGTGACCCCATGAAAATGTTCTTTCTGTGCTTACCTGGGCTGGGGAGACACTCTGCCAGGAGGAACCGCCGCGGGACCCAGCTGCTGCTTCTTGGGGGTCCCTGCATGCTGGCCTGCCTGGCTGCACCCTGCTGGGGTGTCCCCAGCCCCAAAGACTTTAATTCCTGCCTGCTGGATTCCTTGCCCAGCTTTACCCCAGGAACTTTGAGGACTTTTCTAGCGCCTTGTGAGCGCTGAACCTTTCTCTTGCCAGGAAGCGAGGAGCTGGCGACGTGCAGCACGCTGCTGCAGTGATTGCAGGGGAATCCCGGCATGGGGACCCCCCGTGCTGCTGTGGGGAGAGCGGGAGCCCACCCCGCTTTCATGCATCTTTAATGGCGGGTGCCCACCCCGCTTATGTGCTTATTTGGAATTTTATTTACAAACGGGTGCCCACCCCGCACTGGTGAAGAAAAGGAATCACCGCCGCAGCCTGGGGAAACGGAGCGCCGCCGTCACGACGAGGAAGCCAGGCAGCCTGGCCTGGAGGTGGGCGGGGCAGCGAGACAGAAGCAGTCCGGAGCCTCGTGAGCTCCAGAACGAAGTCCCGGTCCCAGGAAGGGGGACCGGGTGAAGTGAGTGCGGATCGTGGCGCGGGGCTCCCATGAGTGGAGAGAGCCCCGCAAGTGGTGCAGCATTCGGCTGGTAGCAGCGGAGGGGGCCCAAGGCACATTGCCTGTGCCTGCCCTGCCGCAAAGGAGGAAGTGCTGCCGCCGGAGCCTCTCCAGCGGAGGAGAAGCTCAGAGACCGCCCGACCAGGTGAGGAGGGGCCCGGGGGCGGGAGAGAGACGAGGCACGTTGTCGGTGCCTGCCCCCCACCCACAGGGACCCAGAGAGATCCGCCAGTGCGCCCCCAGTGAGTGAGGGGGTTGAATGCACTGCAGTGTTGGTGCCGATCGAGGCACATTGCCAGTGCTTGTTGGTTGTCCTCAACTGCACCGCGAGAGCGCGGGCAGCTGCACCAAGGGGGAGCAGTTTTGATTTTTGCTGAGTCCCGGAGTGGGGCTTCAAGGGCACAGTGGTGCCCAGGCTGATTTCCTCAGCTGCACCGCGAGAGCGCGGGCAGCTGCAACGTGGGGCCATAGTTAGCTCTTCAGAGCCCCAGTGGGGGTTCAGTAGGCACAGTAGTGCCAGCCCCATTCTTTTCTTTGGGAGGATTTCATTTAGGGTCCCAGAGAGGGGCTCAGGGGCACGCTGGTGCCGTGCTCATTTCCACAGCTGCCCAGCAAGTAGTGGGCAGCTGCCACGTTTAGGCCTGCGCGTTTGCGCACTTTTACTTTGCTGCATGCGCAGCCAGCCCTGACATTCTGGACATTGGGCATTTTTGAGCCCCTGTGAGAGGCCAGTTGGCCTGGGTCCAGCGCCAGTGCGCTGTGCCCCCGATTGGGGCATACTGTGTTTAGGCTAATTATTTCCTAAGGTGTTTATGCTGGTGATGCCTACTGTAATGCCTATTGCGTTAAATGTCATGCTGTGATGTTTAGGCCTAATGAGATGGTATAATGCATTTATGCTTATGATGATTTGTACCTAATGTGATTTATGCCCCCGTGATGAGTGCCGGATGTGTTTGGGCTGCTGATGTCCTAGTGCGTAAGGTGTTTATGCTTAGGAGGGGGGGTCTTATGCTAATGAGGTTTGGACCTAACATGGTTTATGCCCAAAGGGGTAATGCTTAGGTCAGTATTGCACCAGTAGTTACTGGTTGTGTTTTATATTTGCATTTACTTACCTGATCTGATGGTTCTGGCAGTGGCCCGATTGGCCCCGTCAGCTGTAAATAGTCCCCTGTGAATATTGCCTAGTGCCAGTTGGCGCACTGTATATTATGTGATTATGTTTCTAAGGTATTTATGATAATACAAAGGCTATTTTTTATATAACCTTGTGTGGAGTTCCTTTTGTGGTGTGCCTAGTGTGTTGCTGCTGTGAGAGTGTGCTGCGCAAACGCTTTACACATTGCCTCCGGGATAAGCCTGACTGCTCGTGCCAAGCTACCAAGGGGGTGAGCAGGGGTTATCGTCGGCGTGTAACTCCCTCGCCCTGACTAGAGTGGTGGTCTCTGCCTGGCTTTGGCGCAAGCCTTAGCCAACCAGAGATCCCATTTCTAACATTGGTTGTCAGCGGTGGGGATTTGGACTTGCGTTTGCGCAGTACCACAGCGACAACTGGTTGCACTACAAACTCTACATTTAGATAATCACGTGTGTGGGGATTATTGTTCTGAGTTTTGTTTTAATTCTTCTCCTAAAAGTGTCATTTGTAAATTGTATACTCTTGCTTCAGCTCAGAAACCTAGGTCTCCTGTGTTGCACGTGTCCCTGAGCGTCCTGCCAAAATGGAGTCTGCTTTTAATTTTTGTGGTCTGTTTAGATACAGCATGTGGGAGTTGGTGGACTTCTGTAAGGAGAGGTAGGGGGAGGAGAGCCTCACCCGTGACTTCTGGTCCGCCTGAGGGTGCAGACCCTAGGCTGGAGGATCAGTGGCAGTCTAGACCTGCCCTGATGAGGGGAAGAGTGGAGAATGGCTACTATGTGCCAGGGGTTACTACCCTCCACTCTGTGAATGGGCAAGGACCAGTGGCATCTGGATGGCCTAGGGCCTGGTCCTGGCCGCGGACAGCTAGGGAGTACCAGTGGGGTAGCCCAGTTGGTCCAGAGAGCTTTTACAGAAGGAACCACATGGGTTCACCGTGGCGTAGAACAGGAGGGTGTCCCTGCAGTTGCGGGCCTGCGTCCGTGTTCTATCGCCCCAAGCAGGGAAGCCCATCACGGTGGTGATTGGTCTGCCCTGCGTTTTGGCTGGAAGGGGTTGTGTTGGACTTGGCCCTTTTGGCAGGTTCACCCCTAAACTTTTTGCCTGTCTCCTAGCCTTTTTTCTGTGTAGTGTTGGTGGTTTTAGGCCTTTGCGCACTTTAGCACTGTGTCCCAGTGTAAAGTGCGTGCGCACTCTGAGTGCGTGTGGTGAGATTGTCCTGCCCTCCCATAGGAATGCATGGGGGATATGTGTGTCCATGGTAATTCCTGGTGTGAGAGGAGTGCAGGGGCGAGTTTAGTATGTGCGAACTCGTGAGAATAAATGCTGCGCAATGGTGTGCGCAGATTTATTATAACTGGTGTAGAAATGCCACTTCTAGAAGTTGGCATTTATGTGTGCTCTGTGTCTGCCTGCCTGATGTGAATTGCATGTCTGGCTTTGTGAGTGACAGGGGCTGGGAGGTGTGTGTGGCTCCAGGAGGGGCAGGGTGAGTCAGCGCAGGGCTGAATAGGGAGATCTGCATCTAGATGGGAGGGAGGAGTTGCACCTGGGACCTGAATAGGGCTGTGCCTTCCCTCCACAATGCTGGCTCCACCCCCTGTGGTGCGTCTGATGTCCCTAGCCTGTCCTGTGAAAGGAGAGAGGAGCTGAGCAAAACAAAGTGCTCCAAAGCTCCCCCAAACCAGTTGCATCTGGTTTTCCCCAGCCCTGTGCTGTGTGACAAAGGGGGATATAGGTGTATAAAAGAAGGGGCTGTGACCCCATGAAAATGTTCTTTCTGTGCTTACCTGGGCTGGGGGAGACACTCTGCCAGGAGGAACCGCCGCGGGACCCAGCTGCTGCTTCTTGGGGGTCCCTGCGTGCTGGCCTGCCTGGCTGCACCCTGCTGGGGTGTCCCCAGCCCCAAGGACTTTAATTCCTGCCTGCTGGATTCCTTGCCCAGCTTTACCCCAGGAACTTTGAGGACTTTTCTAGCGCCTTGTGAGCGCTGAACCTTTCTCTTGCCAGGAAGCGAGGAGCTGGCGACGTGCAGCACGCTGCTGCAGTGATTGCAGGGGGAATCCTGGCATGGGGACCCCCCCCCCCGTGCTGCTGTGGGGAGAGCGGGAGCCCACCCCGCTTTCATGCATCTTTAATGGCGGGTGCCCACCCCGCTTATGTGCTTATTTGGAATTTTATTTACAAACTGGTGCCCACCCCCCAGTGGTGAAGAAAAGGAATCACCGCCGCAGCCTGGGGAAACGGAGCGCCGCCGTCACGACGAGGAAGCCAGGCAGCCTGGCCTGGAGGTGGGCGGGGCAGCGAGACGGAAGCAGTCCGGAGCCTCGTGAGCTCCAGAACGAAGTCCCGGTCCCAGGAAGGGGGACCGGGTGAAGTGAGTGCGGATCGTGGCGCGGGGCTCCCATGAGTGGAGAGAGCCCCGCAAGTGGTGCAGCATTCGGCTGGTAGCAGCGGAGGGGGCCCAAGGCACATTGCCTGTGCCTGCCCTGCCGCAAAGGAGGAAGTGCTGCCGCCGGAGCCTCTCCAGCGGAGGAGAAGCTCAGAGACCGCCCGACCAGGTGAGGAGGGGCCCGGGGGCGGGAGAGAGACGAGGCACGTTGTCGGTGCCTGCCCCCACCCACAGGGACCCAGAGAGATCCGCCAGTGCGCCCCCAGTGAGTGAGGGGGTTGAATGCACTGCAGTGTTGGTGCCGATCGAGGCACATTGCCAGTGCTTGTTGGTTGTCCTCAACTGCACCGCGAGAGCGCGGGCAGCTGCACCAAGGGGGCAGTTTTGATTTTTGCTGAGTCCCGGAGTGGGGCTTCAAGGGCACAGTGGTGCCCAGGCTGATTTCCTCAGCTGCACCGCGAGAGCGCGGGCAGCTGCAACGTGGGGCCATAGTTAGCTCTTCAGAGCCCCAGTGGGGGTTCAGTAGGCACAGTAGTGCCAGCCCCATTCTTTTCTTTGGGGGGATTTCATTTAGGGTCCCAGAGAGGGGCTCAGGGGGCACGCTGGTGCCGTGCTCATTTCCACAGCTGCCCAGCAAGTAGTGGGCAGCTGCCACGTTTAGGCCTGCGCGTTTGCGCACTTTTACTTTGCTGCATGCGCAGCCAGCCCTGACATTCTGGACATTGGGCATTTTTGAGCCCCTGTGAGAGGCCAGTTGGCCTGGGTCCAGCGCCAGTGCATTGTGCCCCCGATTGGGGCATACTGTGTTTAGGCTAATTATTTCCTAAGGTGTTTATGCTGGTGATGCCTACTGTAATGCCTATTGCGTTAAATGTCATGCTGTGATGTTTAGGCCTAATGAGATGGTATAATGCATTTATGCTTATGATGATTTGTACCTAATGTGATTTATGCCCCGTGATTAGTGCCGGATGTGTTTGGGCTGCTGATGTCCTAGTGCGTAAGGTGTTTATGCTTAGGAGGGGGTCTTATGCTAATGAGGTTTGGACCTAACATGGTTTATGCCCAAAGGGGTAATGCTTAGGTCAGTATTGCACCAGTAGTTACTGGTTGTGTTTTATATTTGCATTTACTTACCTGATCTGATGGTTCTGGCAGTGGCCCGATTGGCCCCGTCAGCTGTAAATAGTCCCCTGTGAATATTGCCTAGTGCCAGTTGGCGCACTGTATATTATGTGATTATGTTTCTAAGGTATTTATGATAATACAAAGGCTATTTTTATATAACCTTGTGTGGAGTTCCTTTTGTGGTGTGCCTAGTGTGTTGCTGCTGTGAGAGTGTGCTGCGCAAACGCTTTACACATTGCCTCCGGGATAAGCCTGACTGCTCGTGCCAAGCTACCAAGGGGTGAGCAGGGGTTATCGTCGGCGTGTAACTCCCTCGCCCTGACTAGAGTGGTGGTCTCTGCCTGGCTTTGGCGCAAGCCTTAGCCAACCAGAGATCCCATTTCTAACACGTACGTACCCATTCCAGCTCCTGTTCCCCGCCCGAGCCGGATCCGTAAACGCCGAATCGAGTCGCACGGAAGTAAATATACAGTACCTTCCGGCCGGACTAGTACGATGCGCCTTCCGTACGCGCCGAACCCGTCGCTACGTCCGGCACGTCAGAGCATCCGGGAGAGCTGCACATAAGCTCCGATTCGCGCCACAAGACGATCCACGGCTACGAGACGAACAAGCCAGCGACGAGTACGAGTCGAAGCCACGAGAAACCCGAACGAGACGACCCAACCATGAATCCCATCGCGCAGGTCCTACCAATACTCTACATCTATTACCGGAACCGGTACAGACGTGTACGGCGCAGACGGTAAGTAAAACACCCACTACACAAACAAACGACATGTACCAGACATATGTCACACACACATAGAGATGCAGAAATGACGTACACTAGCAACAGCAGAACCATAGGGGTGGGATGGCTATCACCAATGCCATACACACCCATAGGGGCCTGATGGCTACCACTACCACCACCCCTACTCATGTGGGCCTGGATGCCTGTCACTACTACCATCCCCACTCATAGAGGGATGGATGCCTACCACTAACACCACCCCTACTCATGGGGGCCTGGATGCCTACCACCACCACCACCCCTACTCATATGGGCCTGGATGCCTGTCACTACTACCATCCCCACTCATAGGGGGATGGATGCCTACCACTACCACCACCCCTACTCATGGGGGCCTGGATGCCTGTCACTACTACCATCCCCACTCATAGGGGGATGGATGCCTACCACTACCACCACCCTACTCATGGGGGCCTGGATGCCTACCACTACCACCACCCCTACTCATGGGGGCCTGGATGCGTACCACCACCACCACCCCTACTCATGTGGGCCTGGATGCCTGTCACTACTAGCATCCCCACTCATAGGGGGATGGATGCCTACCACCACCCCTACTCATGGGGGCCTGGATGCCTGTCACTACTACCATCCCCACTCATAGGGGGATGGATGCCTACCACTACCACCACCCTACTCATGGGGGCCTGGATGCCTACCACTACCACCACCCCTACCCATGGGGGCCTGGATGCCTACCACCACCACCACCCCTACTCATGTGGGCCTGGATGCCTGTCACTACTACCATCCCCACTCATAGGGGGATGGATGCCTACCACTACCACCACCCCTACTCATGGGGGCCTGAATGCCTGTCACTACTACCATCCCCACTCATAGGGGGATGGATGCCTACCACTAACACCACCCCTACTCATGGGAGCCTGGATGCCTGTCACTACTACCATCCCCACTCATAGGGGGATGGATGCCTACCACTAACACCACCCTACTCATGGGGGCCTGGATGCCTACCACTACCACCACCCCTACTCATGTGGGCCTGGATGCCTGTCACTACTACCATCCCCACTCATAGGGGGATGGATGCCTACCACTACCACCACCCTACTCATGGGGGCCTGGATGCCTACCACTACCACCACCCCTACTCATGGGGGCCTGGATGCCTACCACCACCACCACCCTACTCATGGGGGCCTGGATGCCTACCACTACCACCACCCCTACTCAGGGGGCCTGGATGCCTACCACTACCACCACCCCTACTCATGTGGGCCTGGATGCCTGTCACTACTACCATCCCCACTCATAGGGGGATGGATGCCTACCACTACCACCACCCTACTCATGGGGGCCTGGAGGCCTACCACTACCACCACCCCTACTCATGGGGGCCTGGATGCCTACCACTACCACCACCCCTACTCAGGGGGCCTGGATGCCTACCACTACCACCACCCCTACTCATGTGGGCCTGGATGCCTGTCACTACTACCATCCCCACTCATAGGGGGATGGATGCCTACCACTAACACCACCCCTACTCATGGGGGCCTGGATGCCTGTCACTACTACCATCCCCACTCATAGGGGGATGAATGCCTACCACTACCACCACCCCTACTCATGGGGGCCTGGATGCCTGTCACTACTACCATCCCCACTCATAGGGGGATGGATGCCTACCACTAACACCACCCCTACTCATGGGGGCCTGGTTGCCTACCACTACCACCACCCCTACTCATGGGGGCCTGGATGCCTACCACTACTACCATCCCCACTCATAGGACGGGTAATGCATGACACAACCAGCATACTCCAACATAAGGAATGTCAGAAAAAGACATCCCCCCAACATCATGACAAGAGTGTGTAGTCTGTGTCAAATGCCTACAACACTGAACATGACATTGAACATACAATGTGACCCCCTATCACATGTGTCATACATAAATGTGTGTGGCCTCCACAATGCAAGCAGACCATGACCACTGTAGGAATGGGGTCTAAACCCCCATCATCACAGTGACCAAAATGTAAGTGTGGGGTCCATAGCTGAAGCACATTTTGAACATTGTGGCAATGGGGTCTAAACCCCCATCATCACAGTGACCAAAAGGTAAGTGTGGGGTTCATAACTGAAGCACATTTTGAACATTGTGGCAATGGGGTCTAAACCCCCATCATCACAGTGACCAAAAGGTAAGTGTGGGGTTCATAACTGAAGCACATTTTGAACATTGTGGCAATGGGGTCTAAACCCCCATCATCACAGTGACCAAAAGGTAAGTGTGGGGTCCATAGCTGAAGCCCAATTGAACATTGTGGCAATGGGGTGTAAACCCCCATCATCACAGTGACCAAAATGTAAGTGTGCGGTCCATAGCTGAAGCACATTTTGAACATTGTGGCAATGGGGTCTAAACCCCCATCATCACAGTGACCAAAAGGTAAGTGTTGTCATGGAAAAAGCTGCAACTGCCAAAGAGCATGGATGATTCCTGGTCACACAACAACAAACACATCAGTGGCAAAGTAGTGGTTGTGTCCCATAGCAACATAGATTGGGTGAGGCAAACAGTGCAGTGCAAATAAAACATACCTTTGGCCATGTGCAGACAAACATCACCCATGGGGGCTGACATTGTCAACATTTATCAATTACACAATGACAGAAGTGACCATCATAATGCAGACCCACATATCTGCACCAATGGACATACAAATGTAGATATCCTGTGGAGACTGTAGATGTGAGGTGAACAAATACCATACCATGGCAGCAATGGGACATACAAACCATGATTATTGTGCTGACTGATGACCTAGGAGTCCCAGGGACAGCAGGGGAAATCTACCAAACAACATACAGCCAATGGCACACTAAAGATATGCCAATGCAGTGGTGCAGATGCACAAACACAAACAGGCAGCCTCACAGTGCATATCAAACACAACAGGTGATGGGGGGGGGGGGGTGCCAGTGTCCCCAGGCAACCACACAACACATGAGGAGGCCTGAATCCCAATTACACAGATGTGTATACAGTGCAACACAAAAGTAACTCATGGATCGGATTCCCCTATGTGGGCAATCAGGCATTGTTAGATGAGAGGGAGCCCAAAGTACACATGTCATACAAGCTTGTAGGAACAGCAACTAACACAGCAAGAGACAGACCCACCACAACACTACCCCCAGGGACCCCACATTGTGGTGACACTAGCCTGCATGATAATCCCACTGTGATGACAAAGGTAGATGTCGTTCACACTGTGAACCACAGCCATGTGTCCTGAGCAACTAACTACCATCACACCTACACAAGCACAAATCAATCAGCACGGCCTGTCAGCCAAGGCCAATATGGAGGTAGGGGTCTAGCCGTGCAACAACTCACATTTGCACACACTCAACACCACACACCTTGATCTCCACCAATGTGCAGCAGTGAAGCTCACATGGACTGGTGACATTGCACATGCACCCATGACAATCCCAGGGGTGGTGGTGGGAACTAAGGTGCAGAAACCCATCACACATGGCCAGTCAACAAGACTCGTGAATGTCTGACACACTGCACAGTACGCCGTACATGGGCATGACGTGAAATCCACCCCAATCAATGGGATCCCGGCCACAGTCACACACCAATGAAGAAGCCAAAGTGACCCACAAAGAACACACATAGACAACTTCCAACATTGCAGCTCTGACCCTGAGGAGTGGCAGCAGTCACACACACAACGTGTCACAATCACTGAAAGCTACCACAAACTGTAAATTACATGACTTGTGTAACCAACAAGTGCCAAGGGGAATCCTGACTGTGTCCCATCTGCGTTTGCCCACATCCCCAGCCCTGACAACAAAGACAACTAGGGATGACAACCTGATGAACATTAGTTTGCCATGCACCCACATCCCGGAGAAACCAGGTCCAAGATGCTGGATGAACACAGGACAACTCAGCAAGCATCACAAACAGGAACATCCCTAGGGACACAGCCTGTGTAGGAAAAGGGAAGGGAACACACACAGACATGCTCACACAACACACAACACGGGCCCAGGCAATGTCACGGGATTACATACTGCCATGAGGGCACTCCACTCCTGTGGAAGGTCCGCTGTGCCAAACCTTGTCTGTGCACAACTCAAACATGTCAGCAGAACACTCGGTCAGTGAGTCAACAACTACAACACACTGAAGGCTCTGCTCACATCAGCCTGGGTACGGGAGTGTCACGTCAGTCATCTGCATACACCCAAAACACGTGTCACGCAAGTTGCACTGTATACACAGATGAGTCCTTCAACATTGATGTGCTAAACTGCATGTCCAGTGGAGATGGGCACACAGTCAGGGAAATAGAAACATTGAACAGTGGTAAGCCCACCAGATGTGCATCAGTGTAAGCCAAAGATGTCAATTTACAAATGCAAAACGTACATCCCTGTGTCAAATGCTGAACATTACACCCTCAGACTTCAGCAAAGGATGCTATAGATCCAGACTACATTAGGACACATATCCCATGGACCACATGGAGTCCATCACAGCAACACTTCATTTTCCTGCTCTGAACACTATTACAACTGCAAATGCATGATGATACTCATCTACATCATGTACATCCAAAGAAAAACCACAAGTAAACAAAAAGAGGCTTTATTCAGCAAATGTTAAACAAAAATTTTAAGTCCAAAAGAAACTAAGGCCAATGGCCAGTCCAAATACACAGTCCCAACAGGGTGATATGTGACAACTTGTCACCCATTGCTTGCCTGCACTGGTACGGACAGGGGACATCCCCCTTGGAGGGGCATACAAGGGGGAGGCCAGGCACTGCAGGAACAGGATCAGGGGATGCCAGAAGGAGGCAGTGAAGGAGTGGTGGGTGCAGGAGTGTCACCGGCAACTGCAGTGGAGGTGTCTGCCTCAGTGGGGGCCGGCACCACTGTAGGGCACAAGTCAGATGGTGTGGGTGCTGCAACCACTGCAGTGGGCCGGTCAGATGGAGTGGACTGGGTCCCCACTGCAGTGCCCGAGTCAGACGGGGTGGTTGTGAACTCCACTGCAGTGCATAACTCCAAGGGAGTGGAAGGGGGGCAGATGAGGTGGACAGGACAGAGGGGGGGGACCCGGTCTCCACACCAGTGGCACAAACAGGCAGAGCGTCTGGTTTGGGGGTGGTAGAGCAAGTGGTAGGGGGGGAGGGCCTAAGCAGTTTGGGGATGCGGTATCGGTGTGTGGGGGAACCTGGGGCAGGATGTGGCGGTGGAACCTGTGGAGTGGTGGCCTGGGGGATGGAGGAGAGAGACTGTGTGGTGGAGCTGCGTGGTGGTGGGGTCTTGCCCTTCGTGGTCCGGGGGGACTTTCGAATGGGGTCCTCAGTCTGCCTGTGCCTGGGGGAGGGTGTCCGGGTGTGAGGGGCACTCCCCTCTGTGTGTGGTGGTCGCCTCTTCCGCCTGGACTTCGTGTCAGATGTATCTGTGGGGAAGAGGCCAAACTCACAGAGGAAGAGCTTCTGGGAGGGGGGGGTTGCAGGTGAGGCAAGGGAAGGGGTTTTGGAGGGAGAGGTATCTGAGGACTGCGGAGTGCTCGTGGATGCGTGTGTGTGTGTCTGGGCCCCATCCCCTGTGAGTGAGGTATCAGTCCCCTGACTGTGCGTGCGTGTGCGTCTGGATTTTGGCTTGTGTGTCTGTGTGCTGCTTGTGTCTGTGCTGGTGCGTGCTGGTGCCGGTGTGTGTGTGTTTGGGACAGGTAGGGTACTGGGGATTGTGGATGGGGCAGAGGTAGGAGGGGTGAGGGACTGTTGCAGGAGGGACACTGCTGCCGTCAGTGAGGAGGCCATGGACTGATTGGTCCGATGTAGGGCAGACATGCCAGATGACATGCCCTCCATGAATGACACCAGTTGTGTCAACAGACCCGTGTGTGCATGGAGGACACTCAGCATTGATGTCTGCCCTACATGGATCTGTTTCAGCAAGTCCACAGACTCCACACTCAGGGCAGCAGGGGGGACAGAAGCAGGGGGTGCGGTGCCTGGCATGAAGGAGACACGCTCCCCTACACGGGAGCCTCCATGGACATGTGTGATGGGAGCAGATGGGAGGGTGGAGATGGTGGTGGTGGCGGGGACAGACTTGCTTGATGTTGCCTCTGGTCTGCTGACACCCGCCTCCACAAGGGAGTCCTCACTGGAAGTGCTGTTTTCCCCAGCCAAGGTGGTCGTAACTGAGGTCTCCTCAGTGTGGCTCCCCTCACCCTCCGTGCCACTGGGTCCCTCGCTCTCCCCTGCAGTGGACCCAGTCTGGCTCTGCCGCTCCTCTAGGGCCGTGGAGCTGTCTCCTCCTGTGGCCGTGGATGTATCTGCAAACAATCAGGATAAACAGAGCAACATTAGTCACCTGTACTGACCACACACACCACAGTAAGTACAGCACATCACAGAGCAAGCCCTGCCATCATTTGCTAGACATTGCAATAAGTGCTGACACTGATTTGAAGAAGCCCATTGTCTGCCTGACAGTCAGTCATGCCACACATATCCTACCTGTCCATGCACCCATCTGTCTGCTGCCTGTTGTATGCGACTAATCATATGTGCACACATGCACCACATACACAGTTGTTGGACATCCAAGAGAACATATGGAAATGTGTCACTCCAAACACATGCCATCTCCTGCCACTGACTCAGTACATGTGTCAGGAAAAGTGATGGGCAGAGTCTCTGTTGATATGCGGGTTTTGCTTCCATCACCAGACACAATGATGTCCTCATGTCCTGATAGACAATGCGACAATGGTGTGCATGCAGGACATATCACACCACTGCTGGATCACCCTTTGCGATTGGAATGTCATGGCACAGGCCTGTCTGGCAAGTCAGTCATAACTGTCTCCTGTCACAGGGGCAGTGCATACACACAACACCAGTCTGCACTGTGTCACAATCATGGAAGTTTTTGGAATGTAAGCCCTGTAGCTGACAGGTGCACATGTGCACCCCTGGCCACCCACATCATGAGGACTGAGATGATCCCACGTCAATCAAATGAGACATTTGAGTGACTGCAAACACAAATCCATACACATGAGCACTTCACCGTCTGATGAGAATGAACCAAAGCTGCCTGCACCTCAATGTTTCATACAACATTGTGCACAGTCAAGGGATCAGAGACCTATGCATTAACCTATGTGCAGATCCCATAGTCACAACTCAGATGGCTGGCCACCCCAAATTGTTAAACACTCCAGGAGTCCAAAAAGCAAGGCCACACCACGGTGACACAGAGGCATACACCTGAGTTCACTCTTCACAATGCCCAATATGTATGGTGACACACGGGAGTGGGAGAACAGAGTGCCTTCGATGTACGGAGTAGGCATTACAGTCCTGGTCCATGTGCAACATGGTATTACCCTGAACACTAGGCAGGTGGCTATGCATGTGTCACACACATGATGTACATACTTCTGAGGCTCCTACCTTGGTCTCTGCAGCAGCATGGGTGTGTGGCACATACCCCAGACATGTGGTGAGTCAGAGCAGCAATTGGAACACATATTAAAGCCATACCCAGAGTACATGTCAGATCACAGGCATTGTGAGCAATTGTACCACCCATGCAGCCCACCACAAAGTTCCTGTAACTGATGCTGTCCCCAACTTGAACCACAGGTAACTGCAAGTACACAGTACCCAAGTGACCTAAGTCACAGACTGTAAGGGCCACACCTGTGTATCAGATGAGGAGGGAGCATGACACAAGTGAGGGACATGAGTCCAGGACGACATGACAGTTGTACTGTGGAAGTGGAACCAGGCTAAAGGAGTGCATAGAGCATGTTAGTCATAGTACACAGTTAAGGCTAGCACTTACACCCTCCTTGCTGTGGTCTGGCCTTCAGCTGCCCATCCAGGTCAGGGAAGACCACCGCCAGGATCCGGAGCATGTGGGGGGGTCAGGGTCCGGTGTCCGCCCCTCCTGCGAGGAGGCGACAGCTTCAGCTGGACCCTTGCGATCCTCCGGGTCCAGCCCCGAAGGTCCTGCCACCTCTTCTGGCAGTTGCGGATCCTGCGCCTGTAGACCCCCACAGATCGTACTGCCCGGATGATGGTCAGCCAGATCTCCTGCTTCTGGTGGGCATCAACCTGTGAGGATGACAAAGTGAAAAGGCCATTACTGCACATGCAACATTTCCGTGCATCACACAGTTGGATATACATGTCTCAATCACAGGGGCATATGATGTACACAGGTAGTGCAACTATGGCTATGAACAGTTTGCCAGCAGTTACTAAATGGTATCATTGACTGGGAAGTCAAATCTTGTTGGAATGCACTGTTACTGCACTATACCTGTTCAGTGCATGTGACTACACACTTTGGGGGGTGACAACTACTCAGTGAGCATGCTAGCCACTGGTGTACACACTGTAAGTCTTGCTAGTCAGACAACATGCACAATTAGTAAGGCAGTGGACAGCACACTCACCTGCTCCCCTGGTTTCCCATACAGCCTGCTGTACTGTGGAAGGAGGCTGTCCAGCAGGGCCTGGTTCTCCTCAGTGCTGAAGGCTGGGGCTCTATCCACAGTACGTGCCATTGCAGTAGCCAGAGGATGCAGAGACAGCAGCAGTGGTGGTGGCAGATGTCGTCCTGGAGCATGTAGTGCAGGCAAGTGAGCTCTCAGGGGAACAGCCAACATTATATGTGTGCTGCAGAGGCAGATACTGTCCCATGTGTCCAAAGTGATAGGTCCAAGTCGTTTGCATCTTCTGAATCTGGCCAATCCATGGAATTGCACCACTTATACATGCCCACAGCATCCTTCAAAAGTTCAACTTCATGACACCCATGAATTTGCAACATTGTTGTGGGTGGCCAACTGAATTCACTGCATCCGACTTGTTAAAGCTTCGAAAACGCGTCCGTTACCATGTCTGGCCATAGCCAATGCGTGCGCACCGATCGGACCATTGCTGTACGACGCGTATTTCGAAAAACAACACGCATCCGTCCACATCATATGCAATGGCCAATGCGTGTGCACCGATCGGTCCATTGCTGTACAACGCGTATTTCGATAAAAACAACACGCATCCGTCCACATCATATGCAATAGCCAATGCGTGCGCACCGATCGGTCCATTGCTGTACAACGCGTATTACTAAACACAACACGCATCCGTCCACATCATATGCAATGGCCAATGCTTGCTCACCGATCGGTCCATTGCTGTACAACGCGTATTTCTAAACACAACACGCATCCGTCCACATCATATGCAATGGCCAATGCGTGCGCACCGATCAGTCCATTGCTGTACAACGCGTATTTCGGATGACAACACGCATCCGTCCACATCATATGCAATGGCCAATGCGTGCGCACCGATCGGTCCATTGCTGTATAACGCGTATTTCGGAGCACAACACGCATCCGTCCACATCATATGCAATGGCCAATGCGTGCGCACCGATCGGTCCATTGCTGTACAACGCGTATTTCGGATGACAACACGCATCCGTCCACATCATATGCAATGGCCAATGCGTGCGCACCGATCGGTCCATTGCTATACGACGCGTCCCTGTACAAGTCACTCGCATATGTCACCATGGTTGTCACTGGTGAACGTATGCCAGCCACAATTACTTGCCAGGGGCACATCTACAACACCACAGCCTGTTCACACTGTATCCTAAGTAACCCTGGGCGTAGTTCGCGAAGTAGCGCTTCGCGAAGCTACGCAAAGTGAAGTTCGCACTACGCGAGCTTCGCGTAGCACTACGCGAACTGCGTAGTGCGTGTTCGCAATGATTACACAGTGCCGGATGCTTGTCCGCACTGTGCAATCATTGAAAACGGCATCTTGCACAGTGCGAGCTGTCTTTTACTGCCGCTCGAGTACATTTTTACTCAAGCGGCAGCTTTCTCAACGCGGACTGGCAGTTTCTCATCGCGAGCGGTCGCGAGCATACGCGACCACTCGCAATGAGAAACCTGACCTCCCCGCGTTGAGAATCTCGCCGGGAGGTTTATTTTCCACGCTCGCGATCGGCAACTTGTGTTGCTGATCACGAACGAGGAAAAAGTCTCGCCGGGATGTCATTTTGCTTGCTCGCGGTCGCCAACTCGACGTTGAGGACCGCGAGCAAGCAAAAAATGACCGCTGCACTACGCTACGCTACGCGTGTTTGCACTGTGCTACGTGCAATTCGCGTTGTGCGAAGTAGCGCAAACTTCGCAAACTACGCGAGCGTAGCGTAGTTTTCCGCCCAGGCCTAATCCTAAGGCATGTAAGGCTGCATTACCTGTGTGTGTATGGGGGTCAACATGTGGTTTTTTTGGTGGCACTTGGGGGCAGCCACTACCAGGCTGTGCACGTGTTCATGGGGACAGAATCCTTTGTGTGTTGTGCACATGACCACTGTGATGTGCAACTGTTCAGTTCAGAGCATGTGGCATGGTCACATTTCCAGGTTGTGTATGTGTATGTCATGTCACATACACCCTGAGTTCCATGTAGGAAGGTATGTACGTCACAGGGTGACCCATTGCCACAATAGTGATGGCCCTCCACAGTCTGTGTGCATGTTGTGTTTCAGATGTCTCTGATTCCATGTGCACAATGGGAGACAGTCTCCACATCCACGTTGTTTGTGCATTGACTTTGATGTTGTGCGTGTGTGTGTCACAGACGTCCATGTCTGTCCTGCAGAGGCAACCAGGGCCACTACCTGTGGGAGTCATGGTTGTTTTGCTGACGTGTACATGATACGCCATGTCATGCCAGTGTCCATGTGGCAATACAGGGTCCCTGGGAATCTACCTGTCAATGAGCTGTGATGCCTGTGGCACATCTGTCCTCACTTGTCACTGTGGTGTGTGTTTGGAACGTGACAGCAGTACATGGGTACTGTGACACAGCCTAATGATTTCCCATAGCACAACCTGGAACTTGTTGTTAACACATGTTGAACTGTGATGTTAGATGTTGGCCATGTAGGTGCCATATATGTCCATACAGAACGGCACACACATCAAGTACTTGTGTCTCGTAATGATGTATCATGTGATATTGAGTATGGTCAATGCCACATATGTGGGGTGACTGACAATCTTTCTTTGTTCACCTATGCACTGCAGGGCACCAGCTGTCCATAGCCCATTCCCTGACCTTGCAACCATGGTTGAACGTGACTGCATCCGACGGTACCGCTTCAACAGGCTGCTGATTGAGGAATTGGCGGTGCGGTTGGCCCCACATTTGCAACCTGGCCGGCCATACCCTACAGCACTGACCCCCAAGGTGAAGGTGATGGCAGCCCTACACTTCTTTGCCACCGGTACCTTTCAACACACTGTGGCGTCTGCTGGTGGGATGTCACAGACCATGTTCAGCCGTGTGCTACGCGATGTTTTGGAGGCAATGTTGAGATACCTGAACCAGTACACCTATTTCCCTAAACGTCAACAACTCACTGATGTCAAGAGTGACTTCTATGCCCTGGGGTGGATGCCACATGTCATTGCTCCATTGATGGGACACATGTGGCTTTGGTACCACCACAAGCACATGAGCAGGCATACAGGAACAGGAAACATTACCATTCTATCAATGCTCTGGTGGTATGTCTTGCAGATATGAGCATCTCACATGTGTGTGCACGTTTCCCCAGTTCTGCACACGATGCCTACGTGATGAGGAGTAGTCGCATCCCGAGGATGATGTCACAGATGCAGAACCAGCGTGCCTGGCTTGTCGGTGTGTACTGACTTTGTACCATTGTGTGTGTTCTGCAATGTTGTATTCCACCCTCTTTTCCAACTCAGCTAATGTGCAATTGTCTGTATGTAGGTGACTCCGGATACCCCATCATGCTGTGGTTGCTGACACCCTTCAGGAACCCTGTGACACCAGCCCAGATGCGCTACAATGAGGCACATGGTCGGACCAGGAGAGTGATCGAGCGGACATTTGGTCTCCTGAAGAGCCGCTTTCGCTGCCTGGACAAGACAGGAGGGGCCCTCCCATATGCCCCAGCAAAGGTGTGCAAGATTTTTATCGTCTGCTGCATGCTACACAACCTGGCAGTGCGGAAGGAGTTGCCTCTCATCCTGGATGACGATGACCAACATCCGCCACCTGTGGAGGATCCTGGCCTGGGCCACGATGCCAGTGATGATGATGATGATGATGAGGGTGATGTCCGCACACAGCTCATCACCAACTTCTTCAGCTGAATGTGAGTATCCAGAGATGTCATGTCAATGATTTGAGTTTGCATGATATGTGTTGGTGGTGCTCTGTTGCTGTTTGAGTGTGGCCATGTGCTACTTGACTGGATGCGTGCAGCGATGTGTCCTTACAGGTAGTCTGTACTCCCCAACAGTGTTGACATGCTAACTTGGTTTTGTGTAGGTATCTTGTGACATGTATTGGGCATGAGTACTGCAGTTCTGTCCTGTTCTTCAGTGCTTTT
This sequence comes from Calotriton arnoldi, assembly GCA_963921515.1. Lineage (NCBI taxonomy): Eukaryota > Metazoa > Chordata > Amphibia > Caudata > Salamandridae > Calotriton > Calotriton arnoldi. Next base: position 328,528 of record CAWUFW010009195.1, read on the forward strand.
GACTGTGTGTCATGTCTGTCCTTCACAGGGTACTTTCAGAGTTGTTTGGTCAACTCGGATCCCCCGACACCATGATTCAGCTTTCAGGGTGGAAGCAGTCGTTTCCCTACAGGTGATGTGCCACACACCCCTGGACTTTATTTCTTCTACACTTGTTGACTGTGTGGCCACTGCCACGTGGGATTACCTTGCATCTGTAGTGGAAACAACATGTTGCAAATGTGTAATAAACCTGTGCTTCACTTTGGGATGTGCGTTGTCTGTGGTCACACATCTGACTGACATTTGCTTACTGCACCTGTGGGCTAGTTAACACAGACTCTGAATAGGTGTGGTGTCTGTGCATTCCACTGTATTTCCTGGCAACATCAGTGTAGGCGATGAGTCAGATGGCCCTGGTGTGTATGTGTTGTGTAGCCCTAGTGGTGTGTCTCCCTCATATGTGTCACGTCGCCATGACTCACATGACGGTGTTGAACTTGCTGTAGCAGTTAGCATGCACAGTGTCATTTAGCAGATCATCATCTCCATGACAACGTTGGAATCACAACAGAGGCAAGTATGGTGTATTAGTGAGTTCATTTACATACATGTGTGAGGATAGTGCACAGGATGGTGAGTGCTGTACATTGGGATTGGAATCCAAAGTTCCCAGATGAGTTGGAAGTGTTGGTAGCAGAAATGTCCTGAGTAAAGTCCACAGTCATCTGATACATTAGTCCAACTTAAACTCCCCATGTCATGTGGGAGAGTTGGGTTGCATTCGACAGGGTGAACAGTTTGCACACAAAGAAGAATTTCCAGAACAGGTGGTGGGTTCCTGGGGGATGTACATGGCCATCGGCCTCTCAGTTGTCCTTCCTTGGACGACCCCTCTTCTTTCTGGGGGGGCCCTCACGTGCAGGCCGCTGCGGTGCAGAGGACTCTCCACCAGAGTCATCCTCCCTCCCTGTGGCAGTTGCAGTTGTTGCGGCACCAGATGTTGTGGGCACGCAGGGAGGTGTGGACATGTTGGTGCTAATCTAGCGGAGGCATGTCAATATGTCCCTCTGCACCGCTGTCAGTTCTTCCAATGTGTCCCACTTGGACTCCATGCCAGACATGTGTGTCTCCACACGGGACATGTGGGAGTCCACACGGGACATGTGGGAGTCCAAGCGGGCATGATGGGCAGCCTGCTGCTGTTGAATGTCCTTGAGGATCCCCACTACCTGGCTGACCTCTCCGGTGCTATTCTGGTACGCATCAGCAATGCGTACCAGTTGTGGGTCATCATGCAGTCCAGACCCCTCTGCAAACAGCGACCTCTGCCTACCACCCCTCCCACCACCCCTGGCCACACGTGCGGGACCTGCGGTGGCACGCACAGGTGACCCTAGGCCCACTTGGGGGTTGGTACTGGGGTTGTTGTCCGTTGCTTCACGGTGGGCTGGGGTCCCTGTGCTGTTGTCATTCAGTGTCCTTGGTCTGTCCGTGTCGGCGGGGGTGGTCTGTGTGTTGCCAGATGTTGGAGGAATGGGTGCATGGGGTGCAGATGGTGGTCCTGCTGGTGCTGCATGATGACTCACACTGGAGGTGCCAGGTTGGTCTTCGCCATCCGATGAGGGCAGAGGCTGTTCCACACCAGAGAGCTCAGGGGCCACCGGAGCCTGGGATAGGGACTCCTCCTCATCTGCTGCTGTGTCCCCATCATCACCTGTTTTTGGAAGAGACCACAATGTATGTTATGTTTCTGCAGGCATCAATGGTTCAAACACATGACAGTTGTGACTGTACCTCTGGATGCGGCCCTGTACATTGCATTGTCCTAAGTTGTCACAGTCAGAGGTTGATATTGGTGTGGCTCATTGTCCTGCCAACCTGATGCATTTCAATGTGGATGTTGAGGTGTGTGCATGACCAGCATTGGTGGTATTTGGTTGGCATCCGGACCTCCTTCTCCCCCAGCCCAGTTATCCCACCATGAAGCATGCCACCCTTGCAGTGGGTGCAGGTTAACTCTCAGGATGTCAGTCAGTGGTGTCCTGCTGTTGGTTGGTGCCCAGTTCCCAGCAGGGCCTGGTACTCCCCACAACAGAGCACCATTGTCAGACATCTTAGAAGTGGCTTTTCACTCCCTGTGAGGTGTGCATGCTTCAGTGTGAGCTCTTGTTGGGCCATGTGGGTGGGGGATGTTGAGCTGTGACTACCACTCCCATCATGCTATTGCCTACACCCCCCTTCCCAGCATGCCCATACTTCCTTCCTTTTGACTCTGCTTCCCTGTGGGGTAGTGTGCCTGTGCTGACAGGATGGCTGACAGTGTTGTCCTGGCGTTTGTTTGGCTACACCTCCCAAAAGTGTCCATGTGCTTCACACAGCATAACCCAGTGTGGTTGTTCTTTCTGGGATATTTAATTAGAGTGTGAGGCATTGCATTCTCCCAGGTGAGTTGTGTGGAGTTTGTGTTAAGGGGGTGTGAGAAAAGCTGCTTGTGACTATGGTCAGAGCTGTCAGTCCTCCTTCCCACCCAGCCAGATATCCCACCATGGAACGTGCTTCCATTGCAGGGAGTGCAAGTTGGCTTTCAGGATGTCAGTCAGTGGTGTCCTGCTGTTGGTTGGTGCACAGTTCCCAGCAGGGCCTTGTGCTCCCCACAGCAGTACCCAGTGTCAGCCATCTTGTCAGTTCTTTTCCACTCCCTGTGATGTGAGCATGGTTCAGAGTGGTGTTGATGGGCCAATTGTGAGGGTGACCAATATCTGTGACTACAACTCCCATCATGCTATTGCCTACACCCCTTCCCAGCATGTCCATACTTACTTCCTTTTGAGTCGACTTCACTGTGTGTGAGTGTGACAGCAATGGCAAGATGGCTGACAGTGTGGTCCTGTTGTTTGTTGGTGCACAGTTCCCAGCAGGGCCTTGTGCTCCCACAGCAGTACCCAGTGTCAGCCATCTTGTCAGTTCTTTTCCACTCCCTGTGATGTGAGCATGGTTCAGAGTGGTGTTGATGGGCCAATATTGAGGGTGACCAATATCTGTGACTACAACTCCCATCATGCTATTGGCTACACTCACTTCACCTGCAAACACAGAATTCCTTCCTTTCAGTGAGCTTCCCTGTGAGGTGGTATTCTAGTGGTGGCAAAAAATCTGACTGTGTTTGTTGGTTAGATTTGTGCCACTGCCTTGCTCTATTTGTTGTTAGGTTTGTACATGTCATGACACAGTTACATATCACTATGAGATGGCATGTATTGTGTTTATCTAACTAACATACACATCTTGGGATGATTATCTTTTGGTTGCTGTGGATTTGCTAAGGGTGCATGGTTTGACTATCCCCTTGACAGTGATGTGTGTGTATTGTCACACAATATTGGGTATATTGGTTGTGTACTCACCAGGCTCTGGGATGTTTGATAGTCCATGTATGCTCTCTGGTGGTAGGATGGCACGCACCTTCTCCTCCCAGGCCCTGAGGTATACTGGTTTGGCAGGAGGGCCACTGCCGGTGCGCTGACTCAAGGCGTAATCCTTCTTGAGTAGGTCCTTGACCCTCCTGCGCACATCATACCACCTGTTCTGGATATCTTCCTTTGTGCGCAAACATGGTGATTGTGCGTTCACCCTGTCGACGATCCTCTCCCACATCTTGGTTTTCTGCGACATGGGGGTCTGTTGGACCAATGTACCAAACAATTGTGGCTCTACCCTGAGGGTTTCATCTACCAGGACTTCCAATTCACTGTCTAGGAACTTTGGATTCTTCTTTGGGGGCATGGTGATGGGTGATGGTGGGTATTGATATGTGTGTGTGAGTGTGCAAGTGAGGGTGGATGAGTGTAGGTTTTGCTGGGTGTATGTGAGGGTGCTATTTGGGAGGTGCTAATGGTGTGTGGCTTGTGTGATGGATGAGTTGTGAGTGTGTCTTTGGTTGCTGTCTGATGGTGTTCTGTGCTGGCAGGTCAGTTGAATTTGCAAAGGATCATGGTAGTGATTTGTGGCCTTTATATGGGTGGAGTTGTGGGTGTGTCTTTGTTCCATGTTTTTTCACCCCTGTATTTATTGACTTTGTCATTGCTTGTTTGGCCCTTTTTTTTGTATTTTTCCTTTGTGGGTTTTGGGCATGTAGGAGACGTTCTTCTGACCGAGTAGTACGCTGCAGTTGGCTCGTGCGGGCTTCTCCGAGTCTTTCAAGCTGTGTTCCTGATGGGTTTCATGTGCGGCGTACGCGTCGGTCGCGGAGTATTGGGTTGCTTCGGCTCGGTTTTTTATGCGTGTCGGTCGTACGGCTTGGGCTCCGTGCGACTCGGTCTGGTTTTACACGCATTGCATCGTACTGCGCGGGTTGGAGTTCGCGGGTACGTTTCTGTCGGGTTCATTCCTGGTGCGTGTCGGTCGGTTCTATTCGCGTAGTTTCCCGGCCGGATAGCTGTTTTCCGTGCAGTTCGGTCGTTCGGCTTGTGTTCCGTACGAGTCGGTCGTAATTCACATGCATTGCATCGTACTAGGCGGATCGGGCAGCGCCGGTACGTGTCGGTCGGACTACATTCCCGTACCGAGTCGGTCGGTATGTTTTCCGGCCCGAATCGGAATCGGCCCCTATATTTCTTGCTTTCCATTGTTTTTTTCTCTGTCTGTTTGATAGATGAACTTCCGGAGCTGCGTCTGTCATTGTTGATTGTGTCGAGCATAAGTTTATCACTTCTTGATCTTTTGTTTTATCAACTATTTTTTCTTTAACAACAACAGTATTGTCTTTACATTTTATTGTATCTTTAGAGGGGCAGTCAGTCTTAATGGGTTGAATTCCCACATTAGAAAAATTCCCTTTTACATCGTCAATTATTGTTTTGCATACGTAGATATTGGCTGAGATTGTGCCCTTACTATTAAATTATTTAGCATTGTTATCTTCTGCTCAATCCCGGCAACAGAGGATGCCATAGCGCTCAAGAGATCTATTTGGACCTCCATTTTGTTGGACTGATATGTTAAAGCTTCCAGAGTTAATTGCGAGGTTTTGATGAATAAATCCAAAATTGCTCCCGCGTTCCCACTTCCTGGTACCTGAATACCTGGGCTAAGGTGTTGCCCATTTATAAATGATAGGTCATTATACCCCTCTTTTTGTGGTCCTTGAAAATCATGACCCTCGTCACAAGAATTAATGAATTGTGGACTACTATTCAAAACGTCTTTTTGATACGGAGTACTCCAACGCTGCAGAGTTTCTGGGTTGCTGTTATATTCGTCCTTATTAATTTGAAATCCGTTATTTTGATTAAGTTTCGGGTGGACCAGTTTTTGAGCGGAATTTATTTTAGACAGATTAAGATCCGATTTCGGTGGGGTATTGGCTTCCTTTATAATTTTCACCCCCCCATTTAGTTAATTTGAAGCTTCTTGCTCAGGTTGATTTATTTGGCCCAAATTAGATGGTTCCCCTATACCGTTAGCTTTTCTGATTTTTACTTGCACTTCTATTGGCATTGGCTGCCTAGTTGTTAGTAATTGCTGAGTATCTCCCATCATTGGACTCGTGCATTTTGGGTCCTCTTGTTGTGAACGACCAGTAAGTGGAATAGTTAACATCTCTAGGTCCGTTATTTGACCCCAATGGTTGACTTGGTCCTTAGTTGAATTTGCCATTCGTTCGACTTCAGCTTCAGACTCAGGGTGGCCTGGTTCACTTACTCCTTGTTTAGGGGATATAATATTTGTTCTACTCAGGGGCCGATTCCGATCTCGGTCGGAGGCGCACCCAATACCATTCGGTCGGGAAAAAAGCCATGCGAAAGCCTGTTTCCCGACCGATCCGTACAGTACACCGAACGAGCAAGTACGATGCGAAATCGCCGACCGACTCGCCCGGGCGTCCCGACCGCTCCGACCGACTCACTCCCGGCTCGAACCGCACCGACCGACTCGCTCGGACTCGACTCGCACCGCGCAATGGAGACGTTCCCCGGCCGGGTAAGTACGATGCGCGCCGCGAGCAGTCCGACCGAGCCGCGCACTCCGGCTCAAAAGAGCAGTCGGAGCCGTACTTTGGGGGTCCGTGTCGGACCCCCTGTACGCGTAGCCGCGCGAGTCGCACACAGGGGGGACCCATGGGTCCCCCTACCTGTGCGTGTACGGCGCGAATTGCTTCGCCGCGTACCCGCTGTAGGGGGCACACTTGTCCGCCTCGCACCCATTGAGTCAATGGGAGCCCGCGTACGCGTTGTACGACAGGCTCCCATTGACTTCAATGGGAGTCCGACCGACTCGTGTCCGATGGCATACGTGCGCATCGTACTCGTTCGGTCGGACTGCACGGGTCCGATTCGGTCGGAAATCTCTCCGGGTCCGGCTCGGTCGGAGAGATTTCCGGCCAGAATCGGAATCGACCCCTCAGTGGTTTAATTGGAGTTTGAAGATCACATGAGTTAGTTAGCAATGTTAGCATAGCACCAGTTGGATCTTTCATAAAGTCAAACTTTGACGGCGACTTTCCCAGTTTCCCAAATGTATGGATCTTAGATGATTTAAAGGACTGTATGCCACCTGCCTGTTTTATTTTAAACGTATCTAATATTAGTGTTTGTTGTATTTTTCTTTTCCTTTTGATAGGAGGGAAAGGTGGCCGCTCCTTTCCTGACCTCATAATACACCCTCTAAGATGAAGGAGACTTGCCTCTTTCAGGAAATCAAACGGGCCAGTAACAAGACCAACGGGTTCTTTGAAAGAGCAAAAACACCTCCAAACACCTCCAAGGAAAACACCCCCAAGGCACACCTCAGTACAAAGTCCACCGGTACTGCTGGTTACTTATTAAATAAATTAATTAATCAATTGATTGATTAATGTCCGGACTCCGGTAGGGCTGTAGTCTAGGCATGCAGAGTAATACAGGGGTCGAGGGATGCTTCAACAGGGTCAAAGTCTAATGTCACTTACCCCTTTGCATAATGTCTCAGATTTTTTTAATTTTTTTTTATTACAGACTTATTACAGACTCCAGTGGCTCAGCGACTTACTGTCTGATCAACCTTATCTGCTCGCCACACGCCACACACCTCTTGCCACTTGTCACTCACTACTCACTGTTCATTGCTTGTTCATTGCTTGTTCGTTGCCATTCATCGCTGTCAAGAGTACAAGGGAGAATGCTGGCAATCCTTCAGGAGCAAGAGCGGGATCAAGAGCCAGTCACACCACAGACGGCAGATGTAGGCACTCCGCTCCTCGGCTCAGCTCTGCTCAAAGCTTGGTGTATGCGTAAAACCAGGCAGCAGGCGACAGGCCAAGGCTCCTCTGTCCCCTGCAGCAGACCGCACCGGCAGCACCGCAGGCCAAGGCACCTCTGACCCTTGCAGCAGCCGCCGCACCAGCAGCACCGCAGTGCCTTAGCACTGCAGTGCCGGCAGCGGCCGTTCCTGCCCCCACAGCAAATCCGTAAAACTTAAAGCGCCCGTATAACAGGACGCGGGTGAAGGGGGAGAAACCTTCGGGTACGGGAGCGGGAGCGGAAACAACCCGGGCAGTCGATTCAGGCTCCGCTCCGCTTGCTCCTCAACTCCTTCTCAACTCCTCGGCTCCTCGGCTCCTCAACTCTGCTCGATACGCTCTGTGCTCGGTTAGGTAGGAGACTGGGTTTAGGGTTCGGAGGATAAGTTAATTATGGGAAATGAAAACTAGCCCACGGCAATGTAGGGAAACATACTAAATCAACATATGCCATAATGAACTATCTTACAGATGCAATGGTCCTAATTAACGGTGCGATTTGTATCGTGGAAGAAAAACTTGCTGCGACCAAGAGCACAGCAAATGAGGTTCTGTGTAGTGTTATCATGGAAGCCACTAAGGAGATTTTACCAACCATAATTGAGTACTCAAAATCAACTGATACAGTACCACTGGAATCGAGTATAAACTGAACACAACAGGCGCCATGCGTATTAAATACACCCATAGAGATAACACATCTCTCACCTAGCCATGAGTTAAAATGACTGGCGGCAAAAAAAAGTAGATAGTCGCCAAGAACAATGAGCACCAAATGCAAGCTGCACATTAGAACTCCTGGCCCAAGTGAGAAAGGTAATTGTCCTAATGGATGTAACAATGGATGTGACGAGGCACAGATCAAAACAGTTCATGCAAAGTTGGACAATATAGAAAAGAAACTCTTACTTGAAATCAGGGAAGTAGAGGAAAGAATCTCATCACTCAAACTAATGTAAAGAACACGTCATGCCCGACCCAGAACGGTGAAAGAGTATATAATATTCAACAGTCTGTAGCAGAGAACTCGGTTACAGAAAAGGAATATCTAGTATCTAATAGTTCTTCAAAAGGTACCATCAACGTGATGCCATCCAATGATATACAAAGTGTACAATCGATTAGAGGCTTGCAACGGGCATATTCATTTATTCCATTATCCCCTCGGGAGGCTGTAATTGCACAACAACCAGGCAAAGCCTGTTTGGGAACAAAAGTGATAGCATCAGAGACGCTACATTTGCAGCCAGACACGATCCCTATGTAATTATTCTCAAGGAAATTCCAAAATTGGAATCCCATGTCATAGAAAACTGGTGGGACTTGAAGGACTTGAAAAACAAAGTCATGCACTGGGTGGCAGTGTGCACCTGTAATACAGATTTTTTTATATTGGAATAATAATGGTGAGATGGGTAAACCGGATTGGGGACTCAAGAAAACTAGGCCATAGCGATTGGGTTATTGTAAATTACTGCGATACGGCTGTTGTAAAGTCTCTTTTGGTTAAACTCTATTGAAGGCATCAGTCCCTAGATCAGAGATCTTCAATCTGTGGGGACCGACCCCCAAGGGGGCCGTGGAGTCCTGAGAAGGGGGTCGGGCATTCCCCAGCTTCACTTGTGCCTGCAATTAAAAAGGTTTGCTTTCCTTTTGGAAAAGACAGCCTTCCTGGGACAGCTAATTTAGATAGTTATCAGCTACTTGCCTTAATGTTATGCAAATGTGCCTATCAGTTAATCTGCAAGTGTAAAGGGTGCTTGGGAGCCTAGATAATCCTGAGTGGAAGATTATAGCTGTCCGGCTGGGCTTCTTCCATACACCCCCAGCACCAGCTATTCACTTCCAAAGGCACTAACCCCAACCCTGTAAAAACTGTGTGTTGATGGAAAAACAAATCTGAGAATGATTAAATCCAAAAGATTTGCCCCATTGTTCAGTTGTAGCGAGTTGGACTGACAATTGGAGGGCAATGACCTAGGATCTGGCCATAGAGAACCAGTGGACATAAATGACGGACGAGAAGGGATGACGAGATACCCGATAACCCTGAAGCAATCGGAAATGTGCAGCAGGAAAAGCCCCTGGCCCCGCTGGGGGTTCCAGTAGATGTGTTTAAATCCTTGATAACACTCTGGGGGGCATATTATCAAGCCCTTTATTGCCGTGTTAGCGGCACTTTTCTGCCACTAATGCGGCGATATTTTTTGCACACTATTAACAAGCTGCAGCTAACGGGCCTTAGCGTGAGTTTTTGGGCGATAGCGGCCGTTTTTTTATCTCTAAGCATGTCAGCGATGTATATCGCTAATGACATGCAAAGTAGGCGTTCCTGACTTAAACTCCATTGAAACAGTCGCAAACACAACTTCCCTCTATTATCAATGCCCGTGAAGTGATAAGAAAAGTCGCGCTAACCGCGCTTATCGTTGGAATTTAACGCCTGAAAAAAACTTGCCTTAACCATCTTGTCAATGGGGGGTGGATTGTTAGGTTAAGTACACACTTGCCTATTAGCAAGCTTTTCATTAGCGCAGTTAATTTAGCGCTGGAATTCTCACGCTATTGCTGGTTTTACTGCTATCGCTGGATTTCCTATCGCCTTTGCGATACGCGTTGATAATACAGCGCTATCACGGCGAGGAAATCCAGCGATGGCCGGCGATAAAAAAAACAGCGATAAGCGCGCTTTGTGATAATTATCGCAGATCCTTGATAATATGCCTATACTCACACAAGTCGGCAATGCAGCACCTCGTGGGTGTTTCCCTGCATCATGGTCAGAGGGCATTACTGTGCCGATTTTTAGGACATATGAGGGGGATGCAAAATGCTACCACCCAATATCCCTGCTGGACTCATCTGCTAAACTCATGGTTATAATAATCCTGGAAAGATTAGAAACATGGGCACTGGACAATCTTATGCTAACTGATTCACAAAATGGGTTTAGTAGGGATATTGGAACAGTATAACAGTTATAAACCTGAACCTCCTTATCAGCAAATATACAATAGCTAAGAAAGGTCACATGCACCTTTGTTTCATAGACCTGAGCTGTGCCTTTGCTCTTGTAAACCACGCTAAGTTGTGGCAGACTATGGAAAAAATGGGTGCCCCTTTGGATATCATCTCGTACCTGTGACGGATGTATGATTCTCTCGCAGCACGAGTGCAATACGGAACAAACAGTGAATGTACGCCTAGATTTAGGGTCACAAGAGGCATTCGACAAAGGCGTGTTCGTGCCCCATTTTTGTTCTCCCTATACATAATAGACTAGATAAGTTCCTGCAACAAGTAAATACGGATGCCCAGAGAGTTGGGAAGTGGCTAAACCCTGTCCTCCTTCATGCAGATGACACAGTGCTGTTATCCATGACCGCTAACGGTTTGCAATGTCTGATGGATAACTTTTCTGCTTATATGGAGGAGAATCATTTGAAGGTAAATCTAACGAAAACATTTACAATACATAGGGGCCAATTCCGATTCGGGCCGGAAATCTCTCCGACCGAGCCGGACCCGGAGAGATATTCGACCGAATCGGACCCGTGCAGCCCGACCGAACGAGTACGATGCGCACGTATGCCATCGGACTCGAGTCGGTCGGACTCCCATTGAAGTCAATGGGAGCCTGTCGTACAATGCGTACGCGGGCTCCCATTGACTCAATGGGTGCGAGGCGGACAAGGGCGCCCCCTACAGCGTATATGTGGTGAAACGATTCGTGCCGTACACGCACATGTAGGGGGGACCCATGGGTCCCCCCTGTGTGCGACTCGCACGGGTACGCGTACAGGGGGGTCCGACACGGACCCCCAAAGTACGGCTCCGACTGCTCTTTCGAGCCGGAGTGGGCGGCTCGGTCGGACTGCTCGCGGCGCGCATCGTACTTACCCGGCCGGGGAACGTCTCCATTGCGCGGTGCGAGTCGTGTCCGTGCGAGTCGGTCGGTGCGGTTGGAGCCGGGATCGAGTCGGTCGGAGCGGTCGGGACGCCCGGACGAGTCGGTCGGCGATTTAGCATCGTACTCGCTCGTCCGGACGCGGGTACGGATTGGTTGGGAAATAGGGCTCCGAATCGGATCCGGTTAAGCCGAATCCGATTCGGAGCCCTACCGGCCGAGATCGGAATCGGCCCCTATGTGGGAATGGGAAACACCAAAAAAGAACACACTGCATTAGGGTAACTGAGTTAACGGAAGTTCATAACTTTACGTATTTGGGAGTTCATTTTTCGTGACGACAACAATGGGGCCCCCAGTTGAGAAGTGCAAAATAAACATTTCTAAGGACAACTGAAGCAATCTTTAGATTTGTTAGGAAAATAGGGAATAAACCAATAAGGGAAATGCTACAACATTATAAAAGTAAATGACTGTCAGGGATAATATATGGGGCCGCTTTATGGGGGTGTGACAAAAAGCACAGTTTCTGCGTAGTCCTTTGGCAGCGCCACAACCAACATCAACCTACAATACACACAAAGTACTAGATGTATCTTATGTAGAAGACACAATACATATAAGCCTGATTATCACTTGGCATAGCATTTAGAGCAAGGTAGGTACAAGGTTTGCCAAGGAAATAATAGAATATTGCTTATTACTTTATCAGCATACCAAAATACCCTGGCTAGCTCACATAAGTAAACTATTAACGGAGATAGGCGAAACAGTCACTCTAGAGGATCGCACCAGTACCCTGCAACAGTAGCGGCTCCTCGAGGGAGTGCTGCGGGGCGGTGGGGCGGGGCGGGGGAGGGGCAGGGTGGGGGGTAGTAAACTCCGGAATACGGCCGAACGGAGTTGAGTAACTAAATAAATAAATAAATAAAACGAATGACATTGCGCGCTGCATTGCCGATTTGGCGTTGCAGCGCGTGCAATGTAATTAATTTTATTTATTTATTTAGTTACTCAACTTCGTTCGGCCGTAATCCGGAGTTTACTACCCCCCACCCTGCCCCTCCCCCACCCCGCCCACCGCCCCGCAGCACTCCCTCGAGGAGCCGCTACTGTCCTGCAATATGGCAAGCGGGAACTGAGAATGATCCTTATGGTGAAAAGAGAAGCCATAAGAGTAAAAAGGGAAATGTCCAAAACTTCTGTACATAGATATTGCTCGGGATATATTGAACAAGTTATACCAAGGAACCTGATTACCATATTTAATGTTCAAGCCCGATTTTATCTTGCTCAATTACGGTTAGGTATTATACAATAAGAATCACTGACAGAATATCGACGTCAAAAATATCGACGTCAAAAATATCGGAGCCGAAATATAGATGTCAAGAATATCGAAGTCCTATCTAAATTATGGTAAGTACAAAAATATCGGAAAAAAAATATCGTCAAAATATCGTTGTTAAAAATATCGGTTTTTTTAATGTTAAAAAATAATGTAAAATAAAGTAAATGATACATATATTTAAAATAAACATAGTTAAAAATATGTTTAAAATTATAAGTAATACATATAATGTAAAAAAAATAAACATATACATATAAAATATAATATATATACTTACTTAATAATATTTACAATTAATTATTGTAATAACATAAATTGTTTAAAAACATTTTATAAATTATAAATACATACATACACATACAACAATAATATAAATAACAATATAAAAAATATATATAACAAATTTACAAAAAAAGTTTGTTAAATAAATTATACACTACATTAACTAAAACAGTAAATATTGGATAGCGTAGGGGTAAAAATTACTATTCTCACTCCAGAGAGTGCAAAAATAGGGAAAGTGTTGGATAGCGTAGGAGTAAAATTACTATTCCAACTCCAGAGAGTGCAACAGTAGGGAAAGTGTTGGATAGCGTAGGGGTTAAAATTACTATTCCAACTCCAGAGAGTGCAACAGTAGGGAAAGTGTTGGATAGCGTAGGGGTAAAAATTACTATTCCAACTCCAGAGAGTGCAACAGTAGGGAAAGTGTTGGATAGCGTGAGGTTAAAATTACTATTCCAACTCCAGAGAGTGCAACAGTAGGGAAAGTGTTGGATAGCGTAGGGTAAAAATGACTATTCCAACTCTAGAGAGTGCAATAGTAGGGAAAGTGTTGGATAGAGTAGGGGTAAAAATAACTTACTAATTATTAAAATCATTTTTTTAAATAAATAATAATTTAATTATTAAATAACAATAAATTAATGAACAATACCAATAAATAAGTACTTAAAAATAATTACCAATTAATAATGAATGAACAATTAAATAGATGATAAATATAATTAAATAATAATTATTAACAATTAATTACCAAATAATAATAAAATAAAAAAATAATTAATTTTCAATACCAAAAATAATTATTATTTTAAAAAAATAGCAATTAATAATTAACAATAAATTATTGATAAATACCAATAAATAATAATTAATGACAATTAATTACCAATTATTAATTAATGAACAAATTAATTCCCAAAACATAAAAATATCTATTATTAAAAAGTTATTACCAATTAATAATTAATTGACAATAAATTAATTATCAATACTCAACAATAAAATAAATAATCACTTAATTACAATTAAATTACTTCCCACCCTATTGCCCTATAAACTCACAACACACTTCAATAATAAATTAATACACTTAATATAATTACCAAATAATCAATTAATAAAAATTAATTACCAATTAATAAAAATTAATTACCAATTAATAATTATTTAACATAAAATTAATTATCAATACCAATAAATAAAAATAAATAATTACTTAATTACAATTAAATTACTTCCCACCCTATTCCCCTATAAACCCACAACCCGCTACAGAACTAAAATGCAAAATTTACTTAAAAATAATTACTAATTCCTAAAAATTTTAAATTAATGTAATATAATTAAATTACTTCCCACCCTGTTCCCCTATAAACCCACAACCCGCTATGGTACTAAAACGCATAATTTACTTTAAAAAAAATTACTAACTTCTAAAAATGTTATACATATATTCTAAAACTAGTGCAATAATTAACAAAAAATATAAACACAAACATATAAAATACATAATAAAATACATAACACTAATATAAATATCGATATTAGTAACATCGATATTTTTGCTATCGATATTACTAACTTCGATATTAACAAAAACGATATTTCTTACCTTCAGGTCGATATTCTGGTCGTCGATATTCTTGACTTCGATATTGTGTCCCTACGATATTTCAAACTCAATATTATTGTAGGTCGAAATTAAAAACTCGATATTTAGACTGTTTACCATACAATATATGGTTGTTTTTCCTAAAATGGGGGTCTGGAATGAAAAACAAAACGAAATGTCCATGGGATGGGAAAACGATTCAATCCACTCTGAACTTTATTTTATTCTGTACATTTTATAAAGATATTAGAAAGCAATTTTTAAGCCATTGTTTTTACCAATGAAATTCATTTATTATTTAAATGCTTTTACTTTTTTATGTAAACTGGAAGATATTCGTGTTTTTCATGCTGTATCTTCTTAGATTTCAATGGAAATCAAGAGAAGGAAGTCCATTTCTCAGCTAGAAAAGTTAACTTGTGAGGAAGAATAATGTTGATTTTGGGTCGATGTTTAAATAGTCATTGCAACATGACTTGCTACTTGCCCAATTTCCCTGCAATTTGTATAATGATTGGGTTATTTAATATGTAGTTTAAATGTTGACTGCTTAGGATCTTTTTTCTACAGCAACATGTTTTGCTTCTTGCACAATCTACTTGCATTTTGCACAATGAATGTTTGCTTAAATTGCAGCCTTATTGCTGATCTGATTTTTATCTTTGCTATTTTTGCACAATCCATTAGTATTTGAATAACGATATTTTATACCAGTTTTCATGTGTGGAGGGCATGATGGATATGTATGTGAGTTTCCAGCCTTTTCATTGAATAGAGATGCAATGTGCCAGTAGAATTGTATAACTGACTGACAAGGAACTTGGTCTAACTTCAATTAAGATAAGGTATTGTTTTGTAGTAGAGCATTGTTAAATAAGGATTTGCTGCAAATGTTATGTGATTTTAGCTTGATGTTTTATTGTTTTATGGATTAATTTTCTCGAGGTGAACATGAGCGGTGTTCACCTAGAGAGTTCTTAATCTTTTTAAAAGCTTGTGTGTTGATTTTAAATTTCGCTTTGATTTTGCACTTTAACTGTTTGCACTGATAGGGAGCTGTGTTATAGCTCCGGGGGGCTGCAACGATAGTTCACGGGATCCCAACGCTTAGGTCAGCATACCAGGCACTGACGCTGACGCGCATGGCCGACTAGAAAAGGGGCAGATGAAGCGGCCGCGCAGCGGACGCGTGCAGCGGGCACGCCGCTGGCGTGCCAAAGGCACGCCTAAGGCAAGCCCGTCTGCGCCCGTCCGCGTCCGACCGGGTCCAGGGGACAGAACCCCTGCCGGTTTTATAAGGGAAAAGTATTCTTATACCGCGGATCAGCTTCACCATCTTAGAGGGGCAACTAGGAGTAAGTGTGTTCATTCAATTTTGCCTGATAGCAATGTCAATCATTGCCCTCATTGTTCTTTTAAACTATGTCCCGCTACTAAAGCTCCCACGGTCATACCCACTCGGACTGTTTTTAAAATGTTTTTACTTAATTGTCGATCGATCCCTAAGCATTCTATAGAAATTCGGTTATTGCTGGAAGAAGAGGGCCCTGACGTTCTGTTCTTAACAGAAACATGGCTGAATAGTGAGGCCGACTCTGCTATTGTTCAAGCTCTCCCTCTGGCTATGCTATTCAGAGGCTTGACGAGAGTTAAGCAGAGGAGGCGGTATAGCAATTATTTTAAAGCCGATTTTAACTGTCGCATTTTAGCAAGCCCCATACCCGACTGCGAGAGTTTCTCTTTTGCAATCGGTCTATCCCATGTTTGTATTTTTTCTGGGATTTTAATATATTGTCCCCCAGGTGACCTTGGCCAATTCTGTAAGGATCTACCTGATATAACAGCCAATCTTGCTAGCCCCCTCTCCAATTTTACCCTATGAGGGGATTTTAACATTCATTTTGATGACATTTCACTGCCAGCCACATGTGAGTTGATTGATGGCTTGGGGGCTTTTTAACTTAATCAAAAAGTGAAAGGTCCCACTCACTCCAAAGGCCATGTACTCGACCCTATTTTTTCAAACATTGAAAATCTTCTGGTCGGGAACCCGATTCCGGTGCCTGGTCAGACCATCTCCTGATTCCTTTTATCTGGGCCTCTCAGGCTGCCATCATGCCGGCTGTGAAAACCAGAAAACAGTTTCGCAAGTGGTCAAAACTTCCAACAGAGTCTTTGGTGTCAACTCTCAATAATACCAGACCAATACCTGATTCAAATCCCATCACTGCGAACGATAAGTTTGATAAATGGCTTGAATCTTCATTGGACACTGTTCTTCCCAAAAAATGGATCAGCAATAAGATAGGAGCTAATCGAACAGCTTGGTACTCCCCCAAGCTTCGTGAGCTCAAGCAATCCTGTAAACGACTTGAGAGAAGATGGAGAAAAGACTTCTCTGCAATTAACAAAGTTAAATATAGGAGGCTATAAAAGTGTATAAGGAAGAAATCAAATCTGCTCAGGCTCTTTATTATGAAGAAAGAATTACATCAGCCTCTAATTCCCTGCGCGAAATATTTAGCATTGCGAAATCTCTCCTCAAACCTCCCTCTCCGCCTATCGTATCTGACGATAGATCATCTCGCTGCAACCAAATGGCAACATTCTTCTTTAACAAAATACAAGATATTTATACTTCTTTTCCCCAAGCTACAGCTCAACAAAATGAATTACCAGCGGATAACAGGCTTCAAATTAGAGAATGTTCCTTGGCGGAAATTCCTCCTCCAAACCCAACTTCTCTGCGAGGTATTTTCAACCAATTGAAATCTGGCTCCCCTATAGATCTGGTCCCCCCCATTATTTTAAACCAAGTCATTGATACCGTGTCCCCAGCTATTCTGGACTTGATCAATGCTACATTCCTGATGGGACTCGTCCCCCCCTCGCGTAAACGAGCAATAGTCAAAGCTCTTCTAAAAAAAAACAATCTGGACCCAGAGGTGTCGGGGAACTACCGTCCCATCTCATTACTGCCAGGAATCAGCAAAGTTGCTGAAAAGCATGTTAATTTTGTTCTCTCCGCATTTTTGTAGAGTAATAACTGTATCCATCCCTCACAAACTGGATTTAGACCTCAACAAGGTACGGAGACTGCCCTTCTAGCAGTAGTAGAAGAAGCCAGAAAAATTTTAGACAATGGAGGCTGTGCTGCTATTGTTCTTTTAGATCTCAGCGCAGCCTTCGACACGGTCAACCATCAGCTGCTGATTCAGAGACTTAGGGGCTCATTACGATGGCGGGCGGAAGCACAACCGCCGTGCTGGCGGATGCAAAAACCACCAGTTACCGCCGGCACGCAGCAGTCCACACGCCCGCCCAATTACGATGCGAAAAGCAGGCCAAACACCGCCGGCAAGCCAGCAACACCGTCCGCCATCAAAGTGCGCCCGTACACGTAGCGGCGCAGCCCAACTGACACACACCGTCCGACGAAACACGTCCCGCCCGGCGTATAAATTACGATGCCGCAAACAAACGGCTCCCACGGCTAAGAGACACCGCACGTGAAAGAGAGGCGGTAACACGGACGCAGAGCACGGACAACGAAGAAGCGGCACCCCGAGCATGAATCCAGCACTGCAGGCCCTTCCCATGCTTCTGCTGATGCACCACCAAGGACGCAACGTACCGCGGAGACGCAGGTAGGCACACACACAACAAGTGCACGCAAACAGCGCACACAGTGCAAGGGCGGAAAAGCGGACAACCCCCACCAGCGCGTGTACACTACACATCCACCATTGCATCCACATATGACACACAGGCCAAATCCTAACATCGCGGAACACATGTGTACACACCACCTGGGACTAGGAACCAACCACCCCGTCACGGCCCCAAAGCGCCGATGACGCCGCCACACATGCGCACAACGCAGAGGCCAACCGCAGCGCCATGCATGCGTCGCACACAGACACAGGGACACAACCAAGCAGCACACACATCAGCCCCACCCCGAACGCACATGACACGTGACAGGCCTGCCACAGACATGTCCCCAACGCCCAATTCACGGACAACACCCAACGCCACACAACCGACGCACACATGTCAGTGAAGTCACGCAACAGCAGGACACACCCCAGTGTAACAAACATGGCGTAGCACACAGCGGCGGCAACACCAACTAGGAGAAGCAGGGCCCCTTCGGGAAGAGGAACGCCAGTACCACACTGAAAAACCCATACCACCCTGCACATATGAACAAGACATATAAAACGGAACACCAAAGAGCACGGGGACCGACAACAGGTGGCCCAAGAATAACATTCACACACAAGGCCCAACGCAGAGCAGAAAGGCAGCCTGCCGCCCACACAAGGGAGAGCAGACAGCACTGAATGACCTTCCATTCCAACTCCGAAACCACAGCCCTACGACAGAAGCCGGTGAATACAGCCATTGTCCAAGAATAGACCAACACAGGCATGCCGAGGAGACCGACCACAGGGCAGATAGCGCATATCACAGAAGCACACAACGGACGGGGAAGAAAGAAGAAAACACTCCCCCATGTCGGCCACATGCAAGTTAATTGGAAGGAGTCACACAGCACTGACCTTGAACTGTCTGAGAAGCATGTGGGAAGAGGGCCCGTGTCCTCCAAACAAGCCAACAGAACACAAGTCCTGTCTCCCTACGACTACACAGAGCTCACAGCAACCCCGGAGCGTGCACATTGCAGACTGCACACACAGCCGGAGCACGCCACCTCAACGAACCGCTGCGAAATGGCAACCGCAACACACCTACCCAACTACGCCGAACAGCTCAAGCTGTACAAAACCAACCTGATACATACATTGGGATGCGATCTCCTGTCCCTGCTGAACGTAAGTTACCGACTGACTTACCGCATCACATTGTTCAGCTGCGTCATGCCCGTCTTCTACTGTCGGAGGTGTCCCTACCAGCATCCCGTCGAGATATGCCTCTCCAACCCGGCATGTCTGAAGGCGGACCTGCTACCACTACTCCTCCCTCTGGACGCACACGACAGGGCCTGCTCTGCCTATGGGGGCATGGCGTATGTGGCCAACATCGCACCCGCACTGAAATGGGACCACTGTGCCTCCACACGACGGATCATCGAGAACAGCTACATCGAATGTCACCCAGCATGCCCCATCATGGTCCTCCAAGGGACAACTTACGAACAACACCTTGACAGCCACCATCCGCTTCATTGGCTGGCAAACATGTACACCACCAATGACATGGAAGCCCTGCTGGACGGCATCGCATACCTGACAACCTGTAAATACGTCGGACCACAACGCAGGTTCCCGAGTGACCTATGATGTCCAACCCCGCACCCATGCTTAGCTTCCGCACGGACTGGCCAGTCACCACCACAACAGCCATACCAAACGACCGGCAACTGTAACCACACCATCAACGACATCGCCATGACATCGGATATGACCGGGACATGCACACTGTTCCCCATCACATCCAGGAACACCGCATGCATCGTGGGAGGCAGTGGCATGGGCTCTGTGTATCGCACCCACATGGACGGAACTGCACGAACAACCAGGACACGACATGGATCCAGCGCACATGGACACACACACCGCTCAGTGGACATGAATAGGTCGCCTGGAGTCTGTGGGTGCTGCACCCCTCCCACCCCCCGCCCGGGAATCCCATACCAGGACCTTTGCATGGACGACAAGTGCATACAACAACAACACGACCCCAGTGACTGTGACATGTCCAGTAACCACCACAGTGCAACAACAAGTGGCACGCCGCTGCATGCACGCAAGCACATGCCCTGATGTCATCTCACATGCACGCGTGCATGAGGAACAACCGCAGCAAACCTGTCACATGGAACTGAGATGGACTGTGCCCATGATGCCAAGCGGTCTGGTAGGCTACATGTATACCGTCTGTGTCAAAGTCCGCAGCTCCGCAGCTATACGTAAATGTACATTAGCACAGCCTTGGCCAAGCAGATGTCACTCTGAAGCCCACATCCCACATGCAACAGCCAATCACATGTAACCCCACACCCTATCCCATTTGCAATCATGCTCAGTATATCCTCAACATGTATTCCGCTGCCAGTAGTGTCCACTATACTGCATCACAGAGGACAGAAGACTCAATATAATGTTTGAAACCAAAACTGTCTCCGCTGACTCATTTCACAAGTACGAATGAGAGAGGATGAGAGTATGTGAAGTACACGGCAGTCGTGACATGACCATGTAGTCCACTGGTATTGGATGTCAACGCAAATGAGTAGCACTACTGTGGAAGACACACATGTGTCGTGTGAAGTCGTATGGACGCAGTGCTCAGGTGGGTGGGTGCGACGGGTAGATGCGCACATGCCAAGTTGGAGCACGCCGTGTTGGGAGGGGTCATGAACAGTACACCACCGCTTCCCTGGGCATTGTGAGAGGACACCTGTCAGGGGGAGTGAACACGTGTGTGCACAGCAGCCGGGCACACGTACAAAGCGGTACCAGGCGCACCTCAGCCCACCCTCTGTGGACAAGCTGGATCCTGTTGTGCGCCCGCCATGCCCCTTGACAAGGCACACACAGCCCCAGTCGACCAGGTGTAACCCCAACATAGTCAATCCGCACAGGCGATACAGGGCACGGGATGGCAGTGGAGCATGGTGTGTGAGAGGTCTCCTCGCGCTCCTCCTGGTCATATCACGCAGGCAATAGAACCTCAACGTCTAGCATGGCAAAAAGTCAAATGGAAGTGTAGGGGGACGCACCACAGCACGAGCAGCACTGACGTCACGGGAGGTGGCTCGCACCATCCCATCCATTGCCCATCATACCAACCACGCCACATGCCATTGCGACTAAGTGCAAGCGCGTGCGCCACCACCCCCGAGCCCTCCCCAGAGAGGCCAAAGAGTGAATGTGTGGGCCACCAGTCACAGACGGACGCGGCCTGGCCGCAAGGGCAGCCACAGCCACTGGGTGTCGCAGGTGGCGGATCCGGAAGGCGAAGACTGTGATGCATAGTCCATGCAGGCCGGGTCTCCATTTGGGGCACCACGCAGGTGGACGGCGTCCCGCCACACATCATACCCTGAGACAGCCCACTCGTGCAACTGGACCCACACATACACTCCTTGCCCTCTCTGGTGCGAGCTTGGGGCTGCCTGTGCAAGCGCTAGCCACGCAGGTGAGCATGCATATTGGGGGGCGAGGGGAGGACATGAGGGCTGGGGCGAAGATGACCGTATCACTGTCAGTTAGTACAAGGGATGACCCAGATGTGGAAAGGAAGAGACGTGTCCCGTGTGTACTGCAACTAGTCGCCAATCCAACTACCCCCCATGTCCGGAACGTAAGCCCGCACCTAGGCTCGCCCATCCGCCACATCGAACATACCACCAGCACGACAACCTTCCCATTCGAAACACTGACTGGGGTGGCGACCAGTGAACAATCATGTGTAGCCTACCCACGCGTACATGTGGGCCCTCCATGATCCATGTCACCTGCGGCAAAGACATGACATGCGCAATGAGGGAAGTGAGGAGAGCTGTCCGCCCCACGCACAGAAGGTGCATCAGCTCCACAGACCCAGCAGCGAGTCCAGCAGGGGTCACATGTGCAGGGGCAGCGGTGCCTGGTGTGAAGGCACATGCATATAGACAGCACATCGACCAATGTGTAGTCTGCCCACATCCACAGTCCATCATCATGCGGACATAGGAATTGAACACAGGGCAACACATCTTAGTTGGTGCACCCACCGTGACCAACAATGCGCAATCATCGACGTACCCGCCCTGTGCATGGCCCCCCACCCAACGGAGGCACATCCAGTGCCACCATCCCACACACACAAGCCTTCCACGGAACATGCTGTGTCCAATGGTCAGTACAGAGTCAGCGCCCATCTGGTGGATCCTGAACAGGAGACACATGCACACACATGCCAGCTCCCACTATGTACGTCTGCCACCTGGCACGTGCAATGTAACCTCTCACCTGTGACGTGTGACTGCAAGCACACAGCCGTCTTGGCATGGGGCTGTCAATGTGGACACCAGTCAATGTTTCGGGAGCTGTGATCCGTACAGTGCTGTACATAGGGTGCAGTGCTGACACCTACTACTGTCTCATATCCCCTCGTGCCACAGGTCCCACTTGTATTGGCCGCTCAGCCCGTGCCCACATCGTCGTCGTCGTGTGCCATACTCATCCAGCCTCGGAAGCAGTTCCATGCTCAGCAGACACTCATGTTGCCGTGGCGTTGCCGCTTGACGAATATGCAGTCAGTCCCCATCAGCACGCCCGCAAGTCATTGGGGCCTAGATCCCCATGTGCATGCACATGGCAGTGGTATGTCTCACTTGCCATTGCCATTGTTGGGAGACCTGTGTAAGTGTATTGTGGCCGTGCCGTCCCAGCTTGACAGCTGGGCTGTGGCTCATGTGCTTGCTCAGTCATGTCAGTGATGTGTATGCGAAATTGCTATGTGCCGTGTTGCTTTGACATGTGTCCTCTGCCATTTACCCCAGGCGGAGACCGAACATTGACCGCCCATACCAATTGCTGGCGGACATGGACGATACAGAGGTTATCAGGAAGTTTCGGCTGGACAGGCCAACCCTGCATCGACTGTGTGCCATGTTAGAGCCCCATCTCCGTCCCCGCAGGGTGTATCCGACTGCTGTCACCCCCACGGCTAAGGTGATGGCCGCCATGCATTTCTTCGCCACTGGGTCATTCCAGCACACAGTGGGCAGTGGAGGAGGGATGTCCCAGCCCATGTTCAGCAAGGTGCTGAGGGATGTACTGGCAGCCATGATGCTGTACCGAAACAGGTACATCAGATTCCCCAGGGCTCGTGAATTGGCGGCAGTGAAGGGTGCATTCTATGCCCTTGGCAGAATCCCACACGTCGTGGGAGCCATTGACTGCACACATGTTGGCCTTGTTCCACCACAGGCCACTGAGCACCTGTACCGCAACAGGAAGCACACGCACTCCCTGAATGTGCAAGTGGTGTGCCTTGCGGACATGGTGATCACCCACGTGTGTGCCAAGTTTCCAGGCTCGGCACATGACGCACACATAATGCGCAACAGCATCTTGCCACGACTGATGGCCAATCTGCAACAGGATCGTGGCTGTATTGTCGGTGAGTATGTGGAGTGGTGTAGCGTGCTGGTTGTGCGATGCTGTCCCCTGTCCAGTTGGAATAGCAACGGTTCTCTGTGTCCCTCACACCCAGGTGACTCTGCGTATCCGAATGGGGCATGGCTGCTCAGTCCATTGAGGAATCCTCGCACCCCAGCAGACGATCGATACAATGAGGCACATGGGAGGACCAGACGTGTGGTCGAGCGTACCTTTGGCCTCCTCAAGTCCAGGTTCAGGTGCCTGGACCGCACCGGGGTGCACTGGCGTACTCCCCACAGAAGGTGTGCCAGATAGTGGTGGCGTGCTGCATGCTGCACAATCTGGCCATTCGGAAGCAGATCCCCCTCATTGTGGATGACGGAGATCAACCAGGGCCCCAGCCCGCAGACCAGGACAGCTTGAGTGAGGTGGACAGCGGAGAGGAGGAAGCTGGGAATGTGCGCCAGCAGCTCATCGCCCGCTACTTCACTTGACGGTGAGTGTCCATGTACGACGGATGATGTGTCTGTATCTGTGCAGGTGTGTGTGTGCTGTGTCAGGGTGGCCGTATGTTCACTGCGTGCAGTGTGTCAACGCTCCATGGCCAGGGTAGTATGCCACTGTTGGTGACTGTGGCATTGTGCCCTATTGCTCTGTGCGATGTGTGTACATTGCTTGTAGTTGTTGACATGTACTGTGTGATGGGTGTGTGACACACTCATTGAATGTGCTCCTGTTCTGTCTCCCACCCCTAGGTCCCTACAGGCCCTCCGGATTCCATTGCCATGCCACGCATCAGGTGCCTTTCCGCCCAAGGTGGCCGTTGTATTCCGTACAAATAAAACACAGGGCACAAACAGCAGTTAGTGAAAAAGGTGCATTTATTCCAAACTGTGACATGTGATTGTGTGTAAGGTGATGACAAAAGTGGTGCGTGCAGTGACAATGAGCTGTCGGTCATGGCTGCGTGAAGCTCAGGGTGTACCCACTGGTTCTATGTCCATAGTCCAACACACACATGCCATCCAGCTGGCTGTGTGGAGTGGGATCGTAGAGCAAGTCAATGCAGTGGCTGGTCAAGGAAGGCTGGCGGAAGGCTGGCTGGCTGCCTCACTTGCGACTGGAGCGTGCGAAGTCCTCCCGGGAGATCTGTTTCCTCTTCGGACGGCCCCTTCCACGTTTGGGAGGGGGTGTGTGGTGGCGACCTGCTGGTGGTGGGTGAGGTGTGCTCACTGGCTGTGGACGCAGGGGAAGTGGACACTGCTGCCCGACCCTGCGCCCTAGCAGGTGGTGGCGGAGGTGGTGTTGCTGGCCTTGCCTGTGACCCCACCGCCACCACCAGCTGGCCCATGAGGTCCACGAGTTGGTCCATACGGGACACGAATTGGCCCATATGGGCGTCCATGGACCTCAGCACCCCCAGCACCTCCCGCGTGTCTGTAGCAGACCTGACCCATTGTTCTTGGGCCTCCTCATAGGCCCCAAGGACTCTGGCCATTTGAGGCAGGGCATGGCTCCCAGGGGAGGCTGGCGTTTCCCTGACCCTGCTCCTCCTACCAGTCCTGCTGCCACTGGCCTCCCCACTAGCCACATTGCACACCACGGTCCTCGCTGTGGCTCCCAGGGTGGATCCAGTCGGCCGGGCCACCACCTGCGCTGGGGCTGGTGCCAGCGAAGACGTGGTGGTGGTGGTGGCGGTGGTGGTCGGTGCGGCGATGGTGGCGGTTGCGGCAGTGGTAGTGGCCACAATGACCGTGGGTGTGGCCGCAACGACAGTGGCAGCAGGGGGCTGGGACTGTTCAGCATCCCTGGATGATGGGTTGGTGGGTAGGAGGGGTCCTGGGGAGCGGCTGGGCCCTGCCACACCAGATGGGCCTGCTTGGTGGTCCGTGTCCGAAGAGGAGGACAGATCCTCCAGATCCGTGTGTCCTCGTTGGGGGCTTGTGGGCTGGCTGTGCTGGCTGCTGTCTCCATCCCCAGCATCCGGCAGTTCGTCACCTGTGGAGAGAATGAGATTTGTTATTGTGTTGCACCTGGCGAAGTATGTATTTGTCGTCTGACATTGGCAGTTCGTGCAATCTCGTACATGGGTTTCCCGGAGGCGAGTGTGTGGCTGTGGCATCTGTAGTTGTGTGTGCTAGGCAATGGGACTGTGTGCTGTGCACATGTGGCATGGGACGGATTGGCCATGCCGATGGGTGTGTTGCTGTGCCCCTACTCATTGTGACTCTGGTGTATGCGGGCTCCTGGCCCATCCTGGGTCTGGTTTGTACTTTGCTTTTGGGGTTCATATGGAACGCTTAGGCACCCATATGGCAACATGGGGGCCATGCCCCAGATTCGCATTTGGGAGGGAATATGCTTTTGGGGTTCAAATGGGACGCTTAGGAACGCATATGGCAACATGGGGGCCATGCCCCAGATTCGCATTTGGGAGGGAATATGCTTTTGGGGTTCAAATGGGACCCTTAGGAACGCATATGGCAACATGGGGGCCATGTCCCAGATTCACATTTGGGAGGGGATATGCTTTTGGGGTACATGCTGTAAGCCATGGGTGCCGAACGTGACATGTGTTGTGGCAGCATGACAGTGCATGGTTTGAGGTGTGTGCATGCTTGACATGGCCTGCATATTTGCTGTCTGCTGTGATCACTGGACATGGCATTGGACGCATCGTTATGAGTGAGTGTTGGTTGTGTGCCAGCCAACGTATTGCAGTTGTCCCATCTCCTTGGTGTGCGTGCTGCCCTGTGCCATGTGCATCACTGCAGTGCTCGGGGGGGCCCATGTTGTGTGTTGTTGCTCACAGTGTGTCGTGCGCTTCATTGACTTCTGGCACATGGTTGGTCATGGGCATGTGTCTTAGCGTGACTGCTGTATATGTGGCAGCTGTGCGGATGACATGCCTTTCATGAGACTGGGGCTGACGGATGGGATGGATGGTATGTTGTATGTGCATGGTGTGTCTGTGTGTTTGATGGGTTCAGTGGTGTTCGTGTGCATTTATGTTGTTCCGCTCTGTTGCGTCTAGTGTTGTTTGTCTTACATAGGCGTAGTTGTGGGGTGTGTGGTTGACAGGCAGTAGGGGCTACATGGACTGGACTTCAATGGTGTTTCGGTTGTGTGTGATGGGTTGCACAGTGGCTGCCGTGTGGTACTATGTTCAGTGTGGCTTGTGCATGCAGACGTGGCTCCTTGGGTGTTGCTGTGTTTGTGATGGGTCATGTGGGGTGTGAGTCTGTGGTTCATGTCCGTGTGCACATTGTTCACTTGTTCGTGACGGTGGGCGGTGCTGCGTGTTCGTCTGCTACGTGACATGTCCCATGTGTTGGTCGTGTTACGGCCCTCATGCCTCCAGTAATCCAGCCCTGTCCAGTTTCCCACCTGCAGGTTGTTCGGGCGTGCACTGTACTGGATGCCACATGGTTCTAAGCGGGGGTGCTCCATGTTGCAGGTCTGTGGGGGTGGGGGGTGTTGTGGGTCGTAGTGGTGGCTGGACACCCACTGACACCGATTGCTGTGGACCGTGATGTCTACCTTTCGGCTGTCGTTGTGCACTGCAGTGGCTGACACGTGGCTGTGGGGTGTGGGGGATGCTCCTCCTTGCTGTACTGTGGGACTAGGGGCCTGGTGTGTTTTGTACTTGGGCTGTCCACCCTCCCACCCACTGCACTTTGTGTTCCTGCCACTTAACTGTTACTTGTCGGTTAGTGCAGCTATGGCGGACACATGGGTGTGGTGGGTGCTCGTTGTGGCGCTTCTGGCATATTTGGGGACCTGTTGGTGGTTACGTGGCTGGCTGAGTGTACACATGTCCCCACGCATCTTACAGTTGTTCTGTTTGGGCTGTGTGTGGTGGTGTCTGTTGCATGTGTGTGTGATGTGTTGTGTATTGTGTGCTGGACATGGGGGTGTTTGTCCCTGGGAGCTGTGGCATGGTGGTAGTGCATGTGAGTACATAGCGGTGTGCTGGTATACATTAGTTTGTACTTACCAGCCTCCACTCCCCCTGCTAATCCGGCGAGGATCTCGGGATGTATGATGACTCGCACCTTCTCCTCCCACGCTTTGAAGGTCTTGAAGAGCGCGGGATTCCCTCCGCCAGTGACGGCAGCCAGCTCTCTGTTTTTGCCCTCCTTCTTCTTGACCAGGCTCTTGACGTCATTCCACCGTTTGTTAATTTCGACTCTGTTCCTGGGCAGGGTCCCGACTGCATTGACCTGGTCTACGATCCGGTTCCACATTCTGTTTCTGGTGGCTAGTGGTGTGTGTTGGACCATGTTCCCATAGATTTGTGGGTGCACCTTGATGATCTCGTCGACCATGACCGTCAACTCAATGGGCGTGAACTTGGGCATTCTTTGTGGTGCCATGGTGTTTGTGGTGCTGGTGCGGTGTGTGTTGTGTAATGTGCAGGGGGTTTGTGGTGCCGGTGTTTGGTGGTGGTGGTGGTGGTGGTTGTGATGTGTGCGTTTCTGTGGTGTGCTGCTGTCCTTGCTGTGTCACTGTGTCCTCTCCTCTCCTCTCTGGTTTGCGATGTTGCAAGGGGTTGTGGTCTGTGGGAGTTCTGCTTTTGTACTTACCTATGTGGGTGTGTCCTCATGGTCTGTTGTTTTCAGGTGTGTTGTGTCTGGTGTTCTGGCCTTTGTAGTTTTTGTTTGTCCAGGGGGTGTTTTCGGGATGTGTACTGTGCTTGTGTATTTGTGCGTGCCTTGCTGTGTGGACTTATTGGCCATGTTGTGTGCTATTGGTTTTGTGAGCGGATGGTTTCTGTGCAGGGACGTGGGCGCCATGGTTTCTGCCGTGTCGATTGGCATCGGCGTTGTTTGCGCTGGCGGGCGGTATATTTGTGGTTTTCCCGCGCTCATGGCGGTGCGATCGTAATTTCACGTGCGGTGTGTCGGCCGTGAGGGCGGGCGGTTTTGTGTTGTCGTGCGTGTTTCCGTCCGTGGCGGGCGGTTTGACTCCGACTCGGACGATGGCGGGCGGTATTTTGTGTGATTTTTCCGCCGATGGCGGTTTTCGGTTTGTGTTATCGTAATGGCGTGGTCGGTGTTCAGACGGTGTATGCGGGCGGATTTTTGCCGCTTCCATGCCTGGCGGATTCTTTTACGCCGGGTATCGTAATGGGCCCCTTAGAGTGGTAGGAGTGGTTGGGACAGCTCTGAAGTGGCTGCAATCCTTTCTGGAGGACAGGTCGTTTCAGGTGTTTGAAGATGAAATTACCTCCGAATGTATGCCCCTTAGATGTGGGGTTCCGCAGGGATCATCCCTGAGCCCCACTCTATTCAATGTCTACATGAGCCCCCTGGCAGAGGTAGTGCAACCTTTCGGTATCCAGATTGTTACCTATGCCGATGACACTCAGCTGGTTGTCTCTCTCAATCAGCTTGACAAAACTGGGCCTGATCTAGCCTTGTGCCTAGAAAAGGTATCAATCTGGATGGAGGACTCGTACCTGAAACTCAACGGGGCCAAGACGGAGCTGATGCTCCTTGGTAAATCTCCCACTTTAAACGTAGGTTTGCCCTGGCCCAGCTGTTTTAGTCCAGTCCCCCCCCTAAAGAACAGATTAAGAGCCTGGGCGTCTGGCTTGACCGTAATCTTGATTTTAGGGAGCAAGCACGGAAGGTTGCAGCTAGCTGTTATGGGATTCTTAGGATGATACGGAAAATCCTTCCTCTGTTACCTTTTCCCGCCAGAAGACTGATGGTTCAAGCATTGATTCTTTCCCGGCTTGATTATGCCAATGCCCTCTACCTGGGAGCCCAATGCTTCACCACCAAAAAATTGCAGATTGTGCAAAACTGCGCAGCGCGCCTGCTCCTGAACATCCCGAGTTGCCAATCAGCAAAGTCTGCCATTGCCACTCTCCTCTGGCTTCCCATTCAGGAGAGAGTCCAGTTTAAGGCTCTGTGCATTGCACACAAGGCACTGTCAGCCAAGGGACCGCATATTATTCGTTCAATCATCTTGCCCTACCGTCCTAATAGGGCTTTGCGGTCGGACAGTAAACATCTGGCGGCAGTCCCCAAAATCAAAAGATCACGAAGTGGAGGGCGTCTTTTTTCCTATAATGTCGCCAGGTTGTGGAACCGCCTCCCCCTACATAATCGTCTTGAGAGCAACCATCTGACCTTTCGAAAACTCATAAAAACCTTTTTGTTCCCATAAACACTACGCAGAGTTCGTGATTGGACTGCTTCCAGCGCTGGGATGCCTCCAGGTAACCACGCGCTCTAGAAATGCTGATTCATTCATTCATTCATTCAATTTTAATGCAAATAAAGATTTTTGATGATGATGAACTAAACTTTAATGTTTTTTTTTTCATTGAATTTCACTGGTTATTTTAAGGGTGCAAAATGAATCACCAAGGTGTACTTCAAAGCAATCTAATGTGGGCCCCATTGCTGACAAATGTATAAGATAGTTTGAACTACTCCTCGATCCCTTGCTCTTGGACTGCTTTAGTCATCGTTCCCATTTTAAAAAAAGGGAAATAGGGAGGAGCCTAAATACTGCCGTCTTATTTCCTTGATTGACATTCCAGCAAAAATTCTGGGCAGAGTTCTGTATAACAGAATAGTAGAGTGGATCAATGAAAACAAAGTATTAAAAGTCTGTCAGTACTGTTGTGGCATAGGGAATGTCGAGCAATGCCCTAATTTAGGCCTGATTATCGGGAAGTATACATTGGCCAAACAGTCATCATTGTACCTAGCCTTCATGGAACAGTAAAATGGCATTTGACCGTGTCAACTAGGCAAAACTGTGGCATTTGGTTATCAAATAAAAAATGGATTCAATCTATAAAATATTTACTGATTTCCCTACACACAGGCACTAAGGCTCGAGTGAGGTTTGGGAACAAGGGGAAAGTTTCAGACGAGTTTAGTATTGGTCGGGGGGTCCACTAGGGATGCGTCTTAGTTCCATTACATTTTATTTTATACATGAAGAATCTTAGTGCAGAACTTACTAAGAGAACTCCTGATATACCTTTGGTGTGTGTTACCCCCCTCCTTGTATTACTCTATGCGGCTGACACAGTTTTAATTGCCCGCACTCCCAAAGCCCTGTGTCTTTTAACTCATTCTTTTGTTAATTTCATGGCAAATCTAAATTTATTGACTAACTTTACATATTTCTTTTAATGACGTGGGCTGAAGCATGCACAACTACATGCCCTTAACATTTTAACAAGCACTGGCACTTTTTCCAATTTGGACATCAATTTCAGCTCTTCGGGTTCATGGTCACCCCACATTGCACAGTGCAGAGACAAGTTTTCAAGAGCAATTGGGTCATTACAATGTTTGCAGTCACCAAAAGGTGGGAGGTCCCTTAAACCTTTATTGCAAATATATTCTGTACAGTGCGCCTCCATTGCAAATTATGGTGCTGGAGTTTGGGGCTTGGGCCATCCTACAAACCTCCAGAGGGAGGTAAACTGATTTTGTAGGAGGTTACTATCAGCCCCTATATCAACTTCCCACTTCAGTTGTCACAGTGAGTTGGGCATAGATTATTTAAATGATTATATTCATAGTTGTCCAGCCATCTTGTGGCTATCCATTCGGAGGTTATAAGATACTATATTAACAAAGAATATAATCAATGACTGCCTGGCTTGCAATAAGGGGCTCTCCATTCCTTGGTTGGCTTATGTAAAAAAATCACATGAAGGAATAGGCCTAATTGATATGTTTTTGGATAGAGGGCCACAGACTGTTGCTTGTAGGAAGCAAGTGAAGCTCTGATTATTTGAGAAAGCTGTAGCTGACAGATTGCAGGCAGAAAGTAAGAAAACGAGTGTCATAGATAGTTTGAATTTCAATTTAGGGGACTTGCCCTCTGACTATTTGTGGAACACAAATAGGAGCTGGGTGTGCTATTTACTGTTCAGCTGTAGGGCTGGTACAATAAAATATTCTTAATTCTTCCCTCTCGGGTACCAGTAGAAGCTTGATCTGAGGATATGCCCTGTAACAATCAGTCTAAACAAACCATGATGCCTTTTCTCCTTTTCTGTGTTTTTTCTGTGTTATATAGAAAAAGATTTCTTGTGCCTTTTATGAGATTCAGAAAGATACAGTTCTGTATGCAGTTGTATCGTTTTTACGCACTTTGACAGATGATGAATCTTGTTGCTGTGTAGCTATGTTTCTCCAAGCTGCAGTCTACTCTAGAAGGAGAATGTTAAAGGACTGATTTTACTAATAATTGCTCGCCTGTGTTTTAAAGTACAAAAAACTCTGCAGCATGTGGATTTACTATGATATTGTTTGCTGGCAATTTAATTAGGCTCTTATGTGTCTTAATATTACTTATTGGATGATGTTTTATGGTGCTACACTGTATTAATAGCTGTTAATAGATTTTATTTTAAAAACCCATCAAATTACAATATTTTCTTCCACTCACCAGAATGTGTATGGTTTTGTGCTGCAATGTAGTAGGTTTGTGCTCTGTTAATAGCTCAATTATGTAAATTTACTTCCACTGTGTAGTCTGTAATCTGTATGGCTGCTTGCTCCATTAGTATATTTTGAGCTACTTGTGTGCTATGTTAGTAGCCCAATGGACAATATGGTTTTACTTTCATATTTGACTTAAAATATGTTTGTAAATAGTATAAATACATATATTTTTAATAGGTGTAGTGTTGTTATTGGAGCAGCGTCATTTTGGGTCTCTCGCACACATCATAAATAAGCATATATAGGTGAACTCTGCACTACATACTTTAAATGTTCTAACATTACTAATATAACGTTTCTGCATTTCCATTTTACAATCCATTGAATATATAATTTTCCACAGATTAGTATTTTGCATGATTTTGGTAAAGTATCCAGTTTTATACAAAAATTGAGAAATGCTCAGATTTGGAATTTTAGAAAATTACTTCTATCTGAAAAGGGAAGAGAAAAAGAAAAAGAGAGAAAGGGATAAGGAGAGGAAGGTATGATGAAGAGAATTAAATTGAAAAAAATCGAGGACTGAAAGAAAGCTGAAATAAACTGAAAAAACTGTAAAGAACAGGGAAAATGAATCAAATTGCATAGAAAATCTCTTTTTTCTTTAATTTTGTTTTATTTTTGTTTTCCCTCTTCCTTTTATTTCTTTTTCTCTAATTGTTGCCAACACATAATAATTCCTTACTATGAGGCAGCTACAAATATTTCCTTATCAATACTTTCTTATAAATATGTTTTAAGAATGACCTCCTCATAGCAATAATTTACTTCTATTGCATGTCATCAATCTTATATCTACATGAGCTATAATTAAATTGCAAACAGCTTCACTCATATGTGCAAAGGCTGCACACAGCACTATACCTAAAAGGTTCTTTTGGTAAAGTGCATATCAGTTGTAAACAATTTCACTCTTCTGTGCAAAATCGCATATAGAACTCTCTTTCAAGGACAATCCTCAGTGTAAATTTGCATACAGTACTATTCCTCATGAGCGTTCTTCTGTGCGAATTCGCATATAATTCTGTGCAAAAAATCGCATATAGTATCTTGCCTGAAAAGTTCTTATGGTTAAATGCAATTATATTATAAACAAATTATTCCTCTAACCAGAATCATATGTAGAATTAAAAATAATCCTCCACACAAATTTGCATACCCTACTATACTACAGGATATTTCTTTGTATATACAATATTTTTGCCTCAAGATCGAAGGAATAATAAAAGGAAGATAAAAGAAAAAAGAGGAGAGAGAGAGAAGAGAGAGATATATAAGGAAAAGTCATTCTTATCATTTTTGACCTTCTTGTTCCACTCAATCTATCAGGAAACATAGTACAGTTTATTCCCTCATATTCCCTCATATTATACGCTTCCTCATTCTTAAAGTGCAAATACTTTGGAACAGTTTTTGGTTCCAAATGAATTCCTACATTGAGCCAGATCACATGCTCGGATCCAGCGTGACTCCAGCTGAAAGTTTTTTAAAAAGTGTCTTTTTGGGACCCCCTCAAGAGGCCTAGGGGGTCAGGGTGTTTCTACTCTGTCCCCTTTTCTTTTTAAAAAAAAATGTTTTTTATGTGACTCGGTTCAACTGAGTCACAAGATGGCTGCCAACACTTCCTGGGTTGAAGTGTTAGCAGCCAATAAGATCTCGTGCATCTTTTCAACCTAGATACACTGTGCCTGCTCAGGTATTCACTGATGAACAAGACAATAATCCAACTGATTGTAACAAGGTTCATTTTTGCTGCTTGTGTAAGCAGATATTTTTTTCCTTTGAGTCAAGTTTCCATTTACCTCCTAAAAGAAGACAAAATACCCAAATGATAAAAGTTACATACAGTTCAATAATTGATATCAGTGATATATCACTATGCTATCTAAGCTTTACAACATTTTTCACTCACAATCACAAATTTATATCTAGTGAACCAGTAATGTCTTAAAAAATTCCACACCCTCAAACACACTGCTAATTTCAAAATTTAATTATAACATGCCATAAACTCTACTTCCATAAAAGTTTATAAAGTAACACATTCATCTTCACACACCTTTCCTAAAACTCACCCCACTGTTTTGTACTAGGAATAGCAATATCACCACCACTCAAACACCTCATAGTGCTAAAGTATATGTATGGTGAGGATCATAAAAACACTAGGGCTTGTATTAATTTTCTTTTGTATTTAGAGAAACAATGCTTCCTTTACTTACAGGTATATACAGATGGAACACTTCATTTTTCTGCACAATCTGCAATACTTGCTGATATCTCTATACATTCTGTCTACCTCTTAAGAGCTATATTAAGAGATCTACACTTCTTAAAACTGCTTTTAAATCTGTAAATATGAGTGTATAATAAGTTTACTATTAATAGTAAACTTACTAACACTTCACAACAAAGTTTATAAAATATATTTTTAAATACCTGAACTTGAAGTTCTTTCTTAAACGCAGATGAAGACACCAGTCTCTTTCAGCACCACAAAACTTCACTTCTGCTGAGCACAACTGAAACAGACTTCCCTCTCCTCCAAAGCACCAAGGACAAACTGAGCTGTCTCTGGTTCTGCACCCAATCACATCACAGCATTTCGTCAACCATGTCATAACAATGGTAACTATTGGTCAAGCCTTGGGCCTTTTTTTCTACTTCTCCCTTTATGATCTGGCGAGACTCTTCCTGCATCATAAAACACCTTGTGGCAGGCCCAGTAATTTTCTATTCAGGTCTCGCGATATACTCACAGGGTTGTACCAGCCTCATGCAGCAAGCCTCACCCCCTGAAGCTTGCACTCTACTCTTGCGAGATTTTCACAGATCACAACATACTTTTAGGGAAATAGTAGTACAGGGAGGTACTAGCCTCTTCACTGAGACCTCTTTCTTGGATAAAGGGTGTGCATACAAGGGTGTGTGAAGGGGCTGCCCTCTGCTTTCAAACCTCTCACTCAAATGACAAATATGAAGGAACTGGCGTCTCCACTGGGACCTCTTTCTTGGATGATGGGTGTGCATGATAAGGTGTGTGGAGGGACTGCCCTCTCCTATGAGACCTCTCTGTATGATCATAGATATGCATACTAGGGTGTTTGGTGAGACTGGCCTTTCTGCTGAGACCTTTTTCTGTAATGAAAGGTGTGCATAGTATGGTGTTGGGAAGGGCTGGGCTCTCCTTTCAGACCTCTCTCTCAAACTATGGATGTACGTAGTAGGGTGTGTAGAGGGACTGACTTGTCTGCTGAAACCTCTCTCTGTAATAATGGGTGTGCATAGTAAGGTGTGGAGAGAGATTGCACTCTCCTTTCAGACCTCCATTTTAGATGACGGGTGTGTGTAGTAGGGTGTGTGGATGAGCCTTAACTCTACTCATATCTCTTCTCAAACCAATGAGCATAAATAGTGGAGTCTGATAAACACTATCTCCAGTAAGACTTCTTCATTCAGTAACAAGCGTGCATAGCAAAGTGTATTCAAACAGCACCTAGTCCTTCCTACTTTTCACAACCCCGTGAGAGACTCACAAAATCATAACATTTTTTAAAATAAGAATTAACTATTTGCTCATTACAGTACATATCTCTTACACACTTCCTCTCGAAAACAAGGACCACAATATGCATTCCTCCTAATACAGTATATTGAGAACTCATCTACGCATTTTTAATATTCATGATCCTGCAAGAGTCTCGCGATATCGTAAAAATTGGTGAAAAACAATATACATTTATTATCTTCACAGTATTCGTTAGTCACCTCCTCTCTAAATCTAGGGGGACAGCATGCTTTTCTGTAGCCTCTTTATACAGCTTTTTTACTTCATTTCCACAACAACTCCAATTTTTCACAGTTATCCGTAATGACAGCCATTTCATTTCTAGCATTCCAAAAGCCACCCAGTCTCACAGGAGCCTCTTGCTCCTGCGAGAGTGTGAAGGCTCATAGGAAAAATGGGCCTTCAACCGATCAAAGGCCATGAGCCAATATATATGATTATTTTTCCCCTTAATTGTTTGGATGTTTTTGGTTTGTTTTGTTGGCACATTGGGGGCATGACCCGCTTGCTTCACACCAGACCATTGGATTTCCATGGCATTTCTGGAGGAGAGGTAAAAAAGTGAGAGGAGAAAGGCATTCACCACTCTCGGACAATTTTGAAATCTAGGCATGCAAATATTGCTGTTATTTCAGATTACTTGCATCTGGTCACTTTATTCCAAGGCGAAATAGTGCACAAAATACTACAACTGCAGTGATGGATACTATGCAGCATGATATATATTAAACTGCAGTAGGAAAATGTGATGAAAGATGATGGTGTACCTTGGGACATGTAGTGCAGCGACCTAATGTCACTCTTTGAATTTAAGTACTTGCATTCAACGCCGCAATGTTACTCACCTTTGAACAAGACTTAACAGACGAAATGTGTCAGGGTATGAGCATGCAGATCTGAAAATAAATGCCTGGAAATGGTCCAAATTCGGGCTTCGGCATACCTTTCTTTTGTCTGCATCAGCAAAAGCCTCTGTGTTAGGAATTTTCAGACTCAAATTACAAGAATACCTCCTAACTAAATCTATAAATAGAATGGGGGTTGGGAGCACACTGCCTCACAGTCCCAGCACAGTTCGCCCCTTTGCATCCTGGTAAATGCAGTACACAGTTCAAACTTACTTCAAATTTAGCTGGAGTTTTTCACCAAAGATGGTGCAGACATTGCTGTATATCTCTAGACACGTGTTTCTGGGTTGAGCCCGTCATCAGTAGAGAGCAGCAGTATTAGAGAGCAAAGAAAATTCATCTGGGGTTGCTGGAAATGCTGCCAAGTTTCTCTCAGGTCACAGTACCACTCACAGGCACACAGGTGCATCTCCGAAGCTCGTCGGCTTCCTGGCTCAAGGGAGCCTTTTAAACAGAATGGGGGTTGGGAGCACACTACCTCACAGACCCAGCACAGTTCACCCCTTTGCATCCTGGTAAATGCAGTACACAGTTCAAACTTAATTCAAATTTAGCTGGAGTTTTTCACCAAAGTTGGTGCAGACATTGCTGTATATCTCTAGACACGTGTTTCTGGGTTGAGCCCGTCATCAGTAGAGAGCAGCAGTATTAGAGAGCAAAGAAAAATCATCTGGGGTTGCTGGAAATGCTGCCAAGTTTCTCTCAGGTCACAGTACCACTCACAGGCACACAGGTGCATCTCCGAAGCTCGTCAGCTTGCTGGCTCAAGGGAGCCTTTTAAACAGAATGGGGGTTGGGAGCACACTGCCTCACAGTCCCAGCACAGTTCGCCCCTTTGCATCCTGGTAAATGCAGTACACAGTTCAAACTTACTTCAAATTTAGCTGGCGTTTTTCACCAAAGTTGGTGCAGACATTGCTGTATATCTCTAGACACATGTTTCTGATGTAATGTTTGGCAGCCTACTCAGCAAACCCCAAATCTGAAGTCTGTAATCTCTACTGATGACGGTTAAAGAACCAGAAACACGTGTCTAGAGATCAGCACTATCTGCGCCAACTCTGGAGAAACACTCGTAATACTATAGAAAAGCAAGCAACATGAGACTGCATTTACCAGAATGCCAGGGGCTAACCTTGCTGGGGGGTGAAGCGGTGTGTTCCCACCCCTGTTCCTGTTTAAAAGTACTCCCGTGAGTCATTGAGCTGGCGAGCTCGTGGAAGAAGCACCCGCGCGCCAGTGAGAGGTACTTGACCTGATGTAATGTTTGGCAGCCTACTCAGCAAACCCCAAATCTGAAGTCTGTAATCTCTACTGATGACAGTTAAAGAACCAGAAACACGTGTCTAGAGATCATCACTATCTGCGCCAACTCTGGCAAAACACTCGTAATACTATAGAAAAGCAAGCAACATGAGACTGCATTTACCAGAATGCCAGGGACGAACCTTGCTGGGGGGTGAAGCGCTGTGCTCCCACCCCTGTTCCTGTTTAAAAGTACTCCTGTGAGTCATTGAGCTGACGAGCTCGTGGAAGAAGCACCCGCGCGCCAGTGAGAGGTACTTGACCTGATGTAATGTTTGGCAGCCTACTCAGCAAACCCCAAATCTCAAGTCTGTAATCTCTACTGATGACGGTTAAAGAACCAGAAACACGTGTCTAGAGATCAGCACTATCTGCGCCAACTCTGGCGAAACACTCGTAATACTATAGAAAAGCAAGCAACATGAGACTGCATTTACCAGAATACCAGGGGCAAACCTTGCTGGGGGGTGAAGTGGTGTGCTCCCACCCCTGTTCCTGTTTAAAAGTACTCCCGTGAGTCATTGAGCTGACGAGCTCGTGGAAGAAGCACCCGCGCGCCAGTGAGAGGTACTTGACCTGATGTAATGTTTGGCAGCCTACTCAGCAAACCCCAAATCTCAAGTCTGTAATCTCTACTGATGACGGTTAAAGAACCAGAAACACGTGTCTAGAGATCAGCACTATCTGCGCCAACTCTGGCGAAACACTCGTAATACTATAGAAAAGCAAGCAACATGAGACTGCATTTACCAGAATGCCAGGGGCGAACCTTGCTGGGGGGTGAAGCGGTGTGCTCCCACCCCTGTTCCTGTTTAAATCTATAAATAGCCAGCAAAGAAAGACTCATTCAATTTGAACTTTACAACTTTGAGAAAGACGAGCAGTCGAAACGTGTCAGTGGTGTTTTTGATGAGTATTTCCTGAATAATGGAAGAATTTCAAAATCCTGGGAGTGTGGTGATAATTTCTTGGAATGGTATGTTTGTTGGGATGATGGTCTGCCCAAAGCACCAGCACCAGCCATCAGTGTGCGCTGCATTGAGACTAGTTTGCTTTGTAATTGAATTTTGGCAGCAGTGCCCAGCACCGCAAGCATTATAAAGAGAACTTAATTCATGGCAAATTGGATGTGATACCAATTACTGCATGATGTACTAACACTGACAGGCTACAACAGCCTGGAAGGCAAGACTCTCATTATGCCATCCAACTGAACCGCGAAGAGGGTGCATCTCCAGGAGACTAATATGTATATCCTTTCAATTGTTAATTTGGTGTCGATGTGGCCCATGACTGTTTAACATATTCAGTTCCGGGCCCAGGAATGTCAAACATCCTCCAATTTTTAGAGGTATTGGATGTATTCTACACGGGAGGAAATGTATGTAACATTGCTTGCACAGTGAGAAAGAGATCATATTTTCGATGCAGCAACAGCCTCGGCGTAAATAATTTTTAGACTCAAGCTCCAAGAATGCCTCTTAACTAAATATA
This sequence comes from Calotriton arnoldi, assembly GCA_963921515.1. Classification (NCBI taxonomy): domain Eukaryota; kingdom Metazoa; phylum Chordata; class Amphibia; order Caudata; family Salamandridae; genus Calotriton; species Calotriton arnoldi. The sequence continues at coordinate 367,821 of CAWUFW010009195.1, forward strand.
TAAATAGGCAGCAAAGAAGGACTCGTTAAATTTGAACTTTGAGAAAAGCTTCAGTGGCATTTGCTGAGTATTTCCTGACTAAAGGATGAATTTCAAAATCCTGGGAGTGAGAATGTTATGTTAGGTCTGCCCAAAATGCCAGCACCAGCAATCAGTGTTTTTTTAAAATTCCATTTCTTAACTATATCATCCCTGTAACCTTTGTTTTTTTTTTTACTGAATTTCAACGTTTTTATAACTTTTATTTCCTAACTGTAACCTGTAACCTATGAGAGTGGATGTGTGAGTGGCTGTATAGGTTTGTGAGTGTGTGTGTGTGGCTGTATGGGTCTCTGAGTGAGTGGGTGTGTGTGTGAGTGGGATTGTGTGTGTGTGAGTGCCTGTGTAGATCTGAAACCGGGTGTGTGAGTGTCTGAGCGGGTCTGTGAGTGGACGCATGAGTATCTGAGTGAGTCTGTGCATGGCTGCATCATCCTATCAGTGGGGGAGTAGCAGTATGAGTCCCTGAGTGAGTCTGTAAGTTCATGAGTGGATCTGGGAGTGGGTGCATGGGTCTCTGACTGGATCTATGTGTGGATAAATGATTCTCTGAGTGGGTCTGTGAATGGAACATGAGTGTCTGAGTGTGTCTGTGAGAGCATGCAAGAGTCTCTAAGTGAGTCTTTGAGTGGGTGCCTGAGTGTCTGAGTTGATCTGTGAGTGGGTGCATGAGTGTGTGAGTGTGTTTGTGTGTGTCAGTCTCTGGGTGTGTCTGTGAGTGTGTGTGTGTCTTTCAGTGGGACTGTGAGTGGGTGAATGAGTGCTTGAACGGATCTGTGAGTGGGTGCATGAGTGTGTCTGTAAGTACATGTGTGAATGGGCCTCTCAGTGGGTGTGTGGTAAAAAAAGTAGGGGGGCACACAGGAGCAGGTCCTCATTTCAACTCCCCCAGTGATGGTCCTCTTGTCTAGTGCCTGCAGTCTGCTACCCTCTTCTGCCTTTGGTTTTGTTCCTCCTCTGCTGATTTTCTCCTCATTTTTCTGCCTGCTCTCTGTGTGTTCCTGCTCTCTATATTGCCTCTTTCTGCTTGTTCTGCTCGTTATTTTACTTCTTTCTTCTCACTCTTGACCTTTATTCTTCCTCTTACTGTTCGTTTCTGACCTCGATTATCCCTTTTACTGATCCTTTCTCACCTCTATTTTGCCTCTTTCTGATAATTCTGCCTGTTTTTTTTGGCTCTTTCTGCTCGCTCCTGACCTTATTTTGCGTCTTTCTGCTCATTGGTAGTCTTTATTTTGTCTCTTCCTGCTCGTTTCTCGCCTTTATTATGCCTCTTTCTGCTTGCTCCTGATCTTTATTTTGCTTCTTTCTGCCTGTTTCTGACCTTTATTCTGCCTCTTTCGGCTCGTTTCTGACCATTATTCTGCCTCTTTCTACTCCCTTCTGACCTTTATTTTGCCTCTTTCTGCTCATTGGTGCGCTTTATTTTGCCTCTTTCTGCTCATTTCTCACCTTTACTTTGCCTCTTACTGCTCCCTTCTGACCTTTATTTGGCCTCTTTATGCTGTTGCTGACCTTTATTTTGCCTCTTTCTGCTTGTTTCTGACCTGTATTCTAACTGTTTCTGCTCCTTTCTGACCTCTATTCTGCCTCTTTCTGCTAATATCTGACCTTTATTTTGCCTTTTTTGCTAATTTCTCACCTATGTTTTGCCTCTTGCTGCTTCTTTCTCACCTCTATTTAGCCTCTTTCTGCTAGTTTCTGAGCTTAATTCAGCCTCTTTTTGTTCGTCTCTCACATTTTTTGCCTCTTTCTGCTCGTTATTTACCTTTATTTTGCCTTTTCTGCTCATTTCTCACCTTTATTCTGCTGCTCGCTGCTCGTTTTTAACCTCTATTTTACCTCTTTTTGCTAGTTTCTCACGTGTATCCTGCCACTTTCTGCTTGTTTCTCACCTTTATTTAGCCTCTTTCTCATCATTTCTGACCTTTATTATGCCTCTATCTGCTCATTTCTCGCCTTTATTCTGCCACTTGCTGCTCGTTTTTAACCTCTATTTTACCTCTTTCTGCTCGTTTCACACGTGTATTCTGCCACTTTCTGCTTGTTTTTCGCCTTTATTTTGCCTCTTTCTGCTTGTTTCTGGCCTTTATTTTGCCACTTTTTGCTCGCTGCTGACATCTATTCTGCTTGGCATTTTGTCGTTTCTCCATTTTTTCTGTAGCGATAACAACCAGTGATGATGGAGTGTTTATTAAATGGAAAACATAAGAAAAGAATCATTCTTTTGCATTAATATGGCTGTTGCTTGTATTTTGATTCTCAATAGAGATGTGAACGATAGGTTTTGCTTAATAAACACTATTCCAAGATGGCCGCTGTATACATATTTGTTTGCCCCGGACCATCAGGGAAATGAATAGGGATATAAACCCTATATTAGAGCCGAGTATATTCATGTTAGGTCTTGATATTACTGAAACCTCTATTCTGAGGATTGATATTATGCATTTAAAATAATCGAGACTATGTCACGTTTGGTATTCGACGTGACCGTAATAACGAACATTTGTTGTTTGGTTTGTTATTTCAAACCATTGCCGATCGTATTATTATCATTATCTTTCAAATAACGATTAAGTCTCTTTGAATAAACACATATGTGTTTTAAGTTAGTATATTTGAAGAATTATTGAAATTGCTTTAGGCGCGGCACACCACGTGACCGGATCAAGGCAAATAAATAGCACACCTCGGGTTCTGTCTCTGAATATGCTAACCCGGAAGTCGTTGATGTCGGAGCAGGGAGGCCGTAGGAACTTCATGAGGTAAAGTGAGCAGGATAACCTGGACGCGTGTAGCACGATAGACCCTATGACTGTTTGTTCTAATGAGTTGGCACGAATTATGATTATGTGAAAATAGATTATGCTGAGGAGAAAGAAGTTTCTCCGTTTTTATGTAGGAGCGCGGAATATTGCAGATACGTTAGTCCGTTGTTTGGTCTCGCAGATGAATATTTATTGAGTTGAGCCCGGTGTTGAATTTTCGCATTGAATTCTCTCATGATGATTGTTTGTAGGGTTATTATTATTTGAGCATTAGCACCGATTAGGAACCATTCGAATTGATACATGCATACAAACCAATATACTTAGTTTAGCATTCGGATTTAGGTAGGAACGAGCAACATTTCAGACATATAGTTTGATGTCTGATTCTGTTGAAGAACACTTAACTTGATATGAATTAAGTCCGTTGCGAAAATTTTCTCGTGGTGATTGCTTTTAGTTCGTAGCCTCGCAATCACCACTAATTAGGAAAAATAAAAATTCATACAAGTGCGTAAACCAATACATCGAGCCCGATATCCGGCGCCGTTTAGAAAAACGTAGTCACTGATAAACAAAGGATTGATATGAGGCATTTGTCCTACAACATAATATGGTACAGGAGGAATATTGCCATAAGATTAAAACATATTATTGTCTGTTGTTGTTTGCAGAGTTTATCCTCCAAACCGCGAAGAAGATAAATAGCAACACTATCAGGTACACTAAGTTACTTATAGAAGAATGTGGCCAATATTGAGATGACATAAATAGCCCTATCATGACCCTAACATGTTGTTTTTTGGAACTACCTTTCTCTTTCAGTTCTTTCTCCGTCTAATTTTAAAAAATTCGGTTTAAAGACAATCAGTGGTATTTATATCTGATACTGTTGTTGATCAACTATCGCTGGTAAGCCTAAGTGATATATATATTATCTTGAAGCATTATTAACACTGCCTAATGAAACGGATAAGTCTTATAGCTTTTGTATCTGTTTCAATAAAGGTCTAAGAAAATATAATTTTTTCTATTCATCGGTGGCTCCACACAACGCAACTATTAATTATGAATACCATATAAAAAGGTATGCGTTTAGTCGTAAAAATTATATATTTTGACTTAACCTTTTGACCGAACTTTGCCACGTTTTTGAATAAATACCTTGTTAAATGATACTGTGTTTGAATTATAGGTATCCTTCCAGTTCAATTATATCACGACGAAGGCTTTATGCCTAGTTAAGCATCAAGGAATCGCCTAGCTCTAGTTAGGTATGTGTTTATTTTGATTTTGATTTTGATTTTTAAGTGTTCGGACTATGTGGGGTACCAAAAAACGGTTATGACATTAAGCTGTCAAAAATATTTTGAGATACACATGAGAAAGTAAAATCTGGGAGTAAAAATTGTGTTAATATAGTGTAATTTGTCCATGATTGTCTGTTAGTATAGTATTGTAAATTGTTATTGAAATGTCAACAAAAGTATATATAAAATATTAATATACTGTTAAAAATTGTTTCAGAAAACTCTGTCCTGAAGAAGGTGTTTGCATCAAGGTACACCGAAACGCTGCGTCGACTTTTTTGTGTAGTTTTCGTTAAGACTTTGCACCTTGACATTGATTATTATATTTAACATTATGTTTTTATGCTTTGTACATTCAATTCATGAAATGTTTTTAACAAAAATTTTAAATAACGATTTTGAATAAATTGGATATCTTGAATTTTACTCATTTTATTGGTGTGGATTTTGTATTGATTGAATGTGTATATATGTAATGAGTTATGCTACTGGAGTTTTTTGATACAACACATGATCCGGACAACCACATTAGGGACTGTTTTTTTGTTTCATCTATTCTGCTTCACCTGCTTGTTTCTGACCGTTATTCCGCCCCTTTTTGCTTGTTTCTGACCTATATTCTGAATCTTTCTGCTCATTTCTTTACACTATTTTGCCTCTTTCTGTTTGTTTTTTACCTCTATTCTGCCTCTTTCTGCTCATTTCTGACCTTTATTCTGCCTCTTGCTGATTGTTTCTCACATGTATTTTGCCTCTTTCTACTTGTTTTAGACCCTTATTCAAACTCTTTCTGAATGTTTCTCACCTCTATTTTGCCTCCTTCTGCTCATTTAAGACCTTTATTCAGCCTCTTTCTGATCGCTTCTCACCTTTTCTGCCTCTTGCTGCTCGTTGCTGACCTTTATTTTGTCTCTTTCTGCTCATTTCTGACTTTTTTCAGCCTCTTTCTGCTTGTTTTCTTCTTTATGTTGCTACTTTCTGCTCATTATTCCCATTTATCTCGCCTCTTTTTACTCATTTCAGACCCTTATTCAACCTATTTGTGCTCATTTCTCACCTTTTTTTGTCTCTTTCTGCTCGTTGCTGACCTTTATTTTGCTTATTTCTGCTAGTTTCTTACCTTTATTTTGCCTCGTTCTGCTAATTTATGACATTTATTCTGCCTCTTTCCTCTCATTTCTCACCTTTATTCTGCCTCTTGCTGCACGTTTCTCACCTCTATTTGGCCTTTTTCCTGCTCGTTTCTGACCTTTATTCTTCCTCTTTCTGCTCATTGCTGACCTTTATTTTACCTCTTTCTGCTCATTGCTGACCTTTATTCTGCCTCTTTCTGCTCATTATTTGCTTATAATTCTTCTCTTTCTGCTTGTTTCGCTCCTTTATATTGCCTCTTTTTTTCTCATTGCTGACCTTTATTCTGACTTTCTGCTCATTTTTGACCTTTTTTCTACCTCTTTCTGCTCGTTTTCTCCTTTATGTTGCTACTTTCTGCTCGTTAAACACGTTTATCTTACCTCTTCTACTAGTTCAGCCCTTTATTCTGCCTCTTTCTGCACATTTCTCAGCTTTATTCTGCCTCTTGCTGCTTGTTCCTCACCTCTATTTTGCCTTTTCTGCTCGTTTCTGACCTTTATTCTTCCTCTTTCTGCTCTTTTCTCACCTTTATTTTGTATCTTGCTGCTCATTGCTGACCTTTATTTGGCATCTTTCTGCTCGTTGCTGACCTTTATTCTGCCTCGTTCTGCTCATTACTGACCTATAATTCTGCCTGGTTCTTCTTGTTTCTCTCCTTTATCTTGCCTCATTCTGCTCCTTGCTGACCTTCATTCTGCCTCTTTCTGCTCATTTCTTACCTTTATTCTGCTTCTTGCTGCTTGTTTCTGACCTCTATTTTGCCTCTTTCTGTTCGCTTCTAACCTTTATTCTGCCACTTTCTGCTCGTTTCTCACCTTTATTTTGCCTCTTTTTGCTCGTTCCTAACCTTCATTTTGCCTCTTTCTGCTTATTACTAACCTTTATTCTGCCTCTTATGCTCGTTTCTGACCTTTATTCTGCCCCTTTTTATCTTGTTGCTGGCCTATCTTTTGCCTCTTGCTGCTTGTTTCTAAGCTCTAGTTTGTGTTTTCTGTTCATTTTTTACCTCTATTCCGCCTCTTTCTGCTCGTTTTTGACCTTTATTTTGCCTATTTTTGCTCATTCTGACCTTTATTCTGCCTCTTGCTGCTTGTTTCTTACCTCTATTTTGCCTCTTTCCACTCGTTTCAGACCTTAATTCAGCCTCTTTCTGCTTATTTCTCACCTCTATTTTGCCTCTTTCTGCTCGTTGCTATTCTTTGTTCCTCCTTTTTCTGCTAATTTCTGACCTTTATTCTGACTCTTTCTGCTAGTTTCCCTCCTTTATCTTGACTCTTTCTGTTTGTTTCTCATCTTTATCTTGCCTCTTCTTACTTGTTTCAGACCATTAATCAGCCTCTTTCTGGTCATTTCTCAACTTTTTTTGCCTCTTTCTGATCATTGATGGCCTTTATTTTGCATCTTTCTCCTGTTTCTGACATTTTTGCCTCATTCTGCTCATTTATGGGCACCACCACCTTTCAGCAATCCCACTATGTGACCTTACTGTAGGTAACAGAAGATCTTGTTGGCCCCTAAGGACCCTCAGCAGCCAAAGGGACTTCATCCCCCAACCAGCAGTGCGCCAGGAGGCGCTTTGCAGAGTGGTGGAGAAAGAGGGCGGGGCCTTCGGCGAGTTGCCGGGCTTTTTATGTTTTCTTTTCAAAGGGAAGGGGGGCTGAGTACCCCCTCTCTCAGGGCTGATTTCAGCCCTGTGACCCCATCACCCAGGGCCCTGCCTTTTAAAAATTTTTTTTTATATATAACTGAAGGGGGCCAAGTGGCCCACATCCCGGGCCATTTTCTGCCCCAGGGACCCCATCCCCAGGGCCTTGCCCCTTTTTGAATATCATTTTTTTAAAATGGGGAGCGTGGCCCCTCTTCTGGGACAATATTGGCCCGGGACCCCATCCCCCGGGGCCCGGCCTATATTGTGGGTGTCGTCGTCCTACCCAGGGCACCCACTTTTTAAACATTGGGGACCGTGGGGGAAGCCACAAGGCCACTGCAGTCCCTGCCAGCTCCCTGCCTTCTGCGGGAGCCGGCATTGCTTTGAGACCCAGGAAGCTGCTAACATGCAGCTCCCTGGATCTCAACATTTTTTTCTGGTTCCCTGCTTGCTTGACAGCAGGCAGGGAAACAGACATGCTCTGCTTTCAGCAAGCAAGAGCATTTTCTGCTGAAAGCGGAACACTGTTTTCTATGGCTTGCGGGATCAGTACTTCGGCCAAGCCACACTAAACTGCAATGTCCCAGGGGTGGGCACCCTGGGAAATTGCTAGAGCCGTCCCTGGAGGGTGGCTGTCCCCAGGGCCATGTATGGCTCCAGTAGGGGGGCCGTACAGCCCCCTCTCCTTTCTTCTTGTAGGGCCTGCCCCGGGGAGGTGGCGGTCACTGGGGCTGAGAACGGCCATGCAGCCTGCACTCATTTTAGAGTTTGGCCCCAGGAAAGTGGTGGTGCCTGGAGGGTCTGTGAGGCCCCCTAAGCCAAAAATAAAAAGTCCCGGTGAGGTGGTGGTACCTGGGGCAGGGGGCGTCTGCAAGGTCCCCCATACTATTGTAAATAGCCCTGGGGAGGTGGCGATCCCCGGGGCTGAGGGACTTCCATACTAAAAAGTGTCCCAGGGAGGTAGCAGTCCCCAGGGCTTTAATAAGCTCTAGGAGGGGGCCCCCATGCACCCCCTCCTATATTTATGATATGCCCCTAGGACCTAGCCTACCTCGGGGTTTTTTAAAAGCAAGAGAAGGAGCCCAAGCTTGTTTTTTTTTAATTTGTTTTTCCGAATTCACAAATATCACAATTTCATGGCAACATTTAAAAAAAAAAATGCTTTTATGCCGTGGCTGGGTCCCAGGGGGAACCCAAGACCATGGCTTGGGGGTCAAGGTATTCCTACCCTGCCTCCTTTTTTTATTTTAACTTTTTTTTCTTTGGACTTGGTGAAGCCAAGTCCGAAGATGGCTGCCAACACTTCCTGGTTGATGTGTTGGCAGCCAAATAGAGGTGTGCATTTCCCTGTACAAGCTCGTCTTTTTTCGTGAAATATCTGCGGCCAGAGATGTCACTATAATTTTCTTCTTAATTTCTTAACAACTACTGAATGGATTTGCACCAAAAAACAAAAGGATCAATCTGTGTAAAAACACCAACCTTTGTGCCAAATTTGGTGTAATTCCATACAGCGGTTTGGCCTATAGTGGTGTTGACAGGTTCCTATGGGAATTAACATTGCAAACGCACCCTTTTTTCAACCCCATTTTTCTCAGCCCCCGCTTCACGAATCCCCCAAAAACTTTCCATGTGCTATAAAAATCACGGGTGTACGTCTGGGGAAAATTTCCTAAAGATTTGTCAAATGCCACAAAAGTTATAGACAAGTCAAAAAACCCTTCTCTTATGGAAACATGGTCCTAACTATAACTACCTACTGGTGACCACCAGGAAGTAATATATATATATATATATATATCTATAATAAAAAATCAAAGGTTACAGGGGCATTATAGTTAGGTTCTGAATTTACTCGCACAAAACCATAGAAATTCAGCAGTTATAGTTAGAGTTATTTCAAGTAAATTAACTTGTGCCCACGAGTAACTATAACTCACACCCCCGCATTGCACAGTTTTTTCATAACAAAATGTAACTCCAAATATTACATTGTTATTATCAATGATTTTATCAAAGATGTCATGAGTGCTGTAATCTCTGGGGTAATTAGCAGTGCATGGCATGGGCGTGAGCTGTAGTTACTTGAAATAACTCTAACTGCTGCATTTCTATGGTTTTGTGTGAGTAAATTCAGAACCTAACTATAATGGCCCTTTAACCTCTGGTTTTTAAGTGAATTTCTTTGGTTTTTTAAATTCTGTTTCTGAACTATAACGTCCCTGTAACCTTTTGTATTTGGATGGGCCCTATGGACCCTCCCCAGGGCTACTTTAAATAAACATAAAGGGGTGCCATGCTGACCCCCCTGGACCCCGGGAACCAACACCTCCCCAGGGCAATATAACAAAAAAAGTTAGGGGGCCCCCCGGGTCCCAAGGACTACCACCTCCCTGGAAAAATATGAAATAGATATATGGGGGACCATGTGGACCCCTTAGGCCTTGGGGACTAACACCTCTCAGGGGCAGAAATAAATGCATGTAGGAGGCCTACTTTGGCTTGTGGAGGTGGCGACATGCAGCCCCCTCTCCGTTTTCATGGCATTTAACCTCAGGGGACAGTATACAGGGGCCTAAACAGGCTCAGGGAGAAGACCCTGCCCCCTCTCCCCGGTCATTAATGGTTGGACCTGGGGGATTGGTTCCCTGGGGCCTCTTAAGGCTTGGGGAGGAGGACCACACTCCCCTCCCCTAATAAAAGAAATAGGCTCCGTAGGATGGAGTCACTAGGCCTCTTAAAGCTCAGAGAGGGGGCCATGCACCCCCTCCCTTATTATTAGTGTTTGGCCCTGAGGATGGGGTCCCCAGGGCCTCTTATGGATTGTGGAGGGGGCCTTGCTCCCCCTCCCCTATTATTAGGGGTTGACCCTGATCTAAGTCATTGTAATGACTTGCGTTGTTATGGTATGCATGGTAACAACGAGGTCGTTGTACTGACCACGTTGTAATGGCACGGCGTTGTACCAACAGCTTTGTAAACGCTGCTTCCCAAACTTAGTGGGCATCTCAAATAATTGCCATTGTATTTTGTATGCCGCATTACTGCAAACTTTGTAATCATAGATAGAGGTTGAGAAATTCTCCCAGCCTTCCATGTTTACTTCAGTTTTTATGTTTGAAGAAGTGAAGTTTTGATTTTTGCTGATTGTTTTACATATGTGCAATAAGCAGGCAGTTAAATAGTCTTAGGCCTCCTTTGTATTGTTGTGTGGCACCTTCAGCATGGAACTGGCCTGCCATATTTTGGCAGACTTGTAGCTCACAATATAAAACATTTACACAACGGATATTGCAAGTTAATAATAGAAGTGTAGTTTGGCCAGTTAATAATATATGACTTATAACAGGGAGAAGTACTATACATTGATCCCCGTATGGAAAATTTAATATACAGGCAACTGTGTGACAAGGCCAGTAGCTAAAACTTCTGCCATCTGTCCTCCCTCTAAAAATGTAAAATGATTATTTCATAGAACCACTGTTTATATTATGGTGGTGACTGTGTAGGTATGGCTTATGTACAGACATTAGGTCCGGCATTAGGAGTATCAAGCTTCAGACAGAACCGTGATGTCTTCTTTCCAGTTGAGAGATACGTTAGAAAACAAATGTATCTTATTTTTCACTGTAAAGTGGATAAGGTGAATTAACATTTCTTTCTGCAAGATAAAAAATATTTAAAATCCCATGCTATAAATGGGAAACTTGCTCTCTCTCGAGTTGAATCATACGATCTAACAATCTAACAAAGGAACGGGAAAAGCAGGACAAGGGTTAGTTTTACTGTGCACATTAAGTACTGTTTTTCCTTTCTTCTCCATTCATGATGTAATTGCAATTAGAACACTGGAATGTTGAGCGCACCATTAAAGACATTGGAGTGCGCCAGGCTTCGAAGGGCTGGTAGAAGCCCGGAGCATCAACATTCCAATGTTTGTTCACAGCTGTTGCTGTGAACAAAGGCCTCACGGAGCCTGAGGGAATTTAACCCCCCTCAGGCTCCGTGAGGCCTTTGTTTTACAAATTAGACCATTCTGCCCTCTAGGGGAAGAATGTTCTCATATCCTTAGAGCCCTCCGTAGTGGGCTCTACGAGCCATTAATGACCGACTCCATTGTTAAAGTCCTGAGCCAAAGGCTCAGGCCTTTAACGCTGGAGCGGGCCTTTAATGACCCATAGAGCCGGCTACATCGGGCTCTAAGGCTATATTGTAATCATAATTTCATTTGTAAAACGCTTCCTAGCTGATTGCATTATGTAGTATGCTACACAGTGATGGGTGCTTGGTTGGAAGGATCTTGTACTTAGCATGAGGCCTGATGGAGTGGGGATCTTAAACATTGGGTATAATCACCATACAACTCCTGCCATTGGTCATATGGACGTTTTCGACTCAACATGGAGAGAAGGTTAAGAGCTAACATTATATTCATGCCCATAAACAGTGAAAATCATTGGGGTTCCTCAGGAAATGACAAGGAGAATTGAAATTAGTTTTTAAGGAATGTATTCACAGATAAATTCAATTCAAATCATTAGTTTATTGTAGCCTTATAGCCACTGTAGCGGGCCATACCGGCCATTAAAGGCCCGCTCCACCGTTTAACAAGGAAGCAGGCCTCTAATGGCCAGTATAGCGCAGTTATGGCAGGGTATTCGGCTATGAGAACATTCTGCCCCATCAGGGCAGAATGCTTTAATTAGTAAAACAAAGGCCTCACAGAGCCCGATGGGGTTGTAATCCTCTTGGGCTCCATGAGGCCTTTGTCAACAGCTGTTGTTGTGAAAGACAAACAATGGAATGTTGGCGCTCTGGGCTTTTACCAGCCATTAGAAGCCTGAGCTACTCCATTGTCTTCAATGGAGCGCTCTACATTCTAATGTTCTAATATATAACAAATACATGTTCACTAGCTAGCAAAGGCTGATAAAACACCACATCTGCAGTGGGAAGAAAAACTTAACATGGAAAACAACAGAAAAAGAAATGTGCCGGCCTCTTAGTCTTAAACGCCGGCATTCAAAATAGCATTAATGGTATGCTAATTTAAGTTATAAAAATTGAATCCTGGTGCTGCTTATAATAACTAAATGTTGTCACCTACTACAAATGCTTCTACTACAAATGTAAATGTTGCTCTCCCATGCCTATGTGGAAAGTGTTTTTTGTGCTTGGGAGACCATGGTGTTGCTGCTATCCTAAGTTGACTAGCAGTGCTTAAACAATGTGATTTAGGAAAGATGAGTGAGTGCTATGGCTCCCACACGCTTCATTAGTTGGCTGTTTGAGAGGAAATTAAAGGCCTTAAAGACACAACATCTAATAAACCATTGGTCCAGAAATGCTTCCAATTGACCTATATGAAGTAAATGTGGATTTGTCGGCTCAGTATCACTCTAGAGACCCACATTTGTGGTTCTTCGATGCTGCTATCTACCTGTCATTCATCAGTGATTAGCTCCATCTCTTAAAAATACAAAGATAGTGATCTGAGTTTTTAAAGGACCATCTCTTTTCTCTGTCTCTCGGTTACGTTGGATTTTACTGCGAGATCTCGAGACAGGGCAGCCAATAAAAACATTTATCTCCAATGTCCACATTGATTTCCTAGAAGGGCTTGGTACTAGGGAGCAATGTCTTAATCTGTATTTGAAGAAGGGGTGAAATCACCTGACATTCATGGGCCTGGTCTTTAATTTTGAGGTGGTGAACAGATCCAACTTTACCTGACCCTGAAGGGTATGGGTATGGATTTTGATTTGGTTTATCATTTGCAACAGACCCAGGGGCATTTTCAGTTGTCAGTGAGATTTGTCCATAGTGGTGAGTGCAATGCTCCTTTGGATTCTGTGAGGGGAGTCTATCAGGACTTGGCCATTGGCCCCATTTCTGTTCTCCCTTTCTATCAGCGTACTGGAGTGTGCTTTCACCAGTGTTGTGCAAAGATGGACTGCATATCCTAGCCAACTCTTCTTCACATTGATGATGTATTGCTTTCTCATGCTGCAAATGGATTGGATCGTCTGTAGGCAAATTAATTAGCATATTTGGGCATATTTAGCCTTCAAACTAATTTTAATTTATCTAGGATTATGATTTCCTGCCTGTACGTTCCTGGAATTCTTCTGCCTTGGGACCCACCCTGAAATGTGTGAGCTTTACCAGGCTAAAGCTGTGGCTCAGGTGCCACTAATTAAACCTAACTGTGTTCTCTGGTGTATCTTCTGAGTTTTCATGACTTGTGCCCTCAGTGTGCAACACTCCGGAAGTTTGGCACAAAAGCAGTCAGGCTTAAATTAGAGGCAATGTGTAAAGTGTTTAAGCAGCACACAAAGAGCAACAAAGTGAAAATACAACACAAGTAAAGTCCTACATCAATTTAGAAAAATAGAGACAAATGTAATAAATAATTTGACACCAAACCAAATTAAACCTAATCAATGGAACCCTGATTTATGAATTTTTAATATTTTTTGTGAAAAATAGGGCCTAGTAGATACAGTGCCAACAGCAGGCATCTAGTCATGCAAGATAGGTGCAAAGTCAAATGTTGTGGCCGACCATGAGGGAGCGTGGGTCAGATACACATGGTGTATTGGGCCCGGTCTTGGCTTACCTTCAGACTTAGAAGAATTGTTTAAGAAAAAGTCTCTGAGAAGGTAAAGTTCAGTGGGGCATGGCAACTGGCGGTTTCCGTGGAGGAGGCGTTGTCATCAGGGAGCCGCTGGATGTTGCTTTTTGAAATTGAAAATCTGTAGTGGAACGAGGTCGGAGGCTGTAGCAGATGAAGGCTCCATGTGGCTGGATAACCTTACTGAGGGGAGTCGCTGAACAGGATTTATGATGCGGAGAATTGAGGCCAACAGGCGACTCACCTTGGGCGGATTGGAAAGCAGGTATATACCGGTCTTCTGTCAGTTATCAGGCCAAGTTTTGATGGAAACCGTTTTATGTTCCACTTGTCCATTTTTGGTCATTTTGGCACATTTAGCACCACTTCCAACGGTCCAAGACTGGTGTGGCACCACTTGGAGGGTGGGGCTTCAGGCAGGATACAGGTGAGTGTTTAAGGTCGTTGGAGCTTGTTGTTTCCCTGTTGCTCAGATCTGGAGGCCACCCAACTAGCCCTTAGAGTTGCTTTGGTAGTCCTGGGATCAAGCAGCAAGGCAGGCCTTTAGACTAATAATAATATTATTCCTATTTGAAAAGCGCAAACATATCACCCTTAAGGGTTTCAAGGCACTGGGGGAAGTCTGGGAGATTAAGTTAGCTATTGCCCAGAGTCACATGATGCTGAGCTGAGTTGCCGCCAATAGGGGGGATCGAACCGTGATCCCTGTGCACTTGAGTCAGCCGCTCTGGCTGCTGCACCCCACCTCCCTTGCTTCCTGGCCTCAAGCAGCAGGGCAGTCTTCTGAGGGTACAAGGAAGGCTTAAAGCAGCAGAATAGTCCTCTAGTAGCAGCAGGGCAGGCCCTCTGAAGTACGAGGCAGTCCTTTTGGAGGTCCTCCACACGTCGAGGAGTGATTTGGAGAGTGGTTCTGAGTGTCTTATTCTTATACCTGGTGCCAGCTCTGAGGTGGAAACAACTTCTAAAGTTTCCTGCTCCCTACACAGGCTTCCAGAGGTCAAGGGTGACTGGTGGGATGTTCTTTGTGAGTATGCTGAGGCAGCCCCATTGAAATATAGGTGGGGCAGGGAACAGGTACGCCACTATCATCCTGGCAGGATGGCCCATCCTGCCAACATCTAGTTTCCCTTTGTCTCACTGCCTGATAGGAATAGACAAAGGCATCTGCCAACTACATCTAATCATCTTACCCAGGACACAGTCTTTACCTCCAAAGAGAGTTTTAAATTGCAATTCATTTGAATATAAACACAACATTCCTACCTGCTCCCAATTAATAGTTATCACTTACTAAATGTAATAAGGTAGCCCAAAGTTATCTTATGGGATGGGTAGGCCTTGCAGTAGTGGAAAACATATTTAAGTATTTTTCCACTGCCAGGATATGTAAAACTTAAGAGTACATGTTAGACCTGTCATCCTTAAGATGGACTTCCCCCAACTTTTTGCCTGCTTACCTCTACTTTTTGCTGTATCTTTTTGTTGGCCGTAGGACTCTTAGCACATTACCACTGCTAACAGTGCTAAAGTGCATGTGCTTATGCCCTAAAACATGGTGACATTAGTATATACCAGATTGGCATATTTAGTTACCCTGTAAGTTATCCAGGGCCTGTGATCTAAATGCTAATATCAGGCCTGCAGCACTGCTTGTGCCACCCACACAAGTATCTTTCAAACCTGTCTCAGGCCTGCCATTGCAAGGTCTGTGTCTGCAGTTTACTGCCACATCAACTTTGCATTTAAAACCCCTTGCCAAACCTTAAACTACCCTTTTATTACACATAGGTCAACCCTAAAGTAGGCCCTAGGTAGCCATATGGGCATGGTGCTGTGTAAATAAAGGGAAGGACATGTACTTTTAAGTTTTACTTGAACTAGTAGTGACAAACAGCTAAATTTGTTTTTCATTACTGTGAGGTAAGCTGTAGTTCCCGATTAGAAAGGAGTGGCTAAATCATGTTTCATATCTTTGGAATAATAATGATAAATCCTCTTAAGTGGTAAATTTGGATTTGCCATTACTATTTTAGAAATGCCACTTTTAGAAAGTGGACATTTCTCTGCTCTTAACTTTGTTCTGTGTGTCTGCTGCTTGTCTACAATACACGTCTGGGCTGGGTGACGGCTACACTTTGTATATTCCCTCTAGACAGTCACAAACACAGGATGGTGAGGCACATCTGCATTCTGAGCACTCATCTGCATTCTGATGGGTCATCCTGGGCAGGAAGGAATGGGAGAAGGCTGACACTTGCATTTCAATAGGTAGTGTCCTGTCCACACACAAGCAAAAGAAACAATTGATGGAGGGAATGCTGGACAATGCAAGCATTCACCCCCAGTCACAAAGATCTGGATTAAATCCATCATTCTTTTGCTCACCACACCACCCCAGTTTGGACCCAGCCATATGCAAATCAGTCTTGACCTTGTTCCTTGTGGGAACAGTCCAGCCCGAACTGACAAGACAGGTCCTCCCTGGACCGGAAACAAGCATCCTGGGACCAGTTTCAGGGCATCACCCTTGATCAGCCAGGCTAGCTTGAATCCAGTGGTGTAGTGAGCATGGGACCCACGTCTGGGCATATCCTTCCCACTTAGGGCGACATATGCAAAAGAAACAATTGATGGACGGAATGCTGGACAAGGCAAACATTCACCCCCAGTCACAAAGATCTGGATTAAATCCATCATTCTTTTGCTCACCACACCACCCCAGTTTGGACCCAGCCATATGCAAATCAGTCTTGACCCTGTTCCTTGTGGGAACAGTCCAGCCCGAACTGCCAAGACAGGTCCTCCCTGGACCGGAAACAAGCATCCTGGGACCGGTTTCAGGGCATCACCATTCATCAGCCAGGCTAGCTTGAATCCAGTGGTCTAGTGAGCATGGGACCCACGTCTGGGCATACCTGGCTTGGCAGTTCAGTCTGGACTGTTCCCATGAGGCACAGGGTCAAGACTGATTTGCATATGGCTGGGTCCAAACTGGGGTGGTGTAGTGGGCAAAAGAACGATGGATTTAACCCAGATCTCTTGACTGGGGGAGAATGTTTGAATCATTCAGCATTCCGTCCATCATTTGTTGCAGTTACACTGTCCACACACAAAGCACTGATTCACCCCCCACAGATAGGTTGACAAATAGGGCTGGGTTGAAAGGGATCTTTGTGCATTTCAGAGAGTTGCTATAAAGTCACCCCTACATTAAAGGCACTTTTTGGTTGTAAGTAGTGGGGCTCTGACCCTACCAAATCAGCACCCTACTAGACTTGGGAAGAACTATTCTGGATTTAAGGACTACTGCGCTGTAAGGATTGCCACTTTGCTTTGACTGACTGTTCCGAGGAACTGCTTCTCTGCTTTGTTGAGCTGCCCTGCTGCCCGCTGATCTCTGCCCTGCTGAGGGCAAGGAGCGGACCCATCTCACTTGAACGCAGAGTAGCTCCAAGGACTTGCTTCTTTTGTCTGAAGTCTCAGGGACACAAAAGACTTACTGCAATCCTGCTGGTGCTGCTGGACTCTTCATTCTGTGAGTCCTACCATTGCTTTAGGTGCCCCCTCCAGTCCTGTGCCCCTTAGACGTGGGTTCTGCAGCTGATTCCTGCAAAAAACGATGCATCACCCCGACTGCTTCAGAAATTCCACTCCATCACCCTTCAACGCAGAGGCTGCTCAACAACAGCGGATTCCCAGCCTGCACGACTCAACAACGGTGCTCTGCATGGCTCGATGATGACGCTGGACCCCCTTTGTGTGGCTCGACAATGATGCAGTAGGCTCTCGACGTCAACACTTGCTCCAGTCAAGGTATTTCTTCAGCTGGACCTGTATGGGACATGTAGCCAACCTGCCCTCCATTACGGTCAGCCTGAACCTTTGATATGTACTTGTCCCTTGTGACCTCAAGTAACCTTTTTGACTGTTAGCGACTTCTAAGCACTATTTTTGCATTTATCCTGATTGTATATTTGTCGTTTTGGTCTTGTTTTACTCAGATAAATATTCTCTATTTTTTAAACCTGAGTGGAGTCTTGTTGTAGTGTTTTCATTGTGCTACTGTGTGTGTGTTGCACAGATACTTTACACATTGCCTCTTTTGATACTCCTGCTCTGTTGCAAGCTATCAGAGGGTGATCACAAGGTCATCTTTTAGTGTGTATGTACCTTACCCTGACTAGGATTGTGGTCCCTACTTGGACAGGATGCATACCTCAGCCAACTAAAGACCGAATTCAAACCAGAAATGGTATTAGGAGCTAAAGCAAATTCAAAATACACCCACTTGGAATAGTACTCAAATAGAATCAACAAATATTTATTTTCACATGGTAACATGTCATAAGGTCTTTCCAAATCCAGAGCAACCTTAACCCAAGAGTTCTCAAGTAATGGGACAACATGTAAAGGAGACTCAAAAGTCTTCCAATATTTATGGGAACAAAAACAAGTACTGCAATACTCATTTGGCCACCTGAGCATTCATTGAAGTCCACCAGTAGTACTGTTTCAGATTTACAAGTACCACTGATGCCCAAATGTCCCTCATGAACTAAACCAATCAGCATTGCACAAATAGAAACCAGAGGAATGCACAAATCGTGATGCATTGGGATACCTATGACAACTGACAACTCTTCCGAATTCTTAGCAAAAGGTTTAATACCATTATCCAGATTCCTCTCCATTGTATTAGCACTCCCTTTTAATTCATCATCTGACTCCAGAGCTCTCAACTCTTCAGTTCTGGAAATCATTCCGTTACCTTCCAACATATCATCCACCAAAGTCACCACACTTTCAACATCATCTTCATGATCTTCAACAGTATCCAATTTCAGAGGAATTCTAGGCAAGCAGTTTACTCTACTGTTCTTCACTCCTGGAATGTTCTCAATGGTAAATGACTACTCCTGAAGACATTCCAACAATCTAATTAACCTCGAAAAGGCCTTGCCTGAGCCACTACCATATAACATGTAAATCAAAGGCTTATGATCATTAAAGATCTCAAATTTTGCGACCCACAAAAAAGTCTTGAATTTCTCCACAACCCAGCAGCATGCTAGACCTTTCATTCAATTGTACTGTAGTTAGTTTGATAAACAATTGTTTTAAACAATAAGATGCAAATACCACAGTCTGCTTTTTGCCATTGACTCATTGTGAAAGAACTGCACCCATACCCATTTGACTGGCATCAACCGTTGAAAAACATTTTGGGGCTTATTTATGAGAAGTGTGGCCAGGGCAGCGCAGCAAGTTACCTTGCTGTGCTGCCCTGCGTCACAGGGAAAGGGCAGGAACACCGTATTTATCCAATACGGTGCATTCCTGTCCTTTTCACCTGCACTGACACCATTTCAGCAGCCTAGCGCCAATGGAGGCACCCTGGCACCATGGTGCAAGTGTGCCTGTGGATTGTTTTTGTGCAGGAAGGGACACCTCCCTGCACAAAAACAATCCTGAGAGGCATTTTCGAGGCAATTTCCTCTTTCTATGTGTGCTGCAGAATGCTGAGTCAGTTGCTCGATCTCAATTTCTGCAATAAAGTTTTAAGATCATCCCTCCCACTTAGTGGGACTAGTCTCACTTTCTATACAACCTGTACCACATTATATTTGAATTTGATCTTATGCTCAAAATTTTTAATGGCATCAGTAATGTTTTCAAAAACTTCAGGAAAGTTCTGAAGAATTGCAAAGGTGGTGTTCACTGAGGCTGTATCGATTAGAGAAGTAAAAGTGTGAGCTGCCAATTCTGGTGTTTCAGTGCCCCGAATGAGTATGCTGTAACAGAAACCACATTTTATTTTCAAGGGGTGCATTATAATCACACGTATAGAGTGCACCCGCACATAATCCTTTCCTGTGATAACATGATGTGTTAGAATTGTGAAATGTATTAACTTGAAATGTGATGTGTTTAGGCCATTTAAAAGTAACATGGAGAATTTACGTAGAAAATGAATGTAACTAGCAGAAAACATTAATGTGAAGAACTCGTGTTGTGAACTGACAATTATTCATGTACTAAACGTGTTTATTAATTGTGTCATTTTACAGATAGGTAAATTAATTTAATTGAATGTGCCTTATTTCCCTATGCACATTCGTAAAGTTCATATGCTGGTTTCTTATGTTAGCTGAATCTTGCAGGCCTGTAATGCATTTCCCTGGAAACTCTCGCTTTAGAATTAATAGCTGAATTTCATGTGTCCTGTGGAATCTGTTCTTTCTCACGTTTTGTGTTGCAGGTGAAAGAAGCGTCCTTGTTAGCTAGAATAATGTCTTCATTTTATTAGTCAGGCAAGGAGAGAAGTTACATTGTAAATTTGAGTCGATAAAGGAAGGCTGTTGTGCTTCAGACAGGAGAAGGCCTGGGAACCAAGGCCAACTTGTTGTAAAACAAGAACACCATTACCCCATGGAAAACTACCTTTAAGATCGTACTCAGAGCAGATGGCGTGACCAGAAAAGACTCTTGGGAAGGATACCTGAGATATTGCGACGTTGAAAGTAAGGAAAGAGCTCACTTCTTTTTCTGCCTTCCGAGAGAGGGCTTCTTAGAACGAGCTCTGTCTCTGTATCTTTATGCTACATGACGGATTAACTGTGGAGAGACTTCTTAGGGAGACTCCACAGACTGACACCTTTTACCTTTCCTTTCTGAAGATGCAGAAGTAGGGATGTCACGTGGCGTTAGAGTAGGGATAGATTAATGCTTTTTACTCATAAACGCTCGATGCAGGGAAATTTGGACTCATGCTTTCTGATCCTCTGCATCCTGTTTCTTGAGCTAATTGTCTTGTTCATGTTACATCAGTTCAATTGGATACGCAGATTTGGTTTCATGCTGATTCCGAAGTACTTCTATATGCTCATTTTGAAGTGTCTTTATATTCAGTTGTTTTTGGCATTGTAATAAATCAACTAACCTTACAGAGTTGTTAGTGGTTATTAGGCATCAAAAGGATTTCTGGATGATTTGATTGCAATAATGACACATTTTCTCCCTCTACGCTTTCATGCTACTAAAAAGAACCATTGGATTTTAACTCTAGAATAGGTCCAAAGCCTTATGGGCCCGGACCTTTCAAGTATTAAGCCCAACTTGGTAAAATATTGCCACCCCACCAAATTTCTGCCTTGTATGGCTACATAGATTTTGATGATTGTCGTTCTCCTAAGACATACTATAGATTCATCAAAATACCCCAACCAATCAATATCTTGCTCCCCAAATGCCTACGCATGCACTTCAGGTTTTTTAAGGGACAAATCCTACCTGGTGTTGATAAAAACATAAATAAGATAGGATTATTGGCGCACCTAAATCAGCCATCGTGTTGAGAGAAATATTATCAACAATAATCTTATACCAAGGCCCTCTGACATTAATATTCCAACTAATGTTGTCATTGTCACTATCTGGAGAAGAACTGGTATGCATGGAAAGTAATACTTTTGACAAATCATTGGCACATTCATTTAACTCAAGATTCGCACTGTTAACTTTAAGTAAAGGTTTACCTTTCCTGCAAAAACCCTGAAAGTGTCTAATTTTACGGCACTTACTTTAACGTTTGCCCCATAGCTGGACAACTTATGTTATTGCCTAAATGGAACCTTAAACCACACCACTTACATACATTTTGACCTTTCTTATAAAAAAATTTCACAATCTTATCTTTCACTGAAAAGGTATTAACAGGTAATCCTTAGTACTGCATAAACATTAATATGGGAACTAGTTAAATGTTACAAAGCCATGGGCCATTCAATGGACTTGGCAACATCAACAGTGTGGAGTCTCAAAAGCCGCTCTTGTGTTTTCTTACAGCAACAACTAAAGACAAACTAGTCCCTGATGTGTCATTTTAAACACCAAAATTACGAAGCCAAGAATCTCAGATCAGATATACATTCCTCAATGCCTTCATCAGCACACGGTCTCCTCTTGAAAAAAATAAATCCACTCTAGGTTGTTCAGAGGATTTATTTCTGAGACATGACACTGCTTATGTATTTTCATTTCAACAGTCACCCTCACTTCCAGGAGCCTCCAATACTGGTAGATTATCCAAGGATTGTTGCCCTCCCTGGGCCAAGTGACTAACCAATAAGGTTGTTTTCTTGCTGGTTCAAATTTAGTGGCATCAATGGGTACTAAATAATTTTCAGAATTGCGTAGCGATTGTTTTCAAGGAACATGAGGACTTCTGGCATTCTGTAGAAATGGTAAAATCCGAAAAGGATAATGAGTGATAGCCACGGTGAAAGGTAAACTATAATGTGCCACAAGGAAAGTCAAATAGGTGAGCCACTGTGGAAATAAATTAACAAAACAGTGCCTGCAAAGACCTGTGAATCAAATCCTGCAAGCTAAATTGCCAGGTCAAAAACAAATCAAATGTGCTCTGAGCAAAATCAGCATAAACTAAGATGGCCAGTACACAAAGGGGTTGGTGAATGATGACGTAAACAGGTTGCGGCAAGTGGACCCAATCCAATATAGCCAACACGTGAAGGCACAAAACAAGTGACACTCTTGGCGTGGTGAATCAGCGCACTATCAACGTCATCTAGTGCACATGATATGCAGGCACTCGAGCTCTAACAACGACTCCTGCTGAGCCTGCACTGCACAGTAAAACTGTGGAATCCTACAAACGAAGAAGCTCTTTGCCAAATGTGAAAGAGTGAAGAAGCCAGGAAAGCAGGTTTAAATCCACATTTAATGGCATAAAGTAGGAGCCTATATCCTGTACTGGTCCCTCCAGATACGGCCTGCACTAACTTCTTAGCACCTTTAGCAACAGAACTCCCTGACATGCCAAGTCAGAACATGGAGCATAAACACATCACAAGGTTAGGTTTTCATATAATAACAAGCAAGGTAAGTATTCACACACAGATGCTCTATTGGTACACATATCCTTGAAACAATATGAGCCTCACAGAGAACAATGCATTGTTGTTTGAATGAAAACATAGAGTAGTCAATACATACTTATGTTATGACATACATTACCAAATTACATAGTGAACTAAAGTATTTTTGAAATGTAAAAAACAAAAATTCTAAATTATGGTGAGAGTCAAAAACTCCTTGTCCCTGTAGGTAGAAAAACCCTGATTATAAGTGAACACTAACTTTGTTTTACACTCACCTTGAGTAGTTGTTAAAGTCTCCAGCTCAGAAGTGTCTTTACTCTTGACATCAGCAACCAACCCTGGTGAAATGAGTGACACCACTTGCTCCTCCATTGGGGTCAAGTCTTCTTGGATGTCTTGTTCTCCTCCTGTGGCCATTACAGCCTTCAGGTTTGTGGCCAGTTTTACCTTGGAACTGCACTTACAATCATGTTACAGTTTTTTGCATTCAACTTAGTCCTTCGTGTTGGTGTTACAGCAATAATGTTGTGCACAATTGCTTGCCATAAAGTGCTAGATAAGGGTAATTTGGAAGTGACAAAGATGAGTTGTGGCACACAACACCGCATGTGGCACACAACTCAGATTGCGTTACGCAAGAAGTAGTTGGGCTATGGTGCGTTGTGCAAAACAATGTGTCATTGCTGCGCAGTATTTGTGTTGTGGTGTCATGTATCATAAATACAGTGCATCCATGAGGCAAAAAAGCTCAATAACGCAATACAACCTTTTGCATGCACTGCTATGGAATGCAGAATTGTGTCAGTCTTTGTAAATGTGGACCTTTACACCAGGACGAAAGCACACAGTGATTTAAGTTGAAATTGAAAATCGCTAAATTGGCTTTTTTGATTTCTAATTATGCCTGGGTGCAATATTATTTACGGTGGAGTAATTGGAGTAATTTCAGAAATTACGCATTACTCTTATGATGCAAAATGACAGAAATTACGTAATTTCTTCAGCTTGAGTAACTAAGAGTAATTTCGGGCAAAAATTCTATTACAGTGTGGTGGAACTCTTGTAACAAAAGAATGGTGGATCTCTTTTGGTTCCCACTGTATACTGTAGGCCTGTGACCTGAGCGTTGGAGGGCTGAGTTGAAAGCAGGCTTAGAATGTTGAGTTCTGACTTACACGCAGTGGAAGAAAGACATGTAAAACTACTCTATGTGTGTGGCGTACTTATCCGCAAGTCCCTGGGCTGGCGGGATGCTATTACTGGCAATGAGATAGGGGATAAGAAGCCTGTACAGAGAAAGTGCTCTTTCAGAGAGTATGCCGTGGACCAGCAATCTGCTTGTGTGTGCCACAGGTGCTGAAGTCGAAGTATACAATCGACGTTTGCACAGGTGGAGGCTCAGAGCAACGGCAGCCTGTACAAAAAACTTGAAGATAAAGAAAGCAACATTGAAAGTCCACAAGTCGGTGGCCAGGAACTGAATGAAATGGCTGCCAATAAAAGGTACTGCACCATTAAGCTATAAGGAGTAAATAATGCTAAAGGCAGATGAAACCAGATTACAAAAGCAGTGAACGATACTTCAGTATAAATTAAATTGAAATTCATGTGCTACAAAGCAGAGATTAACTAGGTCATTGTAAAGAAACATTTAAACACAAAGATGACCAAAAATCATAACGTTACCTGCTTTCATGAACTTACAGAATTCAAGGTTCATCTACTTACAGAAACCACAAATGATTCATTGTGCAATGACATATTGCAGAGTGACCCCAGAAGAGGGTCAGAGGTTGTACATGTGGAATTGTCCACTGAAGAAGCGGCCCACCATCAAAGATGCTGCACAGTGGCCCAGAACAACTCCCCAGACAGCCATCAAGTAAAAAGCTCCAATGGAGAGCAAGGGCAAGATACCAGCAGCAAACATTGGTAAGCCGGCATGTCACAAGGCGCTAGAGAAGCTCTGCCTGCTAAAGTGCCTCACGAAGCACCTGAGAGACCACTATGGTCCACCAATGTACATACGGCTGTTGCATTCTTAAAACCTCCAACTGCCTTTGATACTGCCCAAAAACACAATATTGGCAATAGAAGGACTGTATGGGATAGAAACTTTTGAAGATTTCATAGATGTAATAGATGAAAGAGATGATAAAAAGATTATAAAGTATCTGAGGAATATGGCTGGCTAAGGATGAAAGAAGCCATGAAAAAGATACCACAAAAAGGTGAAGTGACTTATGAACAAATCAAAACAGCCTTGAATGTCAAGTTTAATCCAGTGGCAAATGTGGATTATGAAAGATACAATTTCAGTCAAGGATACCAGAGATCAGGTGAAACCATCGATGAGTTTGTTGAGAGACTGGATGTTCTAGTGAAGCACTGTAGATTCAATGAGTTTAATGATGAGGAAGCTACTCACTCTGTCAGATTCCTTTCAACAACGAATGCTGAAGGAAACTCTGAGCTTAGAACAAGTCCTCAAGGCTGCTCACGCTGACGTGTGTGTGGATCATCAAGAGTCTGACATGGAGGCCATAAGCGCCCAAAGTGCATCAGTCATGGGCATGGAAATTAAGCCAAGTTACAAGGCTGAGGGACACAAGGCGATGTATCCACAGATAAAGATGCAGATTGTCATTTCCACACAAAGGAAAATGTCCCGCCATTGGATAAACTTTCCTCGGCTGTGGTAAAGAGAACCATTTCGTGATGACTTGCTAGCAAAGCAAAAAGTAAGTGAGTCGCAGCATGAAGACAAAATGGTCTAACGAACAGTTCCTCAAAGACACCACATGAAGTCGTTTGTCATCTGAATCATAGGCAAAGAGTTCTTCAGTTTCAGTTTCCAGTGAAAGTGACAATGATAATTGTGCAATGTTCATGTATACTTCAGAAAGTCATGCACATGTGGGACTAGTCAAATGTAAGAAAAGACTCAAAGTGAAGAAAAATCGACATGAAGATGCACCAAACACATTTAAACATTGTCTGAAGACCACTCTAAAAATAAACGGGTGCTCTATACCATTCATAATTGACAGTGGTGCGTCAATAAATATCATGCCTGAGGAAAAGTATCAAGAACTGTCTCCGTTATCACAACTTACTAAGCCACAAGATGACCGCCAACACTTCCTGGTTGAAGCAAATCAGAGCTCAGCATGAGATTGAGTGGGTTTGCAGAGCCTTCGCATCCCTATATATACAGATTAGTTTTTCTCTTAATCGCTCAAAAACTACTGAAAGGATTTACGCCAATTTACAAAAAGGTCACTTTCTGGACCAACAGCTACCTTTTTGCCAAATTTGGTGTCATTTCGTTCAGCGGTTCGCACTGTAGTCGTGTCTAAAATCTCTATGGGAATTAACATGGGAAAAATGCACTTTTTGACCTCCCTTTTTTCTCAGCCACCGCTTGGCGGATCACCACAAAACTTTCAAGAGAGCAAGTGAAGTGAGCATCGTATTAGTTTTGAAAATTCCGTAATGATTTGTGAAATGGCACCACAGTTATTGGCAAAACAAAAGACACTCTTCCTATGGACACTAGGTCCTAACTATAACTACATACTGGCAACTGCCATTAGGTTATATATATATATATATATATATATATATATATATATATATATATATATATATATATATATATATATATATATATATTCACTGAAAAAGTAAAGGTTACAGGGACATTATAGGTAAGCTCAGATTTCACTCATACAAAACCATAGAAATTCAGCAGTTATAGTTACCTGAGCTAACTATAACTTACACCTCTGCAGTGCACTGCTTATGACCTCAAATATTACATCATTCAAGACATGGTCAGTGACATCACTGATGGCATCCCCCATGACATCTCAAATGACATCACTGATAACGTCCCATTAACCTTTGGTTTTTTTTGTGAAGACATTTGAGGTGAGCAAATTCAGAGTGTCGCTGGTGTTGTAGGGTGCTCTATCCAGAAGCTGCTCTCCACGTAAACGTTGGACCTACCCAGAGTTCTCTGCTTCTTTTTTGCATAATGTGTGCATCTCTCTAGGCCTGCAAGGGTATTGTTTTGACTTACACTGGGTGCTCCCTTGTGTCTGGACAAAGCTAAACCTCTCTGAAGAGCTATAATGATTGCAAAACACGTGTCAGGGGTTGCTTTTATTCATTTCAGGTTGGCTTGGATGGTATTTTACCAACCCAAAGATGTAAAACTCGGCGTCCATGGCACTGGACTAATCCTATGCCTAAAAACTTTGATAGAAAAGCAGACTTTTGAGGTGATAAAATTCAGAGTCTCTCTGGTGTTGTAGGGTGCTCTATACAGGAGCTGCTCTCCACTAAACTTGGGAACTACCCGAGGTTCTCTGCTTCTTTTTTGTAAAGGTAGTTATATTATGGACCTAGTTTCCATAGGAAAAGTATTGTTTTGACTTGGCTATAACTTTGGCGTTGGTTG
The DNA here is from genome assembly GCA_963921515.1 of Calotriton arnoldi. Classification (NCBI taxonomy): domain Eukaryota; kingdom Metazoa; phylum Chordata; class Amphibia; order Caudata; family Salamandridae; genus Calotriton; species Calotriton arnoldi. Next base: position 394,722 of record CAWUFW010009195.1, read on the forward strand.
ACCAATCTGCTTGAAATGTTTCCAAAAAAGTGCCATGGTGGGTACTATTGATTAGGAAAGTTTGAGGGTGATTCGTGCAGTGGGGGCTGAGAATTTGGGGCATGAAATAAGGTTGCATTTGTAATGTTAATTCCTATAGGAGCCTTTAGCCACCTCTACAGCCCGAACCGCTGAACGGACTTACACCAAGGCAGGGAGGTAGATGTCTGTTCAAGGGAGTGCCTTTGGCTTATTTGGTGTAAATCCGTTCAGTAGTTTTTGAGAAATTTAAGTTTAAAATGATAGTGATTTCTCTGGCCATGGATATTTCACAAAGGTTTTCAGATGATTCACGAATGCACGTGCCAACGGGAATGCTCTGATTGGCTCGTCACAACCTGCGGCACCATTTTGTCTATCGGGAACGGTTCACAATCATGAGGTGAGGGCTGAAAATGTCTGTGAAAGCCCACATAAGGTATCAGTGTGGAGATACTCTAACTCCATGGTTGAGAAATGGAGATGTTAGTGACACAAGTTATGTGTGCAAAATAGATTTTTTTAATCATGCGCAATATTTGCGATGACGTCGCGACCGCCAGCGTGGCCCCCATGTACCATCGCGGGGACATTGCGACTATCGACTTTGTAGCGAATATTAGTGAATCATTAACGCGCATTCTTATAGAGAGATTGAGATTCTGATAAATGTTTTTTATAGAGTTATTTATATAGTGAGTTATCTATTGTGATGGTTAGAATTAATTATATAGTTATAATTTTTGTATGTGGGGATGGCTATTGAAATTCTGCTTTTGCTTTCCGCTTTCATAACGTACCTGCGGGGATCACGATGAGCCAAGTCATTGCGATCTCTCGAGTCACCACAAAAACGGAAAATAGGTTTTACAGATGGTTGTTCTAGAAATACACTACACGATGAGCCAAGTCATTGCGATCTCTCGAGTCACCACAAAAACGGAAAATAGGTTTTACAGATGGTTGTTCTAGAAATACACTAGAAAAACATGAGTTTGAAGTGTACAGTAATAAACATCTAGTGTGTAGAATACTGTAATGTCTGTGCATATATGTATTTTCACTTAATGGGAAAGGCGTGATTGTCGCGGTTAACAACGTCATTGCAAAGTCCTGAATAACTGCAAAAACAAAAAATAGGTCTGAAAGATGGTTTTTAAAGAAACTTAGTACAAAAATATGAGTTAAAACATGCTTTGAAAGAAGTGTGTATATGGTAATGTGTGTAGGTCAATGTTCAGAATGGTTTTTTTTGGTATATTATTTTTGGATGTGTTGGTGGCCATTGAATGCCTGCTTTTGTTTTCTATTTTCACGACTTGTCGGCGGGGATTGCGACATCGTCACGGAGATCCCCAAAAACTAAAGAGAAAAAAACCTTTAGAAAAACACTTCACAATATTTTTGGTACTAAGGGGGCTCTGTTGGTTGTATGTATATGGCTGCTACACATAAGACCGGATGTAGATTTTCAGGTTACTTAGAAACACCCTGTTGCCTTCATCTGTATAGTGCACTCCATCATTTCTATAAATTCCATGCCTGTCAAAATGCAGGTTGTACATAAAGCCCATGCAATGATTTCTGAGGAATGCAAAAACAGTTTTATTAAAATGTTTCCTGGCTTTGTCAATCTGTGTGCAGAATTGATTTGACCACTTCCATTTCTGTCTTTGACATACATTAGAGTACACCATGACAGTGTGAGTGAAAAGTGACATCAGTTCTGCAAAGGTTTCTTTCATTAGGTTTTCCAGCCCTACCCCAGTCAGTGTGCCTAGGTCATTGCCATCACAGTGCACAATCATGAGTTGAGGAGTTTGGGAATCCACATTGGATTTAACCAAAGCCAGCAGCTGATGAAACTTTAACCCTTACTGGCCAAACAAAGTAATCTGCACATTTGGCAAACCCAAGTCTCTGTCAATACCTCTCTTTTTTGCAGCCTCTTTAGCCCAATAAATGTAGCTGTGGCCAACAATCCATGCCGTAAACATTTTGAAGTGAAGGAGCAATAGTAGTCAGGAGAAGGCTGGAGCTGAATGAGGTAGTTTTCCGAAGAAAAAGCAGTTAAAATGGAGGTGTTTTTTTACAAAAATTATATATACATATTTCATTGGATGCTGTCAGCATGAAAGTGAATAAAGTTAGGTAGTGTGTTGGATGGCTGAGAAAGAAGTCTTATTATTGGCTGTTGTTTAAAAAAAGAAATGTAATACAGACATGGAAATGCTTTTGAATCTGAGGAGTAAACCACACCTGCTGTATCTTATTTGAAAGCAGAATGTTCTTTCTAGAATGTGCTGTGAAATTTTGACCTACTGGTTCCACTGGGTTGCTAGGTACACTGAGCTAAGACTGTATTGGGGGAGAAGGGTGTTAAAGAGACAGAACTTTTTTGAAAAGTTGAGGAGTGATGACACAATGTAAGTAATGGCAAGTTTTAATTTCTAACTCAGGACTTTGTAATAATCTGTTGTATAGTATTTAAATTTCAGAAAAATGAAGCTAGTTATCGGTTTGAACTTCCGTTTTTTTCCACGAATATTCCGTGATGATCATGAAATTATCACAAAAACGTTGCAACAGGAACCTCGTTTCGAAAGAGAGGGAAAGGGTTAACGGATGACGACCATTCAAAAGAGGAGATGCAGTAGTCTAAAATGAAAGACATGATTTCATTTGCTCCCTTTCTCATGATGACATATTGGAAAGTTGAAGAGGTTGCCATTTTAGACTTGCTTTGTATGAGTGTGATGTACCATTCTTATGCTTAGTTTTTATAAATCATAACATTGTACAAACTATGCAGAAAGAGCTAAAACAACAATATAATCTACAAACTGAATTCAGTGGTATGTATATAACTTTGTAATTATTTAAAAAAAATTACATGAGAAATGAAGATGTATATGGGAGTTTGAGTAAAAGGAGTATCACAGTGATGAGAAAAAATGTATGAGTTGAACTGTATCTATTAGAGGGCATGTGTTTAAGAGGTTAGTGGTGAATGTTTTGGGAAGTAAGAGAAAAATGAATTAGTGCCTGTTTATTACATTGTGTATTTTATTGAAAAATAACAGTATAGGTCTGTGGAAAGTTGCAATGAGGAACTTAGAATGTTTTAAATGTGTAAACATCATGTGCAGAATAGATACATCTGTCATTTGCATTCTGGGAGATGTAGTACTTTTAGTACCATTATTAAACAGGAATAGTGTAGTGAGAAATAAAGGATGAGAACATGTCTGCATGTATTTGAATTAGAAAGAAGAAATACTTTTTAGGTATATATTGGGAAGTGTATGTCAATGTGGTTTTTAACTTATATGACCACTTTGCATATGCTTATATGGTGTATAGTTTTTGTGCTTGCATATAGCTATATATACAGTGGAACTTTTAAGGTTACTTAAAGATGCAGTGAGGTATATATTTTGGGAAAGATGGCTTGAAGGTGTACATCTATTAAGAAATCGCATATATGTTTACATGGTGATCTATGTTTAGTAAGGCTGATGAAAATTTCATGTATCTGGTGAGGGTTACGTTTTTCTTCCAACATGCTTTGTTTAAAATTGAGAAGGATTAATAGTGCAAAATGCCTCGAGAGTTCTTGAGCTAGCTTCATTTCAAGTGTAACGTTTGTTTGAGATATGCTGAATATATGTTTTAGAAGCAGAAGAAGTAGTTGAGAAATGTTGTAGGTATGCCATTCACAAAAGGTTTTGTGCATTGAAAATTTTCAAAATTTTGTTTTCCGTTTTAGAAACTTACTGATGCATGTGCACGCTCAGTAGCAAAGCAATGTATGTTTCTAGAGGGCCATGTATGCAATTATATATCAAGTTTGATACCCAGATTTCACTCACACGTAGCTCAAAAGAAAAGCACGTATACAGTAAAACAGGTAGTTTGATATTGACAGAAGGAGATAACCAATGATTCAGAGATATAGCGACAATTATTATGTATCTAACAGGAATAAAGGTACTTTCTCATTCACTCAGGCAGTATTCAGGCAGTCGTGGAATCACCCAGCCACTACTCAGGCTGGCATCAAATCAGTGATTCACTATCCATGGAGTTATTCAATTATCCAGAAACTTTACTTGTACTCTTGCAATCAGGCAGGCAGAAATTATGTAGTTATTGAAGTATGCAGGCACTACATATACATTTATCTAATCATCTAGGTACTATCTATTGACTTATGCAATGAACAAGGCTATAACTATGCAATCATTATAACATTTGCGCAGAATTTATGCAGCCATCTAAGCCATCAGTATTTCAATGACTGCATGGGTTGTAGGTACAACCCATGCAGTCATTGAAATACTGAGGCATACCTGTGCACTGATGAAACACTCAGGGTCTACTCATGTAATTACGTAGCAAGTACCATTTTAGTAAACCTATCACCCATCCGGTACCTATGCAGTCATTTAATTACTGAGACAATAGTCATGCACTAATACACCACCCCAGCAGTATACTTACTTTCATCCAATCTCTCAAGCTTTAACAATGGAATTATGCAGTCACTCAGACACTATTCATGCACTTATCTAATTAAGTAGACACTACTTATGCACTTATTCAATTCTGCGGGCACTGTCCATGTAGTTATAAAAGCATCCAGGCACTACCTGTTCACTCAACCAAAAAAGAAATGGGCTGCATCCAGTCACTGAAACACTATTCATCCACTCATCCAATAGGCTAGGTGATATTCATGGGCTTAAGCAATGATGTATGCATTATCCATGCACTGCATAAATCACCTATATACTATGTATGCGCTCTTGCAATCATCCAGGCCTTAGAGTTGCACTCATTTAATCATCCTACCAGTATCTATGCATGTATTGAATTATTGAAGCATTAGTCACACACTTGTCGAATCATTCAGGCTCTACTCATGCACTCATCCAAACACCCAGATACTAGTGGTATACTCATGCAAACACGCAGGTAGTAAGTATGCAGATATGGAATGACCCATGGAGTTTTGAAATAGTAAGGGAATCATCTAGGCTCTACTTGTACCCTTGGGGAATCACCTAGGCCCTACCTAAGCACGCATTCAATCATCCAGGGAGTATTGATATATTTAAGCACAAATCCATGTATTTACAAGTTTTACTGAGGAATATGGGTGATAGGTTTACTACAATGGTACTCTCTACGTAATTACATGAGTAGAGCCTGAGTGTTTCATTAGTGCACGCATATGCCTCAGTATTTCAATGTGTGCATAGGTTGTAAGTGGGTGTTTAGATGGCTGCATTGGTTCTGCACAAATGTTATAATGATTGCATAGTTACAGCCTTGTAAATTTAGTATTAAGTTAAAAAAAGTGTAGAAGAAGTAGAGGTGCAGTAAAACAGAAAGAACGAGTTGTGATAGTAGTTGGTAAGGCCTTTGCTTTGAAGAGGAAGCTTTTCATTTTGATTCTAAATAGAATGAAGACTCTTGACAAAATAGTGTTTTGCATAAGGAGACAAAACCGGAAGAAAAGATTAGTGCATAGAAGCAACTGTTGTATAGTTTTTAGTGCACAATGGATACATACTTCTTGTACAGAGGTACAAGGAAGGCGTAGTCAGGGCACTGTCTACAAATAGAATTGTAGTAGTGTTTCTAGTATTATGCAAGAATCCATTGATATATAAGATTCCTATGTATCTTTCCAAGGCGAAGTTTAAAACACAAAATAAGTAATACCACACAACAATGCGAACTTTATGTAGGAGACTATTATGTGAAAACTCCTGCTTTATGCTTAGGAGAAATAAGTAGAGCACTTTTGCATGGTAGTGTGGCAGATGTAGAAAAGGTTTCTGGTGATGTGCAGTTTCGTTTATTTGGTCCTGAGCAGGATTGCAGGGAAAACTAGAGTTGTTAAGAGGAGGAGTTGCAGAACAAGACACATATATTACAGATGATAGTTTTAAAAAGAGATTATAAAATTTAATAGAGTGTTCTGTAAAAATCAGAGTATGTTTGTATATGTTGTTGATGCACTTATTAGAAGATTTCAACACAGACTGTTGACTTATATTGAAAAAGTAAATTATGATAACTGGCAAAAGTTAGCTGTGTATTTATTTGTAGAGGGATGGTTTGACTTGTGCAAATGGCAAGTTATATGTAAGCAGTGTTACAATAAATTGACAGATAATAAAATGAACAACAGATAGATATTAGATGCCCATTTTGTAAGATGATAAAATGCCTGCTAAAGTAGAAAAACTATGAATGTCAAAAATAAAAAAACACATCAACATTTATTATTTTTCCACATTTCGAAGGGCCGTTATGGACTGCTCTCCAGCACTAACTACAACTCCACAACCCATGCAGTATGAAGCTATCAGGTAAAACTGTGCAGCCAAATCTTTTTTTTTTTTCTTCTTTTTTTTGGTCAGCAAAAAGAAATAAACATAGTTACACATCATAAAATATTGTTGATTGTTTTGACATACATCTGCGTGGTACAATGATCTTACATTCATTCACATGTTATATCCTATATAATACCTGTTTTCCTGTGGTATTCGCCTACCAGCTACTTTCCTGCTTAGTGCGTTATGTCCGTCTTGTACACTATGTACCCCTGATTTGCGTCGTCTCGCTCATATTGCCGTGTGTTCACCTTCCCTGTCTGTTCAGGGGGTCCTGTCCACTTAGACACCATAGGTTGGCCTATGTTATATGTTCAGTCATCACTTTGTGTAGAACTAAGGTATTGTACAAAGGGTTCCCAAAAATCTCTGGGTCTAGAGGCCTGTGGTAGTTCGTCTGCATATGTCTCCAGTGTCTCTTTGCAGTAGGTCATGTCCGCAATCCAATCTTTGTGTCGTGGCGGGCGCTTACTGCCCCATCGTAGGGCTATACGTCTTTTAGCCAGCATTAGCGCCACGGCTAGTAGCTTTCATCTCTTAGCCAGCCGAATCTTATAGATACCCAGCAAGCACACTAGCGGAGCGTTAGGTACATGTTCTGACAGCATTAGCGTGAGAGTGCCAGTGATTTCCTGCCAATATTGTTGAAGTTGGGGGTATGACCATGCCATATGCAGGTAGTCTGCAGCAGAAGCGCCACATCTTTGGCACTTGTCATCTGGTCGCAGTCCATATTTGTGCAATTTTGCCGGGGTGTAATATGTTTGATGTAGAAATTTAAAATGTATGATTCGCAGGTTGCAGTTTGATGTAAGCAACTGCAGTTGCGCACAGCTATAATCCCAGTTTTCTTTAGTTATAGGGCTTCCGGTCGTCTCCTCCCATCTGTGGAGCGATTTGTTTAGGGCGTGACTCTGTTCTCCCTGACTGGCGTTGTACAATCGTGTCACCATGCGTGCATGTGTGGGAGCTGTCAATAGGATTTGTAATGCATTCAGCTGTGGTGGTTCATCTGGGAATGTGGCATATAGTTCCCTAACTGCCATACGCAGGCGTAAGTATGCAAATACCTTTAGTGGTGTATGGTGTACACTAAGGGTCGGGTCGTCCTGTGGTATAAATTGGCTATGCAGAAAGATGTCGCTCATAGTTTTTAGACCCATCTCCCCCAATAAAGTTAGCATATTCTTTTCTTGTGTTACCGTTATTCGCGGGTGATAATATATGGGCATCGCCGGGGCATAAATTGGGAGTTTCTGTGCGCGTTTTGCTAGCATGTACCACGCTTGTGATGTGCAAGTAACTGGATGTATTGTATCTCTCGGTGCGTTCCTCCGCGGGTCGGATATGAAGGTTATCAGTGGGGTCGGCTGCACGCTGCCGTTTTCCACTGCTATGTGTGGTATGTGATCATGTGGATGCATAGCAAAACCAAAGTGGATGATGGACGGAGTGTTGAACATTGCAAGCACTCACCCCCAGTCAACTGATCTGGGTTTAATCCATCATCATTCTTTAGCTCACTCCACCACCCCAGTTCAGACATGGCCATATGCAAATCAGTCTGACCCTGTGCCTCATGGGAACAGTCCAGCCCGAACTGCCAAGCCATGTCTTCCCTGGACCGGAAACAAGCATCCTGGGACCGGTTTCTGGCTTACAGCCGTCATCAGCCAGGCTATCTTGAATCCAGTGGCAAAGTGAGCAAGGGACCCACGTCTGGGCATACCCTACCAACTTAGGGCGAACATAGCAAAACCAAAGGGGATGATGGACGGAGTGTTGAACATTGCAAGCACTCACCCCCAGTCAACTGATCTGGGTTTAATCCATCATCATTCTTTAGCTCACTCCGCCACCCCAGTTCAGACATGGCCATATGCAAATCAGTCTGACCCTGTGCCTCATGGGAACAGTCCAGCCCGAACTGCCAAGCCATGTCTTCCCTGGACCGGAAACAAGCATCCTGGGACCGGTTTCTGGCTTACAGCCGTCATCAGCCAGGCTATCTTGAATCCAGTGGCAAAGTGAGCAAGGGACCCACGTCTGGGCATACCCTGCCAACTTAGGGCGAACATAGGAAAACCAAAGGGGATGATGGACGGAGTGTTGAACATTGCAAGCACTCACCCCCAGTCAACTGATCTGGGTTTAATCCATCATCATTCTTTAGCTCACTCCGCCACCCCAGTTCAGACATGGCCATATGCAAATCAGTCTGACCCTGTGCCTCATGGGAACAGTCCAGCCCGAACTGCCAAGCCATGTCTTCCCTGGACTGGAAACAAGCATCCTGGGACCGGTTTCTGGCTTACAGCCGTCATCAGCCAGACGTGGGTCCCGTGCTCTCCATGCCACTGGAATCAAGCTATCCTGGCTGAAGAGGGGTGAAACCCCGAAACTGGTCCTAGGATGCTTGTTTCCAGTCCAGGGAGGACCTGGCTTGGCAGTTCGGGCTGGACTGTTCCCATGAGGCACAGGGTGAAGACTGATTTGCATATGGCTGGGTTCAAACTGGAATGGCATGGTGAGCAAAAAACGATGGATTTAGGCCCAGATCTCTGTACTGGGGTGAATGTATGACATTGTTCTGCATTCTGTCCATCAACTGTTGTTTTTGCATTTGTCACCCCGAGTGGGACGGGTATGCCCAGACGTGGGTCCCGTGCTCTCCATGCCACTGGAATCAAGCTATCCTGGCTGAAGAGGGTGAAACCCGAAACTGGTCCTAGGATGCTTGTTTCCAGTCCAGGGAGGACCTGGCTTGGCAGTTCGGGCTGGACTGTTCCCATGAGGCACAGGGTCAAGACTGATTTGCATATGGCTGGGTTCAAACTGGAATGGCATGGTGAGCAAAAAACGATGGATTTAGGCCCAGATCTCTGTACTGGGGTGAATGTATGACATTGTTCTGCATTCTGTCCATCAACTGTTGTTTTTGCATTTGTCACCCCGAGTGGGACGGGTATGCCCAGACGTGGGTCCCGTGCTCTCCATGCCACTGGAATCAAGCTATCTTGGCTGAAGAGGGGTGAAACCCCGAAACTGGTCCTAGGATGCCTGTTTCCAGTCCAGGGAGGACCTGGCTTGGCAGTTCGGGCTGGACTGTTCCCATGAGGCACAGGGTCAAGACTGATTTGCATATGGCTGGGTTCAAACTGGAATGGCATGGTGAGCAAAAAAACGATGGATTTAGGCCCAGATCTCTGTACTGGGGTGAATGTATGACATTGTTCTGCATTCTGTCCATCAACTGTTGTTTTTGCATCATGTGGATGCAGCCAGTAATGGGCGTGTTGCGCCTGCGCGCAGTAAAAATAGAGTTGGAGGTCTGGTGCACCAAAACCCCCTTGGTGATAAGGCCTAGTTAGATCTTTCCATCCAACTCTCGCCTGCTTCCCCCCCCCATGCCAATCTCAACATGGCTGATTTCAGTTTGGCAAACAGCGCTTGTGTGAGCCATATCGGGATATTCATGAATAAGTATAAGAACTTCGGCAGTACAACCATCTGTTGCACCGCTATCCTATCAGCCAGTGAAAGCGGCAACTTGATCCATCTATCTATCTGTTCCTCTAATTTGGTTATTGCTCTGCCATAGTTCTCTCTGATCATCACTTCTGGGTTTCGGTGTATCCATATGCCCAGATATTTGACCGGCTCCGTGTGCCATTTTAGTGGGAATTCCAGGTTAGGCTGTGTTGTAGCTGGTGTGAGTGGTATTACTACTGACTTGTTCCAGTTAATACTGAGTCCTGAGTAGTGCTCAAATCTAATATATTCCCGAATGAGAGAGTTTAAATTGATATCTGGGTGTCGTGTGTAAAGCACCATGTCATCAGCATACAATGATATGCTGACTGGACGAAGTTGGAATTGTAGTGCGGATTCTGTGTGTTTTTGTCGTATTTTACATGCCAGTGGCTCTAAGGCTAGGGTAAAAAGAAGTGGTGATAGTGGGCACCCCTGCCGCGTTCCGTGACTTATGTTGATCGGGTCAGATGTATTGCTGTTAATTCTGAGACGAGCACTGGGCGCTGTATACAGGAGCGTAATCCAGCGCAGAAATGGTTCCGGGAAACCAATTCTGCGTAGTACCGTAAACATGAATGGCCATTCCACTGAATCAAAAGCCTTTGCCGCGTCCAATAAGGACGCGGCTGCTGGCAGGTCGGGATCTAAGTGGTGGAACATCGCAAATATGGTCCTCAGATTTTGCGTGGTGGATCGTGACGGTACAAAACCAGCCTGATCTGGCAAGGTCAGGTTGCATAGCAAGGGCTGTATTCGATTTGCAATTATTTTTGCTAGTATTTTAGCGTCTATGTTTATTAAAGACAAAGGGTGGTAAGACTCGCATTTTACTAGATCTTTGTCTGGTTTAGGAAGAGTAATCAGTAACGCCTCTCTCAGTGAGGCTGGTAGCAAGCCCTCGGCATATGCTTCTTCATACATCTCGTCTAAGTGTGGAATTAGGATGTCTCTAAATTCTTTGTAGAACTCACCTGGGAGTCCGTCCATACCTTGGGTTTTGTTATTTGGGAGGGAGTTAATCGCCTCTTTGATCTCATCTTCCGTGATATGGTGGCTAAAATATTCGCAATGGTCGTCTGACAGCCAGGCCAGAGCAATGTCATTTAGATAGTGATCTATCTCAGGTGGGGACATAGTCGTTTGTGTGGAATAAAGGCGGGTGTAATATTCCGAGAAGCAGTCCAGAATCGCCGGTGTGTCGTACTGGAGTTGCCCTTGCGTGTCCATGATCTGAGTTATGTAGGCTGGCGTATGCGCAGGTCGTATTCTGTGTGAGAGCGCCCGCCCCGGTCTTCCACCCTCCCCATATTTGCGTGCGGTATATCTTCGCGAGAGATATTTTATCTCGTCATCTGCAAATTCGTAATAAGTGTCCACCTTCAGCCTAATGTCTGCCAGTAGTTTGGGGTCTTGTGTGATTGCGTATTCTGCCTCAAGTTGTCTAATATCCCTTTCTACCATGGATAGCTGCTGTTGGATGTCTTTTAGTATGCCCGCATGCTTACCGATACAGTGACCTCTTATAGTCACCTTAAAGGCCTCCCATAGTGTTGTGGCTTTGCTTACAGTACCCTCATTATGGTCGAAGAACTCCACTATTGTCTGATGCAATTCAGAGCATAAAACCTGGTCTAGAAGTGCGCCCTGTTGTAGTCGCCAGGTGAATTGCCTTGGGGTATGTGTGGGGATGGCTAGTGCTAGACGGACAGGTGCATGGTCCGACAGTGTCTTAGGCAAGTGTTCCACCGATGCTGTCCAAGTACAAATATCTTGTGTGGCTAGCCAGTAGTCTATTCTCGACCATGACCTATGCGCTGTTGAGGTGCAAGTGCCTTCCCTACGGTCTGGGTGTCTCAAGCGCCATATATCTAACATAGCGCATTCAGCCATACCTTCTCTAAGCACTTTTGCCGCTTGCCTTCCATATCTTTCATTACCAGTAGACCTATCCAGTGCTGGGTCAATACATGTGTTAAAATCCCCTCCCCATATGACGGCTGTAGGAGGCAGTGTGCGCAACTTTGCCCAGATCTGCGCATAGAAATGCGGGTCATCGTTGTTTGGACCGTATGTTGTGACTATTGTTAAGGCTGTGCCGCCAAAATTGCCCTGTACTATTACATATCGCCCTTGGTCGTCTTTAATGGAGCTAATTAATATAAAGGGGATGCCCCGTCTCACCAGGAGCATTACCCCTCTAGCATAAGTAGAATATGAAGATGCCATTCTGCAGGATGCCCACCTGCTCCCTATTCTCCCCTCTGTAAGGTCAGTCAAGTGCTTCTCTTGAAGACAGGCCACATCTACCTTGTGGCGGTCTAAATATGCTAGGACCTTGCGAATTTTCTGTGGATTGTGGAGTCCCCGTACATTCCATGTCATGAATGCCAATGATCTGGTGTGTCTTAATCGGTTATCCATACGCAGTGATGTACTTAAGCAGGTCTCGCCTGCATCTGGTGTGTGTGTTTCTGCTATGAGGTATGCTAACTGCCATTCTTATGCCGACCAGGTTTTTCAAAGTAACACCCTGCCCTCCCCCTCCCACTCCGCCCGTTTCTTTACAGCGAAGACAATCCCCAAAAAACACATAACATCCCCCACTTACCCCCCCCCCAACCCTTATCTAGAAAGTAACGAAATGTGGTGTACACTGGTGGGCGGTAGCTGACACCCCAGTTCCCTGTGAAATGCTTCACATGGGTGGTCGCTGTGTGAGTATGGTAACCCATGCAACCCAATGCATATCACCCAACAGTAAAAGAGCAGGAATTATCTATACTGTTCGGTAATCATATTAACGCTTGGGTATATATCCCAAGATTGTAATTTAAACATTCAAGTGGTGTTACGTTAGCCTGTTCTCAAATCCCATTAGTACTTATCTGTGTCCTTCTAATACTTGTTCATGTCCCGGCCAGCCCGATTCCATAGGCGCTGTTGCCCCCAATTTGGAAAGTTTCTGTGCCCCCTTCAAGGTGATACCCCAGCACTGTGCCATCTGTTCCACTATCACATTTGTGAGCTGTAGAATTCCCTGTCTTCATCAACGTATATGCCCTTTTTTGGGTCCCCCTCCTTCTCCTTGTGGTGTCAGTTCTCTGTTTGTTGGAGTAATCTGTAGGTGTTTCTATTCGACATCTGATGTGCTGGCCTGCTCCTCCGGGCCACCTCTTGGCGATCTCCTGCGTGTGCTTTGGGATCCTGTCTGCTGCAGGTATTTGAGCACCTCTGTTGGGTCACTGTAAATCTTGGACTTCCAGCCGTCGGTTACCCGCAATCTAGCAGGATAAAGCATCGCATATGCTATGTTGTGTTTGCAAAGCTTTTGTTTCACAGGCACAAACTTTTTCCTCGCCTCTTGGACCGTCGGCGTAAAGTCAGGGTATATAGATATATCCATTCCCTCGTGCTTCAGACTGCCGAGTTCCCGGGCCTTACGAAGAGCTGCATCCCGGTCCCTATAATTTAGTAATTTGGCTATGATTGGTCGCGGTCTGGATCCAGGTGGTGGTGGCGGGGCTAGGGACCTGTGCGCTCTTTCAACAATAAAAACTTCTGAAAAAGTTATCCTTGCCTAAAAGGGTTATAAGCAATTGTTCAATGTAGCGCTCCATGGGCCCCGTGTTTGTGGACTCTGCTATTCCCATAAAGCGTATATTGTTGCGGCGGGAGCGTGCCTCAGCGTCTTCAGTCCTCGCCAACAGTGCTGTCAGAGTCTTGTTCATTTTCCCCTGTCTGGTTTCCATTTGCTGATGTGCATCTTCGGCATCGGAAATGCGGCGCTCTGCTATGTCTATACGTTCTGTATGCTTGTCCAGGCGTTTGGACATGCGGTCCACTCTGTATGTTAAAGAGTCAATCTTACCGTCGATGCTGGACAGGGCTGTTTGTATCGTCGTGAACATGGACTGCACGTCAGTATTGGTGACACCGCTCGGTGCTGCGACGGCCTGCTGCGCAGTCTGTTGTTCATCCTGGCTGTTTTCGGTCACTTTTTTTGTTTGCTCGAAGGTAAGTCTGGGTTGATTCCTGTCAGGCTTGCCCATGGTGTATCCAGAAATGTTGCTTGGTTCTTCCTTGCTGGCTACCGGCACAATTTGGGTATTCTGCGCAAGCTGCAGAGGGCTGCAGCAGTCCTTGTTCGCGTTTTGCTGTGGATAGGCTATTACCGTTCAGACTGTGGTTGCAGGTATGTGTGTAGCTAGTATCACAGCGGGGAGCCGCAGGCGGTCTTGGGCAGGGGGAGTCCGCCTCTCTAGGCGCGCCTCCGCTTCTCTGTAGCTGGTTTCAGTAGTGGTGATGTTTAGCTCTTCGCTCGCCACCGGCGTATGTCTGGACAGCGTTATAGTAGTGTTGTTCAGTGAGCGTGAGGGAAGTGCCCTATGTAATTACAACAGTGGGAGTCTTTCACTAGCTCAGTCCGTTGCTCTCTCCCCACCTTATGGCAGTTATCACACTGGGGTGTTGCAATCCACTGGCCCCGTATATTTGCTTTTCGGCGGTTCTCTGTCTATGCCAGAGTCGCTTTCCCATTATGACGCAGCTCGCATTCAGGTTGCTCCCGCTCACCCGGGGCCCGGTCTGTCTAGGCCTTGGGTCCGTTCCAACAGCCCGCAATGTCTGAATCTCTTGCAGTTATGAGGAATCACTGAGCCTACGGGCTCCTTCTCAAGGTGCGCACTGTTTGCTACGGTCGCACCGTCTTCATACCCATGCTTTGCGATGTGCACATGCAGCGTTCTCTTGCCCCCGCAGTAAGTTATGAGCAACCCAGTCTTGCCTTATTGAAGGTGTTTGCTGTGACTTGATAGGTCTGCGCGGGACCTACCCTCTTCTGTCAGGTCGAGCTGCCGCGGGCCTTTCACCGTGTCGTTTTCCCCATCCGGTCAGCCTGGGCCCCTCCACAGGCTTTTCCAGCGTCGAGGGTGCCCGGGGGGGATCCCTGCTGTAGCGCTTTGGGCCGAGGGCGGCCGCCTCTCCCGGCCAGCAGCTCCTCACCCTCGGCGCCGGATGTTCACCCGGGCACGACAGGCCAGCCGTTGCGGGCGTGCGTGCTCTGCGTCTCAGCCTTACGCTACGCAAGCCCGCCGCCTCAACCCTCGCCCAGTCATCACAGGCCGCTTCTTGTTTGTTCCGGCTGTCCTGCTCCAGTGGCAGTTCTGGGCTAGCGCTGTCCGTCACATGGGGCTCAATCGATAGCCACAAGCCTCCGATTCAGTTTTTTATGGGTTTGAGTCGTTGTGGGTTATTTGGGTGCAGGATATTTTAAGGATAATGCAGCGGCCGAAGGAGCTCGCTTTAGAAGCGGCCATCTTCCAGCGTGGCTAGCTCCGCCCCGGGCAGCCAAATCTTAAAGTCAAGATCGGACTTTTGAATGGACTCTCTGCTGCAGTGTTGTTGTGCTGCTATTGAAGTCAAGGGTCCTTCAGCTTTGCATTGCCTTCTTGCTGCTCACTTGAATTCCTCTTATGAAATGCGCAAAAAAGATAAAAGGGGAAAAAACACCATGCATGATTTTTGGCATCATTTTGAATACCTGTAACACACTTGTGATAAGTTGGCCAGATATATGCTGTCCACTAATTAAAGTGGGCACCCTGTACCAGTCCAAACAACCCTTATGGTGATTTAAGAGGTCAAAAATAACCTTAGAAAGCTATCCAAGTGGGAGCTGTGGAGAGCAGCCTTCACGCTTAGTCTTGAAGGAATGTTAAGCAGCTTGTTATACCAGAATGCAACCTTATACCTTAGACAAACTACTTAACATGCAAGCTCACATCAGTGCCACTATTAGGGGTGCCAACTTTCATCTTAACACCCTCAAGAAAATCAAACCTTTCCTTCCGACCGAAGACTTACAACCTGCAGTACAATCCCTGGTGATCTCACGTCTTGAATATGGTCTGGTGACCCTTGCGGGGCTTCTTAAATGAGCTTGGCCCCTCTCAGAGCCACTCTCAACGCGTCCGCCAGGCTCCTCACAGACTCCAAAAAACACGATCACATTACACCTGACCTTGTGCAGCTTAATTGACTGTCTATTGAAGCGAGGATTCGCTTTAAAATAGCTTGCCTCACGCATAAAGCCTTGCATTACAACACTCCGGCCTATCTTGCGAACAAGCTCGTTCTTTCTGGCTCCAATCGGAACTTAAGACGTACGTCCACACTTCTCTTGAAACCACCCAAATTCAAGAAGAAAAGTATGTACAAATGTGCTTTTTCCGGACTGGTACCTAGAATTTGGAACGCTCTTCCTTCGGAGTTGAGAGTCAATCCTTCCACTGCCTATTTCAAGAAACAGGCCAAATCGATTTTCCTGAGTGTTCATTAACTGCATCATCGTGTTCTCTTTTACATGTCCCCTTGCTGACACACCTGACATTTCTCCCAACTTATTGTTCTCCATTTATTTTAGGTTTGGTTGTTAATTGTTATTTTACCCGAGGGCCCTCACCCTTCAGGTTTGTCAATTATTGTATTATGTTGTGTCAAGTTCACTTTGCTTGTTTTACTAAATGTTACAGGAAATATTTTACACCCTAGGAGAAATGGAGCTAGTGTGGTCCACTACCAGTTCCCAGATCTTGTTTGTGTACTCCTTGTGGTGTCACTGTACTGACTTCTATTGTATGGAGTTTATTCATGTTTTCGTCATGTGTACAGCGCTCTGATACCCGCAAGGGTCATGTTCAGCTCTTTATAAAACTTTCTAAATAAAAATAAAATAAATAAATAGTATTGGTTAAATGAAAGGAGAACCATACAGTAGTAATAAAAATATGTATTTATTAATATGACACTCTCTAGTATGATAAAGTATCTTCTACACAAAGATAATCACAAAGCACACAATACTGTAGCACAGAAACAATAGTAAATAGCACTAATACACAGTGGGCTCCAGGGGGAGACCAAACCATATACTAAAATAGTGGTATAAGAACCACAACTCGAGTCAAGACAGTGTCTAGAGGATGTAGAATCGCTGGGACCCCAAGGAACTACCCAAGGTGAGTAAGTAGGGACCCCACGGAGGATGGTGGCAGTGTGGGAACGCGACCACATGCTCCGTACAATTCTATGGGAGAGTCACGGTTGAAGTTTTAGAGTTTAAGGACCCTTCCCAGTGGACTTCGAAGAAACCCTGTGGAAGTTAGGAGTTTGGAGAGCCACCCCACCCATGGATACCAAAGTACCAGAGTTATCTATACCAGGGAAGCCGGGTGCATAGGTCTGAAGTGGCATCGGAAACCGCAGTTGAACCCAATAGAGGACTTCGAAGAAGAGCCGCTGCTGGAAGGGAGAGAAGTGTCCGTTGAAATCCAAAGGTGGATTCTTGTTGAAGAGTACCTAAAAGCAGAGGGGACAGAGTCTGGGTCACTCAAGAGTGACCAGGGGCTCGGTAGACGAATGCCCACTGATGTCAGGTGCTTCAGGTGCGTTGAGAAGGTTCTCGACTCTGCAGCCACCAGGACCAGGAGATGTTGAGGACAACCAGGAGCCAGATATGAGCTGTCCCATGAAGGATGTTGAGTACTGAGGACTCGGTGTCTGGCTGGAGCACCAACAAGCCTTGGCAACAGCAACCCCTGCAGAAGATCAAAGAAGGTTACAGTTCAGACCAGCAAGGTCCAGGAGACTCAAAAAACACAGGGGAGTCAGGGCAGGCCTGAATCAACCAGAGGAGCCCAAGAAAAGCACAGTTGACCCTAAAATGGACCCACTGGCTGGAGGCACGGGAGTCGAGAGAGGACCTCAAGCGATTTCACAAAGCAGCAGCCCATGGAGCACTCGGTGTGAGGAGGCTGGAGTTCTTTATAGGAAATGGTGCCAGAGGTTGGGGCTACTTGGAACCCAATGCACTTGCCCGGGAAACGCCAACAAGCATTTGCACTTGCAAATGATTGCAGTGCACAGGGGAACAAGTTTTGTAGCCCCCAAGAGGGATTCTGGCCTCAAACTTGGTGAGAGGGCAGCTCAGACCTCGAGAGACATAGAAACCTACCTACTGTGTTGCTGAAGCCTTCATAGTCTGTAGGAGCTCAGGGTCAGCAGACTGGTCAGTCATGATGTGGTGCCTGCGGTTGCAGGGGAGTGACTCCTTCACTCCAAGGGAGATATCTTCAGTTGTCCTTGATGCTCCACAGGTCCTGCATGGAGCCTGTATGATGCACGGGCACAGACAATGCTTCAGACTGAGAGGGATACGAAGTCCAGCGAAGTCCAGAGTGTCCAGATGGTTGAAGTTCAGTGGTTTCTAGTTCAGAATCTTGCCCACGTCGAATCTAGGGTCCTACAGCCAGGTAAGCCCTTTTTTACCCACAGGAGAGGGTTGAACAGATTCAGGGGACCATCCCAGGGGAGGGTCTGGACAGTGGGGAGGTTACTCCCATGTCCTTTGTGCAGTTTTGTGCCAGAGCAGGAGCCAACGCCTCCCAGGACTGGTTTGAACTGGACTATGCACAGGGACACCAAATGTGTCCCTCATGCAGACTTTAGGCCGATGGCAAGAGCACCCACCCAGGGCAAATACACTAAATCCTGTCTGGAGGTGTGGCCTCCCTGTGACAGGATGCCTATTGTTCTGCCTTCCCCTGCTCGAGCTTGGCTCAGCAGCAGGAGGTCAGAAATGTGTCTCTGGTCGGCAGCAACCATTTTGAGCTGCCCGGGACTAGAAGGCTGGTACCGGGGACACGAGGGACCTCACGAAGCTCGTTTCTGAGGGGTGGAATCAACCGGTGTGGGGGTATGATTCCACAATGTTTGACACCAAACACGATAGGGTTACTTTCAGCCGTTTTAGAGTTGGTCATCACATGGTCGCATAATGCCACTCTATATGTCGTAAATGGCTGAGGCACTGACAACCCGTGAGAATGGACTCCGTAGGCTGCAGGGGTATCCTGCTCATGAAGTGGTACCTTCTCACTTAGAACCGAGCACCCTGCCTTCAAGATTGTTAAAGCCTGCTATAGGGGTGACTTAAAGGTTTTAAGTGCAGTGACCCTTAGATATAGTAAACCTATATCTTAAGTGAGTGGTGTATGCACCAATTTACACAGGCTGCAATGGCAGGCCTGTAGGTTCCATTTTGCATGGCCTCTCATGGGTGGCATAATACATGCTTCAGCCCATGGGAGGCCTCTGGGGTACCTATGCCCTGGGTACATGGGTACCATATACTAGGGACTGACAAGGGTACCCCAGTATCCCATCTGGAGTGTACCAAAGTACATAACATTACAGTTTAGGGAGAAAGCAGATAGACTGGGGTCCTGATTAGCAGGATCTCAGTCAGACTAGTCAAAACAGTATCACATTTAGCAAAAAGTGGGGGTAACCATAAGAAGCAGAACCTACTTTCCTACACAACCCCCCCAAACGTAAGGAGATGAGACTAACCTTGTCCAGTTGAGTCTTCATTTTCTAAGTGGAAATATCTGGAGAGTCCATCTGCTTTGGCATGGTTACTCCCAGGTCTATGTTCCACTGTAAAGTCCATCCCCTGTAGGGAAATGGACCACCTCAAACGTTTTGGGGTTTCACCCTTCATCTGTTTAAGCCATAGGCGGGGCTTATGGTCTGTCTGAACAATGAAGTGAGTGCCAAACAGGTATGGCTTCAGCTTCTTCAGGGCCCAGACCACAGCAAAGGCGTCCCTCTCTATAGCTGACAAACATTTCTCTCTGGGGGTCAACCTCCTGCTTATGAAAGCTACTGGTTGATCCTGACCCTCTGCATTAAGTTGTGACAACACAGCCCCTACCCCCAACTCAGATGCATCTGTTTGGACAATATATTGCTTGGAGTAGTCAGGACTCTGCAGAATGGGAGCAGTGCACATGGCCTTCTTGAGATCTTCAAATGCCTTCTGACAGCTAACTGTCCACTGACATTTCTTGGGCATTCTTTTAGATGTAAGATCATTCAAGGGATTCACTATAGACCCATATCCTTTCACAAATCTTCTGTAGTACCCAGCCAGGCCCAAGAAAGCTCTGACTGGTGTCTGGGTAGTTGGAGCAACCCAGTCCATGATGGTCTGGATTTTGCTCTGTAATGGTTGAACCTGGCCTCCACCCACAAGGTGGCCCAGGTACACAACCTTGCTCTGCCCTATTTGGCACTTAGTAGCCTTGATAGTGAGGCCTGCTTTCTGCAGAGCCTCCAAAACATTCTTCAGGTGGACCAGGTGATCCTCCCAGGTGGAGCTAAAGACAGCTATATCATCTAGATATGCTACACTATAGGCCTCCAAACCTGTAAGGACTTTATTCACCAGCCTTTGGAATGTGGCAGGTGCAATCTTCAAACCAAAGGGCATTACAATAAATTGATAATGCCCACAAGGGGTTGAAAATGCTGTTTTTGGTTTGACATCGTCAGCTAGTCTGATTTGCCAATAGCCAGCAGTAAGGTCAAATGTACTCAAGAACTTGGCTGAGGCCAAAGTGTCACTGAGCTCATCTGCCCTTGGAATTGGGTGAGCATCAGTCCTAGTGACTGCATTGAGTCCCCTGTAGTCAACACAAAACCTCATCTCTCTTTTACCACCCTGGGTGTGAGGTTTTGGTACCAGGACAACTGGACTAGCTCAAGGGCTATCTGAGGGCTCAATAGCTCCCAACTCTAGCATCTGTTGGACCTCAGTCCTGATGCAATCTCTGACATGGTCAGGCTGCCTGTAAATTTTATTTTTAACAGGTAGACTCTCACCTGTGTCCACTTCAAGGGTACACCAGGTGGTCTGACTAGGAGTCAGAGAGAACATGTGTCTATATTGATTGAGGACCTTCCTGCAATCAGTCTGCTGTTGGTCAGTGAGGCTGCCTGCCTAAGCTACACCATCAACTGACCCATCATTGGGGGGCGTGGACTGCAGGGGCAGCATGGCGGACGCATTTTGATCTCGCTCTGCCATCCATCCCCTTAATATGGCATATTTATCCGCTATAATCGAATTTTCCTGTCACGGCGCCAAGACCGAAGGTCCAACGAAACGCTGGGTGCCTGCGGAAGCCCTGATCGTGCTGTGAGATCGCTTGTGTGGGTGCCGAAGATGGGCGACGTATGGAGGCTGGAAGGGCGCAGTCCGAGTTGGGCCTGCGAGGCGCCCAGAGCGTAGCTCCGGCTGGAGAAGATTGAAGGGGCAGGATTGCTGCAGGCGCCACACTCTAGGATCTCGGTGAGGAGCACGTCGGAGGCCGAGATCACTACTCCTGGAAGGCAGGAGAGGTAGGCGGTGCTGCCTATGAGGAATTCAGTCACGACCCAGGTGGTTGGGGAACATCGGACTGGCCCTGTCCCACGGTAAAGGAAATGGCTGCAAAGGCGGTGATGGGACAGCAGGAGGAGGACGTGTGCGGAGGAAGGTGATGGGCCATGCAATATCTTTGCTAGTAGCAGGGGAGAACTAAGCCCGGGCGGAGCAGGTGGAGTTGCTCTACACAAAGCCCCACGGAGTTGGGCAAAAACTCCATGGAGCTCCGCTCCAAGGCCCCAGCTCCTCTCAATAAATATTTATAAAATAAAAATAAAAATTATGGCAAATAAAACACACTTACCTTTATTATGGCGTCTCCGGGCTGCCATCCTCCTCCATCCTCCTCCTCGCCGTGGTCCAGCAGAATCTACTACGTCAGACGTACGTCGTGTAGGACTGCCCGTGCATGGAGGAGGAGGGCACCCGGAGATGGCGCTACAAAGGTAGGTGTGTTTTATTTACCTTAATTTTCATTTTTATTTTAAAAAGTATTTATTGAGGGGGGGTGGAGACGGGGGGGTCCGGGGCTGAACTCCGCTCCGCTGCGGAGTCGGAAGTTTTGCATGAACTTCGCGTTCTCCGCGGAACATGCAAAAATCCGCAAGCTCCCCCAGCGGAGCGGAGGTTCCTGCCCAGGGTTAGGGAGAACACCGGTGGCCAGAGACAGATTTAAGAGGAGCGGACATGGCCTGGGTGTGACCTTCCATGGAGATTGGACGGCAAGTTTTACTGGAGTGCAGAGCGTGGTGGGGGCAGGGACAGCTGTACCTGACACCCGACTGGAGAATAGAAGGCGCTGAATACGATAGCACTTGGCCAAAGCACAGGCAAGGGCTGCCGGCTGCTGAATACGTCCTCCGGGAGTGGAGGAGTCTTGTGGTGTCCTAACCTAACGGAATAGGAGAGGGCCACCAAAACGTGCACTGTGTGGCGACCCTGGAACACTCAAGCTTGCTTTAGCTGGGGCCACGATCACTGCACCTGAGAGAGGTTTGGTTACTGCTCGGAAAAGCGGCAGAGGCCAGAGTGGTGACAAGAGGTAGTTGACAGTGCATACCCTGCAAGGGGAAGCGGTGAGTGAAGACGACAGAAGCTGGTGGGCCCTGGAGGATGCGCGGAGGCCTTTGACCCACGGGGATGCCCGCGCTCTTCGGATACACGGAGGAGGTGCACTGGGGAGCAGCGATGTGTGGTCATCTGGCTGATGGGTGGCTCGGCGGCAATAATTTGTGGCACAGGATCATCGGTGCTGGGGCAGACTGAAGGTGGTGGACCCGCGCATATAGCCAGTCGGACAGACAGAGAAACTGCATGACAGGCCGAGAGAAGCCTACACTATTGTATTTATGAAACCGGGGCTATACCCCCGGAGATTGTGCCCCAGTCCACAGCACTAACGAGGTGGCCCACGAGCTTGGAAGTAGCACGTCGACCTGCCCTGCTCAGCGCACCAAGGTTCCAGCAGTGAGTCGGAAGGACCCGTCGTACTGATGGGACACACCAAGGGAACTGGTTCGAGGGCCTCCTCGCAGGCCACTGGCCTGAGCGAAGCAGATCAAACACAACCAGAGGAGATGCCGAAGTCCCCAGATGATCGATTTGATGCTATCTTGAACGCAATAGAGCGATCTAGAGAGTCGATGGAAGCCAAATTCAATAAAATTGCTTTAGACCTTACATTGTTTCATGCTGACCACCGGAAACTCTAGGAACGTGTTATTGCTGTGGAGCAAGACATAGCAGAACTGAAGCCTGCCACACAATTTCAGGAGAAGCAACAAAATGCACATGAGGTCAGAATAAGACTCCTCGAAGAGCGGGTGGAGGACGCGGAAGGCTCTCCAGGAGGAATAACATACAGCTGATTGGGTTGCCTGAAGGAGCAGAAGGTCAGGATGTGGTAACCTTCATGGAGCAATGGCTCAAGACCATATTACCACATACCACGTTCTCCCCGTTCTTCACCATTGAAAGAGCGCATCGCGTCCCGGGCAGGAAGTCAGTTCCGGGCGCCAGAGAGTGACCGCTCATCTTTAAATTGCTGTACTTCAAGGATCGAGACGTGATCCTGCAAGAAACTAGGAAATTAGATGAGGTCAAATTTGAGAACACCAAGGTCCTGTACTTCCCCGACTACATGATGAAGGTCCAGCGACAGCAAGGGTCTTTCCTCCCAGTTAAGCAAAAGCATCGTCAATTGAACATTTCTTACTCATTGCTGTTTCCGGCAAGACTCCGAGTGGTTTTTGATGGGAAGTCTAGATTCTATAACACACTTCAGGACGCTTGGGACTGGCTTGAGACTTCGGGTCAGTATTCTGGCCCACGGCCTACGGGCACATCAGCTGAATGGACTGGGGAGGCACGTGGAGAAAGACCTCGATGGTGCCATCCTAGAAAGCGACTCCTTGGCCTATCGGCGGCACCTGGCCCAGACCAGATCCGCTGGGAGTGGCAGGCGGTGGTCTGCATCGTGGAACAGCTGGCGGAAACTGCAGAGCTGGCCGATAAAGCTGACACTTCACTCCATTCCTCAGAAGATGGAGGCTTGTCGGACAAGGTTTTGTTATGAATGCCTGACATCACGCCACAGACTGCGGATGGTATCGTATGACATAGACTGAGATTGGTGCATGCTTCAAGAACTGACTTATGAACTGCCTTGGGTACTGTGTCTTTATATTGTCATATGGCATGGCGCTGCCTGCCTATAGGGTAGTACACTGGGAACTGCACTAGGCCCCTGTGGGTTATTCTCCGCTACACATATTTTCCAATACATAATTAGAAGACACCTGGGGATTCACAACCCCATGAGTATGAGGGTTGCTCTTATAATGTTTTTCCCTTACGCTGTTGGTCTATCCCTTTTCCTTTTAATTGCAGGAGCCACTCTGGGGGGTATACGAGATGTTGTAGTGCATATTCGATTCATACTCAAAGGTATATGCGTAGGCCGAGGTACATTTAATTTCTTACTTAAAATAATGTCAGGATGGATCACACGATAATCCCATGGAATGTGCGGGGTCTCCGAACGCCATCCCGTAGGTATCTTGTATACTCATATCTCAAGAGGCACAATGTGCGTATAGCTAACCCTGGGCGTAGTTCGCGTAGTAGCGCTACATGTAGCTACACGAAGTGCACTTCGCACTACGCGAGCTATGCGTAGCACTACGCGAACTGCGGTACGAAATGCTGTTCGCAATGATTGCACAGTGCCGGATGCTTGTCGGCACTGTGCAATCATTGCAAACGCCAACTTGCACAGTGCAAGCGGTCGTTTTCTGCCGCTCGAGTAGATTTGTACTCGAGGGGCAGTTTTCTCAACGCGGACTGGTAGTTTCTCATCGCGAGCGGTCGCGAGCATACGCGACCACTCGCAATGAGAAACCTGACCTCCCCGCGTTGAGAATCTCGCCGGGAGGTTTATTTTCCACTCTCGCGATCGGCAACTTGATGTTGCTGATCGCGAACGAGGAAAAAGTCTCGCCGGGATGTCATTTTGCTCGCTTGCGGTCGCCAACTTGACGTTGAGGACCGCGAGCAAGCAAAAAATGCCCGCTATGCTACGCTACGCGTTTTTGCACTGTGCTACGTGCAATTCGCGTAGCGCGTAGTTGCGCTAACTACGCAAACTATGCGAGCGTAGCGTTGTTTTCCGCCCAGGCCTACGTATAGCGCTCTTACAAGAGACACATTTAAACGCGGTGGAAACAGACAGATTACAACGTATGTGGAGGGGTAAAGTGTATGCCAAGGATTACTCTCTATTTGCATGAGGGGCCCTGATCTGGATCCGCCCAGGTACGCCTTTTGCAATAGATGAGGTCCTTACCGACAAAGAGGGCAGATATGCTCTCCTGAAGAGCAGATTAGATGGACACCATATCCTGATAGGAAACATGTATGCCCCTAATATTGATCAAGGTCAGTTACTTAGCCTGTTGTCCCTAGAGTTGAAGAAATGGTGTGAGGTTCCATGGTTAATTGGAGGGGACTTTAATAGTGTACTAGACACGGGCGCGGATAGATCTTTCCCCCCACTTAGAGGTACGACTGCCACAGCCAATTCTGCGGTGCTGAACGGATGGGCGGATTGACGGGACCTGATTTATGTCTGGAGACATCGTAACCCCAGTGTGAGAGTGTACTCCTTCTTCTCAGTGCCTCATAATTTGCATGTTCGTTTAGACAGGTTTTTCAGCTCTCCGACTTTACTTCCCTATATTGTGAGCTCAGAGTATTGGGGATGTACACACTCTGATCACAATCCACACTGTGTCACTCTGGCCTGGGAGGGCGGGATTCCTGGTGTCCCTACGTGGAGGTTACAACCGGTGATGCTTGAGGACTTAGTCTTTCGGGAATCGATAGGGGAAGCTATAGGCGAGTACTTTACACTCAACTCCGGGTCTGCTTCGTCCTCTCAGGTGGAGTGGGTGACCATGAAAGTCACGCTACGAGGGAGGAGCCTGGGATTGGGCTGTGGATTGTGAAAGCAGATAGAGCTGGACCTACTCACAGTAGAAAGAAAGCTGTTGGCACTAGAATCTCGAGTGATTGCGGATGCTGCGGTAACTACACCCTTGTTAGAGGCGCAGGAAAAAATGCTGAACTCCTAGAACGTCAGCGTTGTCTAAACTTTGCAGCACACTCAGCGTCTGCGCATGCTAAGGCGGATCGATCAGGATCTCTTCTGGCCTGGCTGGTCAAACAGGAACAGTCGGTTGGACCCATCATCTCTCTCCGGTCTCAGGGTGGGGGGCTTAAATTTAAACAACATGAAATACATAGTGAACGAACCACACATTTCACACAATTATATAGATCCGCCCTGAGTGTCCCCGAGGTAGCGATACAGGAGTTTCTGGACGGCCTTTCTTTTCCAGTCTTTACGCCGGTGCAGCGGTTGGAACTGGACGCCCCGCTCACGCTAGAAGAGATCAGGGGTACAATGCAGGCTTTGCCTTCTGGCAAGGTGCCGGAACCCGATGGCTTCCCCCACAAATTTTATAAAACGTACGCTGATCTTTTAAGCCCGCAAAATCTTAAGGTATACACGGAAGCACTAGACAGCCTTCCTCTCTTGACCTCCATGACAGAAGCCACTTTGGTCACGCTTCACAAGCCGGGCAGAGACCCTACGCACACAAGTGCTTACCGGCCCCTGGCGTTACTGAACGGGGACTATAAAATCCTAGCAGGTGTTCTGGCGGGCAGACTGGCACCCGTCATCCCGCATTTGGTCCACCAGGGCCAGAACGGTTTCGTGCCAGCTCAAAGCACATCCCTTAATGTTCGCAGGCTATTCCGGGTGATGCGCTGTGCTGCATTGAATTGGCCAACTGCTGGCTGTGTTGTATTGGATAAAGAGAAGGCGTTTGATACGGTTGAGTGGCCATACATGTTTGAAGTGCTTCGTCGCTTTGGTTTTGGGCCATACATGTTGAGCTTAATTAAACTATTATACGGAGCACCTGCAGTTCGGGTCCGTCTGGGAGCTCTGTTTTCCTGGCCCATATTGATAGAAAGGGGAACTAGGCAGGGGTGCCCCCTTTCCCCATTGATCTTTTCCTTGGCTATAGAGCCACTGGCAATAGCGCTGCGGCAAACAGCAACAGCCTGGGGGATACACCTCGGGGATGATCTGCACGCGGTCTCGCTATATGCGGACGATATTCTGCTCTATGTTAAAGATCTACAGGCAATCTCGCAGATTATCCCGGACACGCTAAAATTATTTGCTTCACTATCTGGACTGGGTGTGCACTGGGGTAAGTCTTGTCTATTCCCTTTTTTCCCCTGGGACAGATGCTCCTCATTTGGAGGTGGATGGAACATTGGTGACATGGCAACCGGTGGCGTTTCGATATTTGGGTATACGTATTTACCACAAGGATTGGGATCTCCTGGATGGCAATATAACTAGAGCAGTCACAGCTTTAAAATCCCAAATTGAATTTTGGAAAACACTTAATCTTTCAGTTATAGGCAGGGTGGCATTGATAAAAATGGTAATGCTGCCACGCTTACTTTATTACTTTGCTAACCTTCCAATATACTTTCCAGCGTCTTTCTTCCGATCATTAGAGGGTATTATAAGGGACTTTATCTGGAACAGCACGCGGTGCAGGGTAGCATTAGCAAAGTTATATTTACCTCGGTCCCAAGGTGGGTTGGCTCTACCCAACATGGAGCATTACTATCTGGCATCCCAGATACTTTGGGTGGCAAAATGGGTAGAGGAACTACATCTGGCAGACACAGCAGAACACGAGCCCCCATATTCCCTGGGTAGGATTCTCTTTATTTTCCATCCCTGCAATAAATCACCCGAGTCGCTTCCTCTTCTGGTGCAGATAGCTCACAAATATGCTTTCGCAGGGCATTGCGTCTCACTAGGCATGTTACGCCATATGCGCCAGTCATTCCGTTGTTAGGTATGCCGAAGGAGAGGGGTCATGTCAGGGTGACGGACCTTACAGATTGGCAGGGGGTAGATATATTCACACTGGGAGATCTGTATTTGGAGGGCGCACTGCGGCCATTTCTCTCTTTGTCTGAGGAAGAGGGTGTCAATTCTTGAACCATGCCTCTTGGTTGGCCATGCTGAGGCAATATTGGGGAAACATCTCGCAGGTACCCCCAACACACCTCCTAATGCAGAATGTACATGTGATGGGTACGGGGCAACATTTCCTAAAATGGTTCGCGGAATCGATTCGGGAACACACCACGATTGATTTAACACCATTGCGAAATAAATGGGAAACAGACATGGCGCGATCATACACAGCTACAGAATGGTCCATATTATTGGAAAGCCCCAGACAGATCCCTAGAAATGCGCGATTCAGGCTGATTCAATTTTATGTTGTGCATAAGGCGCACCTATCCTCAGATAAGATTAATAGATATTTTAATAGGGTAGATGCATGTTACCCACAATGCAAACTGATAGATGCTGATCTGTTACATATGCTCTGGTCCTGCCCCAAATTGCAAACGTATTGGGATGAGGTGATCCGAGCCCTGAATACCAGTGCAGATAGGGAGGTGCCGCAGACATGGGAGGCGTGTATAACAGGGATATTCCCTAGAAGTAAAAAGCATAAAGCCTCTTCTAGATTTTTAGATATGGGTTTGGTTGTGGCTAAAAGGCTTATCACACGCCGATGGAAGGCAGAAGATACCCCACCGCTGAAAGCATGGTTCCACTCTATGATAAACTGGGTCAAGGGAGTATGGTAGGACATGTTAGGGCTTCGTAAATACCCTATTTCCATGGCATGGAACACAATGTTGTGCACACTTCAAGGGTTGTTAACCTCGGACGATAAGCCAGACATTCTCAACACTGACCCAAACTATTCAATACAAGTGACGTAATGTGTCTCAAAATGTGATTTGGAATGTGTAGTATGTTTCATATACCTCAAGCCACCTTGTATTAATATTATGATGATAAAATATGCATATGTGCAAATGTATAGTTAGAAGCTTTATAATGGTCAAGGACTGTTTCCCCCCCACCCATCTAGGGTTCCTGCTTTCTCTCCTTGTCCCTCCACTTGGTTATTTAATTGTTTTAATGTTATCTATATTGTCATTTGATCGATAAGTTGGTCGTAGTGACATGGTTGGGAGGAGCCATATGAGTTGTATATATGAAGCTAATATGTACACGCACAATACTTTTGCTCTATGTTTCCATAAGGAAATGCAGCTACATTGTGTAGGAGAGTAGGATCTGCTTCACATGGGTACCCCCACTTTTTGCTGATGCTTCACTGTTTTTCGACTTTAGTCTGGCTGGGGCCCTGCTAATCAGAACCCCAGCCTAGCTGCTTCCTCTCTAAAATGGTTTCCATGTGCCTTAGGCACATCTCTGATTGGAATCTGGAGTGCCCTTGTAAGTCCCTAGTATATGGTATACTATGTACCCAGGGCATAGGTACCTCAGAGGCCTGCCAGGGGCTGAAGCATGTATTGTGCCACCCCTGGAAGGCCAGCCAAAAGGACACCACAGGTCTGCTACTGCAGCCTGGGTAAGGTGGTGCAGGCACTCCTTACTGTGATATAGGTTACCTATATCACTACATACATACACACATATAAACCTAGAAGTCACTCCTATGGCAGGCCTTGTCAATCCTGAAGGCAGAGTGCTTGGTTCCTATGTGAGAGGGTGCCCCTGCATGAGCAGAGCCCCTCTGCAGCGTTCGGAGACCCTTCTCTGATGCTGTTTGTAGTGCAGCCTGACCATATACTCTTAAGCGCATTATAACCTCGCGTTAAATGCTAACTTTGGGATGGCTGCACGGAAACATGTCGTGTTTGGTGTCAAACATCTTGGAATACTACCCCCCCACCAGTTCTGGTGGCGGGGGTAGCATTCCACCCTTCTAGAGGGAGAGACATGTACACACCGGCCTGCCCGGTAACTTCTTTCCAAGCCCTGGCATCACAAAATGGATGCCGCTGCCACAGAAACAGGTCTGGCCTCCTGCTGCTGACTGAAACTCCGGCAGGGGAGGCCTGGACAATTGGTTTCCTGTCCCAGGGAGGTGTAACCACCTCCCCAGACAGGATAATGTGTATTGGGGCTGGGCGGGAGCACTCTCTGGTGCTTTGAAGTCCTGCACTGGGGGCACATTTGGTGTCCCTGTGCATACCCCAGTTCAAACTGGTTCAGGGGCTTCCAGCCCCTGCTCTGGCATGAAACTGGACAAATTGAATGGGTGTAACCACCCCTCTTCCCTGACCCTCCCATAGGTGGGTCCCCAGAGTATGTCCAACCCCCTAACTGATACAGAATCCTGGACCTTCGATGCTCTACTTTAAGATTAGATGACTGAAGAATCTCCCTTGGGGTCAAGGAGTGACTCCCCTGCTTGGCAGGCACCAACGAAGCATTTGTCCGGTCTGCATCGCTGAAGCTCCCGCCGGACGCCGAAGTCTTTGCATCACCAGAGGTGGATTTCCAGACTTTTGCAAGGCTGCCCTGAGTTCCCAGCAAAGCTGAGGCCCATAGCTGTCGTGGGTAATGTGGAACCGTGACCCCTGGACACCGAGCACATTTGCAAGTGCATCCTCTTCCTGGTCTCCCACGAAGTTATGCTTTGGGCTCCGAGTAGCCCTTGCCTCCAGCACCGACTGCACTGAAGATCACTGGCCTCCACTCCACGAGTGTCCCGTGAGCCAGCGCTAAGTGCGTCCACTCGAGGCTCCTTCGCGGTTGCTAGTCTGTTGGCTAGTGGGCCCTCCCGAAGGCCAATCTTCTTCTGCTTGGGCTTCCCTGGTTGTTCCAGGCGTGCCCCGACTGACCCTCGCAGGGTGAGTCCCTCAGACCTTGCTGGTCTGCACCACCGTCCTTCTTCTATTTCCACGAGACTTGCCGTTGCCAAGGCTTGTTGGGTCCAATCTGGTCGCCGACAGCCCTGCAATCGACAGACGTTGTGGGACAGCTCGAATCCAGCTCCTGGTTGTCATCGACACCTCCTGGACCTCTTGGCTGAAGAGTCAAGACAACCATCAACCTACCTGAAGCACCCGACATCGGTGGGCATCCGCTCATCGCCTTCCTGGTCACTGGCTAGTGACCCAGACTCTGTCCCCTCTGCTTTCAGGTTCTTCAGATCTTCGATCCACCTTTGGATCCACCCGAACACTTTCGACTTGGCCGCCAGCAGCACTTTGCAGCAGATCGCCATTGAAACCGACGACGAAACCCGACCCCGAAAGACACCTATGCACCCGGCTTCCCTGGGTGAGGTAACTCGAGTACTCCGGTGCTCCCGTGGGTATAGACTCTAGAATGACCCAGTTCTAAAGGGGTTTGCTCCAAGTCCTCCTCTTAAGTGTCCCTTTTCTTTAAAATTCCAACCGCAACTTTCCCCATAGAAGTCAACGGCGATTCGCGGCTGTGTTCTCACACTAAACACGTCCCCCGTGGGTCCCCTGTGTCATTACCTTGGGTGGTTCCTTGTGGTCCAAGCACTTCTACAGGCTCTAGGCCTTGTGTCTAGCTCAGTCGTGGTTCTTATACCACTTTATTGGTATATGGTTTGGTACGCCCCTAGGGCTCAAACGTGTATTTGTGCTATTACTGTTGATAACTAACTTATAACTTATGTATTTCGAACTCTAGCCTCATAAAGAGACTAGAGGGGTGTGTTTAGCAATAAATACATATATTTTGAATATATACCTGGTGTGGTCCTCTTTCATTTGGTCACTCAAGAGATTATAGACTGGTAAAACAAGCTGCTTTACATTCCTTCAAGACTTAGCCTGAAGGCTGCTCTCCATAGCTACCACTAAGATAGCTTTCAATAAAGGTTGTCTTTAACCTATCTCCAATAAGGGGTTGTTTGGACTGGTGCAAGGTGCCCACTATAATTAGTGGACAGCATATACCAGGCCAACTTCTCACACATTGCAATCATTTTATTCACATGTTAGACCTAGGGTAGGATAATTTACGTCAGAGAGACAATTCAATGCAATTCATGTGCTTATATTGTTGGTTTACTGTGTTGAATACTCTGTTTTGGAGATGACCTGCTAGTTCCTTTTTGGAAATGTATAAGCCTGTCATCTATCTAACATATGTAAAACCTAATAAACAGGTCAAACAAAGAAAATCAATTGACCCATCATCAGGGTTCTGAGTGAGGAGATCAGTGAGAGGGTCACTCTCTTCTTCCTGTCCCTCATCAGTTGCCATGAGCAAGCCCATGTCAGTCCTGTCTATGTATGGCTTGAGCCTGTTCACATGGAGCACCCTGTGGTGCCTCCTGGGAGTACCAAGGTCCCCCAAGTAGGTGACCTCTCAAGAATGGTATGGGGTCCACTCCATTTATCTTAGAGAGCTGCTGGGGCCACAGGCTCCAACACCCAAACCTTCTGCCTTGGCTGATAAATAGTCAAGACAGCCTTTTGGTCATGCCAAGCTTTTTGCAATTCTTGACTTGCCTCAACGTTTTTACTGGCCTTCTTCATGTATTCAGCCATCCTGGAGCGGAGACCAAGTACATAGTCCACTATGTCTTGTTTAGGAGGTTTGAGAAGTAACTCCCATCCCTCCTTCACCAAACACAAGGGAACCCTAACTGGATGCCCAAACAGAGGTTCAAAAGGGCTGTAGCCAACCCCCCTCTGTGGGACCTCTCTGTAGGCAAAGATATGGCAGGGCAACAGGACATCCCATTTTCGCCTAAGCTTTTCTGGGAGGCCCATGATCATGCCCTTGAGGGTTTTGTTGAACCTTTCAACTAGCCCATTGCATTGTGGGTGATAGGGTGTGGTGAACTTATAGTTCACTCCACGCTCCTTCCACATTGCAGTGATATAACTTGACATGAAGTTTGTACCTCTGTCAGTTAAGACCTCGTTAGGGAAACCACTCTGGAAAAAATTCTCAGGAGGGCCCTGGCCACCACAGGCGCTGTGGTGGTTCTAAGGGGTATTGCTTCTGGATACCTAGTGGCATGGTCCACCACCACTAGAATATAACTGTGTCCAGATGCTGTAGGAGGGTTCATGGGACCCATGATATCAATCCCAACCTTCTCAAAGGGTACCCCCACCACTGGTAGTGGTATGAGGGGGGCCTTTGTGGTACCACGTGACTTACCACTGGCTTGACAGGTAGTACAGGAGCGGCAACACTCCTTTGTGTCTTCAGGCATGTGAGGCCAGTGAAAGTGAGGGACAAGCATGTCCCAAGTCTTACTTTGGCCTAGGTGTCCTGCTAAGGGAATGTCATGTGACAAGGTGAGTAGGAAGCCCCTAAACTTCAGAGGTATGACCAACCTCCTGGTGGCACCAGGCTTGGGGTCTCTACCCTCTGAGTAAAGGAGTCCCTCATCCCAATAGATCCTGTGGGATCCACTGACACTCCCAGCAGCCTCAGCAGAAGCTTGCTGTCTGAGGGATTCAAGAGAGGGGCAGTTTTGCTTCTCCAAACTCAAGTCTGCCCTGGAAGGGCCCGCTGTCCCCAAGAACTCAACCTGATCAGGCTCAAGTTCATCTGAGACAGTACCTTCACAGGGACTAAGATCATTTCCCTCAAGAGACCGATCTTCACTCTGAGTCTGGGGGGAAGCCTTACCCCTCCTGCTTCTTCTCTTGGAAGGCCCTTGGTCCATTATTTCAGGATCCAGGGCCTGTTCAGTGTTAGCCAGTTTGGCCTGTGACCTGGTCACAGCAAACACATCTGCAGTGATGCCCAGCATTGCTGCATGAGTCCTTAACTCTACCTCAGCCCAAGCTGAGGTTTCCAAATCATTGCCCAACAAACACTCTACTTATAGGTCTGAGCTAACCACAACTTTCTTAGGGCCAGTTGTCCCTCCCCAGCTGAAATTAACAACTACCAAGGAATTATCAGTCCTGACATTGTTTGCATTGGTCACTTGGTACTTTTCTCCAAGTATGATTTGGTCAAGGGGGGGTACTGGGGGGCGCGCGACCAAGATGGCCGCACGCAAGTGAGGCTCGTGTCGTCCGGGTCCAATAATGATCAAAATTCGCATCCTCTGCCATGAACTCAGGGTGTCGAAATAATGAATCGGGGGCGATGATGCCGCAGATCATATACTGACGTGATCCTGTCGGGAAATGTGGTGAGAGGTGCAGAGATCGTGCCTGAGACAGATTGGCCACAACAGAGCTATCGAAGCGACGCAGTGGAGGCGGCTGAAATTGAGTCTGTGGCTTTATTTGGCAAGTAGGCCGAGCCGCATGCAACAACGTGGTCACTATCCTGGTGGCACGGGATGAGGAGGTCGAGGTCCCGAGGCTGTACAGCTGCACCGCATTGATTGCCGCAGAGGTGAGGAGGCTGCTAGCAGTGGTCCCGGTGGGAGCACATGGGGCTGAGAATCGGGCCTGCTCCCGGGACCATCGTACTGAAAACG
This sequence comes from Calotriton arnoldi, assembly GCA_963921515.1. Taxonomy (NCBI): domain Eukaryota; kingdom Metazoa; phylum Chordata; class Amphibia; order Caudata; family Salamandridae; genus Calotriton; species Calotriton arnoldi. Next base: position 428,882 of record CAWUFW010009195.1, read on the forward strand.
GGGCGAGTGAGGGAAGTGATACGAGGCCCTCCCTGCAACCCTCCCATAGTGAAGGCTAATTACAGGGCGCAGTGGCCCAATCTGCGCACTTACTGGCCACAATTGAAGTGGCGCAACTGAGGAGGCTAAATCGAGCCCGTGGCTTTGCTTGGCCAATAGGCCGCGCCGCATAAACCAACACGGACACTATATCGGGGGCACGGGACGAGGAGGCTGAGGTCCCAAAACTGTACGGCCGCACTGACTACCGCTAGGGTGAGGAGGCTGCCAGTGGTGGTCTCGGTGGGAGCACACGGGGCTGAGAATCGGGCCCACTCCTGAGACCGCCATTCTGATAGCGGTGCGAGCGAGAGATGTGATGCGAATCCCCCCCGCAACCCTCCTATATTGAAGGCTAATTTCAGGGCACAATAACACCATTTGAGCACTTCCTGGCCGCTGCAGCCTCCAGGCCCTAGTTCCCGAGTGTGTCTCCCGGGCGGTGCCCAGCCAACACTGAGCAATCTGAACACAATCGGTTGTTCTGGGACCACGGTCCATTACACCAAATCATTGTATCGCTCTCTACCCTCAACTCATCATAAGCATAGAGTGGAGGATTCCTATCACGGAGGACTGAACCTAACCCCTTATAGCAGCAGAACTGTAGAGCTGGGAAAGCAGTGGGAGCCATGCCTACAAATCTAAATATCCGGCATACTGTGAGATTCGTATACAGTGCTGACAATATAACCACTAACATCTAGTTTGAACTAGGTGGTATCCCGGTCAGACGGAATTGACCTGTTATCTATTCACTGTACCCCAGCCAGACTGTAAGCTAAACAATACGAAATATAGTGGGCAGTCTCTTCAGTGGTGCAAGATGGGCAGAGCAGATGGAAAGCAGTAAAATCTTCCATTTGAAGCGTGAAAAATGACCCGGACACAAACAGACGACCACTCGGAAGTCGAAGCTCCCACAGACAATCAAGATGAAGACTGGAGATCATTATTACTTACCATGAAAAATAGCCTCACATCCATTGAATCCCAAATAGATGCCATGGCTTCCTGCATGGATACAATCGTCCATAAGATTGAAAAGCATGACCACCGGATCACAGAAACAGAAAATAGAATTTCCGAACTAGAAGACGGTGCCACGAGCAGTAAAGAACAAATATCCCAAATGGACAGACTGCTAAGAGTCATCGCAGTCAAAAATGAAGATTTGGAGGCGCGTTCCCGACGGAACAATGTGCGCATACTGGGGCTATCGGAAACAACCAATACAGGCCGCATGGAAGACTTCATCGAAAAGTTGCTTCGTGACCTGTTCGGAATGGAGGCATTCTCTCAACACCTAGTGACTGAAAGAGCTCATAGATCACTGGGTGCACCGCCACGCCCGGTGATTGTCAGATTTTTTAACTACCGAGATAGAGACACACTGCTGCGCCTGGCACGGGAAAAGAAGACAGTTGAGTACGAGAATACCACCCTCTCATTCTTTCCTGACTTTACACTAAATGTCCAAGGAGCATGAAGAAAATTTCTCAACGTAAAGAAGAAGCTTCAAAACGCGCACATTGACTATGCCATGCTATATCCGGCGCGACTTTGCGTCACTCATCAGGGGAAACAAAATTGTTTCCAAAACCCTCAACAAGTCGATGACTTCTTAAAAAGGAACCTACGAGCGGTATCCATGGCGAACTCAAGCAGATCCAGATCCCGGTCTACTTCACCGCTGTCAAAACTGGACTGAATGTGGCATTCTCGATGAGGCGGTAATGTTTAGTAATTAAGTAATACGTATCAACATTAAAGGCGCTGCCTTCACTCGAAAAAGTACTATCTTTCCTCTTACAGAATAAATATGGTCTGAGAGGCCCAAAGAGACGCTATTCTGAAGGTATCGCTAGGCTCATGATACTTATCAGCCCGCAACATGCTAGCCTTTGATGTTGTAATTTGTTGCCCTTGGCTCACTAATGGCGGAACACAGCCCTAAGCCCGGACACCTACCGCTCCCCCCCAGCACTTGTCCACTCAGTGATAGTCCCCCAACTGGCGGGATTAAAAGGGATGGCGGGAAGACGTGGGCCCCCTAGTTGTACCTCCACGGGTGAACCCCCTCTGTACTTTCACTCATGTAAGAACTACGTCGTTAGAGATGTATGCTAGTAAGACATGATCCCTTTGTTGGGAAATATTGACACTGCCGTTTTCGCAGGGAGGCTTTCGAGGTACCAGATTTTGAACTTTATTATTACTGCGCACAAGCACACTATGCCACGTACTGGTTCCACCCACCCCCTTCATGCCGCACTTAGCGGTAGAAATGGGATATACAGCGCCCACCCCCCTTTCGGGTCTCATCTCCATTCCCCCTAAAAAACGAGATAATGATCCCACCACGGTCGACTGCACTAACTCTGTTTGGAGGAAAATTGCCACTAGGCTCGCCAGGCCAATGCTATACTCTCCTAGACTGCCCCTGATTCGCCACCCGGATCTCCAGGTTACCTATGAAAGGCAGTGCAGACTACTGTTAGAAAAACTTCAGATGGAGACATGGGGGGACCTGTATACAGACGGGCAATTTCTGTCGAAGGAACAATTCTTTGGCGAAAAAATACCTACAGCTATGGAGCTGTTCATGTTTGTTATACTCAGACAAAGTGTTAAGGCGGCTACGCCAGTATTCCCACACGAACCCCCAACTCTTTCACCACTCCATGAGCTTATACAAGCTGAACCACCTCAGCATGTTACGTCGCTAATTTATCACAGCACGCAAAAAGCAACCCTACACCACGCACATTGACATCTCGTCTAGAATGGGAAATAGACCTTGGTATACAATTGTCAGACAAACAGTGGGAATTTTGTTGTAAGCAAACAGAGGCCATTACAGCTAATAGCAGGCTGAGATTGATTCACTATAAGTTTCTACATAGGCTATACTATACCCCGGTCAAACTCCACAAATTTAAGCTTAGAGACAATGACAAATGCTCTAGATGTGGTAGAGACAGGGCTGGATTTTTTCATTTAGCCTGGGAGTGCCCTGCAATCTTTGAGTACTGGCAACAGATATTTGAGGGAATGGCACAGATGGTGGGTACAATACTCCAGACGTCCCCCACCATTGCCTAACTGGGGCACACAGACGAAGTTGACACTGTATATAAGAAATACATAGCATTAGGGTTCCTAATTGGCAAACGAAAAGTGGCTTGCAGATGGGGTAGGGGTTGAACCCCCAAATTTAAGGAATGGTTGCAAGATCTCCCAATGTGGCAGAAGCAGTCGCTCAACTATGCAGAATTGCTCCCACCCACTTCCAGGCCGAGGGATATATGGGAACCCTTGAAGACACACCTGCTGTCTTCATCAGATGGTGCCGTAGATACCTCGGATGGACAGGATAACACTGGGCTGTAATGGCATAACTGATACCAAAGGAAGGCTGCCCTTGATATAAACCAAAGTGCATATGATTCCCCATTTCCGAAGCAAACACCGGTAAATAAAATGCCTGCAGGGGCCGAGAGCTTAATAATCATAAGTGCATAAAATCTACCACTACACCATTTTGTAAAGAAAACGTGTTCATGCTAATAACACTTGAACAGATATGGATGTTTAGTACTGTATGCTGTGAAATGTTATAATGTAACATTGAGAACATGTACCGACAGAAATGTTAATACTGTGTATGACAGGGGTGTTGTTTCATTTGGAGTTCCTCTGTATTCATGTCAAAATTTAAATAACATTTAAAAAAATAAATATATATGATTTGGTCAGTAGCCACAAGATCTTTTGTCACCATACTGACACTTGCACCTGTGTCCCTGTATGCCATGGCCTCCTTACCATTGATCAAAGGCTGCTGTCTATTTTCCCAGATTACTGGGACTGACAAATAAGATGGCAAGATCCATGCCACCATCACAGACAAGCACAGCCTGAGCTGGAGTTCTGACTAGGCCAGAACCCATCTCAGGGCCCAAGGTTAACCCTACTAATCCCTTGTTCCCTGTACCACCACACGTACTTGTGCAAGAGGGCACAGTTGCCTTAGGGGCAGTGGTGGTAGGAGGATTTTCCTTGGCTTTTGGACAATCAGCATCTCTTGTCCAATGTGTTTTCTGTTTACAGAGATAACACCAAGGTTTCTTCTTGCCTTTACCTTTGTTGGATTGTGACTCCCCCCCAGATGCAGGTTTTTGGGGCCCTGATGAAGACTGTTTCTGATCTTTACCCTTGTCCCTACCCTTATCTGGAGTTTTAGAATCTTGTTTCTTTTGGTCACCACCATTGTTCTGGTTTTTCTGCTTCACCCTGGTTCTGACCCACTTATCTGCCTTCTTTCCCAATTCTTGGAGAGAAGTCAGATCAGAGTCATACGTAAAGCTCTCAAACAAGAATCAGCAGAAAAGAAACTGCAAGAAGGTGATATTCTATGCCTACAAGAAACCTGGGCAACAGAGCCCACACATCTGGAATGCTATGCCGGCTTCCATAAACTAGCAATTAAACGTAACCGGTTCGGCAGACCGTCGGGTGGGATCTCGACTTATATAAAACATGCAAAAGAAATTACAGTAAGGAAAATAAAAACCGAGTCAGACATGCTACTGGCACTCATAGTGGAGGGAAAAGGGGACACGGAAGGTAGATCTTCAATGCTTATAATAAACGTATGTCTAAACGCCCATGGACAGTCAAAATTGGAGGCTAAAAAATCCATGATCACCTCAATACAAGAAATTTTATGCACATACTTGCTACCGGCCAAAGTGATTGCAGGCGACTTTAACCTGCACCACCTGGGAACGAAGACAAGTGATATGATGCACTTAACAAGCTCAGAAAGAATTTTTAACAACTTCCTCCAAAACTATGACCTCAAGTCAACCGAGGAACTATACAAAAGCTCAGACCTAAATCGACTGGGAATAGCCACATTCAATAATTGCACGACGATCGACTTTCTGTGTAATCAACTTAACCGTAAAATAGATAATTTCGAAATGAAAACACATGATACTAGCGATCACGCAATTCTCCAGGTTGAATTGAGTATTACTATCAAACAACAGGAACAAGCCCCTACTGTAGCCCACTCAATGGGCATCGAGGAATACTCACTAGTCAGAAGGATAAAATGGAATGAGCAGAAGGCCACTATATTAAACTCGTGGAAAGATGAACAAGAAAGCAGAGGCAATCACCCCGGGATCGAGCCCAGCGTGGAAAAATGGGGAATATGGACCACTGCCTTGAAAACAACTCTCAGTAAAAACAAGGAAGCAAACTCCCAATCAAAAGTGATATCCACAACACAAAACCGGCATGATAACATAAAACTTAGTGTCATAACACGTAAACTAAAAAAGGCAAAAAGAGCTCAGAGGTCTGTTGGCACGAAAATAACACGGGACAAGTACAAAGACCTCAATACTGAGCGCAAACACCTGCTATGGACGCTCAAACAGAATAAACTAGAGGAAGAATGGATCAAGAACCACAAGCTAACTAAGCCCCACAAACACCGACAACTCTGGCAATATATAGTTCGTTTGGAAAATGACAAAGTGGACCGGCGCAATTCTGTCCATGCTGATGCATGGTTGAGACACGTTTCCACAATCTACATAGAAAACAAAGGTTGTATTCAACTTGAAAGCACAGAGGACCATCCTATGGAGACTAAAAACGATGATGTAGAGCCCACATCTGTAGCCGGGGGGAAAGACCAAGATGGCCTCGCCGTTGAAAAAATAATAAAAAAGATAAGAAAAGACTGGGCCCCTGGACCTAATGGTCTACCGGGAGCAATGTTTAGAGAAGATCCGGCATACTGGGGTAGAGTTCTATCTAACCTATTCACAGAATGTCGATTGCAAGTCAAGGTGCCAGACTCATGGCGCGGATCATTCCTACACCCAATATTCAAGAAAGGAGACAACACAGAACCAAAAAACTACAGATTGATCGCCCTCCTGGACATCGAAGGGAAAGCCTATGCAGGGACCCTATTGACAGAGCTGAATAGGTGGATCAAAGATAATGAAATCCTCCCCCCATACCAAACTGGGTTTCGTAAAGGCTGCTCAACAATCGATAACATAGTAGCCATATCGTACCTGAGTCAGCAAGCAAACATCAAAAAAAGATTTTGCCTGTTTTGTAGACTCCTCTGCAGCTTTCGATGGGGTGTCTCGACGCAAGCTCTGGACCAAATTGCGCAACTGGCAAATACCAGCAGGGCTCCTCAACGCCATCATTTCGTTATACAGCAATACTTGGGTTAAAGTCAAGTTAGCAGACAACACAATAACAAAAAAGTGTTCCACAAACCGAGGCCTAAAACAGGAATGCGTTCTTGCCCCTACACTTTTTAACTTATATAGAGCAGATCTAGGTAAGACGCTCCATAATTCCAATCTTGCGAGTCCTAAAATTGGAGCTAACAAGTTTCAAATATTACAATATGCAGATGATCTAGTGGTGATCGATCACACCAAAATCGGACTACAAAGGGGTCTAAATGCTTTAAACACTTACAAGGAGACAAATGAACTAACAAATGAACTAACAAACTCACACAAGACCAAAGTAATGATCTTCGGGCGTTGCGCGAAAAAAGCACTGCTTAAATGGAACGTGGGCAGTGAGATAATCTCTACCACAAAATCCTATAATTATCTTGTTGCTTGGCTCAGCGGCATGAAAAGCGACTTTACATCCACATAAAATGAACTCCAAAGTACAGTTGAGAATTTACGCTTGGTGCAAAGTACATGAGAAAATGCAAAGTCCAACAATAGTCCCAATCAGAAAGGTACTGCAATCTAAAATAAGGGCAATAGCGGGTTACGCACAGCAGGCATTCCCAGGCAAAATGGACACTACGTTAGAAAAAGCACAATGCCAGGCGTAAAAACACATATTCAAGCTACCAAAATACACTCGTAATAGCCTGATTCGCCTGGAGTTTGGTCTGGTGCAACAAAACAAAGAATGCCTGTGCATGCAGGCGAAATACTATTTCCAGGTTTTGAAGGCCCCCGTTGGAAGTGTGAAGAACATGCTAAGCCAATCTATGAAGGGACAACCAACACTTGGCAAATCCATATGCAGAAAGCGGTGGAAACATTGAACCTGGCTATACAGAATTGGGGTCAAGAGGACATAAACTACCCGGCTATCAAAAATGCAATCAATAAACAAATCTACCAACTGTCACGTAAAACTGACCTAGCACATTAAAAAAAGAGAGGAGGTCATTCTGGGCTGATCTCAACATATATGGAGCATAAAACAGAGCCCTACCTAAAAAATATTGTGTGGACCAGACTAGTGCCCCTTACTATCAAAGAATTAAATCCCGGGTGGAAATCCCTTGATCTTATAACCAACTGTAGAATTTACAAATTTAATACAGAATCCCTGCTGCACTTGATGTGCTGCTGCCCCGGCCCGTCACAGTGTCGTCAGAAGCTTCTAAAGCCAATGTGGCTATGCAAAAGAGTTCGGACAGTGAAAGAAGCAGTTTTGGTTCTATTCTCTTGCACCGTACTGACAGACTTGGCCAGATTTGGGAGATATATGGATGAGCTGCGCACCAGACTTATTGAAGAAGAAGGTCCTGATAACACCGGAGGAGTCTTGAATAGCAGCAAGCCATTAAATAGAAAACAGACTTGCTGCTAATTTGAATAAGGCACATTTTCTAAATGATACATTGAACTCTGTCTCAATGTTGTTTATACAACGGTTTTTTAATACAAATAGTCTTTTTCTCTCAACTGCAACCGGTGAGAATTTTATGTGAACTTTTTTAGATGTAAGATATACTGTGAAGGATTTTTAGGCATTGGATCTTTTTTCATTCTTATTGATGCAAGATACATTGCAAATGGTTTTAAGTAACTGTGCAATAAACTTTTTCATACATTCAGATCAGAGTCAACCAGGTATTGATGCAATAACTGATTTTGGCAAATATTAAGGATCTGCTCCCTCATAATTAAATTGTACAATCCTTTGAAATCATTCACTTTGCTGCCAAACAACCAACCTTCCAGAGCCTTAATGGCACTATCCACAAAGCCTAGCCATTCTTAGTTTTGTGCCTTCTGGGAGTTTCTGAACGTAATCCTATACTGTTCAGTGGTTAAGCCAAACCCATCAATGAGAGCACTCTTCAAGATTGAGTAGTTGTCAGCATCCTCTTCTCTAACAGTGAGGAGCTTATCTCTACCTTTGTCAGCAAAGGAGAGCCACAAGAAAGCTTCCCACTGCTCTTGAGGGACCCTCTGAACTTTACAGGCCCTCTCTAAAGCAGTTATCCATTTATGGATGTCATCCCCAACATGGTAGGGAGGGACAATCTTGCTCAGGTTCCTATTATCAAAGGGATGTTTCTTAACTCTAGGGACACTGTTGCTGCCACCATGGGACTCTAGTCCCAATTTTTGTTCTAGCTCTCTGGACTTCTAGGGACTCTTTATCAAGGTCCAATTGCTCTTGCCTGAGCCTAAGCCTAGCTTTCTCAAGTTCAAGTAATTGGTATTCCCTATCATAAGAGTGGTTCCTCTTGCTAGATACAGAGGTCCCTACAGACTGTCCTGAGTGATTAGACTCTGCAGAGGGAGATCTAGAACTCCTTGGTAAACTCTGCACTCTTCCAGGAGGGGTGAAGAGGGCCTTCCCCACTGCCTTCTGGAAGATCTGAGTTATCCAGGGGGGAACCATCTTGGTCCCCCTGGTCAGGGTTAGAGTCTAGGTCATAAAAGGTGTCACCTCCTGACCTGTCTTCATTCCCTGTCCCACCCACTCTGTCCTGCTCATCTGACCCAGGAGTCTTCCTTAGGTCACCTAACAGTAACATCTCTATTAGACGTTGAGTGTTAGCACTTCTCCCTGTCTTCAGCTTCCTGGAGGCACACAGGGCTTTCAATTCCTGGAATGTAAGCTCACTGTATCCAGAAGGCAGAGAGCCACTGGCATCTCCTTTAGTAGACATACTAATTGTGGTGAGGTGTTGCACCAACCTAACCTAGTGGGAACTAAACTCTCTGAGGTTGGAGAAAGGGTGTGCTAGACCCTTGACTTACCCAACCCTAAGTTCAGTATAACGTACTTATTCTAAGCTGGTATTATATGTACCTAGTACTTAGTGGTTTTCAGTTAATCAATACAAAGATTTATCTGGTACAACAATGCAGGCTTGAATCCCACCACTGCCAACATTGTGAGAAGTTCGCCTGGTATATGCTTTCCACTAATTAAAGTGGGCACCCTGTACCAGTCCAAAAAACACTTACGGTGATTTAAGAAGTCAAAGATAACCTTAGAAAGCTATCCAAGTGGTAGCTGTGGAGAGCAGCCTTCAGGCTTAGTCTTGAAGGAATGTTAAGCAGCCTGTTTGACCAGAATGCAACCTTATAGTATTGTTTAAATGAAAGGAGAACCACACAGCAGTTATAAAAATATGTATTTATTAATATAACTCTCTAGTACGATAAATATCTTCTACATGAAGATAATCACAAAGCACACAATACTGTAGCACAGAAACAATAGTAAATAACACTAAAACAAGGTGGGCTCCAGGGGGAGACCAAACCATATACTAAAATAGTGGTATAAGAACCACGACTCGAGTCAAGACAGTGTCTAGAGGATGTAGAATCACTGGGACCCCAAGGAACCACCCAAGGTGAGTAAGTAGGAACCCCATGGAGGACGGTTGCAGTGTGGGAACACAACCGTGTGCCCCGTACAATTCTATGGGAGAGTCGCGGTTGTAGTTTTAGAGTTTAAGGATCCTTCCCAGTGCACTTCGAAGAAACGCTGTGGAAGTTAGGAGTTTGGAGAGCCACCCCACCCGTGGCTATTGAAGTACCAGAGTTACCTATCCCAGGGAAGCTGGGTGCATAGGTCTGAAGTGGCATCGGAAACCTCAGTCGAACCCAATGGAGGACTTCGAAGAAGAGCCGCTGCTGGAAGGGAGAGAAGTGTCTGTTGGAATCCAAAGGTGGATTCTTGTTGAAGAGTACCTGAAAGCAGAGGGGACAGAGTCTGGGTCACTCAAGAGTGACCAGGGGCTCAGTAGACAAATGCCCACCGATGTCGGGTGCTTCAGGTGAGTTGAGGAGGTTCTTGACTCGGCAGCCACCGGGACCAGGAGATGTCGAGGACAACCAGGAGCTGCATATGAGCTGTCCCACAAAGGATGTCGAGTACTGAGGGATCGGTGTCTGGTTGGAGCACCAAAAAGCCTTGGCAACGGAAACCCACGCAGAAGGTCAAAGAAGGTTACGGTTCAGACCAGAAAGTTCCAGGAGACTCACCAAACACAGGGGAGTCAGGGAAGGCCTGGAGCAACCAGGGGAACCCAAGAAAAGCAAAGTTGACCCTCAAATGGACCCACTGGCCGGAGGCCCACGAGTCGCAAGAGGACCATGAGCGATTTCACAAAGCAGCAGCCCACGGAGCACTCGGCGTGAGGAGGCCAGAGCTCTTTGTAGTAAATGGTGCCAGAGGTTGGGGCTACTCGCAGCCCAATGCACTTGCCGGGGAAACACCAACAAGCATATGCATTTGCAAATGATTGCGGTGCACAGGGGTATGGGTAATGCAGCCCCCACGAGGGATTCTAGCCTCAAAATTGGTAAGAGGGCAGCTCAGATCTCTAGGGATGTAGAAACCCACCTCCTGTGTTGCTGGAGCCTGCAGAGACTGTAGGAGCCGAGGATCAGCAGACCAGTCAGTCATGATGTGGTGCCTTCGGTTGCAGGGGAGTGACTCCTTCACTCCAAGGGAGATATCTTCAGTTGTCCTTGATGCTCCACAGGTCCTGCACAGAGCCTGTATGGTGCACAGGCACAGACGATGCTTCAGACTGAGAGGGAGACGAAGTAGGTCCCAAACAAAGTCACAGGAAGTCCAGAGTGTCCAGACGGTCGAAGTTCAGTGGTTTCTGGTTCAGAATCTTGTCCACGTCGATTCTAGGGTCCTACAGCCAGGTAAGCCCTTTGGTACCCACGGGAGAGGGTTGGACCGATTCAGGGGACCCTCCCAGGGGAGGGTCTGGACAGTGGGGAGGTTACTCCCATGTACTTTGTCCAGTTTCGCACCAGAGCAGGAGCCAATGGCTCCCAGAACTGGTTTGAACAGGACTATGCACAGGGACACCAAATGTGCCCCTCATGCAGACTTTCGGTCACTGGCAAGCGCACCCACCCAGGCCTAATACACTAAATTCTGTCTGGGAGGTGGTCACACCTCCCTGTGAAAGGATGCCTATTGTTCTGCCTTCCGAAAAACAAAAAGAGAGCGAGGATTTTGGGGTACGTCCTAATCCCCTGGGTAAAGTTACAAAGAAACAATATAGACGGACCCTGAAATAGTGGAGATCTATCAATCACTATGTGTGGTAAGTCCAAGGACCATTAGGTATATTTAAAAGACCCCTCACACACCAACCTAGTTGGTGTCATGCTTCATCATTGGGGTCCCAACCGGGAGGCCTAATGCCGCCCGGTTGTGCTACGACGCCTGATTACAGCGGAGCAGGTGTAGTGTGAAGATGTGATGTGAAAATTAAAAATACCTCTGAGAATCCTTACCCAGTAAATTTATTAGTGGCGGCTCAGGGTATGGTTAAAAACTATGTGAAACCAACTAGCAAGAAATATTAATCTGTAGTTGTTTTAGGTGATGTGGTCTACATGTTTCAGCCCGTCAAAAAATTCAAATGGGCTTTCTTCAGGACCTAGAATTAAAGTGAGTGGCAAAGTGAAGGCCACGTGAGAAAGTAAAGTACCAACACATGCACTAAGGTGTGTGGACCCGGTGTCGATATACTTACAGACACCACTCAAAAACCTGTTAGGGAGAAAGAAATAGACAGCACAAGACATATATCGTTTAGCAACATAAAATGCAATCTTTTAAAGCAACTCAAAATTGCAATCTCCAACAAGCCGTCAAGAATGACCTAACCACCATCGTGACAGTGATAGTGTAATGATGATATAGCATGCACGTTTCTAAGGCATGCTAGGAAATTAGATGAGACTGAATGAACACATAGGGACGTCATGTGCTAAGACGTGTATTATATAAAACATGTGTCCATGCTAAGGCGTGAATTGAATGATCACATCAAGGCATGATGGAAGCCATGTGCTTGTATGTATCCAAGCAGCGAGTGAGAAATACGCGCTGCATGCCGAGTGATGTTAAAATAATGCGGCGTGGCACGACAGTGGCGAGTTGCATGTGCGGCCGATCGAGCGCCTGAAAATGCATGTATTACAAATTATGCAAAAAAGCAAGTGTTTCAAATGGTAGAGACACATGTGGCAGCGTAAATGAAAAGGGTCATAATTACAATTAGTAGAAAAAGTAAGCAGCTAATCGGGACATGGGAGGGGTTTCAACCGATCAACCGATCTGTGGGATAACATGGAGAGAAACAGAAGAGCGATTTTTAGTGAAAAGCGGCTTTTAGTGAAAAGCCATGAGTCGTGGGGCAGTATGCCCGTCGTCCACAACTACAAAACCTTACTTGGTTCCGTGAAGATTCCCATGAGACTACCTACTGCGGTCTCCCGAAGTCCCGGCTGGTGAGGGACGCGGTGGGAGAACGAAGTTAAATCCAAACTACAGGCGTCGTACGAGGAAATGACGACATTACGTAAGGAGATGACATTTGCAGGGAACAACTAGTCTGTATATAGCAAACAAAGCACAGCAAAAGGGCGGCGGCCATGTTGGAAAACTCGCGACGTAAGCGAGATAGACAGTGGCGGCCATCCTTAAGTGTTAAAAGATCACGATATAGATGCAAGAGAGCCATAGTGTGTGCTCTATATCAGCTGAAAAGGGGGGAAAAAAAGGGGTAGATGATGCCCACGAAAGTGTGTATGGAGGGTGGTGCACCAGGCATATATAAATAAAAATAAACAGACAGACGGATAGCGCTGAGCATAAGATGCGCTCCGTATTTCAACCAGAATAGTGTGGGAAAAAAACATATAGCACAGTATGCACAATTGGGCATGATTTCTAAGACAGATAACAGATAGATATGGATTCTGTTAGATAAATAGCTATTAATTTCTAAGACAGATAGCAGTTGATCTAGATTCTGTTAGAAAAAAGCTATTAAATGAATCTCCTATGCTGATAAAAGTGTAGAGAAAGAACTACTGTCTCCTGAGACTTTGCCAGGGAATATTATCGTTAAGTCCCGTCAGATGACTAGATAGGCGATAAACCCATCTTTGTTCTTTCTCCAGTAGACGATTTTGTATGTTAGGTAGGTTAGGATCTAGGGCCTCAATGACTACCCAGCTGATGTCGTTAGTGGTATGTCCAACTTCAAGGAAATGGCTTGTCAGTCTTGTAGTTGACTTTTTGCATCTGATTGTGCTACGATGCTCGCAGATCCTAGTCTTCACTTTCCGATTAGTCATCCCAATGTACGAGAGGTTACAAGGACAGGTGATACGATATACGACGTGAGCTGTATTACAGTTCGTGTGTGTCCTTAAATGCCAGGTCTTGCCTGGTTCTAGGTTCAGACTTTTGGTGGTCACTGTTAAATGGCATACACTACAATCTCCACACGGGTAGTGGCCCACAATGTTAGGGAGCCCCCATGCGTTGAGAATAGTGTTAGTGGGTTTCCTTTGGGGAGCAGGTTGTGTGGAAACCAAAGCGTCCTTGATAGATCTAGCTTTTCTGTGTGACATCAGTGGAGGTTCCCAGTTCAGGTTGCCTGTCTTAAGAATCTGCCAATGTCGTTTTATAATATCAGACACCTCGTGAGAGACAGCGTTATAAGTAGTGACGCACGTGAGTGGGATGGAGGTAGATGCACACTTCTGTGCTTCAATGAGACCCTCACGATTTTGATTGCGAGCACGCTTGTTTGCTTTATCGGTGATCCGCTGAGGGTAACCTCGCTGCCGTAATCTAGTGCTAAGATCAGATGCTTGTTGTTTATAATCTCTTATGTCACTGCAGTTCCTACGGAGGCGAAGATATTGTCCATAGGGAAGATTCTCCCGCAGGGGTCTGGGGTGGAAGCTAGAGAAATGGAGGAGTGAGTTGCGAGCCGTTGGTTTGAAATGGGTTTTGCTTTTCAAAAGACCTCCTTCTGCTTCAATATCCAGATCAAGGAACGTCGCCTTATTGTGATCGAAACTGTATGTGAATTTAAGATTGGGATCGCAAGTATTCAGCCATGTGCAGAAGAATAACAATGATTCTGTGTCTCCTTCCCAGATCATTAAGATGTCGTCAATATACTGTTTGTAAAATTTGATCTGAGGGATACACGGCGTTTGGTTGTCTAATAGATATCTTGTTTCGAAATGGTACACATAGAGTCCCGCTATGCTGGGGGCAAAAACACTCCCCATTGAAGTTCCATATTTCTGCAAGTAGAGTTGGCCTTCATACTCAAAGAAGTTCTCTTTGAGTGCTAAAGCAGCACACTCCAGAATGAATATCTTGGGGGTCTGATATTGCCAGTCAGATTCATTAAGAGCTATTTTCAATACTTCAAGGGTATCGTCTTGCGGGAGGCTGGTGTAGAGGCTCTCCACGTCAAGACTAACCAGGAAGGAATTATCAGGATTAAAAGCTAGAGTGTCAATTAGTCTCAAGAGATCCTTTGTATCCTTGAGATACGTACTGGTGGACTGTACCATTGGTTGAAAGAAAAAATCACAATACCGTGATAAGGGTTCCAATAAGGACCCAATGCCTGATACTATGGGACGTCCCGGAGGTGGAAACTTGTTTTTATGAGTTTTGGGCAAAATGTAAAAGTAAGGTATTTTACCAGAAGTCGTAACCAGAAATTTAGCTTCCCTGGTTGTGATTTGACCTGAGTGTTCAGCATCATCAACCAGTGTTTGGATGCGAGTTTTAAGTTTTTCACTGGGATCTTGTGTCAATTTTTCATAGTTCTTGGGATCGTTAAGGAGGCGGGCACATTCCTGTCGATAGTCCTCAAGATTAAGGATCACTGTGCCACCACCCTTGTCCGCCGGTTTTATGATGATCGTATCATTAGTTCTTAGTGATTCCAGGGCCTGATACTCCTTACTGCTGAAGTTCTGGAAGGTATGTTTGTCTTGGAGACTTTCCACGTCTTTAAAAACAGCTTGCTCAAAAACAGTGATTTCTGGTGGTATTGCACATGGTGGTGGCATGTAGGTAGATTTAACTCGAAAGTGGGTGTCACCCGGTTGATCAATTGTGAGCTGTGGTGTACTTTCGAAGCAGGATTTTAGTCTGAGTTTACGAAAGAATTCTGCCAATTCGCAGTGTAGTCGGAATTTGTCAAGTTTTGCCGTTGGTGAAAAACCGAGTCCCTTTTCCAGGACTGACAAGTCTGATGATGATAGAGCATAAGATGAGAGGTTGGTAACCAAACTTATCTCGTGCTGGGTCCCGGTTGTAGATCCTTTGTTTTGCTCCTTGTCAAAGTGCCTTGGGTTTGATCGTCTTCCCAATGCACTTGATTTGCTCTTCGTCTTCTTCCACGGCCTCGGGGACCCCTTCCTAAAAAAGGAAACTGTTGATTCTGATTCAAGTATGGTGGCGGAGCAAGAGGCGGATTCCAGTCATATCCATACTGTGGATGCATTGGAGGATAGGGGGCCATGAAGTGCATGTTAGCACCCGGCGGTCCTTGAGCCCAAGGTTGTTGCCAGCCTGTGTGCCTTCCCCTGTTCTGTGGTCTCCTGCGGTAGCTATTGGAACTTGAACCGCTGCTGCCAGAAGAGTCCTCATCCGAAGATCCCCCTGAAGCATCTGTTCGTGTTGGTGGTTTATAGTCACTGTCAGCGTAGGGATAGGTTTTGGTGTAAGAGAACTTTTAAGGTCCTTCTGGAATTTATTGATCTTGGTCTGAGTTAGGCTCTCCTTGTATTCATTAACTTCTTTATTAGTTTCATCTAGTTTTTTCTTAAAAGAAGTTAGGGTGGCCTTGAAATGTGTCTCTGTCAACTGGATATCAATAAGGATGGCTTCTGAGAGGCGTGTAGCGGTCTGTATGATTAGGATCATCCAGTCACGTGTACAGCGCCACGCTATCTGAGCCCAATCCTTGCGGAAAGTTGCGTCGTCTAAAAGATACGTGGCGCTTTAGTAACGATCAAGCCTCTTGGAGCAGTGTTAGTTCTTAAATATTCTGTCAGGATCAAGCCATGAAGTATAGTCCTAATGCGATTTCGTTTTTTCTCGTTAAGATTGTCCCAATCAGCTGTCTGTGCAATAGATGTCGATACATTGAAGTCTGCCAATAGAGGAGGGTTGGATAGGATGTTGGTGACATCGTCCAAGGTGAAACCCAAGCCTTGATTTTCTGCCATGGTTGGATACGCTGGTAATGTGTTCTACCAGAAGATGAAAAATAGCTCTCACAGCTGTGCGCTGCGTAGTAATCCGAAAAACAAAAAGAGAGCGAGGATTTTGGGGTACGTCCTAATCCCCTGGGTAAAGTTACAAAGAAACAATATGGACGGACCCTGAAATAGTGGAGATCTATCAATCACTATGTGTGGTAAGTCCAAGGACCATTAGGTATATTTAAAAGACCCCTCACACACCAACCTAGTTGGTGTCATGCTTCATCATTGGGGTCCCAACCGGAGGCCTAATGCCGCCCGGTTGTGCTACGACGCCTGATTACAGCGGAGCAGGTGTAGTGTGAAGATGTGATGTGAAAATTAAAAATACCTCTGAGAATCCTTACCCAGTAAATTTATTAGTGGCGGCTCAGGGTATGGTTAAAAACTATGTGAAACCAACTAGCAAGAAATATTAATCTGTAGTTGTTTTAGGTGATGTGGTCTACATGTTTCAGCCCGTCAAAAAATTCAAATGGGCTTTCTTCAGGACCTAGAATTAAAGTGAGTGGCAAAGTGAAGGCCACGTGAGAAAGTAAAGTACCAACACATGCACTAAGGTGTGTGGACCCGGTGTCGATATACTTACAGACACCACTCAAAAACCTGTTAGGGAGAAAGAAATAGACAGCACAAGACATATATCGTTTAGCAACATAAAATGCAATCTTTTAAAGCAACTCAAAATTGCAATCTCCAACAAGCCGTCAAGAATGACCTAACCACCATCGTGACAGTGATAGTGTAATGATGATATAGCATGCACGTTTCTAAGGCATGCTAGGAAGTTAGATGAGACTGAATGAACACATAGGGACGTCATGTGCTAAGACGTGTATTATATAAAACATGTGTCCATGCTAAGGCGTGAATTGAATGATCACATCAAGGCATGATGGAAGCCATGTGCTTGTATGTATCCAAGCAGCGAGTGAGAAATACGCGCTGCATGCCGAGTGATGGTAAAATAATGCGGCGGTTCTGCCTTCCCCTGCTCAAGCTTGGCTCAGCAGCAGGAGGTCAGAAATGTGTCTCTGGTTGGCAGCAACCATTTTGGGCTGCCCGGGACTAGAAGGCTGGTACCGGGGACACCAGGTACCTCACGAAGCTCGTTTCCCGAGGTGTGGAATCATACCTCCTACACCGGTTACCGGTGTGGGGGTATGATTCCACAATGTTTGACACCAAACACGATAGGGTTAATTTCAGCCATTTTAGAGTTGGTCATCACGCGGTCGCATAATGTCGCATAATGCCACTCTATATGTCGTCAATGGCTGCGGCACTGACAACCTGGGATAATGGACTCCGTAGGCTGCAGGGGTGTCCTGCTCATGCAGTGGCACCCTCTCACCTAGAACCAAGCAACCTGCCTTCAGGATTGTTAAGGCCTGCTACAGGGGTGACATAGGTTTTAAGTGCAGTGACCCTTAGATATAGTAAACCTATATCTTAAGTAAGTGGTGCATGCACCAACTTACACAGGCTGCAATGGCAGGCCTGTAGGTTCCATTTTGCATGGCCTCTCATGGGTGGCATAATACATGCTTCAGCCCATGGGAGGCCTCAGGGGTACCTATGCCCTGGGTACATGGGTACCATATACTAGGGACTGACAAGGGTACCCCAGTATCCAATCTGGAGTGTACCAAAGTACATAACATTACAGATTAGGGAGAAAGCAGATAGACTGGGGTCCTGATTAGCAGGATCCCAGTCAGAGTAGTCAAAAACAGTATCACATTTAGCAAAAAGTGGAGGTAACCATAAGAAGCAGATCCTACTTTCCTACAACACTGCTCACCAGCACTCATAACAACACTACAGTCCATGCAGTACTTAGCCATTCTTGACAACTCTGGAGGCATATCTGTTGCAGTAGTTTGCACCTCAGAAGGGAGTTTCTGACCAGGAATGTTTGCTGCTGCCACTGAAGTAGAAGGTCCTCCAGCTTCGCCTTGCTTTAGATGGTATAACATGGACTTTGTCCCACATGAATATTTTTTGTTCATCCCTCTAGAGAAGGTCTTGTCAGACATTGTGCATTGCATTAGTTTTGCAGCAGTTCATGATTTCCCATAAGTTTGGGTAAAAATGAATAGTTTAACCTCTTTCGTGCTCATGACGGCTCCCGGCCATCATGAGTCACGGTGGGCATGTGCTCACGACACGCGGGGGCTGTCCGAGCCACGCCCGCGATCGGAATGTCCAGCACCTGGGCGGAATTCCGGCCGCAGCGAAGCGTTTAAGGTTTGTTTGGAAGTTATGTTGTGTTCGTGTGTTTAGATGTTAAAAGTTATTTTTGGAGACTGTTCTTTTTTAAAAATATGTTTTTAAAATGAAGTTAAACCAATATGTTACTAACCAGCTAGACTCAAACACTGTGTAAAATATTCAAGTTATTGAGAGTCCGACATATGTTCATCAAGAGTATATAATGATGATATATCCAAATCTGTGACACACGACGTGAATCACTGTATCTGGCGACAGTGTCTCAGTTGAAAAAATATTCTTAATTCATTTTCTTCTTAAAAAAGCGTCATTAGAATAGAGATTGTTGGTAGCGATTGATAGTAGCCAACGCGTTTCGTCCTGCATGGACTTCTTCAGGGCTCCACTTAGTGTATTAGGGACTTGTGTCATATGATGGTAAGTAAGTTCAAATACTCTGTCGATGTCAATGCCTCTATATGGTGTCAAAACTTGAGTACGTGTGCTCAAATTTCCAATCATCTGCAAACATGCCAGAGATGCTTCTGGAAACTCACCTATAAAATTATACGCACACCCGCTCACTTACTCCTACAGATGCTAACATATAATCACTGACCCATACAGACCCTCACACACGCACTTACTAACCCATACAGCCCTTATCACAATCTGTCACTCACACATACAGTCACTGATATACTCCAACACTTACATACACTGCCTTTCACATATCCACTTACCCATATCTCACTGACACATCAATTTACTCACCAACAGACCCATAGCACACTTATACAACCCCTCTCTTACACTCACTAGCCCATACACCCATTGACTCATGCACTCACTCGTCCATGCAGGCAGTCACACACCCTCCCACCCACCCACACAGACACTCATACACCCATACAGGTACACAGACAACCAATCAATCACCCTTACACCCACACGTAACCACTCACAAACCCATACAACCACTTCAACACCAACTGACAGACTGATACAGACATTGAGACAACCTAGTCAGTGACCCATACATCTACTGAGACACCTAATCACTCACTTACACAATCAGTCACGCACCTACTGAAGCATCGATATAGACACTCATACACCCACTGATTCATCAATACACCTTGGTATATATATTTAACACTCATAAACATTTTAAAAACACTCACAGTCACTGGATGAGGTCATGAGTGATGTCATGAGTGATGTCATTTGAGATGTCATCAGTGATGTCACTGACCATGTCATGAGTGATGTAATATGTGAGGTCATAAGCAGTGTATAGTGGGGTAGTGAGTTATAGTTAGCTCAGCTAACTATAACTGCTGATTTTCACTGGTTTTGTACGAGTGAAATGTCAGCAGAACTATAACGTTCCTGTAACATTTGGTTTTGTCAGTATATATATATATATATATATATATATATATATATATATAAAAATATATATATATATTTATATATATATATAATTTAAATTCTGAAGAAACCAAAGGTTAATGTGGCCTTACACTTAAGGAATGGTAACTAAATCTTAATGTATGTAAAAAGACCTGCAATTCACTGAAACAAAAACACAAAGGTTAAGCTGACATTACAGTGAGGTACTGTAATAAGATTTTAGCTTACCTTAAAAAAAAAAATTAAAAATTCACTAAAAAACAAAGGTTAAAGTGGCATTATAGTTAATCACTGAAATAAGATAAATTCACATTTTAAAAAACAAGAATAACACTGAAGTTCACCAGTTGTAATGTACTGCACTAACAATGACTTGTACCCCTACCATGCACTGCTTATGACCTCACATATTACATCATTCATGACATGTTAAAGTGCATCAATGATGACAACTCTGATGACATCTTAAATGATGTGATAGGGAAGGGTTGAACCAACTTTTATGGGCTATTTCTATTGTCAGTCTGCTTTGCCAGCAGTACAGCTTTTATAGCAGCACTCGCGACCTGAACTTGTTTTTTTAATGTCTAACTAAAAAGTATACACCCTGCCCCCTAATGAGCTATTTCCATTGTCAGCTTGCTGTCCCAGCCCCTCCCGCCCAACCATTGTTCTTGTGTGCTTAGTCCATCCTGCCCCCTTTCCATTATCAGCTTACTGCCCCAGACCCTCCTGCCCACCCTTCATTGTTAGTTTGCTTACCCAACCCTTCTGCCTACCCTTTATTTTCTGCTTTCTGCCCCAGCATCCACCACAAGACTCCGATGTCAGCTTGCTGCTCCTGCCCATTCTGCCCACCCTCTGTTGTCAATCAATTAGCTGCCCAAGGCCCTCTTGCCCACCCTCTGTAGTTAACTTGCTGCCCCAACCCCTCTCACACACCCTCCTATGTCAGATTGCTTTTCCATCTCCTCACCGCCCACTCTCCATAGTCAGCTTGCTCTCCCAGCCACTTCCACCTGCCCTATGCTGTTAACTTGCTTTACCAGCCCCTCACACCTGCCCCCCATTGTCAACTTTTATCTCCCAACACCTCCCACTTGCCCTGCGTTGTCAGCTTACTCTCCAGGTCTGTGCTGCCCACCCTCTGTTGCCAGCTTGCTATCCCAGCCTCACCTGCAAGCCCTCCATTGTCAATTTACTTTCCAGCTCTTCAACCCCACCAACCATTGTCAGCTTTCTGCACCAGCATCTCCTGCACAACTTTCATTGCTGGCTTGCTGCTTCAGCCCCTTCCACCAACTCCCAAATGTCAGTGTGCTCCACCAGCCCCTCTGTTGTTAGCTTCCTTCCCCAATCCTGGCCTCCATTGCCAGCTTGCTGTACCAGCCTCTCCTGCCCACTCTCCACAATCATCGGCTTGTTTACTCACCACTCCAGCCTACTTGGCAGCTTTCTGCACCAGCCTCTCCCACCCACCTCAGCACACCATTCCACACCACCATTACATACCATACATTTCCTGTACAGATTGAGAGTCGAAATGTCCACATTTCTGAAGAAGCAATATACCCCCACAGTGGACACCGCATGCAACCATAATTGTCACAGACTCATGTCAATATTTTCAATAATTACTATATTGGAACATCAATGTACTGTGAGCAGTTCAAAATGCGATTTAAAATATGATTTAATTTTTATACGTCATCTATCTGGCTTTAAACTTTAGGTCGACTTTACATTTCTACCACTTTAATGCACTTTTGTGACAAACATGACTTTAATTCATTTGGATTGTCATGCTCTTGAACTTTCTATAATAATCTTCCACTGTTGCTATTGCATTCACAAGAATCTTCCACTGTTGCTATTGCATTCACAAGAATCTTCCACTGTTGCTATTGCATTCACAAGAATCTTCCACTGTTGCTATTGCATTCACAAGAATCTTCCACTGTTGCTATTGCATTCACAAGAGTCTTCCACTGTTGCTATTGCATTCACACGCGCACTCCGCCACATGAAGTTGCATATATCTTTCCTAACCATGAGGTCGATGAATTGTCTTCTCTGCTCTTCTTGCTGTTTTATAATCCTGTGTTTTATATTGATGAACGGCTATCTGCTAATCTGCTTAACTGATATAATGGGAGCAACTTTTTCCAATAAAGAATTTTAAACTATATACGCATTTATGCTCTACTTGCTACGGATTTTAACTTAATGGCATGCATGGTGGCTCATTTAAGTTTTTATGATGTTATCACTTATTGTGAGATTTTTAACGAACCAAATAACAGATTATTTTCTTTAAAAAAAAAACTCGAACTTTTATTATTTTCATAAATACATCAATCAATTTCTACAGTGTACCAAATAACATATATATATATATATATGTATGTATGTATGTATGTATGTATATATATATATTCACTGAAAAAACCACAGGTTTCAGGGACGTTATAGTTAGTTGGACATTTCACTCGTACAAAACCAGAGAAATTCGGCTGTTATAGTTAGTTCAGCTAACTATCACTTGCGTCCCCGCAATGCACTGCTGATGACGTCACATATTACATCATTCATGACATGGTCAGTGACATCACTGATGACATCACTGATGACATCTCAAATGACATCATCCAGTGACTGTGTGTTTCTATAAAGTTTAAATATGTTTTATATATATGCCAAGGTGTATTGAAGAATGAGTGGGTGTATAAGTGTCTGGATGGAGGATTTAGTAGGTGCGTGACTGACTGTATAAGTGAGTGATTAACTGTGTCTTACTGAATGCATGGGTTAGTGACTGATACAGACATTCACACAGTTTAGTTTGTCAGTTGGTGTGTAAGCGGTTGCATGGGTTGGTGAGTAGCTAAATGAGGGTCTATATGGGTTATTGATTGGTTGTCTGAGTATCTGTATGGGTGCCTGAGTGTGTGGGTGGGTGGGGGTGTGTGACTCTGTGCATAGATGTGTGAGTGGGTGATTCACTGGGTGTATGGGTTCAAGAGTGCATCTGTGAAGGGCTGTATGGGTGGGTGAGTATGGGTGTGTTGGTGAGTGAATGGATGCCTCAGTGGTACATGTGTGAGTAACTGCATATGTGAAAGACAGTATAAGTGTTGGAGTATATAAATGACTATATGGGAGAGTGAGTGATTGTGAGAGGGGCTGTATGGATGAATGTGTGCTTGTATTAGTTATTGTGTAAGAGTGTAAGTCTGTGTTAGTATATGTTTGAATAAGTGAGGTGGAGTGTGTATAACTGTATAGGTGAGTAAATGGGAGTGTGATTGATTCTTTGCATGACTGACTAGGTGTGTGAGTAACTCTATGGATGAGTGGCGGTGTGTGAGTGTCTGTATAGATATGTGAGTGCATATGATAGTGCCGTATTGATGGTTGACTGCATGTATGAGTGACTGTATGGGTGAATGAGTGGATGTGTGTGTACACCTAGAAATTAGTGAGTGGGTATGTACTAACTGGTATTGGTGTGTCTATGGTTTCGAAAATGGTAGTCCGTATTTTAGAGTGGGTATATCAAAGGTTATATTAGGGTATCAGGAGGTGCATCAGATTATCATGTGGATGATGTCATCAGTGATGTCATCAGTGATGTCATTTGAGATGTCATTAGTGATGTCATCAGTGATGTGACTGACCATGTCATGAATGATGTAATATGTGACGTCATCAGCAGTGCATTGCGGGGGCGCGAGTTATAGTTAGCTTTACTAACTATAACAGCCGAATTTCTCTGGTTTTGTACGAGTGAAATGTCCAACTAACTATAACGTCCCTGAAACCTGTGGTTTTTTCAGTGAATTTCTAAGGTTTTTTAAATGCTAATTTCTAACTATAACGTCCCTGAAACCTATGGCTTTTCAGTGAATTACAAAGGTTTTTTAAATGCTAATTTCTAACTATGCCTACAAAGGTAGGACATGTGCAGAAAGAGGAAGAAAGGCACAGAAAGAAGCAAGAGAAATGCAGAAAGAGGCAACAGAAGTCCAGAAAGACGAAGAAAGGTGCAGAAAGAAGCAAGAGATGTGCACAAAGAACCAACAGAGGAGCAGAAAGAGGCCTTGATGCAAAGTCATCCTGTGCCCCCAAGTTTTTGCTGACGGGTACTGGTGGTAACTGACTCTGACTAACCAGGCCTGGAGCCAGTGCTATGCTGAAAGACACTTAGAATACAGTGAAAACACCTACATACACTAGGGTACACTATGGGTTGGGGTACCCCTGTGATTGGCATGACCTCCCCTGTATGGCCCTAGTACATAATAGGACAGGGGGGTTAACACTACCTCTAACTAAGAGGTGCAGAAGGAGGCAAGAGAAGTGCAGAAAGAAGCAACACAGGTGCTGAAAGAGGCAAGAGAGGTGCAGAAAAAAGCAAGTGAAGTGCAGAAAGAGGCAAGTGAGGTGCAGAAAGAAGCAAGAGCAGTGCAGAAAGAACCAACAGAGGAGTAAAAAGAGGCAAAAGGGGAGCAGAAAGGGGTAGGAGAGGTGCACAAAGAGGCAAGAGAGGTACAGAACAAGGCAGGAGGGGTGCAGAAAGAAGTAAGAGAAGTGCAGAAAGAGGCAAGAGAATTGCTGAAAGAAGCAACAGAGGTGTAGAAAGAAGCAATAGAAGAACAGAAAGAGGAAAGTGAGGTGCAGAAAGAACCAACAGAGGTGCAAAAAGAGGCAACAGATGTGCAGAAAGAGGGAAGAGAGGTGCAGAAAAAGGCAAGCAAAGTGCAGAAAGAGGCTTAAGAGATACATAAAGAGCCAACAGGGGTGCAGAAAGAAGCAAGACAGGTGCAGAAAGAAGCATGGAAAGTGCAGAATGAAGCAACAGGGGTGCAGAAAGAGGCAAGAGAATTGTAGAAAGGAGCAAATGAGGTGCAGAAAGAGCCAACAGAGGTTCAAAAAGAGGCAAAAGAGGTGCAGAAACAGGCAAGAGAAGTGCACAAAGAGGCAAGAGAGTTGCTGAAAGAAGCAACCGAGGTGTAGAAAGAAGCAAGAAAAGTGCAGAAAGAGGCAAGTGAGATACAAAAACAGGCAGGAAAGGTACAGAAAGAGGCAAGACGAGTGCAGAAAGAGACAACAGGGGTGCAGAAAGAAGCAAATGAGGTGCAGAAAGAGGCAACATACGTGCAGAAAGAGGGAAGAGAGGTGCAGAAAAAGGCAAGAAAAGTGCAAAAAGAGGTACATAAAGAGACAACAGGGGTGCAGAAAGAAGCAAGACAGGTGCAGAAATTAGCATGGAATATGCAGATTGAAGCAACAGGGGTGCAGAAAGAGGCAAGAGAAGTGTAGAAAGGAGCAAATCAGGTGCAGAAAGAGCCAACAGAGGTGCAAAAAGAGGCAGAGAGTTGCAGATACAGGCCAGAGAAGTGCACAAAGAGGCAAGAGAATTGCTGAAAGAAGCAACAGAGGTGTAGAAAGAAGCAAGAAAAGTGCAGAAAGAGGCAAGTGAGATGCAAAAACAGGCAGGAAAGGTACAGAAAGAGGGAAGACGAGTGCAGAAAGAGACAACAGGGGTGCAGAAAGAAGCAAATGAGGTGCAGAAAGAGGCAACATACGTGCAGAAAGAGTGAAGAGAGGTGCAGAAAAAGGCAAGAAAAGAGCAGAAAGAGGCAAAAGAGGTACATAAAGAGACAACAGGGGTGCAGAAAGAAGCAAGACAGGTGCAGAAAGAAGCATGGAAAGTGCAGAATGAAGCAACAGGGGTGCAGAAAGAGGCAAGAGAAGTGCAGAAAGAGGCAAAAGAGGTACATAAAGAGACAACAGGGGTGCAGAAAGAAGTAAGACAGGTTCAGAAATGAGCATGGAATATGCAGATTGAAGCATCAGGGGTGCAGAAAGAGGCAAGAGAAGTGTAGAAAGGAGCAAGTGAGGTGCAGAAAGAGCCAACAGAGGTGCAAAAAGAGGCAAGAGAGGTGCAGAAACAGGCAAGAGAAGTGCACAGAGGCAAGAGAATTGCTGAAAGAAGCAACAGAGATGCAGAAAGAAACAAGAAAAGTGCAGAAAGAGGCAAGTGAGATGCAAAAACAGGCAGGAAAGTTACAGAAAGAGGGCAGATGAGTGCAGAAAGAGACAACAGAGGTGCAGAAAGAAGCAAATAAGGTGCAGAAAGAGGCAACAGACGTGCAGAAAGAGGGAAGAGAGGTGCAGAAAAAGGCAAGAAAAGTGCAGAAAGAGGCAAAAGAGGTACATAAAGAGACAACAGGGGTGCAGAAAGAAGCAAGACAGGTGCAGAAATTAGCATGGAATATGCAGATTGAAGCAACAGGGGTGCAGAAAGAGGCAAGAGAAGTGTAGAAAGGAGCAAATCAGGTGCAGAAAGAGCCAACAGAGGTGCAAAAAGAGGCAGAGAGGTGCAGATACAGGCCAGAGAAGTGCACAAAGAGGCAAGAGAATTGCTGAAAGAAGCAACAGAGGTGTAGAAAGAGGCAAGAAAAGTGCAGAAAGAGGCAAGTGAGATGCAAAAACAGGCAGGAAAGGTACAGAAAGAGGGAAGACGAGTGCAGAAAGAGACAACAGGGGTGCAGAAAGAAGCAAATGAGGTGCAGAAAGAGGCAACATACGTGCAGAAAGAGTGAAGAGAGGTGCAGAAAAAGGCAAGAAAAGAGCAGAAAGAGGCAAAAGAGGTACATAAAGAGACAACAGGGGTGCAGAAAGAAGCAAGACAGGTGCAGAAAGAAGCATGGAAAGTGCAGAATGAAGCAACAGGGGTGCAGAAAGAGGCAAGAGAAGTGTAGAAAGGAGCATGTGAGGTGCCGAAAGATCCAAAAGAGGTGCAAAAAGAGGCAAAAGAGGTGCAGAAACAGGCAAGAGAAGTGCACAAAGAGGCAAGAGAATTGCTGAAAGAAGCAACAGAGGTGTAGGAAGAAGCAAGAAAAGTGCAGAAAGAGGCAAGTGAGATGCAGAAAGAAGCAAATAAGGTGCAGAAAGAGGCAACAGACGTGCAGAAAGAGGGAAGAGAGGTGCAGAAAAAGGCAAGAAAAGTGCAGAAAGAGGCAAAAGAGGTACATAAAGAGACAACAGGGGTGCAGAAAGAAGTAAGACAGGTTCAGAAATGAGCATGGAATATGCAGATTGAAGCAACAGGGGTGCAGAAAGAGGCAAGAGAAGTGTAGAAAGGAGCAAGTGAGGTGCAGAAAGAGCCAACAGAGGTGCAAAAAGAGGCAAGAGAGGTGCAGAAACAGGCAAGAGAAGTGCACAGAGGCAAGAGAATTGCTGAAAGAAGCAACAGAGATGCAGAAAGAAGCAAGAAAAGTGCAGAAAGAGGCAAGTGAGATGCAAAAACAGGCAGGAAAGGTACAGAAAGAGGGCAGATGAGTGCAGAAAGAGACAACAGAGGTGCAGAAAGAAGCAAATAAGGTGCAGAAAGAGGCAACAGACGTGCAGAAAGAGGGAAGAGAGGTGCAGAAAAAGGCAAGAAAAGTGCAGAAAGAGGCAAAAGAGGTACATAAAGAGACAACAGGGGTGCAGAAAGAAGCAAGACAGGTGCAGAAATTAGCATGGAATATGCAGATTGAAGCAACAAGGGTGCAGAAAGAGGCAAGAGAAGTGTAGAAAGGAGCAAATGAGGTGCAGAAAGAGCCAACAGAGGTGCAAAAAGAGGCAAAAGAGGTGCAGAAACAGGCAAGAATAGTGCACAAAGAGGCAAGAGAGTTGCTGAAAGAAGCAACCGAGGTGTAGAAAGAAGCAAGAAAAGTGCAGAAAGAGGCAAGTGAGATACAAAAACAGGCAGGAAAGGTTCAGAAAGAGGGAAGACGAGTGCAGAAAGAGACAACAGGGGTGCAGAAAGAAGCAAATGAGGTGCAGAAAGAGGCAACATACGTGCAGAAAGAGGGAAGAGAGGTGCAGAAAAAGGCAAGAAAAGTGCAAAAAGAGGTACATAAAGAGACAACAGGGGTGCAGAAAGAAGCAAGACAGGTGCAGAAATTAGCATGGAATATGCAGATTGAAGCAACAGGGGTGCAGAAAGAGGCAAGAGAAGTGTAGAAAGGAGCAAATCAGTAGCAGAAAGAGCCAACAGAGGTGCAAAAAGAGGCAGAGAGGTGCAGAAACAGGCAAGAGAAGTGCACAAAGAGGCAAGAGAATTGCTGAAAGAAGCAACAGAGGTGTAGAAAGAAGCAAGAAAAGTGCAGAAAGAGGCAAGTGAGATGCAAAAACAGGCAGGAAAGGTACAGAAAGAGGGAAGAAAAGTGCAGAAAGAGACAACAGGGGTGCAGAAAGAAGCAAATGAGGTGCAGAAAGAGGCAACATACGTGCAGAAAGAGTGAAGAGAGGTGCAGAAAAAGGCAAGAAAAGTGCAGAAAGAGGCAAAAGAGGTACATAAAGAGACAACAGGGGTGCAGAAAGAAGCAAGACAGGTTCAGAAATTAGCATGGAATATGCAGATTGAAGCAACAGGGGTGCAGAAAGAGGCAAGAGAAGTGTAGAAAGGAGCAAGTGAGGTGCAAAAAGAGGCAAGAGAGGTGCAGAGACAGGCAAGAGAAGTGCACAAAGAGGCAAGAGAATTGCTGAAAGAAGCAACAGAGATGCAGAAAGAAGCAAGAAAAGTGCAGAAAGAGGCAAGTGAGATGCAAAAACAGGCAGCAAAAGGTACAGAAAGAGGGCAGATGAGTACAGAAAGAGACAACAGAGGTGCAGAAAGAAGCAAATAAGGTGCAGAAAGAGGCAACAGACGTGCAGAAAGAGGGAAGAGAGGTGCAGAAAAAGGCAAGAAAAGTGCAGAAAGAGGCAAAAGAGGTACATAAAGAGACAACAGGGGTGCAGAAAGAAGCAAGACAGGTTCAGAAATTAGCATGGAATATGCAGATTGGAGCAACAGGGGTGCAGAAAGAGGCAAGAGAAGTGTAGAAAGGAGCAAGTGAGGTGCAGAAAGAGCCAACAGAGGTGCAAAAAGAGGCAAGAGAGGTGCAGAAACAGGCAAGAGAAGTGCACAAAGAGGCAAGAGAATTGCTGAAAGAAGCAACAGAGATGCAGAAAGAAGCAAGAAAAGTGCAGAAAGAGGCAAGTGAGATACAAAAACAGGCAGGAAAGGTACAGAAAGAGGGAAGACCAGTGCAGAAAGAGACAACAGGGGTGCAGAAAGAAGCAAATGAGGTGCAGAAAGAGGCAACATACGTGCAGAAAGAGGGAAGAGAGGTGCAGAAAAAGGCAAGAAAAGTGCAAAAAGAGGTACATAAAGAGACAACAGGGGTGCAGAAAGAAGCAATACAGGTGCAGAAATTAACATGGAATATGCAGATCGAAGCAAACAGGGGTGCAGAAAGAGGCAAGAGAAGTGTAGAAAGGAGCAAGTGAGGTGCAGAAAGAGCCAACAGAGGTGCAAAAAGAGGCAGAGAGGTGCAGAAACAGGCAAGAGAAGTGCACAAAGAGGCAAGAGAATTGCTGAAAGAAGCAACAGAGGTGTAGAAAGAAGCAAGAAAAGTGCAGAAAGAGGCAAGTGAGATGCAAAAACAGGCAGGAAAGGTACAGAAAGAGGGCAGACGAGTGCAGAAAGAGACAACAGAGGTGCAGAAAGAAGCAAATGAGGTGCAGAAAGAGGCAACATACGTGCAGAAAGAGGGAAGAGAGGTGCAGAAAAAGGCAAGAAAAGTGCAAAAAGAGGTACATAAAGAGACAACAGGGGTGCAGAAAGAAGCAAGACAGGTGCAGAAATTAGCATGGAATATGCAGATTGAAGCAACAGGGTGCAGAAAGAGGCAAGAAAAGTGTAGAAAGGAGCAAATCAGTAGCAGAAAGAGCCAACAGAGGTGCAAAAAGAGGCAGAGAGGTGCAGAAACAGGCAAGAGAAGTGCACAAAGAGGCAAGAGAATTGCTGAAGGAAGCAAATGAGGTGTAGAAAGAAGCAAGAAAAGTGCAGAAAGAGGCACGTGAGATGCAAAAACAGGCAGTAAAGGTACAGAAAGAGGGAAGACGAGTGCAGAAAGAGACAACAGGGGTGCAGAAAGAAGCAAATGAGGTGCAGAAAGAGGCAACATACATGCAGAAAGAGTGAAGAGAGGTGCAGAAAAAGGCAAGAAAAGTGCAGAAAGAGGCAAAAGAGGTACATAAAGAGACAACAGGGGTGCAGAAAGAAGCAAGACAGGTTCAGAAATTAGCATGGAATATGCAGATTGAAGCAACAGGGGTGCAGAAAGAGGCAAGAGAAGTGTAGAAAGGAGCAAGTGAGATGCAAAAAGAGGCAAGAGAGGTGCAGAGACAGGCAAGAGAAGTGCACAAAGAGCAAGAGAATTGCTGAAAGGAGCAACAGAGATGCAGAAAGAAGCAAGAAAAGTGCAGAAAGAGGCAAGTGAGATGCAAAAACAGGCAGCAAAAGGTACAGAAAGAGGGCAGATGAGTGCAGAAAGAGACAACAGAGGTGCAGAAAGAAGCAAATAAGGTGCAGAAAGAGGCAACAGACGTGCAGAAAGAGGGAAGAGAGGTGCAGAAAAAGGCAAGAAAAGTGCAGAAAGAGGCAAAAGAGGTACATAAAGAGACAACAGGGGTGCAGAAAGAAGCAAGACAGGTTCAGAAATTAGCATGGAATATGCAGATTGAAGCAACAGGGGTGCAGAAAGAGGTAAGAGAAGTGTAGAAAGGAGCAAGTGAGGTGCAGAAAGAGCCAACAGAGGTGCAAAAGAGGCAAGAGAGGTGCAGAAACAGGCAAGAGAAGTGCACAAAGAGGCAAGAGAATTGCTGAAAGAAGCAACAGAGATGCAGAAAGAAGCAAGAAAAGTGCAGAAAGAGGCAAGTGAGATACAAAAACAGGCAGGAAAGGTACAGAAAGAGGGAAGACCAGTGCAGAAAGAGACAACAGGGGTGCAGAAAGAAGCAAATGAGGTGCAGAAAAAGGCAACATACGTGCAGAAAGAGGGAAGAGAGGTGCAGAAAAAGGCAAGAAAAGTGCAAAAAGAGGTACATAAAGAGACAACAGGGGTGCAGAAAGAAGCAAGACAGGTGCAGAAATTAGCATGGAATATGCAGATTGAAGCAACAGGGGTGCAGAAAGAGGCAAGAGAAGTGTAGAAAGGAGCAAATGAGGTGCAGAAAGAGCCAACAGAGGTGCAAAAAGAGGCAAAAGAGGTGCAGAAACAGGCAAGAGAAGTGCACAAAGAGGCAAGAGAGTTGCTGAAAGAAGCAACCGAGGTGTAGAAAGAAGCAAGAAAAGTGCAGAAAGAGGCAAGTGAGATACAAAAACAGGCAGGAAAGGTACAGAAAGAGGAAAGATGAGTGCAGAAAGAGACAACAGGGGTGCAGAAAGAAGCAAATGAGGTGCAGAAAGAGGCAACATACGTGCAGAAAGAGGGAAGAGAGGTGCAGAAAAAGGCAAGAAAAGTGCAAAAAGAAGTACATAAAGAGACAACAGGGGTGCAGAAAGAAGCAATACAGGTGCAGAAATTAGCATGGAATATGCAGATCGAAGCAACAGGGGTGCAGAAAGAGGCAAGAGAAGTGTAGAAAGGAGCAAGTGAGGTGCAGAAAGAGCCAACAGAGGTGCAAAAAGAGGCAGAGAGGTACAGAAACAGGCAAGAGAAGTGCACAAAGAGGCAAGAGAATTGCTGAAAGAAGCAACAGAGGTGTAGAAAGAAGCAAGAAAAGTGCAGAAAGAGGCAAGTGAGATGCAAAAACAGGCAGGAAACATACAGAAAGAGGGAAGACGAGTGCAGAAAGAGACAACAGGGGTGCAGAAAGAAGCAAATGAGGTGCAGAAAGAGACAACATACGTGCAGAAAGAGTGAAGAGAGGTGCAGAAAAAGGCAAGAAAAGAGCAGAAAGAGGCAAAAGAGGTACATAAAGAGACAACAGGGGTGCAGAAAGAAGCAAGACAGGTGCAGAAAGAAGCATGGAAAGTGCAGAATGAAGCAACAGGGGTGCAGAAAGAGGCAAGAGAAGAGTAGAAAGGAGCATGTGAGGTGCCGAAAGATCCAAAAGAGGTGCAAAAAGAGACAAAAGAGGTGCAGAAACAGGCAAGAGAAGTGCACAAAGAGGCAAGAGAATTGCTGAAAGAAGCAACAGAGGTGTAGAAAGAAGCAAGAAAAGTGCAGAAAGAGGCAAGTGAGATGCAAAAACAGGCAGGAAAGGTACAGAAAGAGGGCAGACGAGTGCAGAAAGAGACAACAGAGGTGCAGAAAGAAGCAAATAAGGTGCAGAAAGAGGCAACAGACGTGCAGAAAGAGGGAAGAGAGGTGCAGAAAAAGGCAAGAAAAGTGCAGAAAGAGGCAAAAGAGGTACATAAAGAGACAACAGGGGTGCAGAAAGAAGCAAGACAGGTTCAGAAATTAGCATGGAATATGCAGATTGAAGCAACAGGGGTGCAGAAAGAGGCAAGAGAAGTGTAGAAAGGAGCAAGTGAGGTGCAGAAAGAGCCAACAGAGGTGCAAAAAGAGGCAAGAGAGGTGCAGAAACAGGCAAGAGAAGTGCACAAAGAGGCAAGAGAATTGCTGAAAGAAGCAACAGAGATGCAGAAAGAAGCAAGAAAAGTGCAGAAAGAGGCAAGTGAGATACAAAAACAGGCAGGAAAGGTACAGAAAGAGGGAAGACCAGTGCAGAAAGAGACAACAGGGGTGCAGAAAGAAGCAAATGAGGTGCAGAAAGAGGCAACATACGTGCAGAAAGAGGGAAGAGAGGTGCAGAAAAAGGCAAGAAAAGTGCAAAAAGAGGTACATAAAGAGACAACAGGGGTGCAGAAAGAAGCAATACAGGTGCAGAAATTAGCATGGAATATGCAGATCGAAGCAAACAGGGGTGCAGAAAGAGGCAAGAGAAGTGTAGAAAGGAGCAAGTGAGGTGCAGAAAGAGCCAACAGAGGTGCAAAAAGAGGCAGAGAGGTGCAGAAACAGGCAAGAGAAGTGCACAAAGAGGCAAGAGAATTGCTGAAAGAAGCAACAGAGGTGTAGAAAGAAGCAAGAAAAGTGCAGAAAGAGGCAAGTGAGATGCAAAAACAGGCAGGAAAGGTACAGAAAGAGGGCAGACGAGTGCAGAAAGAGACAACAGAGGTGCAGAAAGAAGCAAATGAGGTGCAGAAAGAGGCAACATACGTGCAGAAAGAGGGAAGAGAGGTGCAGAAAAAGGCAAGAAAAGTGCAAAAAGAGGTACATAAAGAGACAACAGGGGTGCAGAAAGAAGCAAGACAGGTGCAGAAATTAGCATGGAATATGCAGATTGAAGCAACAGGGGTGCAGAAAGAGGCAAGAAAAGTGTAGAAAGGAGCAAATCAGTAGCAGAAAGAGCCAACAGAGGTGCAAAAAGAGGCAGAGAGGTGCAGAAACAGGCAAGAGAAGTGCACAAAGAGGCAAGAGAATTGCTGAAAGAAGCAACAGAGGTGTAGAAAGAAGCAAGAAAAGTGCATAAAGAGGCAAGTGAGATGCAAAAACAGGCAGGAAAGGTACAGAAAGAGGGAAGACGAGTGCAGAAAGAGACAACAGGGGTGCAGAAAGAAGCAAATGAGGTGCAGAAAGAGGCAACATACATGCAGAAAGAGTGAAGAGAGGTGCAGAAAAAGGCAAGAAAAGTGCAGAAAGAGGCAAAAGAGGTACATAAAGAGACAACAGGGGTGCAGAAAGAAGCAAGACAGGTTCAGAAATTAGCATGGAATATGCAGATTGAAGCAACAGGGGTGCAGAAAGAGGCAAGAGAAGTGTAGAAAGGAGCAAGTGAGATGCAAAAAGAGGCAAGAGAGGTGCAGAGACAGGCAAGAGAAGTGCACAAAGAGCAAGAGAATTGCTGAAAGGAGCAACAGAGATGCAGAAAGAAGCAAGAAAAGTGCAGAAAGAGGCAAGTGAGATGCAAAAACAGGCAGCAAAAGGTACAGAAAGAGG
Organism: Calotriton arnoldi; assembly: GCA_963921515.1. Taxonomy (NCBI): domain Eukaryota; kingdom Metazoa; phylum Chordata; class Amphibia; order Caudata; family Salamandridae; genus Calotriton; species Calotriton arnoldi. Next base: position 462,774 of record CAWUFW010009195.1, read on the forward strand.
GCAGATGAGTGCAGAAAGAGACAACAGAGGTGCAGAAAGAAGCAAATAAGGTGCAGAAAGAGGCAACAGACGTGCAGAAAGAGGGAAGAGAGGTGCAGAAAAAGGCAAGAAAAGTGCAGAAAGAGGCAAAAGAGGTACATAAAGAGACAACAGGGGTGCAGAAAGAAGCAAGACAGGTTCAGAAATTAGCATGGAATATGCAGATTGAAGCAACAGGGGTGCAGAAAGAGGTAAGAGAAGTGTAGAAAGGAGCAAGTGAGGTGCAGAAAGAGCCAACAGAGGTGCAAAAGAGGCAAGAGAGGTGCAGAAACAGGCAAGAGAAGTGCACAAAGAGGCAAGAGAATTGCTGAAAGAAGCAACAGAGATGCAGAAAGAAGCAAGAAAAGTGCAGAAAGAGGCAAGTGAGATACAAAAACAGGCAGGAAAGGTACAGAAAGAGGGAAGACCAGTGCAGAAAGAGACAACAGGGGTGCAGAAAGAAGCAAATGAGGTGCAGAAAAAGGCAACATACGTGCAGAAAGAGGGAAGAGAGGTGCAGAAAAAGGCAAGAAAAGTGCAAAAAGAGGTACATAAAGAGACAACAGGGGTGCAGAAAGAAGCAAGACAGGTGCAGAAATTAGCATGGAATATGCAGATTGAAGCAACAGGGGTGCAGAAAGAGGCAAGAGAAGTGTAGAAAGGAGCAAATGAGGTGCAGAAAGAGCCAACAGAGGTGCAAAAAGAGGCAAAAGAGGTGCAGAAACAGGCAAGAGAAGTGCACAAAGAGGCAAGAGAGTTGCTGAAAGAAGCAACCGAGGTGTAGAAAGAAGCAAGAAAAGTGCAGAAAGAGGCAAGTGAGATACAAAAACAGGCAGGAAAGGTACAGAAAGAGGAAAGATGAGTGCAGAAAGAGACAACAGGGGTGCAGAAAGAAGCAAATGAGGTGCAGAAAGAGGCAACATACGTGCAGAAAGAGGGAAGAGAGGTGCAGAAAAAGGCAAGAAAAGTGCAAAAAGAAGTACATAAAGAGACAACAGGGGTGCAGAAAGAAGCAATACAGGTGCAGAAATTAGCATGGAATATGCAGATCGAAGCAACAGGGGTGCAGAAAGAGGCAAGAGAAGTGTAGAAAGGAGCAAGTGAGGTGCAGAAAGAGCCAACAGAGGTGCAAAAAGAGGCAGAGAGGTACAGAAACAGGCAAGAGAAGTGCACAAAGAGGCAAGAGAATTGCTGAAAGAAGCAACAGAGGTGTAGAAAGAAGCAAGAAAAGTGCAGAAAGAGGCAAGTGAGATGCAAAAACAGGCAGGAAACATACAGAAAGAGGGAAGACGAGTGCAGAAAGAGACAACAGGGGTGCAGAAAGAAGCAAATGAGGTGCAGAAAGAGACAACATACGTGCAGAAAGAGTGAAGAGAGGTGCAGAAAAAGGCAAGAAAAGAGCAGAAAGAGGCAAAAGAGGTACATAAAGAGACAACAGGGGTGCAGAAAGAAGCAAGACAGGTGCAGAAAGAAGCATGGAAAGTGCAGAATGAAGCAACAGGGGTGCAGAAAGAGGCAAGAGAAGAGTAGAAAGGAGCATGTGAGGTGCCGAAAGATCCAAAAGAGGTGCAAAAAGAGACAAAAGAGGTGCAGAAACAGGCAAGAGAAGTGCACAAAGAGGCAAGAGAATTGCTGAAAGAAGCAACAGAGGTGTAGAAAGAAGCAAGAAAAGTGCAGAAAGAGGCAAGTGAGATGCAAAAACAGGCAGGAAAGGTACAGAAAGAGGGCAGACGAGTGCAGAAAGAGACAACAGAGGTGCAGAAAGAAGCAAATAAGGTGCAGAAAGAGGCAACAGACGTGCAGAAAGAGGGAAGAGAGGTGCAGAAAAAGGCAAGAAAAGTGCAGAAAGAGGCAAAAGAGGTACATAAAGAGACAACAGGGGTGCAGAAAGAAGCAAGACAGGTTCAGAAATTAGCATGGAATATGCAGATTGAAGCAACAGGGGTGCAGAAAGAGGCAAGAGAAATGTAGAAAGGAGCAAATGAGGTGCAGAAAGAGCCAACAAAGGTGCAAAAAGAGGCAAGAGAGGTGCAGAAACAGGCAAGAGAAGTGCATAAAGAGGCAAGAGAATTGCTGAAAGAAGCAACAGAGATGCAGAAAGAAGCAAGAAAAGTGCAGAAAGAGGCAAGTGAGATGCAAAAACAGGCAGGAAAGGTAGAGAAAGAGGGCAGATGAGTGCAGAAAGAGACAACAGAGGTGCAGAAAGAAGCAAATAAGGTGCAGAAAGAGGCAACAGACGTGCAGAAAGAGGGAAGAGAGGTGCAGAAAAGGGCAAGAAAAGTGCAGAAAGAGGCAAAAGAGGAACATAAAGAGACAACAGGGGTGCAAAAAGAAGCAAGACAGGTGCAGAAATTAGCATGGAATATGCAGATTGAAGCAACAGGGGTGCAGAAAGAGGCAAGAGAAGTATAGAAAGGAGCAAGTGAGGTGCAGAAAGAGCCAACAGAGGTGCAAAAAGAGGCAAGAGAGGTGCAGAAACAGGCAAGAGAAGTGCACAAAGAGGCAAGAGAATTGCTGAAAGAAGCAACAGAGGTGTAGAAAGAAGCAAGAAAAGTGCAGAAAGAAGCAAGTGAGATGCAAAAACTGGCAGGAAAGGTACAGAAAGAGGGAAGACGAGTGCAGAAAGAGACAACAGGTGAGCAGAAAGAAGCAAATGAGGTGCAAAAAGAGGCAACAGACGTGCAGAAAGAGGGAAGAGAGGTGCAGAAACAGGCAAGAGAAGTGCAGAAAGAGGCAAGAGAATTGCTGAAAGAAGCAACAGAGGTGTAGAAAGAAGCAAGAAAAGTGCAGAAAGAGGCAAGTGAGATGCAAAAACAGGCAGGAAAGGTACAGAAAGAGGGAAGACGAGTGCAGAAAGAGACAACAGGGGTGTAGAAAGAAGCAAATGAGGTGCAGAAAGAGGCAACATACGTGCAGAAAGAGGCAAAAGAGGTACATAAAGAGACAACAGGGGTGCAGAAAGAAGCAAGACAGGTGCAGAAAGAAGCGTCCCCTAGTGCGTTATAATGAGGGTCCCTGGGAGCCAACTAGCCCACCAGTTACCTCCAGTAAGCACCACACTGCTGGATTGCAGAGAGGTGGTCCGAGGCCACGCTCCCTTTTTACACCACGCTGCAAACGCGGCTTCTGGCGCACTGCTGCTTGGAGGATGAAGTCCACCTATGTCCTAACGTCCTCAAGACACAAGAGGACCTCATTGCCCCACCAGCAGTGCACCAGAAGCCGCGTTTGCAGAGTGGTGTAAAAAGGGGCGTGGCCTCGGATTACCTCTCTGCAACGCAGCTCTGTGGCGCTTACTGGAGGTACCTGGTGGGCTAGTTGGCCCCCAGGGACCCTCAGGATTGAAGGGGACGTAATCCCCCAATTTACAACGCGCCAGGGGGCAGTTTGCACACTTGTTATATCAGGCCCCCCCTCCCTGCATCACTGTGCAAACACGCCCCCTGGCGTGTTGTAACTTGGGGGATTAAGTCCCCTTGAATCCTGAGGGTCCCTGGGGGCCAACTAGCCCACCAGGTACTTCCAGTAAGCTCCACAGAGCTGCGTTGCAGAGAGGTGTAAAAAGGGGCATGGCCTCGAACCACCTCTCTGTAACACAGCCCTGTGGCGCTTACTGGAGTTACCTGGTGGGCTAGTTGGCCCCCAGGGACCCTCAGTATTGAAGGGGATTTAATACCCCAGCTTAAAACACGCCACGGGGCACGTTTGCACAGTGGTGCAGGGAGGGGGTGGGGCCTCCGGCGAGTTGCCGATTCCTTTTTTTGGGGGGGGTTTATTTTTTGGGAGGGGGTCTGTGTGGCTCCCCCTTCCCTGTGCCACTATGGTCCCCGGGGACCCCATCTCCCGGGGCCTGGCAGCCTTGTTTTTTTTTTTTATTATGCGGAGGGGGACCGAGTAGCCCCCCTCCAAAGGCCAATTATGGCCCCGGGGACCCCATCCCCCGGGGCCTGGCTAGCCTTTTCATTTTTGGGAGGGGGGCCGCGTGGCCCCCCTCCTCAGGCCAATTATGGCCACGGGGACCCCATCCCCCGGGGCCGGCCTGTCGGTTTTTGGTTTTTTTTATAAAGGGGAGGGGGGCTGCGTGGCCCCCCTCCCAGGCCACTTCTGGCCCCGGGGACCCCATCCCCCGGGGCCTGGCCTCTTCGTTGGGGACCGTGGGGGGAGCCCCAATGCCCCATGGTCCCGCCGGCTCCCCGCCTCCTGCGGGAGCCGGCATTGCTTTTGGGCAAGGGGAGCTGCTGACATGCAGTTCCCCTTGCCCAAAAGCAATTCTCCTTTGCTTCATTGAAGCGAGAGCTGGATTTCCTGCTCTCGCTTCAATGAAGCAAAGCAGGAGTTTGCTATGACAGGGCGAGAGCCGTGCTCCCGCCCTGCCATAGCAAACGGCAATGTCCCGGGGTTGGGCACCCCGGGACATTGCAGGAGCCGGTCCTGGAGGGTGTAGGGTGACCAACTGGCATGGGTGCAAATTCAGGACAGTGAGTGTAAAAATTCAGGACAAAGGGTCAAAATTCAGGACAAAAATTCAGGACAGGAGGTCGAAATTCAGGACAAAAGGTACGTTTTGCAGACACATCAGAGGAGGTTGCGCAATAGTATATAAGTAAGTAAATAGACAACCACTTAAGTACAAGTGAAAATAAGTTTATATTAGGTTGAGCCAATCGTGCACTTTATGGTTTTTCAGTATGCGCGCAGCTTTGACAAATGTGCAGGTCTTTTTGTGGTAACAAAACCGCCCCCACCCCACCTTTCCAGCCTCCCAGGAAAACGCCTGATGCCCGGTCCGGCCAGTCCGGCCTTGCAACCACCCTTCAATGGTGCCCCTCATCTGCACAAAGACTCTCTCTCATGTGTATTTAATTTCTTTTATAGTGCTACTCAACCCAAGTAAGTAGGACAGGGTGTCGGAGTGCGTTACATCACACACACATTATAAAAAGACAATGACTCATATAAATGTAAAAGTCAATGTATAGGAAATGTTACTTAAGATAATGGGGGTTACAAGGTGTAAACATTCTTTCATCCATCATTCAATCTTTCACCATTCATTCTGTCCTTCTATCTGTGTGCCCATCCATATCAATATTCAACCATTTGCAAACCTATCCATCATCTATCCTTCCATCCATCCATCATTCCACTCATCTATCCCTCCATCGACCCTTTCACTCATCCATCCCTCCATTCCTCCTTTCACCCTACCCATTCATACACTCATCCATCCACTCTTCCACTCATCCATACACTCATCCATCCAGCCATTTAACCTTTCACCGATCCAGCCATCCTTTCACTTACTCATTCATCCACCCAGTCACTCATCCTTCCACCCATTCACCCTTTCAGTCATCCATCCATCCATCCACCCTTTCTCTCTCCATCCCCCTTTAACTTAGTCATCCATCCTTCCATCCACCCATCCATCTACTCATCCACTCATGAATCCATCCATTGACCCTATCACTCATCCATCCTTTCTCTCATCCATCCACCCTTTCACTCCGTCACTCATCCATCCATCCTTTCTCTCATCCATCCACCCTTTTACTCCTTCACTCATCTATCCACCCTTTTGGGAAGAGGTGTGGCGCCGCAGCCAGGGCGACTGACGCTGGACGGTGGTGATCACGGTTCGATCCCTGGCTCCGGCGGCAGGGGTCTGCCCAGCACCATGCGACTCTGGGCAATAGCTCGCTTAATCTTCCCAACGGCCCCCAGCGCCGAGATACCCCTTCGGGGGTGATTCGTGCGCTATACAAGTACTGGATTTACATTTACATTTGTCCATTTACCCTACCTTTCACTCACTCATCCAGCCTTACATCCACCCTTTCACTCATCCATCCATCCATTCATCCTTTCACTTATCAATTCACCAATCCTCCCATCAGTTCACTCATCCATCCACCCATTCACTCACCTATCATCCACCCTTTCACTCATCCATCCATTTACCCGTCCATCTACCCTTCCACCCATACATCCATGTATTTACCTTCTCTCATCGATCCGTCCACTCACTCATCTGTCCATTCTTTCTCTCATTATTCATCCATTCACCCTTTCATTCATCCATTCACCCTTTCACTAATCCATCCAGCCGTCCACCCATCCCTTCACTTACTCACTTTTTCACATTAATTAGGAGCGGAGCCTTTGTCTGCAGAGTTGCAGACAGAAGAGGCCCATCAAGGACTTCACCCCTGCTAGAGTTCCGAAAGCAAGAGGTGGGGCAGGAGAGGGTTCACTATGCCCCTGCACATAGGAAATGTGAAAAAAGTGGATGTCATGAGTCATGCATGAAGCACAGTGCCACTGTGACATGGTGTTGTTTCCAGGGCTTTAAGTGGGATGAAAAAACTGGGGGGGGGGTCTCCCCAAAGGGGGTGTTCGATGTAATTAAGGGCATGGCTTAAAACACCTAAGCTAAAAATCTGTGCTTAGCGTAGTGTGCCGCCCGACTGGTAATTTGCTGCTTCTGTCATTGCATCCAGATATATAACACAACAAGTAGCGTTACATCTAAAGCCAGAACTATTGGCTTTTTGTTAATGGATGTCAGTTGCATAAAATAATAAAAAGCAGCAACCATGCCTTTGTTGAATATAACACTGAAAATGCGTCCGTTTTAAAATGATGAGACAGGGAAAGACCCATAACTTTTTTTTTTTTTAAACTTGTTTCACCGCCTTCTTTTCATGAACTGGATTCTCGTGTAGCAGCATGGGCGTTTTTGTGCATTTCACCACCTGACTGAATGCCCTGCCTTAGACCGAGGCTGCAGGAGGCCACCACATGCAGTAAGAGCACAGACTGTCCCATTGTCATTCTGTATGTGGCAATCAGCCCCATACAGAATGACAATGGGCGGATAGGGCTTGTCTTGCGCTCAGAGGCTGAGTGCGTGGCGGCCCGATCAGGGAGCTGACGCTTCTGGCAGTGGAACAGTGATGTTCCCCAATGCCTAAAATTACGGACAAAAGGCGTCCGTAAAAGGGTTCGTCACGGACAACGGACATGAGGTCGAAATTACGGACGGTCCGTGAAATTTACGGACGGTTGGTCACCCTAGGAGGGTGGCGGACCCCAGGGCCATCAAGGGCTCCAGGAGGGGGGCCGCGCGGCCTCCTTCCTACGAGTACAATGCCCCGGGGAGGTAGTGGTCCCTGGGGCTCGGGGTCCGTAACAGACCCCCGCATTCGCATATTTAGTGCCCCGGGGAGGTGGTGATCCCCATGGCATGTGGGGGGGGCTCGAGCCCCCCCACACAGGTTATTTTAAAAAAAATAGAGCCCCGGGGAGGTGGCGGTCCCCGGGGCTGCAGGGGGGGCTGCGTGCCCCTGTGTTTTTGTTGCAAAACCCCGGGGAGGTGGTGGTCCCCGGGGCTTGTGGGGGGGCTCGAGCCCCCCACACATACGTTTTTGAATATAAAACATGAGAGCCCCGGGGAGGTGGTGGTCCCCGGGGCTCCGGGGGGGCTGCATGCCCCCGCTAATAATGAAAAAAGCCCTGGGGAGGTGGCGGTCCCCGGGGCTGCGGAGGCCCCCGCGGGCCCCGGCTATACAATTTGGCATTGCCCCCGGGACCTGGCCCACCCGGGGTCTTAAAAATAACGAAGCACGGGACCCCACGCTTCGTTTTTTTTAAATTTTCTCTGCCGGATTCGCAACCCCAGCGCAAATTCGGCCGATTTCTTTTTTTTTACAAAATGCTTTTTTTGGCCCTGGGGGTCCTTGTGGGACCCCCTGAGCAGGCCTAGGGGGTCAGGGTGTTTCTACCCTGCCCCCTTGTCTAGTTTTTCAACCTCTTTTTCACTGTTTTCTTGTGGCTCGGTTCTACAGAGTCACAAGATGGCTGCCAACACTTCCTGGTTTGGAGTGTTGGCAGCCAATCAGAATTGAGCTCGTTCTCGGGAGGGTTCGCAAATCCTCCTCGGTGCTCAGATATATACATTTTTTCTTTCTTTAATTTCTCAGCAACTACTGAACGGATTTACACCATTTAACAAAAAGGGATCTTTCTGAACCAAGCCCTACCTTTTTACCAAATTTGGTGTAATTCCGTTCAGCAGTTCGGGCTGTAGCTTTGTCTAAAGTTTCCTATGGAAATTAACATGGGGAAAATGCGTTTTGGGACCCCCATTTTTTCTCGGCCCCTGCTTGACGAATCACCCCGAAACTTTCAAGACAGGAGCTGACCGGAGCGCCCCACTAGTTTTGAAACTTTCGCGAAGATTCGTCAAACGACGCCAAAGTTATTGGGAAAACAAAAAACGCTTTTCCTATGGAAACTAGGTCCTAACTATAACTACCTACTGGCGACCGCCAGTAGGTAATATATACATATATATATATTTATATATATATATATTTGCTTTTAGTCTGAATAAATGAGGCCTACGCAGCTGCTTCTCCTTAATTGTTCATCAGATTACTTTTGAAGATTTTTCTATTGCAGACCTTACGATTTTTTTGGTAACATAATCCATTTGACATCACTGGCACGCATGATAAAACCCCATTCCACGATCGCTAGGATTATCAATGCAGTATTCGCTCTTCTGAAATAACCGATTCAGCAGGTATTATGACTTTGCCCTTGAGAGTGCCTTTAGAAATGGGTTAATTGTCATGGAGATTACTGCAACCAATTTCCACAGTAATTCCCTGTTTTCAGCCGTTTCACTCTGAATTGGTCGGCCATGAAACACAGTGATGCAGAATTTCCACATTCGTTGTAATTTCCGATTGGCCCAGCAAATCTATCACTGGTCAAATCGTCAGTGATAGAAATAGATTTCATATCTTCTAAGAAATGGGCTGGATTTAAAATTTTAAATAGTTACAAATATGGATCATGAAGGTTGTCAATTGAAACTTATGTTTACACCTTCTTCGGACTACTCTTATGTATGTTGTACTTTTAACCTTCCCACTTTCTTGTATGTTTATTACCATGCATATTTATAAAACAAAGATATAACAGACTTCCTGCAATTCCTGTAGACTCCTAACACTGGTCTTCAAAATGATTAACGTACACAATTAAATTACCAGTACCAGCCTAAAATTCAAGGTTTTTTTTTTCCGTTAAGTTTTAATAATGACTGAAAATAAATTCTACAGTGAAGTCAACATATCAGGTGAAAAAACAAAATGCATGACTCAGTTACAGCAGGATTATGGTGTTCTATTTTCTATCATTAAAAACTGCTGCAGCCATTTCATTGATTGCTGTGATTTTTGTCAACGATTTCTGTGGAAAAAGCATATCTATTCCTTGAAAGCTTTTAATGGGCAAAAGAATTCAGATAACCAAACAGACTTTCAGTGGCGGCCGCCACAACCAAAGGATGGTGCGGCGGGTTGAGGGTTTGCGGGAGGAGAGCACGGGAAGGGGGATTTAGGGGGTGGTAGGAATAATATATAAAAAATAATAAGAACTTACCTGAAGCCGCTGGCCGCTGGCCGCCGGCCGCCTCCAGCGTCTCGCCTCATGTTCTCTTCCTGGTCCCAGCAGCCCCTGGGACAGACTCCCAACCAATCCCCGTTCTGTAGAGCAATGCAGGGAATGGCCTAAGTGAGCTGGAAAGATACTCTGCTGAGGCCAGGGAGTCTGTGGGGATTTCTCCAGACCGGCTGTTCAAAGCAGGGCTGGAGAAACCTAAGTGCGCATGTGTGTTTTGGTCTGCCTGAGAGGGCCGGCCAAACACATATGCACACTTAGGGAGTGCACATAGCACACCTCCTCCCATGCCCCGCCCCTCCCTGCACAAGCTGGCTCAGATCTGGCAAATTAAAAATAAAATGATGCTAGTACATTGTTTTATTTTCAATTTGCTGGCTCTGAGCCAGGCAGTGGGGCGACGCTCCTCTGCCATTGCAGAGGAGCCGCCGCTGCAGACATCTTGTTTTTCCCCATAAAATAGTTTCCTTGGAAGTAAAAGTTGACTCATTCCAGTATTTTTCTACAGTTCAATCTCAGTTTGAAGCATGTCCGATTCATGCCCTTTTCCTCAAGTACGTGTCGATTAAAGTAGTCCCACTTTCAATGAACAAACAAAACGGCTTTTACTTGACAGCAGAGAGATGGGTACCTGCTAGATACGATGAGGCGGATCACAAAACGTTTTTGACTGGCTCTTTTAAAGTAGTGCTTGCTCTAAATACCTTTTACCACAGTATTATGAAAATAGGATTTAACCGCTGGTAATGTGTGACAAGAGCAATTGTGCACATTTGCTGTGCTGCATAGTGCTGTTCTGGTGACGTGTTCTGTTGTATTTTGTGCTGCTGTCTTTCTATGCTGCATCATTGCAATGTGGTTTTGTTTTGTTGTACTGAATTTTTGTGTTGTGTTCTGTTTTGCTGTGATGTGTTATGTTATATTTCAGTTGTGGTGTTATATTGCTCTGTTTATGTTACTACTGTTATGTTTAGTTGTTTACTTAAGATATGTCTACAAACTTTTCTATATGTCAGCAAATGCCTTAAATCTTCCCCTGAGAAAAAATGATTTACCACTTTCTAAGATGGTACCATGGCATTGTTCAGGCTCCTCGGTAAGCCCTTCAACCAGTGCTCATTTTGTATGAAACTGCTCAAAGCTTTAATTTACTTAATGCTGCTCAAATAGAGCAGATTATACTGGTAATGAAGGCTAGGCCATGCGAGTATATATATGAGAGAAAAACAATGCTTGTGGATATATCTTTGCAGTCACTGACTAATTCCCCAAGAGTTATGCTTTGCAGGATAGGAAAAACTCTTGAATCTAAGAAGAAAGACACTCAGTTAGAGTTGTCGAAAAGTAGCTGAAATAGTTAGGGTTCAGTTCAGAACCCCTGACTAGAAAAGTCAGAAATCTACTCTTATAGTTTTTTTTTTTAATGTTTGGTGTATATTGCTGACTTATATCGGAATATCCTCATGATATTTAGTTCAAGCCACAGCATTTGTGAAAAATAAAAAATAATGATTAGTTGTAGTTATTCTAATTGAATTTGTTATTGAATATTGAAGATTGTAGCAATGTGAAAAGAAATGACGGAATCAGTAAAATACACAAGACCTAGTTGTAGATTAATATTATTATATAAAAATTGCTTTATTATTTGGATGTATTTGTGAAAGGGTTATGAATGAAGGTGAGATTTGGTATGTTTGTATATGTGAATGATGTTTTAGCCTAATGTTGTATTGCTTCTGTTGACCTGCAATACTGATGTGCAGGATATATTGCCTGTTCAGACAAAAGGAATTATATTTTGCTGGATTTTCTACTGATATATTGATTCATAATATAAAGATATGTGCAAATAATGTGTTAACCTCTCTGGGCCATACATTGATATATAGATAGTATGTATATATGAACTTAAGGGGAAATCTTGAGGTTGCTGGGTTATTTTGTCGTTATGTGTAAGTAAATTGATTCATAATCATTCAAAACATGTCTCTCCCTTCCGCCAAGAAAGAAGCATAGGAAGGAAAGAGAGGATGAGAGACTAAAGAGACTATTCCTGTAGACAATCTCTAAAATGAGAAAAGATACAAAACAGGTTTCATTGGATAAAAATGTATCAGACCTGTCTCATTTTTTCCTGGTTCTGAAGAGGAAGAGGGTGGTTCAGTACAAGAGGAACAACAGAAAGAAAGAAAACATTCCTCCTCTTTCAAGAAAAGTCAGCATATTTCCCATATATATATATACAAGTAAATCTTCATTTTGACGGCCATTAAGAGGACAAGACTCACAACACCATACAAGCACATTTAAGCCAAAAAGTTATGGGAATAAGCAATAACAAAAATTAAAATAAAAAGCAAGCAACAAACAACTTGCCTATGCTGAAAGTAACCATGACCCTCTGGCCCGAGAGAGAATTCAGCATTTCCAAAAGTCTCGAATAGAATCTACTTCAGATGCATTGATACTCCAGTTCATTCAGTCAGGGAACTAGATTGAATCATTCTTGAGTCTACCCCACCACCCGAGTCAGGAAACAGATCATCACCTTGGCCATAAACCAAGGACAAGAAAAATGCTTTGTCCCTAGCAATACAGTCTTTGTTAGTGATGAAAGACATTATCACAGCTGTGACCAATGAGATATGGGCTTGTACTCAATAGTATTTTTGATAATGAAGATCATGGGCAGTTTTAGGATGGCCCTGGATCTGAAGTGTCTGAACAAATGGGTGAATTCAATCCCATTCAAAATGGAGACCTTGCAAAAAATAATTCCCCTCACATGGAGAAGGGATTACCCTTCACTTATGGGAAGCATAGTTTGATTGGAAAGGATAAAGCACAAGGAAAAACTGATGATAGTACAGACTGAGATTGTCAAACAGATGCCACATGCATCATACGCAATGGGGGTGAATGAGCAAACAAATTAGTCTGGGGGGGCAGGGGAAGAGGCTAAAATAGTCGAGGAAGTTGAAGAGGAAGAGGACATTGGGATGGGGACAGTCAAAACCACTCAAGTTTCAGGTGTGGTAGGCCAGTGCACTGGAGGAACGGGTTCCAAGAATGAGGAGGAGGTGCTGATAAGGGAATCATAAAGAGTACAACTGGAATCCCGGGATTAACGGTTTGATGCACACATCACTGTGGCTGACATCCAGGTGTGAACCCTAGTCAGTCTCATGGCCTGTGTTGTGAAACTATCAGTTTCGGAGTCTCTCCTGCTGTGACAGACGGCTTTTCAAGAGGAAGAGGGACAGAAGTACTGCTTGAAAAGAAGCGAAACGCCAACATAAAACTCAGACCCTCTAAATCACATTTGGTGTGGAGAAATTGACTATGAAGATGGAGGCACGTGATAGATTCAAAGAAAGGTGGGAATACGGGAGGAACATGATGGCAGCCTAACGGCAATCTGTGGTGCTCGGGAGTGGTCTCCAGAGTAGCGTAATGTTTTGTTCTGTTTTTGGCCAGAAATACCCATTGCATGACTCATTACATCATTGTAGCTCACTGGAACTGCCCCCCTGACCCACAGAACAAGTCATCATTGTTTTGGGGAGGCTCACAGTTGCAGTAGGGCTGGTGCCATCTTCCGAGTCTCTCTTGGTCTGCGCCTTGTCTTTTGTATGTCACTGCAGGGAAGCAGCAGTGCATGTTTCCCTCCGGGGAAGTGGAGGCAGAGGCAGCACTAGTACCGGTGTCAAGGAGGCACTTGCAAGCCTCCAATACACAGACTGGGAGATGCGGACCTTCATTTTTGGATCTTGAGGCAGCACATATAATGCAAGGTGATAGTACCTTCATACTCTGGAAGAGTCACACATATTGTGGCAGATATATTTGAAAGAACAGATACAACAGATATTCAAGGTGAGAGTGTGCTTATTGGGGGTGGTGGAAGAGGCACACAAGGGAAATTGTGAACCCAGGCAAAAAGCAGTGTATAAAGAGCCTAAAATAACATTCGATAAATTGTAGAATCCAGTTGCCAGTATGTGTGAGATTACCTTTCCACAAATAGGTATACGAAGAGGACAAGAACATATAGCAGAGAGGCACATATCACCACCCTTGATTTGGTGAATGATAAAAGAATTACTTAAGAGTTTCAGCCAAAATGTTTCCATGTAATCATTCCAAAATATATATAGAAATCTATGGCAGGAAGGACCCTACAACAAAATACATGCAAAGTGGGTGAACGCCATAACTGAACTCATACTTTAAAATAATGGAGAAAAACTACAAGGTAGCTGAGGTGACTAAGTCAGGAGGGAGTATAACAGATGCACAGGTAAAATACCAGACAGTACAAGTAAAAAAGATTTGCGAAAATCTTATGACCATGTTGCAGAAAAGTGCCTCCCCTTTAGACAACAAATAGCTATGAACATTGCTATGAACATCTAGCCATAAACAATCAAGACAAGCACTTTGAGGGTGAGATAAGGAATTTGCAGCTATTTCCTACACAAGTAACATCAGAGACAACAGTAACACTCACAAATTTGCATGGTAGAGACAATACTACTCTAGAAAATATTTTATTGAGCTCTAAAGCTGAAAGCATATCAAAATGTGAAACATCGGAGCAGAATCAGAAAGAAATTCAGGAGGTCTGTGTTGCACTAGATGTCAAATTTGATGCACTGGCAAAACGGACTAGGCTACTTGAAGAAGATATGAGTAAAACTAACTTACAGCTGCAGAAAAATACAAAAGAAATTACTTCCTTAAAGAGAGCGAACACGCAATTAAGAGAGCATTTGAAAAGGTTAGAAATACATTCTAGGAGGAACAACATGAGAATTCTTAATGTCCCAGAAGAGGTTGAAGGTACAGACCTAAAACAATATGTGATCAAAATGTTGATGGATGGCTGCATGAAGAAACAGGAGGGAGTTGATTTGGAGGCAGAAATTCAGAGGGTCCATAGGGAACCCTTCAAATGAAATCCCAACTGTAAAGCTCCTAGGACAATTCAATTTCATTTCAACACCTTCACTAAATGAGAAAATACTTAGGGCTGCTTTCAGGGAGAAAACTTGTACCTATGGATCCTTTTCCTACCAGATAAGATCCGATATAGAGAAAGTGACAGCACAGCATCAGTGGGAGTTGAGTAACAAGATATCAGGGATGAAGCGATTAGGGGCCAATGTACAACTCAAGTCCCCTGTGGTTTTGAGAGAAATGTGGAGGATTGAGATGTTTAATCAGAGGGGAAACGAAAAAGTAGAAGAGCTGATCAAAAAAATGTAATCACAAATATTAGTGGCTTAATAATAAGAAACATAGGCTTACAGGAGAAGTATCTAGGTAGCAAACACATAGTGGATGACACCTGGGAATTTAGGGGAGGGTTCTTCAGGGTGGGCATGAATGGGTGTGAAGTATATGAAAAAAACGAGAAAATAAAACTCGTGACACAATCTATCTAAAAATCAAACATACGAATCACTACTATCTGGCTTACAACCTCGGATGACAGTAAAGCATAAGCATCAAATGATTAGGGTTGAAAAATTACACAGACTGTGAATGGTTTGAGATATAGAAAGAAGCACAGGCTAATTGCAGAACATTTACAAGTGGTAAAGCCCATGTCATTCTTCTCCAAGAAACACACTTAGAAAGAAGAGAATGCAAATGGTCTTTTAGGAGACTCGCCTGGGTGAAAGATATCATCTGTTCAGACCACACTGGAGATACAAAGGGAGTAGCGATAGTTATCAAAAATAATGCAGGAGTTACACTTGAAGATTATAAAACAGACTCTTTTGGAAGATGGATAATGGCTATTATAACAATTAGCTGGATACGTTTTGCATGTTTTGAGTATTACGGCACCAATTGTGATGACCCTTCCAATTTAATTGCCTTAGACTGCAGTTTATCGGAATTCAATATTCCAGTTTTAATTGGTGGAAATTTTGATATTGTACCAAATGTACAGTTAGACAAAACTTCAAAACCAAAGAATATAAGGGTGTCACAAATGAGTTGGAGATAAAATTACATGATGAAACATTTGGGGTTTACAGATATATGGTGTAAAAACATTGAGATCAAAAAGGTTACACATTTCAAAGTATAAAATACAATCATATTCCCCTATAGATTTTTTTCTGGTCGATTAGTATGTTGCAGAAATGATACAATGAGTTAACCCCATGCCAGAACTGTTGTCTCATCACTCGGCAGTCAAACTTACCCTCGATCTACCAATTACTAGACCTATAACAAGATTAACCTTGAATAGAGCTCTCCCAACTGATGATGAAGTAATTCGGGAATTGAGGTGCTCATCTAAAACAATTTCTTCAGAATAATGTAGGTTCTGCTAAGTATCATGGTTTGGAATCCCAATAAGGCATACATCAGAGGCTGTATAACCAAAATCTCAATAGAAAGAGCAAGAGAATTAAGAAGATGGGAGGATGAACTTATCAAGAAGATTGCAGATAAGGAAAAAGAGCTACAACTGAATTTACAGAAAGATCTTATCATTATTTCTAAATTAAGATTAGAGTTAGAAAGTCTCCAAACTAAATATAAGGCACTCCTTAATAAGAGAATATATGACAAATTGAAAGTTAGTAAAAGCAGCATTTTGAATATAGGGAATAAAGTGGAGCCCTATTAGCTTGGAAAACAAGAACAGATTAGCTTAAAAGTTATATTCAGATATTAGAAGAGAGAGGGACAGATAGAAAGCTGTTAGAAACTGGGTTTCTGGTTGGCAGAGGTATGCACCCTCTCCAAGCAGGAACACAATCCTAGTCAGGGTAAGTCACAGACGCACCCTAAATTGGCCTGTGCTCACCCCCTGGTAGCTTCGCCCAGATCAGTCAGAATTAACTTGAGAGGCAATGTGTAAAGTATTTGTGCAATACTTCAAACAGTAAACCAGTGAAAACACCATACAAAACGATACCACACCTGTTTAGAACAATAGCACTTAATTTAATGAGCAAAACAAGGCCAAAATGGCAAAAATACAATAAGCATAACCAAAGTTATTCATTTTTAATGAATAAACTGAAATGTAGTGCTTAAAAGCATAAAGCGCCAACCGGGGCTAGACCGGGTCAACTCCAAAAGTTTAGGCTGACCGCAATGGAGATGAGATACAGGGACCAGCCTTGGCCAACTGCAACGCACCTTAGTTGCGTCGTCTATGAAGCAGAGATGTGTGAAGCAAAGGGGCGATGCGACGTTGTCGAACCACAGGAGGAAGGCAATGCGCTGGATCTGAGCTGCAGAAAGTCGAGGATGTGTCGGGAATGGAGACAATGCACCATGCAGTTGGCAATGTCTTTGATCCCTGCAGTAGCGGCGATGCGTCGTTGTCGATGGGAGATGCACCAGTTACGAGCGGTGCAATGGCGTTGATCTGTGGATTTCTGCTGGAGCAGCACTTTATACCCACTTTCAAAGGCCCAAGACTGGGTTGGCACCACTTGGCAGGGCACGACTCATGGATGGCAGAGTCCAGGTGCTCTAGCAGGGTGAGTTGGAAGTTTTTGGTGTCCGTGAGACTACAAAACAGGAGGCAAGTAAGCCCTAGGGTCACTCTGGGTTTAAGTGATGGCAGATCCAGTCCTTCTCACCCAGGCAAGGAAGGCAGCAGGCCGGGCAGCACATCAGAAAAGCAGTTCTACCAGAGCAGCAGTCCAGCAGAGTGGCAGTCCTTCAGCAGCACAGCAGAGTATCCACAGGTCCAGAAGTGCACTGAGTTGATGGTGTCAGAGGTCCAGTACACATACCCAGTTGTGCCTTTGAAGTAGGGGAGACTTTCAAGAAGGGATTAAGCAGTCCTTTGTATGGAGACAGGACACAGCCTATTCAGGTGTAAGTGTGAGGCTGTGCCCAGCTCCTCACTCCCATCCTGCCCTGGATGGCCCATCAGGATGTCGGTGGCCCATCAGTCACACCTAAGCTCCCTTTGTGTGTGGCTTTTTAGAGGGAATGCACAAGACCCAGCTGTCACCCACCTATAGACTTGTATTGGAGGGAGGCAGCAGGCACACAGGGCTAAGGGCAGAAAAATGCCATATTTCTAAAAGTGGCATTATTTAAATTGTAATGATAAATTTGACTTTAAAAATAAAGAGGGTTTATCATTACAAGTTCAAAGGTACCAAGCATAACATATCCACTGCCTCTCATTTAGGAATTACAGCTTATTAATTGTAATAAGGGACCCCCCTTTTTTTCCTATGGGAGGGGTAGGCCTCGCAGTAGTGAAAAATGAATTTGTGAGTTTTTCACTACAAGGACACATAGAACTTAAAAGTGCATGGCTTATCTTCTTTTGATTACACAGCAACCTGACCTATGAACTACCTAGTGCCTACCTTAGAGGTGACTTATACGCAATAAAAGGGTAGTTTAAAGCTTGGCAAAGGGTTTTAAATGCCAAGTCGACATGGCAGTGTGACACTGCATTCAGGCTTCAATGGTAGGCCTGGGACAAGTTTAGAGTGCTACATAGGTGGGTGGCACAATAAATGCTGCAGGCCAACTGGTAGCATTTTATTTACAGGCCCAGGGTATAAGTTATATACCACTCTACTAGGTATTTACACATAAATTACA
This sequence comes from Calotriton arnoldi, assembly GCA_963921515.1. Classification (NCBI taxonomy): domain Eukaryota; kingdom Metazoa; phylum Chordata; class Amphibia; order Caudata; family Salamandridae; genus Calotriton; species Calotriton arnoldi. The sequence continues at coordinate 480,873 of CAWUFW010009195.1, forward strand.
TTTGCCAAACAGATGTAAACCAATTATACCATGTTTTAGGGAGAGAGCACAAACACTTTAACACTGATTAGCAGTGTTAAAGTGCACAGAGTCCTAAGGCCAACATAAATAAATTCAGCAAAAATAGGAGGAGGAAGGCAAAATGTTTGAGCGTGACCCTGCAGAGAGGGCCATTTGTCAACAAATGCTCGTAAATAAAAACCAAAATGTTAGAAAGTCTTAGCATAGTCTACAAGGAACACTTGAATCCAGATCAAACTCAAATCAGAGAATGGTTAGAAGGGAAGGAATTACCTACTCTTACTGAGATCTAAAGGCAAGCATTTGAATATGAAATTACAGAAGATTACATCACCGCTCAAGTAAAGGAAATTCAAAATGGGAAAGCTCCAAGCCCAGATAGAATATCTGGCTAACTTTATAAAAATCTAATAGCTGAACTTCTGCCGTTATGAAAAGATATGTTTAATCAGATATATTTTAACCACCACGCGATTCCCCCTACTTGGATGGAGGCTACAATTGTGACAATTCCTAAACCAAATAAGAATCTGAAATCTTCAGACTCATAGAGAAGGAAATGTACTATAATAGTGGAGGTTGAAACATCAAGAAAATTGTCATATGCCAAGCAGCTAGAAGGCCTGTTTATGGAGAAGAAGCTCTGAAAGATTTCTGCCTGTGACAAGGACTGAGGGCCAAGACCTGCTAGCCTCTCTGCTGGGTCAGGGGACAATACCCATGGAAACCAAGACCACCTGCTCCGGAGCCAGAGCACCAGCGCCTGCCTGCTTGCCAAGACTAGTGTCCCTGTGAGGAAGAAGAAAGCGTTGGAGGTAGCGAGGTCCATTAGAGAGACCTGTCGAGTGGACTCCCAGTGCGAGGTGTGTGGAGATGGCTGCTGCACCAATTGAGTCATTCCCTTGTATTGATTCAAGTCATGACCTCCGTATGTCAGGAAAGGGCCACTGTGACGATAGCTGTGGTAAGAGTGCCGTGAAGTAAGGGTGAAGCCTATACGGAACAGTTGTGGTGATCCCGATGCCAGTAGGAGGATGCCAGTAGGGGCTACCGTGGTGAAGCCTGCCATTTGGGAAGGACTGGCACCTTGGGTGGCATTAATGTGGCAACCCCATATGGATGTAGGGGCAGCCAGACAAAATTGTGCCTTTCAGTTCAGGCCGGAGCCCTAGAACTGTGACATATAGTGACCCGTGGATCATGAGGAGCAACAAGGACTGCAACTGACCTGACCCAGTAGACTGAGTGAGGATACCATGGCTGCATCACCTCATCACTGGTTTTAAGATCAGGAGCATCGGAATCAACCTCTCACCTTCTATGCCACACGGAAACTTACCTTGCAGGAGGAGTGTTGAATCTGGATCAGACCGCGTAGGCTCAGAGGTGATCCAGTGATTGCCGAGGTCTACCTTGCCTCTCGTGTGCAGTCGATTTCTCACGCAGGACCAGAGATGTGAGATTGCTTGCGGACAGGGCACCCTCCAAAATGCTGCATGCTTCCTCTCTGCTGCAGCAAGTACGACTGAGTACGGGCTAACGGGCCCCAGGGTAACTTGCTGCTAAGAGTGCTGCGGCACCATGGCACCTTTGACTACTTGCTGAGAGTTGGAGTGGACTCTTGAGTTAAGGCCTGCTAGTTAGCTTTTCCTGGGTGCATCCACCAGTGAATGGGGAATAACCCTGATCACATTGTAAGAAACTGTAGGACATGAATTTGCCTTTCAAACACTAGAGCCCCATCCTCAAGGGGGAAATGTGTTGTGGTTTTTACATTTTGTAACCTTCTTTTGAATGAGTAGAATCATGTTCACTAATCTGTATCCACCCCTCCCCCCAACGAGGGAGCCTTAGACTGCTGCTTCACATCTCCCACTGACAGTTAAGTGCAGAAAGGGGTACTTCGCCCAGTACAATAGGAGAAAAAGGCCTCAACCGCCAGTAACCTGTGTGTGCCCTTTGGCCCTGTGTAAGCAGTACTGCCAGTTGGGTTTGTGAATGGCAATGGGTTTTGAGGGGCCAGGGATGGGTGAGGATTAGGCATAAAAAGGCTTTTTTAAGGATTCAGGAATGGGTGGAGTTTAGAGGTAGTGAGGGATTGTAGGGTTCAGGGAAGGCTTGAGTGTAGGGGTACAAAGAGTTTTTATGGTTCAAGGACAGGGGTAGTTTAGGGGTTATGGATCGGTGTAATTTAGATGTAGTGAGGGGTGTTTTGGTTTCTTGGATGGGTGGAGTTTAGAGGTACAAAAGGCTTTTAGGGTTCAGAGATGGGTGTAGTTTAGGCGTAGTGGGGGGCTAGGGACAGGAATGGACAGTGTTTAATGGTTGCGAAGGATTCGGATGTATGGTGTTAAGAGGTGATGAGGGGTTAGCAAATTAAACGCAAGCAAAGCAATGTTTGACAATGTAAAATCTATAAATATGAAGTGAGTTCCCCTGAAGTAAAACACTGAATTAAATACCTCCAATAAAATAGTTTCTGAAATTAAGACCTGCAATTATTGCAATTACAGCTTAAAAAGTATGCATGTAAAATCCAATTTCGACCAATAAGGCATTCTATGCATTGGTTCCTATGAAATGGTATATGCCATTCCTTCTGAAAATTTTCATGAAACAGTTTAGGTGCAATAGTTTATCAGTAATGGTACTCCGTGAAATCTTTTTCTATGAAATCACATACAATTGAGTGATTGCCCAGTAGCTTTGGACTTTGAGGTGGTCATTAAGGTCTACTGTGGGCTTTCCATGGAGGGACTGTACCTGTGTGTATACTGGCTGATCATCGGTGAAGGGACTGCTTATTAAGGCTGCCTGGATGAGGGAGTATGGCGTGTCGAGCCACGTGTACAAATGGTATGCTTCTTCTCAGTTGTCTCTTGATTGCATGCTTTTGAAGACTTTTTGCAGCAGGAAGGGATTTTTCTGGGAGCCGGCTGGTCAGTGGTACAGGCCTCTGCTGATTGGCTGCCTGTTCAAGGGAGGGTGGATTAGGGAGCTGCGGGTGCTCATAGTGCCTTGCTTGTAAATTGTTTCATTATTGGCTGCATTGTGCTGCGCTGCTGATTGGCTATCTGTGGATGAGGGAGCCTGGTCTAAGGAGCTACAGACACTTATGGAGTGCTTCCTTCACAGTTGTCTTCTGAAGGGCTGCTATAGAAGGTCTTTAATGATGGTACAGGACATTGGTGAGTGCTGGTTAGTTGGTGGTACAGGGTACTGCTGATTGGTTGCCAAAATGAGGAAACACAGGTTGGGTAGTCATAGGTGCTAATAGGGCACTTCATAGGGCATCCCACCCTAAAGCCATGGTGACATACTTCCACATAAGATTACAATTAACACTTGTAGACATTATGTGGCCGGCAGTGAAGATCCACTGACCCACTTTTCCACCCAGAGTTAGGACTTTTATGTGTACTTTATACCTACTTCACCCACTCTTACTTTCCAAGCTGTAAAATGTACCATCCCATCTGTCATGCAAAGTACAGTATATTATGAGGGCTAACAGGTTTTAGCCATGCTTTCTTTTTCAAACGTTTCCCAAAACTTTTCATGCCAACAATCATACATTTTGTGGCATTAACAAATTTCAAAAGTATATTGTGCACTAAAAATCTGTAACTGCAACTGCCAAATTATGATGAACTGTAGCGATAGACTGCACTTTAAAACACTATTTGGCAAGAGAATTGTAAATAAGTTAAATAAGGGAAAGGAAAATACATAAGAGGGTTTCTTTCAATCCCTCCTCTTTGCTTAATATAATTGATGTTATATTGTAGGTTTCTTCATATGGGTCCAATTTCCCCACAGAATATGCCATTGCCTTCTTCATTTGAAAGAAATAAGTGTAATATGCATTTCAGGATTCTCTGGTGTATTTTGCTTTTAGTTAACTTAATGATTTACACATTAAAGGAGAGGTAATGCAATATTAACATTTTTAATGATGAGATACTTTGTGCAATTAAAATGGTGCCCAAAGGCTGATAATCTATAAGAGAGTTTTTCATGAATAATGAATATTTAGAGGTGAGGGCTCCTACGCACTATGTGTGTATGGTCTCAAGGCTCTCTTTTTAGTATTGGATTTGTGTGTTGACTCTTAATAAGGATGTGATTTCTCCTTTAAATGTCCTGGTCTTTAAAAAACACTATGAAAATCTTACATTTTATTTGATATTGTCATAGTTTTATAAGATATGATACAAATATCTGTTAACAAAACACAATTTGCTCATTAAATAAAAATACCACTTTTTAGGTCTCGCCTACGCAGCGCGCATGCGCCTCATAGGAGAGACCTTTAGCTATCGGCACAGCTTTGGGGGCAAAAACGTGCACGCGTTGCATTGCTTGCAATGGCAACGCGTGCACGTCTGGCGATTCCCTTGCGGGAGCGCGCGGCGCCATATGGTGGCGCCATATGGTCGCAATCATCGCGCCTTGCTGCACGCTCCCGCAAGGGAATCGCGCAGGCCCCCTCCCCCTGCTGCCGCGCGAGGCGCGCGCTTGTTTTCCATTGCTATAAGAATACCAACAAAAGCAAATCCATACCCATCATCACTTGTTTAGCTCGGGGCCTTTTTTTTTCTTTTTTCCTTATACGTCAAAACAGGCAAAAGCTTAAGTTGATGTATTTCAATAAGCTACCCATTGTGACTTCATGTTCAATCAATTTTAGGAGGTTTTTAGGTCTACGTACCTTTCCATTAGTACCCAATGCTCACAAAGAGATCTACTTTCTTCTGCTTCATCATTGACTTGGGTATACCATGTGCATTCATTTTACAAAACACATCTGAGCTTGGCACATATGAATTTAAATGGACATACACCTCCGCGTGTGAACGACTTTGTGAATAATTATCTGTGATCTATAACCGTATGCGCCTCCATCAACCTACCTAAATCGAAGAATTTGATTTATGAATTATTTTCATCCGTTCCACTTGGGCGGTGTACATTTTATATCTAGGGTTTTGGTTGTGTGGCTCGTAATCTGATTGCCAAGAAGGGCAGTTTTCTCCAACTTGCAGAAAGAAGCACTTGCTCTACACAGTTTCAGGGAAACGCTCAAAACAGCAAATTCTTGTCTTTAAAAAGGCAGCACTAGGGTTGGGGGATGGGGTTCTCTACACTACACAAGTTACCACAGGCACTTAAGAAAACTGTAGTGTTGTGACTTTTCCTCTTTCTGTACTCTCTCCCTTTCCCCTTGCTGTTCAGCCTGAGCATGTGTGGAATCTTGATGATCACTTGGAATGTTGGGTGCCTGATCTGAGTCAGTTGGTGATTGCAGGCTGAGCAGCTAGGAGGCTGCTCCTGGTGGGGCGTACATATAGACCTACTTACCATCCTGGCTATACCCTAAGCTTCTGTAACTTGTACCTGAATAAAGCTACTTCTTGGAACCACAACCTGGCCTCCTGTGGACTTCCTACCTTCAACATAAACATTATGGGCCTAAGGTACTAAAGACTTTACATTTATAAAGTCACTGCAAATGACTACACCAGAGGTCTCCAACCTTTTTTGTAATAAGAACTTCCTATGTTAAACATAAATCATCACCAGCTACTAATATTACTGTTGTAATAGTGACCACTTTAGACAAGATAACAATAGTGACCACCATGTACAAGTTTACAAGCAGTGATCACTTCAGTGCATCAGGAGGGTTGCTAACAGTAATGTAAACAAGCATTGGCATAGCCAATAGGTCTCGGCTTTGGAACCTTATAAGTGTTTAGTTATCCAGCACAATATCCTTGGTGCAACAACATCAACCGTTGCATGGCTAAACACTTATAAGGTCCCAAAGGCGAGACCTATTGGCTATGCCAATGCTTGTTTAACTTTGCAGGAAAAATAAGGCTATATTCAGGATACACTGTGTTGGGGTAAAATATATAAATCACATAATGATGGACTATTTAGTAAATGTGAATCTGTAGTTCTTTGTGTTGTTGCAGTTAATTGAAGTGTGTTATGAGGGTTACCATGTAGGACTTACTTTAAAGAAATGAGAACTGCATGTCTGCTTTTTGCACTGCTTGGTCCCTTTTTCAAATGTCAAAAGAAACTGCAAACCTTATCCTATGCCCTCCATCTAATACCTTCAGTGTGAGTTTTAATTCCATTGCATGGTTGTGTGGTCCACCGCATTTGAGAGAATCTCTGAGTGCCATATTAATGAAGCATGTTTATGAGGAAGGAGTCACAGGTAGATGTGTTGCATGTTCACCATCAGTGAAGTTGTGCAGATTTACATGGTCTCCCTATGCTTCCCTTTCAGATAGGACCAGGGTTTTACAGGAAATTTTGTGGGATAGAGTACAATCAGAAAACCCCCTCTATGGGGCTCCCTTAGCTCTTTCCAATATCAGTCTCGTGGTGCCCATACAGTGGCAGGGAAAATGCAACACAGACCAATGCTATCAGTACCTGTGCAATAGTTAGTGACAGTAGCCCTTGAATCACCTCTTATTCACACGCACTATGTAATTTGGTCCATGGTAAAACATGGGTTCCGCCCATTTAGCACGCTTAGATTTTTTGCTTTTTTGATCAAACAGTTTGGGACATTTTACTGTGCGTAAGTCTCACTACATGTGTTGTACCCACAGTAGTCACATCACAAATGGACTGCATGTGTTTAACACCAGTGTACACCTTTTAAGATAAGGCCACTGCAATGCAGTTAGGATAAGGGGTGCTAGGCTGGTTGCATGTGAGCGCATATGGGCTGAGCGTGTGAGACTACTGTTGTGTGTCACCCAGTTACTGTGCACAGGCTGCCTGGCACAGAGGGACTCTTCAGGATTAAGGTTAGATATTGACCTGGGGTAGGTCTTCAAATGTTAGTGGGCACTCATAGGGTAAGTCAGTATGATTTACTGTTTTATCTGTAGTCTCTAGTGACTCTTTAGTGTACACATTGGGGAAAATCAGCCTTAGACTGCAGTTTTGACCTTTGGCTTACAGACTCCATCAAAATATCAAAATGGGGTGAAACATGTGCACCAAGATGGATTATGCAAGCCCCAAGAAACTATAAGTGGATCTAATGGGTCATCCAGAATTGTCACATTTCTCTGGCTCAGTTCACGATCTTAGCCCATGCATTTAGTCACCCTGCTAGGCCAAGTTATTTATATTTCTTCCCAGCAGAGAAAAAAAAGGCTGACTCATACAAATTAGTAATTAACAGTGATTCCCTCAGCTCCTGAGGAGGAAACGGCTGGGATGAAATCTGCATCTGTTAATTACCTGTCACACTGTGCCAGGGTTAGGGACAGCCCAGATCCACTGAACAAAGAAGGAAGCCCAGACACCTGGAACCAACACAGGAGGGAGCTCCACTTTGATGTTTTGATGGGAAAGGCCCTGGCAGTGATGTTAGCAAGGGGTGGAGCTGAGTCCCCCAGAAGAGATGTGGCCAGTGACTCCTCAATTATACCATCTTGAACTGTTCCAGCATGCTATACAGGGGGTTGGGACTGGGATGGAGAGGTGATGTGGCACTCTGTATCTGGCTTCTAGAAGCTTCCACTCCCCTTTAAAAACATGCACAAGCGAGAGAGAGGGCTTTTTGTGCTTTATGCTGCTAGACCCTGGGACTGCAACAGCCATGGTCAACTGGAAGGAGAAAACCCTGCTGCCCAAAAGGACCAAGGACTCTGCCCCAGTTGACCTTAGGACCAGTGGATCTCACCAAGGGCCAGTGTGGCTGACTGCTCTCTGAGGACCATTTGGGTGGAAAATCTGGACTTTTGCACCCAAGCGAGAGGAGAGGGAGCACCAGAGAACGAAGAACAGGAGAAAAGCTGGTGCAGGGAGCCAGTGGCACTAGGTCACTGCCACGTACACTGCCCTGGATTCCTGGGGGCTAGAGCCCACCACCAGGAGTAGAATGAGTCCAGGATTGTCCAAATCAGCCTAACGGGGCCCAAATGATGTCGTTTTTAAAGTTGGTGACCTATGACCGTTTCCTGAGCAACAGAGCCCATGGGGCTCTGCCGCATTTCAGCAGCGGTGGACCAGGGCCTGGTGGATGACACAGGTGTGAATATTTTGCTTATTCAGAGGAGGGGGCATGCGTAGGGCTCCTCCCTATATCTCTACTTGCCCCTAGGGGCCCTGATCTCCCTACGGGGCAATGCAAGAAGGTAATCTGGGGCCCTGGGACCTCAAACCATGGGGCCCCTGAACTAAGATGAGCAAGGGGGGCCACCGTCGTGCAACCCCTAATGGTGGTGACCTTGTCATGCTCCCCATGCCTGTATCTGGGGGAGAAGGGCAGTCAACAACAAATAAAGTACCCTGCCAACATGGAGCAGGCACAGAGGAGACTAGAACTCCCATGCCAGCCTGAGGGAAAAAGCCAAGCTCGAGGGAGCAGACCTCATCCCGCAGTCCCCACTGCACCAATAACCCTGGGGTATCTCGGGTGGGACCGGCTACCCCTGGATTTGCAAAGAAGTACCAGGAGAAAAAGACTGCAGGATCCCGAGCACAGCAGTAGACCCGCTGTTCAAATATTGACTAATCCTGGCTTGAGCCCCCTATAATGCTCTGCAAAGCTTTCAGATTCACATATTTTTCTTTCTTGTGGTGGCCCTAAAATGGGCAGGGACACCAGCAAAATTAAAAAGAATGTGCTGGGAGGCTGTAAGAGTGCAGCAGTCCCCCCTCTAATTTTTAAAACTGACCCTATGTTTACAGGGGCATGCAAATTATGACCCTCCTCTAGGATTTTCACCATTATTTCAAGCCATTCCAAGACTAGAGATTTTGCTTTGCAGCTGGGAGTGCAGCACTCTCTAAAGATGGTTTTATGGCTGCATTTTATGAGGCTTGAAAATGTATAATGAAGATATGTGGAGTCAAGTATCCTCTAAGGGATGTTTCTATGGTTGCATGTTATGTAGCCTTAAAGTGTATAAAAGAAACACAGAAACATCTATGGTTATAATTAAAATGCTTTGTTATCTGTGTATATTGCTGTGTGATGTTTTAATCATAACAATTATTGCATATACAGATACTTATTATTGATTTTTGCATTTACACACAAAGTGAAGTTATTTTTCATATGTAGCTTGTTGGTCTTTTAAAATGGTGAAACTTTGACAAAGCTAATAGGCTTACCTAACATGTTTTGATGACCCTCGATAAAGCCTGTTTTAGTTAAAATGATACCCCCTTATCGTGATGTGCAGTCTGGTGTAGGTGATTTGGGGGTCATGACTCTTTAGTGGGTCAAATGTGATTTCATAATGTCATCTAAGGTTTTTTAAATCTGTCTGATGTGCATATTTATAAATTAATGTGTAGTATTGAGTAGCGTGAATATGATAAATGTACTTTCCCTTTTTCCTCTAAAGAAAAATCACTGACTGGACAATGATTTATTGAGTGTTATTATTGCTTGCCAGCATATGGTGATTGCTAGCCCACACAACCTCCCCTGAATAGACTCCTACTGCACTGCTTCTCTACCCTGAGAAAGTCAGGCGATACAATGGGTTGCTTGGTTCCCTGTAAGGGAAATTGTGGGCATATTACTTGTGCATGTCTCACATCCTGCACAACTATTAGCCCAATTTCATACAGTCCATATGCAGCAATGGAGCATATGCTCCTCTACATGTTGTATGCTAGGATCTGAGTACTGATCTTTATAATTGGACAGTATACAGCTGAAATGTTGCTGCTTGCAAAAATCATTTTTTAAAGCTTGAATGAGAGTGTAGATATAAGGCCATCCTAGGTTTGAGGTTTTAATTAGTTGGGATCTGCTAGGCCTACAGTGGGAGTCCATTTGAGGAGTAGATCTTGGTCTTAGAAAGTTACCCTATTATGAGAAGCTCTCCCTTTGCCACATATCACAGAAACTCCTGTACTGTATCATTTCTTTCACACAAAGGTGGTAGTCAGCTAGGCATCTTTAATTTGAACAGTTACTTTATTAGAATACAGAGGGTACATCACCACTATTATCCCTGTTTTCTTGAAATTCACCTAGCTTAAACAAACATATTTCTAGACATGCATATGAATACATGTACACACTCACATAGTCTCTTATTACCATTTCCTCACCTCCATCACTCAGTTCCTACTTTTTCAATAAATAAAGTAGTCTTTGATATACAAATCACCGTTTGCCATCCCTGTCATGTCACTGATAATGGTCTCCCCCTTCCACTCATACAGTCCACCTTGTGTCCTTTATGGCCCATTTTTCTCTCAAATCATGAAGGACTCCTCACTCCTTGTATTTATGTCTAAGCTATTCAGCTTCTTAGCACAATCATGCATCTAACATGTCCAACCAAAATATCTGCTTCATTGCAAAAGCAAATACCATTCCACTGATCCCTCTGTCCTCTCTAAATAATGCTAATTCTCATTTTGTACTTTGTCTAAGATGCATGAAATGTTTCCCTCAAATGAACCACAGCTCGATATTTATTTCCTGATTCGTAATATATGCAACATTTGTGTTAGACTCTTTAAAAGACTCTTCTCTCTGCAAACCAATCACTGGGCATACACGTGACTTCTTCAGATTAATCTATAATATATGTGTATTGTATTTTGGAAGGTATGCCATAGCTTAGACAAGCAGTAGCTCTCAATATCTGTTCACTTGATTCAATTAAATTTCGATTTGGAAAACTTTATTCGGAATGTTTAAAACAACCATAAAAGTATACATAAATAAAAAGCTAAATACATTACACATGAGTAACATACGAGTTATAAAAGATGATACAAGGCAATATTCAATATACAACAAGGAAGCAAAGTTGATCATGTCTAAAAACACTTACATTTTTTTGATAGGGGTACAATCTCCATTTGAAAACTTAGTTGAGTCATCACTATAATGAAACAGCGATGCTTTTACATATGTTAATTGCATTAATAATAAAAAGTGCTACATTGAGACAGACCCTGGCATCGTTTAATTCAGCAAGTATTTTAGAGCAGCAATATGCGATCCATTGTCATACGCAAGCAGAAGTGGTTTTAGGTAATAACTTCTAAAACCAGAATAAAAACCACAAAACAACATAAAGTGCACAGTGATCTGCTTACTCTGTCCATCACATGGACAGGGAGTCGAATTCAGGGGACAAAGTTTCATGGTGGGGAAGGCAACAAGATGATGGACAATTCCCAATCTGAATCTAACTAGTGCAAAACGATGCAGGATATTAGGAATATAAATTAAATAGTCTTGACAACCCTCCATTACAGTAAGTGTTGGATAAAACTTAACAGTTGGTTTCCTTATCTCACAATCCAGCCGACTTCCCTCCTATAATTCATAAAAGTTTCTCTAATAGACTGCTTACTAAGTGATGTAACAAGCAGAGGGTTAGTCCGGACTGACACCTTAAATAGATTACTGTACATAAAATCGATGTAGCGTAACCAAGGAATCGCCAATACATTGTCCAAGGTATAACAATCTAAAATTATGTACTTTGTAAAACTAGTTTCCTCTTTAATCCATATGGAATGCTAGAGCAGCAGAGGGCGAAGTGCAACTATCTCTGAAAGGTGCTGGAGCCCTACTTCTCTGTGGATGATCTCAGAAGAAGCCCCAATGGGCAGACAAAACCATTTGAGAAAACCATTTTCCTCAGTCTGTAGCACTTTACTGTTGTAGTAGCCCCACATACCAGTCCCATATGTAGCAATAGATAAAACCCTTGCCCTATATATTGCTATAATCTCCTTAGCTGGCCTGGAGCCCAGCTTGGCAGAAAATCTAAAGACTCCATGAGTCTTTCTGTTAATTTTGCTCCTAACATTAGTGATTTCGCGGGACCATGAACCGTTACCCGAGAAGGTAATACCCAGGTAACAAAACGTATCAACAGAGGCTACTGGCAACTTATCCATAAATAATGTTCTACAGTGCTTGTCTCTTAACCCACAGGCCATTGTATAAGCTTTGCTTTTGTTAATAATCAGTTTTCTAGTAGAAATAAAATCCCCAAAGGTATCCATTAAATGTTGCAGCCCCATCGTGGTCCTGGCCAGCAGGACAGCCTCATCTGCATACAAGAGCACTGGTGTGGGACGCTCAGCTACTTTTGGGGCATCGGCATGCATAGATTGTAAAGTCTGGTCTACCCCATTTATACATAAAGAAAATAACAAGGGGGCAAGTACACAGCCTTGTCGAATGCCATGTTTGACTGTGAAGTTGGTAGTACATTCACCCAGTGGGCCATAACATACTTTACTCACCAGGTTCTCATAGTCTTGCCAGAAAGCAGATGATTGGTAAAGGCGCCCCATAGCGAGCAAAGTGGCCCAGAGAATTGTATGGTCTACTAGGTCAAAAGCTCTGCTCAGGTCAGCAAAGCAGAGATATAATCTTCTGCCTTTGGCACATGTATACTTCCCTATAAGTAAATCCAGATTCAAACATTGCTCAAGGGTCCCCACACTTTTCCTAAAGCCAAACTGTGCCGGTGAAAGTATTGAGCAATCCTGAGCCCATTCTTCTTGTCTCTTGAGCAGGATTTTGCTCATCACTTTTGCCGATGAATCTAACAATGAGATTGGCCGATAGTTCTTAGGGTCTGATTTATTACCCTTGTTGAAGATGGGGACTATAATAGACATATCCCATGAAGGTGGGATCATTGTCGTCGCAACCATGTTAAAGACTCTAGTAAGGATTGGGGCCCATAAGTCAATGGCAGTCTTAAAAAAATTGACTTGGACCCCATCTGGGCCTGGGGCCTTGCCCCCTTTACTTCCCTTCAGGGCCCATAACACTTCTTGGCTTGTGATGTCCAGAGGTAAGGGGGGCCAAGTCATCTGTTCCTTGTTCGCAGTGGTCACCATTTCAACTGTTGAGGGGTTAAAAATTCCAAAGAAGTGAACAAGCCAGGCATCACAGGTGACATGTGACAACAATTCTGGGAAGGAGTCATCCTTTAAAAAAGGGAAATTAACAGTATCCCAGAATAATTTACTATCTCCGCTGTTCACTCAGAGGTAAGTTCCCCAATGTGGAATCCTTTTCTTTACCCAACATGAATAATTTGCATAGAAGGATGCCACATGTAACTCAGTGAGTGGCATTGTATGTTGTGAGAAATAGGGTTATTGGTTAAGGGGTGGAAACCCTACTAAAGCAACAGCCACAAACATTGTCAGGGTGAACCAAAAAAAGTCACTAAACTAACCTGCTCTTAACCCTCAGGTTATTATAAAGAAACAGTGGCCCTGGACCAATTGTTCAAGGAAGAGATAGATTGACAGAATTATCAACTTATTTGAGCTTACATTAATCAGCTCCCAAATGAAGTGGCAAGGGCCAACTAAGGACAATTCCCGTTATTCAGTAGATATAAACCATGGCGGTGGTGCCCAAACCATCCATGGAACATAATATTCTGGCCCGTGTGTGTGGCAAGAGTTTGCTGAATAAATCAGGCAATTCGGGGCACAGCGTAATTTTGCAACTAGAAAAAAGGAAGGGAAATCTAATTAAAAGGCTATCTGAGGAGCGCAAGGCGTTCCTAGGTGATAGTCGGTGGTGAAAGAGAATTACCTGGAGACGATCTGATCACCGTCCTTACTCCATCGCGGTAGCAGCCAACAGAGCAGCAAACCCAATCCTGTTTGCTCCTACTGGAAATTGGTGTCCTATTCCTTTAGATGTGATCATTTATTGTTTCTTTTTCCCTTTTTAAGTGTCTGTATTTATGTTTAATGTGAAGTGTAATTGTGATGTCATATGTGAATAATTGCGTACCACTAGGTTGGTACTTCATCTGTGAATATATCCAAGCTTTAACACTGGTCGCTATATGGCTATATACACTGATTCCTAAACCTGAACTGTGAGATTACACCTTTTGTTTAATTGTACACTGTCTGTTTTTAATACTTATTGAAGGATTGAGTCTATCTTAAATATTAGAATGGTGACATCGCACCTCGAGGCGTGTTGTAATTACATTGAAGAAGCCACAAAAAGAGGAGCGGGCTTTTTGCTTAATTGTACATTGGCATGTCTTAATATACATTGAATGCTTGTATGTATCAACAAATATTAGAACTGTGACATAGCACTTTGAGGCCCTCTTCAATGCTGTAGAAACTGTGAGCCTATTGAGTCTTTCAACCCTTTTTACTAGCGTTTGGTTGACACTGCCCCCTTTTTAAGGCCACCGCCCCTTTTTTCCTCAGTATAAATGCTCCCACAGGTTGCTGCTCTGTTGGCTGCTACCGTGATGGAGTAAGGACGGTGATCAGATCGTCTCCAGGTAATTCTCTTTCACCACAGACTATCACCTAGGAACGCCTTGCGCTCCTCAGATAGCCTTTTAATTAGATTTCCCTTCCTTTTTTCTAGTTGCAAAATTACGCTGTGCCCCGAATTGCCTGATTTATTCAGCAAACTCTTGCCACACACACGGGCCAGAATATTATGTTCCATGGACGGTTTGGGCACCACCACCATGGTTTATATCTACTGAATAATGGGAATTGTCCTTAGTTGGCCCTTGCCACTTCATGGGTGAGTTGCTATAGCTAGTCCTTGTGTACTTTTAGTGTACAATCCTTATGGACCCTTAACAACAACTGTTGTTATTATTGAATTGCAGGCATTGGTGTAACCATGTTTTGGACTCTAATTGAGCATTGCAAGATTAATGAGGTGGGTTTAATACATTACTCCTGCCAATTGATGTGCAGACACCACGCCTGGGTAACCTATTAGGTCCCGGTTCTAAGTTCCTTGTTTTTATTCTGTAGGGTCATTTCACCTGTCCCCTTGTCCTGAGGAAGATCTGCATAGCTGAGGTATTAAAGTCCCTCGTTTGCCGGTAAGCCGGATTGAAACGTCGACGCTACCCCCTACCACACCTGGACCAATTTCCCCTTCCCCATTACCCCTGTTTACAGCCTTAAGGAAATTCTCCTTACAAATTCAAATGAATAATTTGCATGTGGCCAGGTTGCATCTAACTGTTTATTGGATATCAGTTTTGTACAGTTTTTAAATATATGCCCTTTACTTTTCTACACACTTTGAGCTCTTTTGACTCCTATATATACACTTGAGCACTTTTTCTTACACGTTCCCTAGAGCATTCTCCTTTTTTTCTTGACCCTCTAATGATTATTCCTTTCAATGACTAAATAAATATATTGTAATAATACTTAGTGGTTTTTCTGCACGTTTATTTTTACGAATTACAGACGTTTGGGAGCTGATTAATGTAAGCTCAAATAAGTTGATAATTCTGTCAATCTATCTCTTCCTTGAACAATTGGTCCAGGACCACTGTTTCTTTATAATAACCGATACCCAGGTCCAGGGACTATTTGGGAATGCCCCATGGTTTATAATGGCTTAACCCTCAGGTAGCAGGGCACAAAAGCAGCCTGGCTTAACTTAGCGGCAATGTGTAAAGTGTTTATGCTGCACTTAAGCAGTAATAAAGTGAAAACACAACACAAGAAAATCCCAGTCTATTGTGAAGTTCTTTGTGTGTGAGCCAAGGCAGTGTCTTTAAAGTGAAAGTAGGGGTGTACACAGCTTCTCCCTCCTATTCTGCCATTGATGGCCCATTCTGCCCACACCCAGTATCTCTTTTGTGTGGCTGTCTGCAAGGAACACACAAAGGCCAACTGCCAACTACACCTTGTCATGTGACTCAGGAAACAGGCTGCAGGCACCAAATGGATAGGACAACACAATGCCAACTTGTTAAAAATGGTAATTCTAGAATTGTGACTTAAAATCCAACTCTACCTTTATAGAGGATTTCGAATTACAATTCCCTGGACACCAGATATGATATTCCTACTTACTCCCAAACAAAAGTTATCACTTAGTAAATATAATATGGTAATCCAATGTTATCCTATGGGAGGGGAAGGCCTCACAGATATATGAGTTTTTCTCTACCAGGACATGGAAAACTTAGGTCCTACCCTAGAGGTGACATATGTATTAAATAGGGAGATTTAGGCTTGGTAAAAGGCTTATTTTACCAAGTTGAATTGGCAGTTTTAAATTCCATACATCATCTAACAGCTCTCTTATAGCTTTCTGCAAAGCATGTCTTTTTGAGCTGTTCTTTGAGAATGGATAAGAGATGAAAACCTAACTTGGAGCCATATAAGTGATTTCTATCTTATAAACTTGTTCAAAGATAGTCCTTACTATTGTATCCAATACATCTTCTTTTTAAGGTTGCACAAAGTCATAGTTACTACCAGAATTCATTAATACAATACTCCCCAGCAGTCAAGAGCATTGAGGTTTCTGATTTGCTGACTAATGTCCAGATGGGGTTTTCTTGGAATACCAGTGTGGTTGAAAGCATCTGTGGGAGAAGAAGACCTTTCTTTATAAGAAAACACATGCTTTCATTCTTTAAATGCTTAGTAACCATTTTAGCAAATGTTTCACCAAGGAGTTTTGTTCCTGAAAAAAGAATCTTTAATAATGCTGCATTATCAGAATTGTCCTTCTTCCATTCCTTTAGCCAAGTGTACCGTCTTGTCAGATTTGCACCCCCAGCTGCTAAGGATAAGGCTCACAGCCCATCACAAGCTAGACCTGGGAAAAATCTTGCCTAATGCTCCACGTAAAACATCTTGGAACATTCACCTCGCTCCTGAATGGTCCCTGCCAGATTGTCAAAGTCTTTAGCTAAAGACGGTGCAGTATAGTCTCCAATCATTGAAGGCATATTTATACCGGCATAAGTTTTTGTTAAAACAGGTCTAGTCTTTTTGTCTATAGCATTTGATGAAGCAGACGTATTCCTGTTTACTAAATACAAGATCTGTTTAAACATTGGTTCTGCAAGATGATTTAAGTCCCACTTTTTATGGATCAAAAACTGAATTTGCTCATGTAGTGTACTGGCAAGGAAGGTCCTGATTGACTTTCACATTAGGAAATAATAGTGAGGATCATCATTCTTGACTCCTACTGTGGAAAGCCTAAAATTATTCCTTGAGCACATTGGAATCTTGTCATCTATTCAAGTCTCACATATTTCCCTTTTTGAAGAAGGGCCTGCTTTTAGAAGAGTGATCTGTAAGATGAAGAGACATTTCTTCTGTGATGTTTATGCTTCCTTCTCTTCATTTTCTCATCTTCCAAAGCCTTCTTTATC
The DNA here is from genome assembly GCA_963921515.1 of Calotriton arnoldi. Classification (NCBI taxonomy): domain Eukaryota; kingdom Metazoa; phylum Chordata; class Amphibia; order Caudata; family Salamandridae; genus Calotriton; species Calotriton arnoldi. The sequence goes on from CAWUFW010009195.1 coordinate 498,083, forward strand.
ACCTCCTACACAATGTGTTGAATCTCTTCCTCCTTGTATATCTTTTGATGCAATACCTGTTGGACTGGGCTCTTTTTGCAGTGCTTCTCCCACATTTTTGCCTTCTGTTGCTGAGTTCTTTTTTGCTGGCATTAGGACTCTGTGTACTCCCCCCCCCGCTAACCAGTGGGAAAGTGCATGTGCCCACTCCTTTAAATATGATACAATTGTCTCACACCCAATTAGCACATTTAATTTATTTGTAAGTCCCTAGTAAAGTGGTACCACATGCACCCAAGGCCTCTAAATTAAATATGACTAGTGCACCTGCAGCACTTATTGTGCACCCACTTAGTTAGACTTCTAAACATGTCTCAGGACTGCGACTGCAGCCTGCAGTGCAGTTTTAAACTTTGATTTTGACCTGGCAAAATAAACCTTTTGCCATGCCCAAGCCTTCCTTTTAAATACATATGTCACCCCTAAGGTAGATCCTAAAAGCACACAGGGCAAGGTGCTGTGTGTTTAAAATGTAGGATATGTGAGTTTAGGTTTTATATGTCTTGGTAGTGAGCAACCCCTAAAGTTGTGTTTCACTACTGGAAGGCCTTTCTCCTATTGTCTAACATGGAGTTACCTTAATACATTGAATAAGTGATAACCTTTGGTTGGTAGCAGATAGAAATATGCTGTTTAGAGTTAAAAGAATTGCAAATTAAAATCCTCTTTAATGGTAAGGTGAGATTTTAAGTCACGATTCTGAAAAGTTGGTATTTTTTTGCCCTAGCCATTTGTGTTGTTTGCCAATATCAGGTCACGATTGCAAATGGCTCTGAACGAGACACAAATGGGAATTAGATGTGGACAGGTTAGGCCTTCCTCCCAGGATGCTTGGGGGTGTCGCTGTCCCCAGCCCCACTTATATTTCTGAGGACTTTGCCTCTTGCACATACAAAGGAACCTGACACTAGTCTTTTGTTGCTACAGACTTCTTGGAGCCTTGAAAGGGGAAGGGAAGAACTTCCCAGAGCCAGATGTGAGGGCAGTGTAGGGAATCCCCCACTTCAAAGGCTGGCACCAGGTATAAATATTGGACCTCCAGAGCCACTCTTCAGCACACTTCTAGATCTCTGGATATCACAGAAGAAGGACTGCCTTCTTTCCCCACAGGTCTGCCGTGCTGCTAGAGCCCTGCCTTGTTCCACAGAGGATTGCCCTGCTGCTTGAGGCCTGGCCTGTTCTCTTCGTGGAAAGGTTGGACTTGCCCCCTTCATCCCAGGCTACCTGAGGGACTACAATGGTCACTTGGCTGTAACTGCCCAGCTGATCTGCTGCACTGGACCTGCCCGTACCTGCAACCGGGCCTGCCTGGGCCTGCCTGGGCACTGCTGGCCTCTGCTGGAGTGTGTTCCTGATCTCCAAGAGGTGCCTCACCAAGTCCTGTTGAGTTCTCCCTGTAAAGAAGGTGAAATCCTGAAGTTTCAGAATCTTTGCAGCTGAGAACGGGCCCATTCGCACCAAGACTCTACCACCCTTGACTACTGTCAACACAGAGCTCCGGTTAACCTGACTGCTCCTGCTACATTGCCCCCCCCCGCAATGACTGGAAATGTGAGAACTGTACTCCATGCTACTGCAACGGCAGCCCGAGGTGACCGCCAATGTAAAGCACCAGTAACAGCAGTCTGCAACGCCCTACCAGATCTTTGCTCTACAGCAATGACCATCCACTACACTCTCCCAGTTCCTCACGGACTACTCCACCTCTTAGTGACGCACTTTGAGAAGATGTCGCTCCAGCATGACTAACCTGGCCCCATATCTAGCCCTCACTTCATTGTGGTTGGCCTGAACTTGTGAGTTTCCCACGGTCTAGCACAACCAGATGACTTGTGCTTTTAGGCACCATATCTACCTAAAATTTTGAAATTACACACCTGAGGTTCCGCTGATTGGATTTATGTTGTTCTGGTATTGTTTTTTTGTTACTCTATATTTCTAAATTAGTTTAGTATATTTTTGTGTTTTGTTCTCACTTTATTACTGTTTGTGTGCTGCATAAATACTTTACATTTTGCCTCTAAGTTAAGCCTGATTTCTTAGTGCCAAGCTACCAGAGGGCTAAGGAGAGGTTGATTTAGTGAGTTTTGTGGATCACCCTGGCAAGAATTGTGGATATTGCCTTAAAGGACCTTCCACTCCCCTCAACCAATAATACAATTTCTTACAATAGTGACCAAAGAGTTAAGGCACATTAGGGAAAAAAATATATATGCCACTATTTGACATATGTTATATAAATGTCAAATTGCTATTGGCCTTTCATATGGCCAATAACACCACATTAAAGAGAACCATTGTGCAATCAGGAGCCTTTTAAGAAAAAAAGCACTTGGTCTATTTAACCCTTTATTTCATTTTCTCTTTTATGCCTGACTCATCACGAGAAAGCTGCAAGCCAACTTTTTACATAAGGGATTGGATTCTTCTCGACTAGCTATATACAGAGTCTTTCAGCTTCCGCTGTTCAAATAAGAAGATGCATGCTGCTCCTTTTAGCCATTAAAGCCTCCAGCAGGCTTCTGCTCCAAAATAATTGCGTGAGCAAGTCAGCTGCCCCACAGTCACACGTTTTTGGAATAACTCTAAGCTTTCACCTGGCCAAGCACAGGCTGCTAACATCTCGAGTAATGCTGTATCACATAGGCTGCCCTGCAGTCCCATGCTGCTCTGTTTTGTAAAAATGAATGTTTTCACTAGCCCCGATCAGCTGTAGGTGTTGACTCCATAATGTTTATCCGAAAAAAGACAGGAGGGAAAAATGGAACCAAAATGTCAGTCAATGCACTGTATTGGATTTAAAACGACCTAAAAAAACTAAACTGCAAAAAAATAGGATGAATTGTCGTCATAGATTAATGACCGGAGAGAAAAAGTGGTGGAGGAGATAATGTATTTGTCAAAAAACAATGTCACCCCATCTAAAGAGGCATATAACCATCTTATCCATAACTACAAAAATAGGATAATATCTGCATATAATATGTACTTCAAAAGACACATTTTTTCTTCTTTTAATAGTCAAAGCTATCTTTAACATAACTAATAAGTCACTGATCCTGCCTGCAAAAATGTTGACATCCTGTGTCTTAAAATGTCTAAGAGCAGCTATTTCTGTTCTTCCACTGTGCGTCTGGAGACTTTCAACACTGTACCTGGACCCTGCTTGACATGTTTTACCATCAAGTGCAGCTTTCTTATTAACACCCATCCTCATTTCATTATTGAAAAATGGTTGAGGGCATTACCCATTACAACCCAGCATGCTCTGATCAGTTGCTTGACCATAGCTATAATAATTACCTGCCCTTAAACAGACCATTGACATTTTCTAAGTCACAGGTTTTCAAGGATGTTAGCAGAAGTCCAGTTAGACACTGCTAAGGGTCCCAAGACCTTAGGAACACTACTTGGGGATCAAGACTCACTCCACCAGAGGCTACCAGTGGAGTTCAGGTCAAGCCTAGTAAGTACTGGTCAGCTGGGCTATAAAGGAAAAAAACTCTTGCAGCTTGGTGTGAGTCTTTGGCTTATGAAGGAGGTCAGCCATATAACATTTGGAGTTCACTTTTTTTGTCCTGGGTATATGAGGGAGCAGGTTTAGCCCTCAAGGTCCCCTTACTGGTCTCAAACAGGAGGCACAGTCCTTCTTCGGTTCTTTTAAACATCCACAAGGGTTCTAAAGAAGGTGTTTTTTTGATGACATGTATTTCTGGCTCTAGTTTGTGGGTGGGGGTGACTCCTGGCCGCTCCCTAACCAATATGGGTAAAACTTCCCAGGGGTAACCCTATCCTCGTTTGCAGCAGTTCCTGTGGGCCTTACTGCAAACAATACCACAGTGCCACTCACTCACTAAATTCAGTATGGAGAGCCTGTGCTCTCATCCAGATACGTGGCCAGGGAAATTGTCAGTCCCCTCCTCCTTGGTCAGTGGAAACCACTTTTGGGGGCAGCTTCCGCCACCACTGGGTTTGATGTCTACCTGAATGGTAGTTCAAAGAAAGGCCCTGTGGATGTGCCATCTGATATCTGCATGTGACAGGGAAGCTTCTTTGAAGCAAATTAAGTTCCTGGGCACTGCCCATTTGGTCCACGTGCCAGAATAACAAAACACCTCCCCAAGCATAAGCCATTGTCTGTGCCCTGGGAGCAGTTTCACACCTCATCAGGGCCATTCAAGTGTTTCTTGACAGTTTAAACGAAAATAGCTTCCACGGGCTGCAGGCAGGGAAAAGGAAACTTTTGAAAAGGCCATTTTCCTTTGTGTTTATTAAAAATCTGATTTCACTATTTAGTTGGGTTTTTATTAAATATTAAAAACAGTCCTTTAATTATTTTCTTAGCTGGACCCTAGACTGAAATATCAGAATTATTATTTAAAATTGCTTCTCAGTGTTGCTCTGTGGGTCACCCAGCTTTCCTACAGTGACGCTTTTGGGGTTTAGTCACTGTAAGCACATGTTAACTTTACATGTCTACTTTTAAATACCATGCTCTCTGCATTGTGGGCTAGAAGGCCTACATAGGGGTGACTTATTAATATTTAAAAGGGAGTTTTTCTCCTGTCAAAAGGGTTTATTTTGTCAGATGAGTTGCAGTTTTAAAGTTGCAGCAACCAGGCTACAGTGGTAGGCTTGGAGGCTTGTTTGTCTGGTCACACTAGCGAATGGCACAGTAGTGCTTTAGTCCTTAAGGGACATTCAGCTTTCCATGCCATGGGTGTGTTTTGGGGAAAATATATACTACGGCATTATAGAAAAGTTACATATGCAAGCTATTGTTTAGCCAATTTTGACAATTTGGTCAGAGCACATGTACTGGGACATGGTTAGCAGTGTACCAGAGCACAGATCAAAAAAACTAGCAGCATCAGTGTGCAAACAAATGTGGCTGACCATGCAAATGATGGCACTTTCTCACAAGATGCCCAGAGAGTGAAAACTCCTGTTCATGATTTCAGTGTCCTGAAGATCACAAGTATAAATCGAGGCAGCACAGACTAAGCATTTCATACTTCTGAGGTCAGTACACAATTATAGTAATCTGAAGCGCAATATAAAAAAACAGTTATTATTATTTGGGCTGCAGCTTTGGAAATGTACACTGGGGGGATATTCACAAGGACGTATCTCCGAGTTATCGCCAACTTAACGCAACAAAAGTGGTGACAGATTTAACACCCCATTCACAAGCGGTTGCAAACTGCAGGCAACGCAAGTATTCCCGCGATAACCGCCTCAACATTTACCTCCATGGGTGACACCACTAACTAACCCTAATGAGATGCAGAGTAGGCGTTCCCGTGCAAAAACACACGAAAACACCACAACACCACTTTCACAACGAACTGCCAGATCTGCGATGCGAACCAAAAACAGGCGATAAGCTGCGGTAGCACCAGGGAATTAACATCTGCCTTTTGCTGGTGTTGAGCAGGACGACTACCTGCAGCATGAAAGGGTGCCCAGGCCATCGCCACATCTGAAGACCCACAGGTGCCGTGGAGACAATGATCATGCAGCTCGGAGACCCATGAGGGCCACAACACCCACTGCCAAAACCCCCAGGCCCCCTACCCCCCCCTCGGACAAACACATACTGTGCACAACACAAGAGCCACAAAAAGCGCATGACGTCGCACAATGACAAACAGAAATACACATGTTGAGACAGAAGAACGAGAAACAGTCACTCATCATTGAAGTAACAACCAAAAACTTTATTGAAATACAACACAAAACACCAATGCGGAAGACTTCTGTCGGGTCCGTCCGGGACAATCCTGATGTCACGGCTGGAAAATAAAGCCCAAAATAAGAACGTGTGTCATGCGCACATCAAAGGAGCGAGACACAGAGAAACAGAAAATGAAAGAAAGGCAGATAGAGAAAGAGAGAGAGCAAGAAAGAAAGGGAGAGGGAGAGAGGGAGAGAAGGAAAGGAAGGGAGAGGGAGAGGGAGAGGGAGAAGGAAAGGAAGGGAGAGGGAGAGAGGGAGAGGGAGAGAGAAGGAAAGGAAGGGAGAGTGAAAGTGAAATGAAGAGATAGAAAGAGAGAGAGAGAGAGAAGGAAGGACACTGCCGCCCCGGCGCACCCAGGCACCACTGCTCACCTGCTGCCACTGGTGTGTCTCCAAACAAGTGCATGGATACACTGCAAGCCACCAGGTCTGCAACCTGTAACCGAGGCAAGAGTCAATCATGTCAGAGTCCATCCCACTGCACACGGCAACAACGCCTGAACGCCCCTGCGCACACATGCAGCCGCACCCTACCCCCTCCCGCCAGCCTGCGCTGGCTGTCCGCCCTTGCGCACCCAAGCCCCACTGCTCACCTTTCGCCGACGGTGTGTCCACCAGTGGGCACACCACATGCCCGTGCAAGCTCCAGGCCCCGGTCCCGCCACCATGGCATGCTCCACATCATGAGGACCCGCACCGCGGCCCAGCAGGTCCCACACATGACGCTGAGTCCTGAGGCAATAATGGCAGAAACCACATCAGTGCACTCGTCATCATCGCAGGCTGCACACCCGCTCAGCAATTTCGGTGCCACTAACCCTGTGAAACCCCAGTCAGTGCCACGTGGTGGTGGGCCCGTGATGGCCGCAAGGCTCCGGGTGCCACTAACCCTGTGCAACCCCAGTCAGCGCCACGTGGTGGTAGGCCCGTGACGGTCACAAGGCCTTGGGTGCCACCAACCCTGTGCGCAACAACTCATGGGCCCTTCATGATTGAGCCCCATGGTACGTCCGTCATCCAGTCACCTCCGGCAGTGGGGAATGTGACGTTGCCGGCCCCTCATATACTCGGGGTCACATGGCCTGTGACGCCTGCGCCGGATGGGTGTGGTGTGTGTGCAAACCTTCCCTCAGGGAGTGGCCGCGACATGCTGACAACTAGACCAGCGACCTGCAGACCACTAGCGTGTAGACCTGCGACATGTGGTTATGTGTCCCCCCCCTCGGAGCGTAAGCGGAGTGGTCTGTCCTGGCGTACACCAGACCAGCGCAGGGCTTGCAACAACGACTCAGGGGCTGTGGGCGTGGTGGAGTCCATGTCCGGACAAGGAAGTGACTAATGCGTGTGTCCCTGTTGTGGTGTATATGGCACCCGCAACGCTATCGGCAACGTAGCACACTGTGACTGGAATCCCACTAGATGAGCATCATTGACGTTAGGGGGAATCACTGACCCTACATTCATCCACACATTCATACTTGAATGAAGAAAGACATGACACAGCAGTGTGTTCCTGAATGTTTATTGCACATCCAGTGGAGTTCAGCAGCTGGAGCAGTACAGGGCCATGCCAACCCCACTTCACAATATGGGCCCGTGGAGGGCCAGCCAGAGTCCATCGGGGAATGACAAGGACAGAGGATGAGGAAGAGTACAGTCCGCAGTCTGGTCGCCGTGTCATTGGTCACCAAACAGGATATGGAAGTCCATGTCGTGGTCCAAAGTGAGTGCAGCAGGGTGTATCGGGGGTCAGTGGGAGGTCATGGAGCCATGTGCGGCACCAAGGAGCAACAGGCCAGGTGTCGGAAATGAATGCTAGTGCCTCCTTCTGATCCCAAATCCAGCCATGTCCTCGTCCTCGGATGTGTGCCCTGCCCCACTTGTGGGTGGTGCTGTTCCGGCTGCAGCACTGTGTGCCACTGACACATCAGGGGCCGGAGGTGTATTGCCGGCCGCTCTGTGTGGCAGTGACACATCAGGTGCTGGAGGTGGAATGTCTGCCGCACTGTGGGGCATGGACACACCAGGGGCAGAGATGTGGATGGTGTAGGGGCAGCAGCATTCATCCGCGCCACACCTTGTGGCAGCATCGCCATGATGAGGACATGCAGGGCATGGTAGATCCCAGCTACATTTTGCTGATGTGCAGCGGTGGCTGCCATCCTTTTTGCCTCCATCCGCACCATGTCCTCCATGAGCCTCCGCATGCGTGCCATCTCCTGGCTGAGATCGCTGGAGCCACTCTGAGCAGACAGGTGCTCTTGTCTCCGAGTCATGACTCCAGCAATGTCAGCCAGGGCTCGTTGGAGAGCATGGAGTGGCGTGTGGGTGTCTGTTAGGGACTGGAGGTGGTCCGTGATGGGACTCAGACACCCATGGATGGCGTCGAGTTTGGTAGCCATGAGGTCGAACCCCACCCGCACCTGCTCAGCCATCTCCCTCTGGACCTCCAACTCACGGCGTTGGAAGGCCATGTGTTGTTCGGGGGGTCTTGGGTGACAGCCGGGGTTGTGGGTGCCTCCTGCTGGGTGGTTTGTGGAGTGGGTGGGGTCTCCTCGATGCAGCTGGGCTGCCCTGGTCCTGGAGGTGAGTGGCGGATGAGTTCCATGATGTCTTGGAGGGCTTGGGTGTTGATGCTGGTGGTGTCCTCCTCGTCATCAGTGAAGAGTGGCTGGGACTGCTCTGCAGGTGGCGTTGACGGTGCCCCTGCAATGTGAAGGGGAGATGCTGTGTTACAATGTGTCCTCATGTATGTGGCCGCATGGTACATGTTGACATTCAGACAGCATGGCAATGTACATTGTGACAGTGTGTAGATCAGGGCCATGATCCACAGTCATTGTGGGTGTGCACTGTGCTCTGCTTGATTGTGCATGTGTGCCATTGTGGCCATCTCCCCCCGTCCCCCCAGTATCTGGTGGTTACTCACCCTGTTGCTGTGGTGTTGTGTCATGTCGAGCAGTGTCCGGTCCCCCGTCTCCTGCCATGGTCTCCACACTGATGACTGTCGACACCAGCTCCTCCATGTCATCCAGCTCCAGCTGTGGCACTGGGCTCCCACCTCCAGTCTGCATTGCTGCCTTCTGGTTGCCTGCGAGTTTCTCCTTGGTCTTGCGCTTGATGTCATTCCATCGCCTCTTGACCTCGTCCATTGACCTCTTGTGCTCTCCGACGGCGTTCACCTTGTCCACGATGACCCACCATAATCCATTTCTGGTGCCCAATGACACATTGGAGGCGACGAACAGTTGTTGATGGTGTTCTATCACCTCCGTGACCAGGATCCGATTCTCCTGCGGACTGTACTTCGTCTTCCTCTTCTTCTTGTACTTGCCCTTCCCTGTCACCGTGGTCCCGGGCTGGTCGTCCGGGGTACTTGTGGGGTTGCGCTCATCCTCTGCCTCCATGGTGCTTCGGTGTTGGCCATTTTGTGTTTGTGTGTTTTTTCTCCTTTTGTAGTGATTTTCCCGCCTGCCGTGTGTGTATGGCAGGCCTGGCGCTGCTTATCGCTGATTTCCTCTTCGCGAATGGGCTCATCGCACCTTTTTTGGTGTTGGGGTTTGTGTTTTTATCGCCGTCGCGGTGGTTGTATCGCGGACATTGTCTGCGGTTTCAGGAGACTCTTGCATGGTACCGCTGTCTTGTGAATTCCACGTTAACACAGGGTTATTTTCCCGCGATGGACTGCGATGTGTAAAGTTGCGTTAAAATTTTTTTGAGATGTTTAGCACACGTTCTTGTGAATATACCCCTGAGTATTGTTGAAACAACTTGTATGCCAAAGCCTGTTTTGGGTTGAGTTGTTTTTATCCTGATCACTTATTATAAAATGTTATTCACCCTACCTCCTCCGAAGAAAACACGTCTCTACCATACATTGAGCTTCCTTATGATGTCCCCAGAATGTGGCCTGTAACGCCACCACCTAGAGATAAGGGAGGGTTTTATGTGTTAGATTTTGGGAGTCCTGTTAGAAATAACTAATAAGCAGTGAAATTGGTGTTTCCACACTGATTTACCTGTTATTCCTGATTTCTCATTGGTGTTTTACCAGGATAATTTGGCAACTCGCAGCTGCCGAAATGTCTGGTTGAAACACAACAGACCCCTGATACTATGGAGGTTTTGCAATGCGATGCGGTTGGTAACTCTTGCTATCGGACCCTTGGGTCCAAGAGGCCTGTCCTAACTAGTGCCACCATCTCCCTAGTTATAGAAGTACACCTCCAACCAGTGGCGTAACAAAGGCCCCCGCTGCTCCCTCAGTGCGGGGGGACTGAGCTTCAGAGGGCCCCCTCAGCACATTAGCCTGGCCTGAGAGCTCCTGAGTAGGTACGGAGGGGGGCCCCTCCATGTACTCTGCAGGGGGGCCCCCTCAAGTTTCGTTACGCCAGTGCCTCCAACTAATACAAGAGCATCTGGTACTGCGCCAGACATCTTAGCAATGTGATTGGTATATCTCTCTCGCCATTATTTTCATTCTACTGTAGTTACAGACAAGTAAGCATGTTAATTATATTCCATTAACTTGGTCATTTTAATCTAAGACAGGCGTTTTTAACACTAACGATTAAGCAGGTAAATCTAGCAGTTACCATTGTGGAAAGCAAGGACAAGAGGTTGCAAATCAGAGGGACAGAATTTGCCCGCGAGCCTTTCTGTTGAATTTCAAAGCACTTAATTTTATTGCGTTCAGTATGCAAAGAATTTGAAGGATCTAGTTGAAATCATTGTTAATCACATAATGCCCTGGGAACTTTAATTAGGTGATTAAATGTGCGCCTTTAGCTGCGCATAATGGCATAGTAACCTTCCCTGTTGCTACCTTTGCTCTTTTGACATATGAACAAAACGAAGGTTGAAAAAACTGAATATGGAACGCAGAAAATGCACTATAATTAATGACCATGTGTTAACGCAGACCACGAAGAGCTACTAAAAATAATGATGATTGAAAGGTTATTTAGATTAGAAAAAATATACATTTTTATAAGCGAAACGAGGTAGATGGATGCATTTGAACTCTTTACTAACTTTTATCAGTATTTTCTTGTATGTACTTGCATCCTGTGCGGCAAGAAGAGATAATCTTAATGGTGAATAGAATTTTAGCAACTGTTGAAAGTAGATTGTTATGTCGTAGCATTTATTAATTTGCTTCTGCACTGTGTGCCTTGTCCAGATCTGCTTGGTAATGGCTGTTTCTAATCATGATTAAACTCTTCCGAATACATCACACTTGTATTGTCCTGTTCGTGGCCATCAGAAGGCACAGAATCCTGGGATTAGAGAATGGAAGGTCAATTATGACATCACACATCTTGTGCCTATTTCCCTTGCCCCAAGTACCCACAGGGCCAGACCTACGACAGTGCCTATTAGATGCTTGGTCAAGATAAGGTTCCTCAGCCCTGGCCTGCAGCTCGTATCCTAGTCCGTGGCAAGGCCCAGTTATAAGAGTCACAATCACCCACTGGGCATGGCATGTGGCTCCCCCTTTAAGCATTTCTTGCTCGTAGTACTCACCTACCTGCTGAAAACAGGGTTTGGCGTTTGGCAATGCCTAGATAAGAGTATGTATTCTCACAGTATCATGTGTCCTTTAACCCACACTCTCTGTAGTGTTTGTGCTGGTATGTCCAGGAGACACTGGACACTGGGCATGGCCTCTGGATAAGCCTTGCTCGAGTACTCCTGCCTCCAGTAACTTCTGAGCATGGCCTGCTGTTGTGCTTAGTTTGTACTTCACATACAGCATGGAGCTGGATTATGCAGTGCACTGACCAACACTTACTAGTACAATTCTATGCCCAGTACTCCTAACCCAATGTTCTTGTAGCATTTGCCTTTCTTTTGGACATCTTGGGGCAGATTTACAAGCCCCTTGCGCCACTTTTACGTCACTTTTAACATGGGAAAAGTGACGCAAAAGTGGCGCAAGGGGCTTGTAAATAAGCCCCCTTGTATTTTAGGCGCCCTATGTGTAAAATGAGCTTTCAAGCTTAGGGTAGCAGTTCTCATGAGGTGCAAAATGTGTGCCGTTGTGATTCGTATTATAGAAAGAGCCACACAAGCATCTGCTGCCCCTTCTGTAATATCAAAATGCCCTGGGGACAAAAAAGCAGGCACAGCTACCTGTTGTGACACCAGAGAACTTTTCATAATACGGACCCAGGTATATTTATATTTAATATGCGAGAGACACAGGTAAAGTAATGCTAAGTGTTGTGCAGGAGAGTGGCAGAATGCAAGGTATCCTTTTTCTAGGGGGTGATAACCAGAGGAGACTGGGGTGGGTGGTGGGCACCAGGTGTAACACAGGGCATGGTTGTAAGCAAGTGAGTCCATGTTTAGCATGACTACCTCATTACTACTCTTTCCCAGCGTAGAGATTGAAAGAAGGGGAAGATGATTTGAGTGGGCCACCCATAACATAAAATTGTAGAAAGATAACAGTGAAGAACTGGGATGCTTTCCACTTGCACTTCTGAGTGATGTCATAGGTAACTCAAGACCCTTGATGTCTATTTGATGTTACTCAGAACCCCAGCTGAAAAATATCCCTGTTATTTCCTGTCACCCATCTGTAAGTCTATATGATATGTCCAACTACCATTGGACACTATTAGTGAGACTAACTATATCATCATCATTAATCACTTTATTTTGGTTCAAAGGACAATAAAAACACAATATAAAACAATAAAGTCACATAAAGCATACAGAGGTATGAACATAGTTCACTGCGGTGCATACTATAGCAAATTAAGACCGAGTTACGTTCTTTTAGAAGCAGTTACAGTTTGGTGAGCCACCCTACTTCTTCTAATACCAGACAGCAAAATCCTTCTTAAGAGACCAAAAATGGAGTCAAACATGGGTCTGCCATGCCCTCCGGATAGCTATTATGAGACTTCAGGTTAAAAGTAGAATACTAAAAACATTAACAAAATTACACATTTTGTTAAAATAGAAAGATTAAAAGTCCAGTCGTTTATCATGCAATCGTTGCAATGTCCTTATAAAGTCAATTTTGTACGATCTCTCTGTACATAATGATCCATATTTTGAGTTTCTGGAGAGTGCATTTTTTATTGAAAGATTATATATAAATCATATCGAATTAGCAGCATTTTGTGAGTTGCTGGATAGTGCGTTTATTGTTACATATCATAAAGATTAAAAAAAAAAAGGAACTAGCAGCATCTTTCAACTTACTATTGCACTTCATGGGACTATGTTGTAGAGAAAGGTGATATCAAGTTAGCAGCAACCATTCGAGCTTGTAAGTATAAGATCAGTTTTGGCGCAGTCTCGCTATACACAATAATTCATGGTTTGGGTTTCTGGGAAGAGCATCTCTTGCTGTGTTTCATAAAGATTATAGGAGTGTCGAGTTAGCATCAGCTAAGACTTCGTAAAGTAACTAAAACCCACAAGCGGAACTTTTTGTTGCACTCCGGTTACTAATTCGCATGCACTGTTCTGAGTTAGTTCTTTCCGAATTACAAATGTTGGTGCGTTAGTTAAGGTTAGTTGCCCAAGTGGCATTCCTTCTTCCGACTGCGGATTATCCATGCAGGATGTAAACAATTAGCTATACTGACAACAATCACCTCCGCATGTCAGTTTTCATTATTCTCAAAGCTGGATGGAAGGACCTTATGCCTAATAGATTACATAATGGGATAATCCACTTCCTTCTTGGGAATTTATAGGCCTCACAGAAAAATATAAGATGTTCTAGGGATTCAGGAGCTGTGCTGCAAGCAGGGCAGGTGGTATTGGAACTCTTTGTTTTTGCTCATCTGGCTTTAAACTCAAGTATAGGCAATGTCCCATATTTAAACTTCAAATATAACTGTCTAGGGAGGGAACACTGAATGACATCTAATGTAGGTTCATAAAGTGGGACAATCTTGTGGCCAAGGAATTGATCTGTTAGACTCCCAGATTTACAGTTATTAACTGTTGCACCCCAGAAATATTCTCTGCACCGCTCTTTTATTGAGTACCTTGGAGTCTAATGTTAGTCATCTGGACAGTCCCAGAGGTTTTCAAGATGTAAAAGTCGGAATGTTTTTCTCACATATGACATTCAAGGAATTCTTAGGTGTCCAGATGTTTTAAAGATCTCTCTATAGGGTTCGAGCTCTGGCGTTGACCATATCCTGTGCCAGAATAGTACTGGTCTCAACTGAGTAGTGAATGCAATGGGGTATAAGCCCATGTCCTGCATTAATGGAAGAGTTGGAGAACTATATGGAAGGTTCGTTAGGTGCTTAAGGAATTTGTTCTCTACAACTGATAGCTCGTTGATAGAAGTATGGCCCCAAAGTTCAGCACCATATAGAGCAGCACTTTTTGCTCTCACTTTATATATCTCTAGAGCAGGTGCTACACTTGTTGTTTTTAACTTCCTTGCCATCCTAAGATGAGCTCCAGTCTTCTACTCTAGTTTTAATGCACTCTTACTAATTTCTGCCTTCCAGCTAAGATTGTGCAATAAGGTAACCCTTAGACAGGTGAGATTTGCAATCTGCTCTTTGAAGTAATGAGTTATTTTGGGTCTTGTTCCCAATCTCCTGTTAAGTTCTGATTCATCTCCTAGTATGCCCTCCACCTCATCAATTAAAACATTTATGCTTCTAAAGTACTATTGTCATTTACACAGGTTTTAGCTACCTTCCCCTTTTGGGGGCAATCATGTTAAAAAATGTTCCATTTCACCATGGTTACACTTAATTGAAATCAAGCAAGGTTATAAACTTACGTTTGGTTGAGTAGCCTAAGCGCGGTGATTTGGAACAGGTTACGAAGGTCACTGAGGCAAACTCCTACTGCCGGAACAACCAAATCATATAGTCACCTTTACACAACTGTTGATATGCTCCCTTAGTGTCAGTACGTTTCCAGTTAAATCCCAAGCGGGTTACAGAAGGCAGATCTTCTTCATTATTACTCAGTAGATAGCGGTGGCTAACAACAAAACTAAAGAGGGTGGGCCTGGCCTGGCCTCTTCTGGGCGATGACAGGCCTGGTGATGCGTTTTTAGCACATTGGCCCCACCCCTCTGGCTCGCGATGGACTGGGGGATCTGGTCCCACCCCAACTGGAGCAAGCAAGATGCGGGGAGACAAGCAGCAGGCAACCAGAGCTGCTGAGAGAAACCTGCGTTGCGGGTCTGGTGATGCGATTTTAGTGCATATGCTTTGGCACCACCCCTCTGGCACGCGATGGACTGAGGGATCTGGTCCCACCCCAGCCGAAGCAAGCACGATGCAGGGAAGACAGGAAGCAGGCAACCAGAGCCGAGAGAAACCTGTGCTGCAGGTCAGGTGATGCGCTTTCAGTGCATCAGCATTGGCCCCGCCCCTCTGGCACGCGATGGACTGGGGGATCTGGTCCCACCCCAACCGGAGCAACCAAGATGCGGGGTAGACAGGCAGCAGGCAACCAGAGTTGAGAGAAACCCTATATATATCAAAATGCATTCGAATTTCACTCCATGATGGCTCTAGCCAATTATTCAGTGTGGGAATTGGCTGAAGCACCATCTAGAACCCATTTAAATTATTGTTAAACTTAATGAAAGAATTACATTTTCCCCTGGCCACTTATAACACCAGCATTAAGGGTCCTATAGATGGCAAAGAATTTAGGGCCTGATTATGATGTCGAGCGGACTAAGTCCGCCTGACACCGATGCGGAAGCAGGACCGCCCCAATGAGAGTCGGAGGTCCCACTGGCCGTATTACGATGCAACTTCCTTCACGGAGGTCACAATGTGCATTCTTTGTATTGCGGCATGTGCTGCGGGCTGTTGCACATGCCACAATACAAACTAAACACACCTGACATATCCCTGCACGATGTGACAGGCACCATGTGGTGCCTGCCACATGGGGTAGAGATATGAGTGGCCCCAGGGCCCATATTGGAAAGCCAAGGGAAGGGGAGCCCGCTACGGGCCCCTAAGTCCCTTTCTGACTGCCTTTTCATGGCAGGTTAACCGCCATGAAACGACCAGCTGAAAGGGACATTGTAATCCCTACGGCAGTGCCTGATCTGGCACCGCCACTGTTGTAGGGATTGCAGTCCCTCCGGCAGTCGGATGCATGGAGGTTGGTCTCTCCGCCCGCCCTCCATCTGCCCGCCATCATAATGCTGCGGGCGGTCCTACAGAGTCCGAGGGCGTTGGGACTGCCACAGACGGCCTGATGGTGCCGGTTCCACCGCCATGGTAATGAGGCCCTTAGGGTCTTACTGATGGTATTTGAAAGTAGTTTAACAGCTGCTCTTTTGAGGAGAACAAAACATCCTTTGTCTGAAAGGATAAACTAAAAGCACCTGTTAAAGTAGCTGTCACTACTGACATCAACGTCATTTGAATGCATTATCTGGTCATTTGTAAAATGGGACCCTGTTGCATTACTCTTCAGAATAACTTGTGTCAAGACTTCTTTACTAATTTGGAGGAATGGTCCACAAAGAGTTATATTCTATTCACTCTGGAGCTTTATGAGAGGTAGTAATTTGCAAATAATATTTAGCCGAATTCTTTATTGGGGGAGGTAGGGGTTAAGAAATTTAAAAAAAAAGAAAGAAAACTTACCTGCGGTTGCCTCGCAACCAACGCCTCTCCTTCATTGCAGTAAGCCCCCGGGCTCACCTAAGCCAAACACAACGCTCCAATGCAGTGTTGTGATTGGTCTGAGTGCTGTGGTTGGGCACTCAGATGGGGACAGAGAGATTGTGCATGTTCCTCACCAGGCTGTGCATTACAGCCTGGTGAGGAAGATGCAAAGTGCGCATGACTATTTGGCCAGCCCAAAAGGGCCGGCAAAACAGTCATCCACACTTAGGGAGTGAATATCACTCCTCCCCCTGGCCCCTGCTCTGGCCAGCCCTCCCCTCCCGCACCTAGGAACAGAAAAAAAATTATAATAACGTTCAGTTATTATCATTTTATTATTCCTCTGCACTGCTCTCAAAGCAGTGGGGCAATGCTCCTCTGCTTTAGCGGAGGAGCCGCCACTGCCTGGTAGTGACAAATACCCAAATTCATTTTTCACTACTATGAGGCCTGCTTCTCTCATAGATTAACATTGGGAGTTCCTTAATACACTTTTAATCTGTAATTCCTCATTAGGAAGGAATACCTCTGTCATGTTTTCTATCAATGGAATGGTAATGATAAATCCTCTTTACCAGTAAAGTTGGATTTAACATTACTATTTTAGAACTGCCACTTTTAGAAAGCAGACATTTCTCTGCTTATACTGCTATGTGTGGCTGCAGCCTGTCTCCAATACACCTCTGGGGTGGGTGACAGCTTCACTTTGTGCAACCCACTAGACAACCAGAAACACAGGAAGGTTAGGTGTGTCTGAGCACTCAATTGCATTCTGATGGCCCTTCCTGGGCAGGAAGGGAGGGAAGAGCTGACACTTTCAACTGAATGGCTGGTGTCCTGTTTCCACACAAAGGGCTAATTAGCTGATTACCCCCTGCTGAAGTCTGAAGTCTGTGGCGCCACGGCCAGGGCGACTGACGCTGGGGATCACGGTTCAATCCCTGGCTCCGGCGGCAGGGGTCTGCCCAGCACCATGCGACTCTGGGAAAAGCTTGCTTAATCTTGCCAATGGCCCCCAGCGCCGAGATACCCCTTCAGGGGTGATTCGTGCGCTATACAAGTACTGGATTTACATTTGAAGTCACCCCCACTTCATAGGCACACCTGGGTATAAGTATTGACTCTTTGTCCCCACTAAAACAGACACTACTGGACCTGTGAAGAAATCTGCCAGGAGGAAGGACAGCTGTGCTGCTACAAGGACTGCCACTCTGCTGGACCGCTGCTCTGGAAGAACTATTTTTCTGTTCTGCTGTGCTGCCCTGCTTCCTGCTACCCTCTACCCTGCTGAGGAAAGCACTAGACCCATCTCACTTGAACCCAGAGTGACTCCAAGGGCATGCTGCCTTTCCCCCTGTCCTGAATTCTCAGGGACGTCAAAGACTTACTGCAACCCTGCAACAGCACCTGGACTCTGCCATCTGTGAGTCCCCAACCGGCCAAGTGGTGCCAGCCCAGTCCTGGGCCCTTGGAAGTGAGTTTTCAGTGCTGACCCAGCAAAATCGACGCATCATCTTTATTGCACCGATTGGAACCAATGCATCCTCTCTGATGCATTTGCTACTCAAGGACATCACTCCGATGACTGAGCAGCTCAACAATGATGGACTGCATGGCTCGACGATGACACATTGCCTGCATCGCATAGGGGTTTGCAGACGAAGCTTCGTCGACTGCGTGGATCGGAACCAACGCATCATCTACATCTAAGTCATCTCATCCTTTGCTCCTCACATCGGGTCTTCGACATCGATGCAGTCTCCATCCAAGGTACTTTTTCAGCAGGCCAAGGCTGGTCCCTGTATCCGACCTGTGCTCCATTGCGGTCGGCCTGAACTTTGGATTTGCCCCAGTCAAGCATGACCAGATATCCCAGGTTGGCACTTTAAGACTCTAAGCACAATGTTTTTAAATATTCAAAAAATCATAATTCCGGTTCTACTTATTGGATTTTTGTCATTTTGGTCTTTATTTACTAATACATTTGTTGTTTATTTTTCTAACCCTGTGTGGAGTCTTTTTGTGGTGTTTTCATTGTTACTGTCTGTTTGTGTTGCACAAATACTTTATATATAAACAAAGAGAACAAGCTTAGAGCTATGCTCTAGGAAACCCAATCATCAGGGTTATTGAAAATAAGCTTCATTGGCTTGGAACCCAGTTGGTTTCTTAGAAGAACCCTCACCCACAAACCTAGTTGGTGGCATGCTTCATCATCGGATTCCCACCCAGGAAGCCAAGTGCCTCCTAGGTGTGCTTCGACAGACGTTTATTTTCAATAACCCTGATGATTGGGTTTCCTAGAGCGTAGCTCTAGGCTCGTTCTCTTTATTTATGTATATCTATGACCAGGGGAGACGAACGAGCACCCGTGCTTCCTCCTCTCTCTTACTGCCTTTGTCCGTGGCAATAAATCCAATTTTAAGCCCTCTTGGTCACAGCAATTCAAAGACCTTGTTGTTAAAGTCTTCCAAAATGTTTGCAGCAGTGTGGGATTTCTCCATGGCGAACATGGCTACTGCTGCATACTTCAAAGCGCCATTAAAAATCTGCCTCTTTAGATAAGCCTGATTGCGCTCCACCAAGCTATTAGAGGGTGAACACAGGTTATCTTTTTATGTGTATCTGGTTTACCCTGACTAGAGTGGTGGTCCCAACTTGAACCGGGTGTATACCTCTGCCAACTAGAGACCCCAGTTCTAACACGAGGCTTATTAAATTTGGGTAATGCACAATAAAGCAAATCTCCGCCATGTGTTACCTTGAGTTGGGAAAGCGGGATTGCGTGAACATGGTACGCCTTCCCAAAAGAGATGTAACAAGGAGAAACATTTTTATTTCTACTTGTTATTTCCTCTTTCTATGTGTACTGCATTCTGCAGCACATTTAGAAAGAGGAAAATGACTTTAAGGATTGTTTATTTGCAGGAAAGTGTCCCTTCCTGCACAAAAACAATCCTGCCTGTAACGCAGACACCCTTGCACCACGGCTGTAGGCAGCACTCAGTGTGCTAGCGCAGGGAGAGAGCAAGAATCTGTGATATCTTAGTAGCTATGGCACATTCCTGCTTTCTTCCTGTCACGCAGCATGCCGCAGCAAGTTGTCTTGCTGTGCTGTGTTACATGATGTTATGATAAATCTGGCCCTTTGTCTTGAAAGACTAGCGTCAGAAAGTGGACAAACCACGCAAGTAGCAAGGGAGCTACAATGATGGTTTTCAGATCTTGAGGAGAAATAAATACATCTCATGGATGCTCTGCATTATGGGTTGTGTCAGTGTCTGTTGAGGCATCTGAAGAACTTGCATGTATCTTATTACTGTTGGGTGTTTTGACGGTCCACCTCCTAAGTACCAATACATAACTCACATTTGAAGGTCAGTAACACTAATATTCTGTCTGGAAAGCATTCTTGGTAGAGGTGTCAGAGGTTAATAGTGTAAGAAATTTGAATATCAGCGGTTGCCCACTTCAATGTATAATAACACTGACTTATCAGAGTGAACCCCGAAGACACTAAATTACCCTCAGCTCAATCTCCTATGCCACAGAGCAGGCGTGCATAACTTAGGGCAATGTGTAACCTGTTTACACAACACCAAAACAATAACAAAGTAAAAAAACACCAAATATGAAAATCCCAAACTGAATTAGAAAGTTCAATTTAATAAAGAAAATGTATTAATTTATTTATGGTTTTTATATAGCACAAACAAGACCCGGGCGTGACAGAGCAGTTTGAAATTAGGCAGTCAGTGTTATATAAGTCTTGTCAGGAGGTGGGAAGGTGGTATGAAGTAGGCGGAAGATAGGTGATATGGGAGTTATATATACACTAGAAGTTTATTTAGAAAGGCCCTTGGGAAAACATTGTGCTTTACATTTACGCTGTAGGAGTTAGATAAGTGTCAGCAATGGGGGAGAGGTGCATGTTACAGTGAAGGCAACAGGGGGTTTTGGAGCAGAGGACCATATATACATTTGATAGTTTCTTAAGGGTGAAAGACAGCTTGCACTTTTCTCCTGGGGGTGTTGCCACACTTTGCCGATCACAATGTTAACACAGTGGATCATGTTCACTGTGTCTGGGACTGTAGGTGGCAGTGGAAGAATAGGGCTAGCTCTTAAGCTGGGTAGTAAGTAGTAAGCAGTTTCATATTCCTGGGGCACAGCCTGAGACGACACAGAAATAAAAAATAACCCTCAAGGAGATATGAATTTTTAATACTTTAAATAAAAATATATACTGAAAGAAGTAAGTGCCGTTGATAGTCCATGGAAGTGGTAGACAAGAACCTAGGTGCGATTTCAGGCCACTGCGATGGAACGCAGGTCAAATACAACCAGTGTTTCTGTCCCAGTCAAAGATTTTACCTTCTGATCTATTCTTTTTTATTCGGAGTTCAAATTCCTCCAGTGGGGCAAGCTTGAATCTGTATTAAATGAAGTGTGCAGAGGAGGATTTCTTGTTGTGCCATATTTAGGGTTTGCACTAGCCAGTGGGAGTCTGTGACTCCTGGATACTCCCTAATCAATGGGGTAAAAGTTCCCATTGGCAACCCTCCCCACTATTACAGCTCATCCCTAATCTATGGGGTAAAAGTTCCCAGTGGCAACCCTCCCCACTTGTGCAGCACATCCTGTTTGCCGTACTGCAAACTATCTCACATTGCACCATTCTAAGGGAAACGCAAGATGACACAGCCCTTCTGCTTTTGGAAGGAGCTTATCTGCTAGTCAGGGGTGTCTTTGGGGTAATGAGCAGTGCCTTCCTTCTCAGCTACTAAAAACTGTTTCAGGGACCAATTTACCCTCCCACTGGGTTAGTACCAAACTGGCTACCTTGGACCTTGTCTTTTCCTTAGGTCTCCACTTACATTTAACTATAAATAGGCAGACTTGACCTCTGTCCCTTTCAAGTTAATGAACTTGCTGTAATCTCCCTAGGTGCCTTTCTTAAGCTCATAGGTTTCACACTCTCCAACCCAGTCCATCCTGTCACAAGGCCTAAGATGGTTTTTTGATCTGGAAATTGTTTTTAACACCTCATGGGGGCCAAACACAGGCTAGGTAACTGCTGGCAGGCTAATGCAAATTAGCCTCCATAATTTTAAGGCATGGAAAAGTAACTATCAAAAAGTTACTTTTTCTGAATAGTTATTAAAAGCCTTATATAACCTTCCCTTCTATATATAGAAAAATATAACTTCACGAATTAATTTGATTTGAAGCAGAATAGATTGCATATCTCCTGTACACGTGTGCTGTCACTTAACAGATAAATATGTTTATTATTGGTTATTTTTGACCGTTTGTAAGTAATTCCTTAAAAATGTTAATAACAACATATTAAAAAATCTTTACCAAATAATTCGATTTTTAATAAATATGGAAATAGTCTGTGAATTACTATTTTAGCCATTTCCTATAATATATTTCAGGAGTACCATTAATAACAGACATTTCACCATTTATGTGGTCAGAGCCTGTCTTTGATAGTTTTCACATTCCAATCTGCTTCCCAAAGTAGCTGCACACACAGCACAGAGAATCACTAGGCAATTAACAGCAACAAATAACCGCATTGACACCAACTCCATCGACCTACTGGAGCAAATGGACAACATCAACCTCAAGCAGCTGGTCACAGACCTCATGCACACAGCAGAACACGCCCTGGTCCTGATTTCATGGCCAGTAACAGAGTTAGATACAGCCACAACACGGAAATCACCTGGTCTGACTACTCCATCGTACACTTCACCATCACCGGACCTCCCCGCACTGCCCCCAACCGCCACAGCTCCCCCGTCTGCAGCTGGACCAAGGTCACTTAGCACCAATGGACTGGCGCCCTCAACATCACTCAACTCAATGTCACTACCAACCTAAACCTGAACCAGGCAGTAGAGAACTTCAACGCCAGGATAACTAGCGCCACCGACCGGTACGCCCCCATCAAACCAGCCTAAACACAAAGAACCAGCAGAAACAAGACTGACCGAGCTACCTTCAAATCGGCCCTCTACAACTACCACCACCAGATCAAAGCTGCTAGAAAGGAGGCACTGACACACCGCTTTGAGGTTAGCGCCAACAAGACCAAGGAACTCTTCACCATTGTCAAAGAGTTCACCTGCCTGTCAGCCACCAAATACTTGATCCCTGCCTCACAAGAACTCTGCAATGCCCTCGCTGACCACTTCCACAACAATATAGCAACCAAATACAGCAACTTCGATCCCCAAACCACCGACCTCCTCAGCATCCCATCTCCCATGATCACTGCTGTCGACCACCCGCTCTCCACATGGAAGTAACTCAGTACGCTGAACACAACTGTACTAATGAACTCCATCCACTCTGGATCACCCATCGATCCATGCCCTCATCAACTTTTCAAGAATTGTGATCCTCCCATTTTGTATTACAGAGTTCATGATGGTGTAGCGCTTTTGAATGTTACATAGAGGGGAACATTTATAACAATGTGACTGTTTTACAATGACAGCATTTTGCTACTTTTGACGGTCTAACTTATTAGGAGTGTACTCATGTTTGCTGCAGTTTAGTGGTAACAAACAATATATATTGTGTATAGCCAGGGTCCCTGGTTTACACTTAATTGTCTCTGTTTTACTGTTTATTTGTGCATTGTCATTTGTTTGGTTTTTTCTCTTCACTCTTTTACCATGCATATATGTATATATCGAAACATTATTAAATGTTGTTTCATAACCTAAAGTCACATCTCTAGAAGGACATTCACATCATTATTTCAACTGTGAAAATGTAGTTGTACTGTACCTAGGCTCAACCATACATCACCTCCTTTGAACTACGGTGTGACTGTTCAGTCACAGTGGCGGCCTGTACATTTACCAGGGAGGGGGCAGTCAGGATACACATGTACAAATAAACACTCACTCACTCATGCATTCACATGTACATCCATTCACAACACTCACTCCCAAATATTAATACACACACTCACGCACCAAACATTAAAATTCGAATCATATTTGCCTGAGCAGCACTCTCCCTCGGACATCCCAGGAGGGCTAGAATTGCTGCCTTCCCTCATTGGCTGGCCTTCGGAAGGCAGCAGTCCCTCACTTATCACAGAGTTGGATAGGGTCAGTGAGACTGCTGACCCAACCCACTCTGTGACGAGGTGCCAATTTATTGACACTCGGCCCTGGGAACTTCAGGGCTTAGAACTGAAGCACAAAGTTCTAAGGCAATCAATGACGCTCCCCCTTGCCTCAAGGAGGAGGGCCTTGAGATGCTTTTCCAGGCTGAAGAAGTCACACCCACAGTAGATGCGACTTCTTCAGCCCGAAAATGTTCAGCTCAGGTAGCCAGGAGCCAGTGCATTTAGCAAATGTCTAGCTCCTGGCTGCCTGGCTTGAAAATAAAGAGTATCTGTCGGGCTGACCTTTGTTTAGCCTGACAGACACTCTTTATGGTGGCCAAAAGGTGAGGGGGCATGACCCCTTCAGCCCATTAGGATGGGCCACAGCTGTTGAATCATGTGCCAATGCAGACTGTGTACCCACTGTTTACCTAGAGGGGAACACAAGCACTTTCACTTTTGATAGTGCTTGGTTGTCTTTGAAATTGAGAGGGTCATGGAAAAGCCTTAGATAAATAATGGATTATCCCATAACTTTCATTGAGTTCTAGTGAATCCTTACAATTCCCAGTACTAATGAGAGATAACCCACCAATGGAAACTTTGAAAATATTGCAGCTTAGTGGGGCAGTTTCCAGCACATAGGTGTTGGAGGGGTAGGACAAGAGATTGCGTTGAGAGTGCAAGAAAAGGCAGATGTTCACAGTAATGTTTCCCATGTATAAAGTGGTTCATAGGAGCTTTACCAGTTCAAATGTGGAATTGAAAGTCCAACCATCAGCAGGAGACATCAAACTGTATTTGAAATGTATGTTAATTCAAATGAGATCCAAACCTTAAGGGCAGACCTGCAGAAGGAGGTGTGGCGCTGGACTTCAATGGACATGGCATTTTTTGGGAACACATGCAGAGGACGAGGAATATAGAAAGAGCCTTTCAAACACCAACTCATCAGAAACTTCTATAAGGACCAGACAACCTGACCCATTAATCTGTTTTCCATACTCAATTAGGTGCCAGGTATTTAAATATTTCTTGTTGGAATAGTTACATAGACAGGTCACCAGGCTAGCAGTCACTGATACAAGACAACCAACATTAGAAATTAGGAATAGCTACAGCAGTGGTGAACCTCAGATAACAAGACTTTTCCAGTCAGGATGTTACTAGATTACTGCAGTAAGATCATGCTCACAAACCTTGCATTTTAACAACCAGGTGCTGAATAGCAAACAAAAAGGAACCTAGGCCCTTGTGTATTCAGCAGTTTTACAGTTGATAAGACTCTGATTTGCACAATCAGAACCCTTTGAACAGCATAATGACATTTTTACATTCACCAAAGCCAAATAGTGATTAGGTAAGATGTTACCGAATCTTACCAAATCGTTAATTGGTTTTGACAATAAATAACAATTCAGTATTTGGAAGGGGCGTGTTAAGGGTGTCTATTTAAGATACAGAATCTTTGATGTATATAATAACTTTTTGCTACCCAAATGCGATTGCAAAATATTAATATTTTACCACCTCCCCAAAGGAGGTGGCAAGCCATTCGCAAATAGAAGTTGACGCTATGGGACAGCTTCCCCTTTATGAATGTTCACAAAAATGTTTTTTATGAGCAGACAGTGGTCCTGGAGACCACTGCCTGCTCATAAAAAAGGTTTGTGTATTTTTTTAAACACATCCTTTTTCCTTTGAGAACAATTGGCTGCATTTAAAAAAAAAAAAAAGACTGCTTTATTTAACAGCAATCACAGACATGTTAGTCGCTGACCCCAACAGAACTCCATGCCTGTGAATTTAGCCAATTATAGTGGATCACAATATACGACCCACCTCATGCATATTAATGAGGTATGTAGAATTGCGGCCCACTACGATTCTGTATTTTCAGAACCAACGTACATAGGTCAGTGCACAACATACAATTGTATTCGGTAAAAGTCGGTATGCTTTTACCAAATCCATTTTTGTACATTCCTGTTAAGGCATCGCACATTGCACATCATTAAATGTTGCAATTTACAATTCCTTTAAAGGAATCTTTGCACATGAGGGCCCAAATGTTTGAGCAAAATGTATAACTTACTCAAAGGTTTGCGTATTGCACTAGTCAGATTCTCAAGAAATGTTACAAATATAAATTGCTGAAGCTTGTGTTACACTGGCACAAGAGCCCAATCATGGTGTAGGACACCCACCATATCTAGATATCCACACATGCCTGGATGGGATCTTATTGCCTTCAAAGCATTCCCCAATGAAACAGGTGCTCTGAATGAAGAGGGCTTTGCTGAGCAGGGCTCGGAGGGAAAGTTTTACTAATATTTTGTTCTTTGTTTGCATCTTAAAAGTGAATCAAGCCAGTACAAAAAGTATTTTAGTAATTTACTTTCAAGTGCAACAGTTGATTTGATCCGGAAAGTAGTCTAAAAGTAACACAAACCAGTGCAAAGCACTGTTTTGCGTTACTTAGCGTCAAGGAAGCATTCAATGGTTGGTACATGGGCATTCCCATGCAACCACCCATGGGTTTTCATGGAAAACCCTATCTACTAGCAATAGCAGACAGGGTTTTGCATCACAAATTAACACCACATGAAAGCAGGCATTAAAAGGAGAAATGTTTTAATTGCTCCTTTCTTTTTTTACTTTGCATCTGTGCTACAAGGTACAGCATACATACAAAGTAGGAAAAGTTTTTTTAAAGTTGTCTAGGCGGTATTCAGACAGACTATTGAGTTTAAAATATTGACAGACAAGAATATCGAGTCAGAAATATCATGACATGGAAACATCTATAGCAAGAATATCGATTTCGAGAATATCCATTTTTAGGTAAGTAGTACTGATTTTTAAAATATCGAAGTGATTAATATTGTTTGCAAAAATATAGTTGTTTAAAATATTATTTTTCAAATTATTGTTATGTATTTTAGTATATATTTTAAATATAGCGGGTTGTGGGTTTTATAGGGGCATAGGGTGAGAAGTAATTTATTTATAATACATTTATGATTATAATTTATTTAAAATTATTTATTTTGGTGATATTTAATTATGTTAATTGTGTTCTTTATTTGGGAGTAAATTTTATGTGTGGGTTGTGGGGTCTATAGGGGTGAAGGGTTGTTAGTAATTTATTTGTAATCAATTATTAATTAATTGTTGATTTATATTAATTAAATTAAATTGAAAAGTAAATATGTTAATTGTGTATTTTATTTTCTTTGGTGCAGGTTGTGGGGTTATGGAGTAAAGAGTGGGAAATAATTTATTTTCAATTAATTAATTTGTTTTTGTTAATTAATATTAATTAATTAATTCATAATTATGATTTTGTTTAATTAATTTGTTTTAGTTGTGGATTGTGGAGTTATAGGGGTAAAGAGTGGGAAGTAATTTATTTTTAATTAATTAATAATTATTTGTTAATTAATATTAATTCATATATTTATAATTGTTTACGTTCATTGTTTAATTATTTTTTTAGATGCGGGTTGTGAGGGTTATAGGGGTAAAGGGTGGGGAGTAAATACATTTAACTTAATTAATAATTTGTTGTTAAATACTATTAATTTTTTAATTGGCAATTAATAATTGTTTTGTGTAATGAAAACATTTTTTTGTCTGATTTTAGGTGTGGGTTATGGGGTTTACAGGGGTAAAGGTTGGGAAGTTAATTAATGTTAATGAATTAATATTTAGTTTTTAATAAATAATATTTGTTCAATTGTTAATTGTGTTAAAACATTTTTGTTTTTGATTTTATATGTTGGTTCTGGGTTTTGTACGGCATTTGGGTGGGAAGTAAATTAATTGTAAGTAATTAATAATACTTTTTTATTATTATTAATTAATAATTTGATAATTAATTATGTTAATTGTGTAAATAATTATTGTTAATTTGTATGAGTGAGTTATGTGTTTTTTGGGGGTATATTGTGGGAAGGACATTATATATAATTAATTTATCATTAATATTTATTTTATGATAATTGGTTTGTTGATAAATATTTATATTAATAGTGTAAATATATTTTATTTTAAAGTTAATTTTTGGTGCAGGTTGAGAGTTTTGTGGGGTTATACGGTGGGAAATAACTACATTAAATGTATGTCATAATTATTTTTTGCTAAAAATTATTTCAAATGAAAAAGTGTATTTGTATGAAAATTGTTTTTGTATTTTATTTATAAAAATATATGTTGGTATTTTTGTTAAGCATTTAACATTGTAATATGTTTTTATTTTTTGCATTTTTAATAGGAAATATATTTGTATATTTTTTCAACGTAATTTTTGGGGATTTAATTTGTTTTTGAAGTAATTTTATTTTGTTCAAGATATTTTGTTGCATTTTATTGTTGCACTGATTGGAGTGGGAATAGTAAATTATTCTCCTCCGCATTCCAAAACTTTCCCTAATGTTGTACTGATTAGAATGGGAATAGTACATTTTACCCCGCTGCTATCCAACACTTTCCCTACTGTTGTACTGACTGGAGTGGTAATAGTAAATTTGATCCCTCTGCAATCCAACACTTTCCCAACTGTTGCACTTATTGGAGTGGGGAAAGTAAATTTTACCCCTTTGCAATCCAACACTTTCCCTACTGTTGTATTGACTGGAGTGGGAATAGTATATTTTAAGCCTCTGCTATCCAACACTTTCCCTACTGTTGTACTGGCTGGAGTGGTAATAGTAAATTTTACTCCTCCGCTATACAACACTTTCCCTACTGTTGCAATTATTGCAGTGGGAATAGTAAATTTTACCCCTTTGCAATGCAACACTTTCCCTACTATTGTATTGACTAGAGTGGGAATAGTACATTTTACGCCTCCGCAATCCAACACTTTCCTTACTGTTCGTACTGGCTGGAGTGGGAATAGTATATTTTACCCCTCTGCTATCCAACACTTTCCCTACTGTTGTACTGGCTGCAGTGGTAATAGTAAATTTTACCCCTCCGCTATGCAACACTTTCCCTACTGTTGCACTTATTGCAGTGGGAATAGTACATTTTACTCCTTTAGAATCCAACAGTTTCCCTAATGTTGTAGTGAGTGGAGTGGAAATAGTAAACAACTTTAAAATTCTTAAAATTTAGTATAAAATATTTCACACATAATATATTATTTAATAATTTTGAAATTATAATATAAAATAAAATTATTAGTTTAAAAATTGTTTTTAAGTAGATATAATCATCAAAGTGCCCTCTCACGGGGCCCGTGCGGTATTGCAGCGCTGACCCCACGAGGAGCTAAGCCTGATGATGAAACATGACAGCCTCACAGGTGTGTGAGGGAACTACTTCCTAATAAGGAAGACCCCCTCTTTCTTGCTAAATATCCATCTTGAGACACACTTCCTTAGGAACAGTTAGCCTTTTAGTATATATATATATATACTCGTGACTCGTGCTATTGCGGCTGAGGCGTCTGGGGACCCAAGGAAGTTCCTCAACCAACAACAGTAGCGGGACTGACCACCTACACACAGGCCCCCCCCTTTGCAGTCACACCTACGCTCACTTGGGCTTCATCGGTTCCTGTCGGGGATATGATCCCAGCAATGATGCATGCTGGGAGCTGTAGTTGTGCCATCGAGGATTACAGCAAAACCTGAAAACATCAAACAGGGACCAGCTGATTTCCCACCAATGGGAATGTTGCAGCAAGTTCAAAGGAGGGGTGTGGCTATCTCCCGGTAACAGCGGCATCAGATGAAGGCAAACCCCGCCGAAACGCATCATGCCACAAGCTGTCTATTAAAGTGGACTTCCTTGACTCCCCGCTGTGTCCTCTCAAGTACTTGCAAATCAAGTGTTTTTCTTTTGGATATTATTCGTGCTGGCCAGTAGCGCGAAGAGAGGACCCGCCCTACAAGTGGCCGGGGAACTGCTGGCAACAAACCTCGCACTGTCTTCCAAGGTATTGGAATGCCTCGGCCCGCCACAGAAGCATGTTCAAGCAAAGGGCCGCTGTCAAGCACAGTCCGTGACTGCACAGGGTGCCGCGATCACTAAATCAGTGTCGCACGGCCTGGCTGACTCGTGCTATTGTGGCTGGGGCGTCTGGGGACCCAAGGAAGTTCCTCAACCGACTTCCTTGACTCCCCGCTGTGTCCTCTCAAGTACTTGCAAATCAAGTGTTTTTCTTTTGGATATATATATAGTT
Organism: Calotriton arnoldi; assembly: GCA_963921515.1. Taxonomy (NCBI): domain Eukaryota; kingdom Metazoa; phylum Chordata; class Amphibia; order Caudata; family Salamandridae; genus Calotriton; species Calotriton arnoldi. The sequence goes on from CAWUFW010009195.1 coordinate 527,826, forward strand.
TGCCAAAAATAATGTCGGAAGGAGCGTCCACCACCAGTCTAAATATAACTAAAGACGGGGATGCAAAGACTCTACTAAAGAAGTTGGAAAAATGTATGAGAGCAGAGGTCACCAAATGGTGGGAGCACAAATCTCTTACGAAATATGTGGAAGTTGGACGCATCCCCCGTGGGTTAAGGATTTTATTAGCTCCTAGTTTTGAAAGTCCTAATCCAAAAATGCTAACAGAATGGGGCGAGAGTAATTTGACAGCGTCGATGAATTTAGTTAAGATCCTAGTAAAATATGCAGAAATTGACCGTCAAGCTTTAATTTTGGAAATAGAACTAATCAATGAGCAACTGACGAAATTAGAACCAAACAATTTTATATCGAAGACCCGGAAGGAGATACAAGAGAGACTGATTAAGCAGGAGGACAAGATCAAAAGCCGTAAGGCATACAAATTCTCTAGGGATAGGGAGATTACGAGCAAGGACGAATATTTACCTTTGCTCGTAAGTATGAGAATGCGAAAAAAGCAAAATTTGAGGCACAACCTGTGAAATCTACATTAGCCCAGGCACAACAGGTAAATGTGGATGAGAATGAAACCTCGGATGCTTCCGACAGTGAGCTACTAACAAGTGATTTATCATCAGATAATGGGAGTACAAGCAGTGCGCACGAGTCGAGGCACACACGCTTTTTGGCCCTAGGAGAAGAGGTTGATTTTTTATCATTCGACCGACGCCAAACACTGAGACCACGGCACCAAAAGAGGATCGCAGAGTCAGAAGGAATGCAAGAAGGAGGGAAAGGCGCAAGAAATGGAAATGCAAAACCAAAAAAAGCATACTGGCGTAAAAAGTAATGGCTGATGACAATACTATCATCAACCTTTCTCCAATGACTCTATCTGAAGCTGAAAAGCAATTGTTATCGTTGGGTCTTTCTTTTTGCCCTATTAGTGATTTCAATTATGCTCGCACTAGAGTTGATGTGTTTTGTTTTATTCGGAAGTTGAAATTGAGAAAGTTCTTTGCCATAAAAGATGGCTTGAAAGAAGCACAAACAATAACAAAAAATATATGTGACTCCAGTATGGGTATGCTTGCATCAGATGTGCCGACTCTTCTGGCTTTACATGAACTAAGCAATGAGGGTGACAGTAGTGGCCAAGACACTGACCAGATTATTATCGACTCAGGATAGACTAACAGCTGCCAATATTAAACAAGTAGGGGCAGGTATGAGTCCATTTAAATCTAAATCTAGCTTTATTCCAAACATGCCAAAAGATGCTATAGATATCTATCATGAAGTTGTGACTGAAGAGATTAAAAATTACATCATCAAGTGAAACATAGGAAACGTTATAAAAGTAAAGATGAATTGCAATATTCCAGGTTGGTGAAAAAGTTGAGCAATAATCATGAAGTCTTTGTTACAAAATCGGACAAAGGTGGAAACATAGTAATATGGCCACAAAAAGATTATGTATTAGAAGCTCACAGGCACCTAGATGACCCAATATGCTATGAGAGGACAAATATCCAACAATACAATATGGCAAGAGATATTTTAAAAAGATGTTTTCGAATGGAAACGAGATGGAATTATTTCCTTGGAAGAGTTTAAATTTTTGCATGTGGAACATCCGGTCTTACCCAGACTATATTTTATCCCCAAGGTTCATAAAAATATTATCCCCATTCCGGGGAGACCAATCATATCAGCGATCGGCAGTATGGGGGAGAAGGCAACTCAATATATAGATTATTTCCTTCAGGATTCAGTGAAACAACTTCCCACATATGTGAAGGACACTGGGGATTTTTTGAAGAAAATAAAAGATATAGAATGGACAGAGAACTTGATGTTTATCACATTGGATATAGAATCCTTGTATACAAGTATAGAGCATAATACAGGATTAAATGCAATACAATACTTTTTGAGCAGAAGACCAATGGAATGTTATAACCATAATAAAATGCTTTTAAAGTTAATTACATGGTGCTTAGGAAACAACTTTTTCTCCTTTGGTAGTGATGTTTACCTGCAAAAAGAGGGGTGGCGATGGGAGCCTGCTTCTCCCCAGCTATGCATGCTTGCATGTTGGCTGGTGGGAGGAGCAGGTTCTCAAACCCATACTTATGAATAAATATACCAACCATGTTTTATACTGGTTGAGATATATTGATGATGTTTTTATTGTGTGGAACGGAGATGAGAAACAGGCTTGTGAGTTCATTAACTGTATTAATGATAATACTGCCAATTTGAAATTCACCTCACATATGAGTAGGAGATCTATTGATTTTTGGATGTGCGGGTGTATATAAAAGAAGGGAGATTAGTGACCACTTTATACAGAAAAGCCACAGCTGGAAATGTCACACTTCATGCAAGTAGTGCGCATCCTCAGCACTTGATTAGAAATATCCCCTACGGAGAACTTCTGCGCATAAAAGAATTTGCAGTACGCAAGAAGATCTGAAAATGTGTACAGAAGAGGCGCTAAGTAGGTTCAAACAGAGAGGGTATGACAATAAAGTGTTAATTGAGGCAGAAAGAAAGATGAAGGATAGAACAAGGGAATCTCTGTTCTCCAATGACAATAGTAGAAAAGAAAACAGTGTAGATATCAATACTGCCCCCAGACTTATTACTACTTATAACAAACAAGAAAGGAAGATTCGATCAATAATCAAACATAATTGGCCAATTGTGTTGACGGATGGGGTACTGGCATCCAGGCTCCCTGCCCAACCAGTAATTACATATAGGAAAGGTCCCTCAATGCGCACTCAAATTGTGAAGAGTAGCCCAGAACTGTCCAAAGCCACCATGTGGCTGCAACCGAAATCAGGTTTTACCAAATGCTCCTCTTGTAGGGCTTGCAAATTCGGAGAAAATACAACTCATTACACCACTCCCTTTAGCCCGGATAGAATTGCTATCCAGGGCAAATTTAACTGTAGAACGGAGTATGCAGTGTATATTCTGGCATGCACCTGTGGCCTTAGGTATGTGGGAAGTACCAAGCTGCAGGTGCATGTCCGAATTTTGCAACATCTACGAGCCATCGTGAACAATGACACTACTTATCCGGTGGCTCGTCATTTTAAACAGATACATAATAATAACCTTGACTGTTTGAAATATTTTGTGGTGGCAGCAGTTCCAAAACTACGAAGAGGTGGTGACAGGGAAAGGAAACTAAGGCAGATGGAATCCCGTATGATTTTGGAGTTGGATAGTAAATTCCCTAATGGATTAAATAATACTGAGGATTTACACTATTTTTTGTAAAATTGCATTCTGTGACAAAGGTTAAATGAATTTATAGACAACTGAGGTATGGTCCCCATATGATATTTGATAGGATACATTTTGATTATAAAGACAAGATTATGGCATAATATGTAACAGTTGTTTTAGCAGCAGCATGTCCCAAATTCCATCAGGGACCGCGTAAAGAAATTGTATTTGTGTGTGTATATATATAATAACTTCTTAGATATGGTTTTTATGATGAGATTATTATTGAAAATTTAGTACTTGCACTTTTATTGGTTTTAAAGGTGAAATTTAGCACTTTTGCACATCTAGCACTTTATAGCGGTATTGCATACTTTGCACAACACAGAGCACTTTATCAATTTGCAACTTTTTGCACAGGAAGGAATATGGTAGGGTACCAATTCCTAGGATTATGGGTTGAAATGTTATTGTAATTGCAATAAGTACCGGCATAGTTTGCTTAGTCAGGAATCTGACCATGACAAATTGATTATGAAAATAGGCATTACGCGGGAATAATACATTTAATGTTATTTTATTATATGATAGAATAGTATATTCATACCTATTACGGACTTGTGTATGCATACATATGTTCTCAATATACTAAAGAGTATTAGGCTGAAAATGAGGATTTTATTATTGTATTTATTAGGTCGGATTGTATAGATGCAATAAGTCATGTTGGTGAATCATCGTGCAAATTCAACGTATAACGTAAACCCAAATATACATTTATTTATATATGAAGAAAATTTGGTTTTTTCAAATTGTTAAGCTAGGAAAAATAAGGGAATGTATAATATAAATGTGTAAGAAATAATATGTTACCATTTGATGTATGTTCGTTCTGATATATAAAATGTGCATAGCAAAAACTACAAAAAAAAAAAAAAAAAAAAAAGGAAAAAAAGGAAGGAAAAAAAGGAAAACATACTAACCGTGTATGATGAAGTTGTGCTAGTATGTTTTCTATGTTCACATATCACGAGGGGTGAGAGCACAGCATATTTAAATATGGCGAACCGTTTCTTTTGTAAACGAGATCAAGGGCAAGTGTTGCCCGAAACGCGTCGTTCTGTGGAGCAATTAAACATCTTCATGCCAACAATTTCCAGTGGTTCGTGGATTCTCTGTTCGCCCATCTGGGATGTGGAGGTGCGGAGAAGCTAAGTTTGTTTGTTGATATATATATATATATATATATATTCCAAAATATTTTTTATTATTTAATTCCAGCACAAACGTTACCTAGCGCATTTCGGTCTCCACTCAGACCTTGATCATGGGTGTGATATACACACACATATACACACACACACACTAATGTAACAGGCATCCATTTTGATTTTCGAGAGAGCTTACTTGACATTAGGCCTTCTTTGAGAATGCTTGCTTTAATTCTACCAGTGTGTTGATTTTTTCTGCTGCAGGTGTGTTATCATACTCCTCTTTAGCTAAAGAAAAGGCTTATTGTTTGTATTAGACTACTGATAGTGAGGCCTGTGGGGAGCAAGTTTGCACCGAACACGTACAAATGATAGTGAGAGGAGGCCTTCTGTTCAGGGTGTACCAGAGGGGTTAAGGGCTCAAGCCTACCAGCTGCATACCTAATTCCAAGGTGATTAGAACTTAGGTAGTATGTCGACTCCCCTGATGCATGGTTACTGGATTGGGTCTTGGTGGTGGGAGAGAGATACGGATATTCTTGAAGCTACTGTTTATATTTAATTGGTGTTTCCATAGTTAGTTGGGCAGACTTTGCCTTGAATCCAGTGTAAGAATAGGCCCAGTAGAAGGCGGAAGCCGAAAAGCGTCAGCCTGGGTAATTAGTTTGCTGTTCAAATGTTGCACTCTAGAAATATTAATAATTGTTGGAACAATAAACTGGTGACGGATTGAAGACTGAAATAAAAAGAAATTGAGTACATACCTCGCAAGCTGCAGTCTCTGAGCAATTTGTTCAGCCATGTAACGGCTCAGGAAAGACGCCCACGGAGTGGATATCTATCTATCTATCTATCTATCTATCTATCTATCTATCTATCTATCTATCTATCTATCTATCTATCTATCTATCTACATATATATATGTATCTGCTACCTAAGGTACACAAAAACAGAGACTGCCCCCCAGGCAAAACAATCATACCAGCTATTGGAAGCCTGTTTGAAAGCGTGGCAAAATTTGTAGATTACTTTTTACAGCCTCACGTACAGGACCTACATTCATACATCAGGGACAGCACTGATTTCTTGAAACACATTTTTGATATACATTGGGAGCCTGATTTCCTAATGGTATGCTTAGATGTGAACTCGCTTTACACTAGCATAAGGCATACGGTGGTATGAATGCTATACAACATTATTTAAAAACAAGACCGATTCAGTTCCTTAAACATAATGAGATGTTGCTGTGTATGATAGAATGGTGCAATATATTTCTCTTCAACAATGACTTATTCCAACAACTACAGGGGACTGCGACGGGCACCTGCTTTGTCCCCAGCTATGTGAATTTGCATATGGGCTGGTGGGAGGAGCAGGTGCTCCTCATGACAGAATTGTATGATTAGTCATCAAACATTATTATATGGCTCAGATACATAGTTGATCGGTTTATATTGTGGAAAGGTGACCATAGATCAGTTACCGAGTTTGTCAAACAGATTAATGATAATGACCTGAACTTATCTTTTACTAGCCGTGTGAGTGACACAAGCACTGATTTCCTTGATATCAGATTAGAGGTTGTAAATGACAGAATTACATCAAGAGTATTCAGTAAAGAAATCTCTGGCAACTCGACTCTTCATGCTACTAGTTCACATCTGGCTGCCCTCAAGAGGAGCATACCTTATGGTGAACTGATAAAGGCAAAAAGGATTTGCAGTACACAAGATTCCTTCTCCCAAGTGGAGAGAGAAATGACAGATCGACTAAGTGAAAGGGGGTATAGTGTGCAAATCCTGAGACGGGCAAGAGCGAAGGTTTGTACTAAAACTAGAACCAATATGTTGTTTAATCAACCAGTTAAGAGAAGCAGTGAGAGATCAGGCGCAACTGGACACAGCAGTACAGCTACTCAAGAAGAATGTAGGTTTGTTACCACATACAGCCAAGTACATAACCAGATATGACAAATCCTGAAAAAACATTGGCATCTAATCAAGCAGGACCCATTGTTAGGGAAGAATTTCGGTGATAGACTTTTGATCACCTACGATCTAGGTCTATGGAAGATATCTTAGTCAAATATCAGATCACAAACTATGGAACCTGGTTAAAAGCAGTAAAGGGATTGAAGAAATGCAGCAAGTGCAAGGCTTGTATGTATGCTGTGAATACAACAGTGACCTACACTGATGTGGGAGAAAAAATAATAATTAACAAATATCTCAACTTTAAATCTGATTTTGATACAATTAACAATCAGCCTTGTTCTTGAATAATTTTATTGGTTGTCTTTTAATTCACACAGTTTAAACATAGTGTTGAAGAGGGTTGGTATTACATTTCTAGATTCTTCTAGACCATGTATAACCTATTTGAGGTTTGTGTTTATTTACAGGGCCACCTTACATGTAATTGACTCAATGGGGTGCGGGCTGCCAGTTCCACAAGAGTGACGCAAAAGAGCTGAGATATCAAATCTTTAATTTTTTATTTTTTTCTTCATCAATTATTTTTTATTGTATTTGATCATGTTTAATGTTCTAAATACTTTGTTTTCTGCATTGATTGATTTACATTGAAGCTAGAATGATATTCGTGTGATTATATACAAGGATTTGATATTAAAGGATGGAAAATGCACTAGCCATTATTATTATTACTATTTTTATTGTTTACGCTTTCTCAATGTGATTGTGTGCAAGATTTTAATTGCATGAACTTAATTGGTGGTTCCCGTATAAAGATGGCCGCCAAAAAATGCTATGTTTATGATCTGCCCAGTGGGGCGGTTTCTTTACGGCATGCGCAACTTCATCACAGACCTGATCGAATCATGCATACTATGAATTTATCCATCTCAGTGATACCATATTCTGTACTGAAGTTATTGGTGTCTTTTCCCAATGGGGCAAGACCATTTTTGCTGTTGTGCACCCCATTTGCGTAAAACCATGGGAGTTAGGTTTATTTACATTATTAAATGCTAAAAGCTGCATACCTAATTCCAAGGAGATGAGAACTTAGGGAGTTGTCAACTCCCCTCACGCATGATTACTGGATTGGGTCTTGGTGATGGAAGACAGATATGAATGTTCTTGAAGCTACTGTTTATATTTAATTGGTGTTTCCATAGTTAGTTGGGCAGACTTTACCTTCAATCTGAAAGGGAACACATCTTTCTGTTGAGCTTTTCTGAATGTAAAGCTTCATGCTGAACACTTCTTTTTCCCTGAACTTCTACATAAGTTTGGCTCTATGCTAACAGCTTTTATGCTCCCCTGTTAGAAAGTCCCTTAGAAAATCCAAATCTCAACTGATATTTAGATAAGAAAGGGGAAGTTTCTTTATGGAACACCTTATTGCACCAATTGGGTTTCTTTGCATTGTGGCTGTTACTATTTTGTATCTGGTTTTAATATGGTTTAACTTACTGTCACATTTTGGGCTGCAAACTATATTGCTATATCTTCTAAATGTATTGCTACATGGCATATATACTGCTTGGATAAATGTTTTAAAATAAACCCATATAGTTGAATTAGTTGATTCCTGGTGTTCATTGTGAAGTCATATTGGCTTCACAAGTCTGAAAATGTATTTCTGATATTTACTCCCTTACAACACTTTAAGTCGACTACCAAAGGTCCATATAAAAATGGGAATATATATTTGATGGTTTCAAGAAGACATTGAGGTGCTGATAGCCATGTGCAATCACTAGACACATGCACATACCCTTGCACTATTGCACAAAGGTATGTGCATGGCTCTCAGCAGCAAAATTCTGCGTTGGTGCTAGGGAGAGGGGAGAAGAGTGTCATATCTATGTAGATATGGTGCTCTCAGGCTCTCTCCCTGTAATGCAACACAGCACTGTATTTATTGCTGCAGCGCTGCATTGCATTGGGTGACACTTTGATAAATCTGGCCCCTAGTGTTTTGGCAGCACTCAAAAAAGTTTTATCTTTTTTGAAATGCAAACTTCCAAAATGGCCATGATGCACATGGAATTTTCTCACTGTGACAGCTTGGCTGTTTTTTTTGAAGAGAAGATCTGTAAGATTATTAAAGGGATGGAAGGAGATAGTACAGTTGATGGGGCTAGTAGTCTGCTACCTGACAGAAAGGAGGACTGGAAGGGAATGAATGAAGTGTCAGATCAGGGACCTTTTCTAGATCACTTCGAAATTCCCACGGTGGAGGATTTCACTCGGTTAGCCTTAGGAATTTCCTCGGGCTCATCACTGGACCCTCTCCCCCACAGGATCTGGAAGGCATTAGGCCCTGAGCTGTTCCCTATGCTAAAGCAGCTGTGTGATCAGTCCCTGGGTAGCGGAATGGTCCCCCTGCTGGAAGCAAGCAGTTGTAACCCCTTTATTAAAAAACCGTCACTTGACCCAGCCTGTTAAAAAAACTACAGACCTATCTCGCTCCTCCCATATCCGGTTAAGATCATGGAGCGCCTTGTGAGCAGGGCACTGTCCCAGTTTCTGGAGGTAAACAATTTACTGGATGCCAGACACTCGGCTTCCGCCCAGAACATGGGACTGAGACTGCCTTGCTGACTGTGTTGGATGACCTTCGCTTGCGTGCGGACATGGGTCAATCTACTATACTGATCCTGTTGGATCTGTCCGCCGCATTCGACACAGTCAATCACAAGGTTCTCCTGGAACGATTGGAAGGAGTGGGGGTAGTGGGCTTGGCCCTGAAATGGCTGCATTCATATCTGTCTGACAGATGTCAGGCTGTGGCCCTCCCCCCTTTTCAATCCAAGTTTACTAAGATACATCATGGTGTACCGCAAGGCTCTGCTATCAGCCCTATTCTTTTCAACGCTTATATGCGTCCCTTGGTGGATGTCATTAAATCTTACGGTATAGGTCTTGTAAATTATGCGAATAACACCCAGCTTATTCTCTCTTGGGATAGAGAACAGTCATTTTCTGTGGATAACTTTCATGCATGTATGCAGAGTGTGGTACATTGGCTGCGAAATAATTCCCTGCAATTTAATGCAGATAAAACAGAGTTTCTTTATATTGCAGGTGGAAGAGTACCACATCCTCTCCCAGCCAATATGTGGCCGACTACTGCTGATGCCCCGCTGGAACCCTCTAAATCTGTTCGTAACCTGGGAATTTGCTTTAATGATGAGTTGACTCTGGAAAATCAAGTCAACAAGACGGTTGGGAGTTGCTATTCCCTTATCAGAGTTCTTAAAAAAGTACTCCCCATGCTCCTGGTACATACTCGTGCTCTGGTAGTAAGGAGCGTCATCCTGAGTAGGATAGATTATTGCAATGCTTTGCTATTGGAGTCTCCTAAATATTTAATGGGGAGACTGCAGAGAATCCAGAATATAGCAGCTAAGTTGGCCTTGACGAGACCTCGTCAGTCCTCCTCCTCTCAGGCTCTGATGGACCTTCATTGGCTTCCAATCCTGCAGAGGGTTCATTTTAAATCCCTTTGTGTTGTGTTTAAGGCATTGCACGGTCGTGGGCCATTACCTTTGCAGAAGAAATTCAGTTGGTATGTTCCCACCCGTTGCCTCAGATCTTCCTCTGCTAACTGGGTGAAAGTGCCGAGGGTTAAGAGAGCTAAACTGGGGGGGGCAAGCTTTCAGCGTTGCTGCTGCAAGACTTTGGAATAGCCTACCCACGGAGCTGCGACAGATGACAGATTTTATGCCTTTCAGGAAGAAATTGAAGACCTGGCTCTTCCCCAGAGTTTGATGCCTCCTACTCCTTATCACAGGCTCTTTTCCGTCTCTCAGCGCCAGGATACCCGGCGGGTCACAGTGCGCTCTATAAATAGTCCTTAATAATAATAATAATAATAATTGTGTGAATGTGATGCCTGGGACACTATACGTTGCAGTTGTGGTTAGTCAATCCCAGTGATAATTGCTGTAACCTAGCTAGGGCCAAGTCAAGAGTTTCCATTGGTGGAGTCTGCTAAGGCTCTGCCAGTAGAAACCCTGCAGATACTCCAACTCTAAGTTCCTCATTATGAGCAGCCTTATAAATGGTGTAATATTTGTCACATCTGATAAAGTCTGACTCCGCAGAGTCGGAATTTATTGGGTACGATTAATATCTCCTGATTACAAATTTTTGAGGAATAACATGCAGATTGTTGGGCTTTCCGCACCAAAATCTGCATGCACTGGTTGATGATACTGGGCATTTTTACCACAATCAATATTAGCAGACTTGACCTGCTGTTATTTATCAGGGGAAAACTCTGAGGGTGTGATAATTATCACACAACTTGTAATTCCGATCCCTTTTGAGATGGTATTTTATTCCTTATAATGCATGAGTCACACCACCACTGTTAGAAATGGGTCTCTAGTGGCAGAGGTTTGCACCCTGACCAAGTAGGGACCAGCACCCTAGTCAGGGTAAGTCAGATACACACCCTCAATTAACCTGTGCTCACCCTCTGGTAGTTTAGCGCAGAGCGGTCACGCTTAACTTAAGGGGCAACGTGCAAAGTATTTGTTCAACACTTAAAGTATAGTAATTCAAAGGAAACACCACAAACAGACTCCACACAGGTTTAGAAAAATAGAGATAATTTATCTGATTAAAACAAGACCAAAACGGCAAACATCCAAGCATTAGAAATTGAGATATGAACTTTCAAAGTATATTTGCCACTGTGTTAGAAAAGTCACTAATGATTCTGTTTACAGTATATTTGCCACCACAGTGCTCAAAAAGTCAATAACGATGTTGTTTAAATTATAGTTGCCATCACAGTATTCAAATAGTCACTAATGATACAATGGGTAAGGCTGATCGTTTAGTACGATATGATTTTGCAGTCATGGCCGCGTGTGAGGAAGTGCATGCCAGTGACAGCCACCCTGTAGGTTACACAGTACCCAGTATCTTCTGGTGGAGATGCTGGCAATCTTGAACTAGGGCTCCCGGGGATGGTGGTGGGCTCTGGTTGTGCAGGCGGGGCCAAGGTTGTCAACTCCATTGATAAGGGGGGCTTCAGCCAGGGCATGTTGGTGCTTCTCTCACCAGTGGCTGATAATCCTTGTGGTCAAGACCGAGTCCCTGACTCCATCCTGCGTAGCCCGGGTACCGTGTTGCTGGTGGGGCTGCATAGAGGTGTTATCCTTCTGTGCAGTGGTGATCTCAGAAAGGAATGTTGTACCTTTGATCGGCATGCAAGCTGGAAGCGCGGCTTGTAGCATCTGGGGCAGGAATGCAGAGACTCAATCAGCATGCAGTCACGGAGCGCTGGACTTAGACGGCTCAGGAAGGAAAGCGGTAAACTCGCTTATTTGGCAGATATGAGGCGCTGCTTTTTGATGACCCCAACTGCTGGGCGGACATGAAGTGCAGAGGACGGGGGCCATGTAGAAGTCAAACAATGTTTTTTAGATCCTGAGCCTTCCTGAACAGGGGGACAAGCCAACAAGCCCTTTGGGTCACTCTGGGGTCCAGGGAGATGGGTTCAGCTCCTGTCCTTAGCAGGGCAGAGATCAGCAGGCAGAAGGGGAGCTCAGCAAAGTAGAGAAGCTGTTCCTCAGAACAGTCAGTCACAACAAAGTGGCAATCCTTTCAGTGCAGCAGTCTTTACTACATCAGGGTTCTTCCCAGGTTATGTTATGTTATGTTAATAGGAACTTTTATAGCGCTCGTTCACCAACAGTTTCTTGGCGCTGACGGAGGTGCTTTCCTGAAGGAGTTACTGGTACGGATGGACCTGGTCTAACTGTAAGCTTGGGTGAAGAGCCAGGTCTTCAACGTCTTCCTAAAATGAAAGAGATCTGACTCAAGTCTCAATGAGGGCGGAAGGGCGTTCCAGAATTTGGGTCCTAATATTGAGAAGCGTGAGCCTCCTGTTCTTTCTCGTCTAAAAACTGGGACCTCTAGGTAGTTCATGTGCATAGATCTTAAAGTACGGTGGGGAATGTACTTGTGAATTTTTGATGAAATGTACCTAGGGCCGATCCCGTGCAAGGCTTTAAAAAGAATACAACCGGCTTTAAACTTGGAGCGTTGCTCCACTGGAAGCCAGTGTAACTCTTTTAGCAGCGGCTTGATGTGACAACGTCTATCTTGTTGGAATATAATTCTGGCTGCCTGATTTTGTATTAGCTGTAGATGATGTATCTGATTGCGCTGAAGACCTAGGTATATAGAGTTAGCATAATCAATTCTTGACATAATCAAGACAGGTCCAGTAGTGTACTAATTTGGTAGGGCCAGAGCCCTAGTACATATACCCAAAAGTGCCTTTCGTGTAAAGGGTGACTTCAAAGGGACTCTCAGAAGTGCACAAGGATCACTTCCAGCCCAGCCCTGGCTCAAGACTACATGTAGCGTGTAAATCAGCCCTTTGTGTGAAGGCGGGACACAACCTATTTTGTTGTAGGTGTGAGCCACCTCTCTCCATTCCTTCCCGGGAAGGCTATCAGTATGCAGATGAATGCAGATGAATCTCCTGTCACACTCAGCCCTTTTTAGGTCTCGGCCTGCACCAGCGCTTGCGCTGGTCTGGCCGAGAGTTTTAGTAAGCGGGTTTTGGAAGTGCAAACACTGGCTTTCGGCTGGCGACCAGCTTGAGTTCACGATGGCGTGCACGCGCAGCTGCCATCTGGGTTTTCTATCTCTTCCTCATTTCCTCGTCATGGCTCATTAACTCTCTAGACTCTGATGTTTCAATCGCAGTAGCAGCTCACATTACCAACTGAGGGCCCTGGACTACAGTCACATGAAAAACAACAGCGATTAGCATTGAAATGCAAGCTTTTTTTTGTCTAGTTAGAAATATTGCTTCGGTGGGTTGATTTCACCTTATATCGCTATTTGTTTTATATTGGGAGTCACAGCCTAATTACCAGTATTTTTGTCTATCACTGTTTTTTAAAAATATTTATCTGCGCAAAGCACAAAGCTATATTTAAGGTTACTTTTTCCGCATCACTTCTTCACTCTATTTAAACTCCACACCCCCACTCTTATTGTCTCTCTCCTTCTCTCTCTCTCCTCTCTAATTCTCTCTCTACTTAATTAACTCTCCCCTCTCTATCTTTTTAGCCTTTCATTCTCTCTCACCCCTTTATCTGTTTCTCTTTCAAACTCCTTCATTCACTCTCTCTCCACCTCTTTCTCTCTCCCTATCCCGCTCCACTCTTTATTCTATGTACACCCTTTCTCTCTCACCACCCTCTCTAATTGGGCATTATATCTTCACTCTATCTCTCACTCGGCAACACCACAGCATCATTCAGCACCAACACAACATCTCTCAACGCCATCACAGCATCACTCAACGCCATCACAGCATCACTCAACGCCATCACAGCATCACTCAGTGCAACCACAGCATCACTCAGTGCAACCACAGCATCACTCAGTGCAACCACAGCATCACTCAGTGCAACCACAGCATCACTCAGCACAACCACAGCATTACTCAGCACAACCACAGCATCACTTAGCACCACAACAGCATCACTCAGCGCCACCACAACATCACTCCGCGCCACCACATCATCACTCAGCACCACCATAGCTTTACTCAGGGCCAACACTGCATCACTCAGCACCACCACAGGATGACACAGCACCACCACAGGATGACTCAGCACCACCACAGGATGACTCAGCACCACAACAGCATCGCTCAGCACCACCACCGCATCGCTCAGCGCCACCACAGCATCGCTCAGCGCCACCACATCATCACTAAGCACCACCACAGCATCACTCAGCGCCACCACAGCATCACTCAGTGCCACCACAGCATCACTCAGCGCTACCACAGCATCACTCAGCGTCACCACAGCATCACTCAGCACCACCACAGCATCACTCAGCGCCACCACAGCATCACTCAGCGCCACCACAGCATCACTCAGCGCCACCACAGCATCACTCAGCGCCACCACAGCATCGCTCAGCACCACCACAGCATCGCTCAGCACCGCCACTGCATCGCTCAGCACCACCACAGCATCGCTCAGCACCACCACAGCATCACTCAGGGCCACCACAGCATCACTCAGGGCCACCACAGCATCACTCAGCACCGCAACAGCATCACTCAGCACCGCCACAGCATCACTCAGCACTGCCACAGCATCACTCAGCGCCGCCACAGCATCACTCAGCGCCGCCACAGCATCACTCAGCGCCGCCACAGCATCACTCAGCGCCAAGACAATATCACTCAGCACCACCACAGCATCACTCAGCGCCAAGACAATATCACTCAGCACCACCACAGCATCACTCAGCACCACAGCAGTATCACTCAGCAACACCTGAGTATCATTCAGCATCACCTCAGCATCGTCTCCGCAACAGTCACCACCACCACCACTACCACCTCAGCATCACTCAGCACCACCTCAGCCTGCTCTCGGAATCTGGCATCTGTTGATTCTCCCCTAGCATCTGGCCGCTGCTAGTGTTATAATACAGGTACTAGTTCCCAACCTTCACCCTCCGATTGTTTATGCCCCTCAAAAAAAATGCTTTAACAAACAACCATTGCAATAGGCAGAAACAAGTTGCCAGCATTGCAAGAACAAAAGAAAACTGAGGACATTTTTATTGTAAAAACTTTTTTAATATGGTTGTTCAGTTTTACATAATGCCTTCTTGGTCATATATAAAGTAACAAAAATGCTTCTGACACTTTTTTATTATAACTTTTCAGCATGCTGCACAGCAGCCACACTTCTCTACAGCACAGCTTGAAGACATTGGCAAAGTCAATAGCTCTGGCTAAACACTTATAAGGCCCCAAAGGCGAGACCTATTGGCTATGCCAATGCTTGTTGTGTTGTGGCTGTCTAGATGGAATGCATAAAGTATAGCTGTCACCCAACACAGACGTGTATTGAAGGCAGGCTGCAAACACAGAGAGCAAAGTTAAGAGCAAAGAAATGTCCACTTTCTAAAAGTGGCATTTCTAAAATGGTAATGTCAAATCCAATGTTAACATTAAAGAGGATTTATCACCACCATTCCAAAGATATTAATTATGAAGTAGCTACTCCTTTCCAATCAAGAAATACAGCTTTAAAGGTGTTTTAAGGAATCCCCAATGGTAGCCCAAGGAAGGAGTAAACCTCACATTCGGTGAAAAACGAACTCAGCTGTTTGTCACTTCCAGGACATGTAAAACTTAAAAGTATAATTCCAGTCTTTTAGTTACACAGGACTCTGGCCTTAAGGCCACTTAGGGCCTACCTTAGGGGTGACATATGTGTAATTAAAGGGGAGTGTATGGCTCTGAAAGCGGTTTTAAATGCCAAGTCGAAGTGACAGTAAACTGCACACACAGGCCCTGCAATGGCAGGCCTGAGAGAGGTTTGAATGTCTACTTAAGTAGGTGGCACAACCAGTGCTGCAGGCCCACTAGTAGCATTTAGATTACAGGTCCTGAGTGCAAGGTACATCACTTTACAAGGTAAACTAAATATACCAATCAGGTATACACTAATGTAAATATGTTCAGGGGAGAAGCATATTCACTTTACCACAGGTTAGCAGTGGTAAAGTGCTCAGAGTCCTAAGGCCAACAAAAAGATACAGCAAAAAGTGGAGGGAAGCAGGCAAAACGTTGGGGGAAGACCATGCTAAGGATGTCAGGTCCAACAATCACCCTTCCAAAAAAACAAATAAATCCTTGGCATTTTGCTCTTTGACTTTCATTGCAGATTAGAAGAATACAAGCAGAATCTACACTGAAATTAAACACAGCAAAAAGTAGTTAATAATTTTCGCAAAACGATATTAAAAAGAGTTTAATGCACATCAGGTTTAAAATAATTGTGGCTCAGATTGTGTACAAATATGCAGAGATTCTATCTTTCCTGTAATTATCTGTAGAGTGAGAAAAAGAATCGCTTTGTCAATACCATGTCCTTTCTACGGACCAGTCAGTGGAAGAAAAGCCAGTTCCTATTAACTTTGAACTGCATTTGTGATTATGCCCTGCCTTTTACCCTGACTCTGGGGGCAGACATTGGAACCACAGAAAGCAACTTTAATATATTATTACAGTTGATCAGCTACATTAGTTCATTATAATAGTTGACTAGAGACATTAAAAGTCGCCCGCAATAAGGAAATTAGAGACAGGTTTCACAGAGAGAGAGAGAGAGAGCAGGCTCCTGTGTATTATTAAAACATTACAGTTATGCAACTCAACACATTTAGTGAACAGACCTTGTACCTAAGAGTACCACAGCTTTGCGAACGTGTATGGACAGCTGGAATGGCCTTCCATTGATTCTCAAGATCAAGATATTTGCTTAAACAGAAGTGTGTAAATTCTAAAATGCACTGAAGGTTCTAAAATGTGAGATTTATGAAAGCGGTTGGAAGTCACCCAGTGGTGAGCCTTTTTTAGGTCGAGCTCCGATCGACCTGTTATTATCTCTTCTGTGGGGTTTGGCACACCCACCCATTGCCATTGGTTCTTTCTCGTGGCATTCAGAAATGCTGGCTTTCTATTGGTCCATTCCACTTAATTGTCCCGCCTTTGGCTGCTTGTTTCAGCCATGGCGATTATACTTAGTGATTGCTTTTGTTAGCCATCCCACCTTTCTCTTCACACAGCATGCGATGGACCCACCAACCCCCTCCCGCCCCCTAGAACACTGCTTGCCTGACCCCATCACAACACTGGAGCCCACCCCCACCACCACCTCTCGCTCTGAGGTCGCTGCTCACAGTTCCAAATTTAAGCATGTTTGTTTACTCTGTGCACCGTTCGCGCTCGTGACTTACTGTCCGTAAATACCGGAACAGCTGCATTTGTTGTCAAAATGGATTAGAGTGCATTCATTTTTAAGCGTGCGATGGACCCACCCACCCCCCTCCTGACCCCTAGAACACTGCTTGCCTCACCCCGTCACAACACTGGAGCCCGCCCCACCACTACCTCTCGCTCCGAGGTCGCTGATTGCAGTTCCAAATTTAAGCATGTTTGTATACTCTGTGCACTGTTCGCGCTCGTGACTTAATGTCCGGAAGTAGCGGGACAACTGCATTTGTTGTTAAAATGGATTAGAGTGCTTTCATTTTTAAGCGTACGATGGTCCCACCAACACCCCTCCCGTCCCCTAGAACACTGCTTGCCTGACCCCGTCACAACACTGGAACCCGCCCCAACCAACACCTCTCACTCCGAGGTCGCTGCTCGTTTTTTTAAGCTCCTTTGTGCTGCTTTCACCAATCTATTTTATATTGTTAAATAAATAAAGTACTTGCTGCATTTTTTAGGCGTCAGCATGCGTATTGGCGTGCTCCTACAGAATGACATAGTTGGCTGCATAATGTTTTTTAAACAAAAATTTAAGTAATGCTGCTCTACTATGGTGCCCGACCAAAAGCCCGGAGTCCTCAAGGGCCGCAGAAGAACATTGTAACCAACCACAGCAAGAATCGAGCCATATTTAGCATAGCATGTTCTCGGTACATCTAACAACTGAGGTTTATTTTAGAATCAAAATCTGTATGGTGTGTGAGTGCAGCACTTGAAGGGCTGAGGATGTAGCAAGCGGCAATGGAAAGGCTACGAACATCTGGTGTAACCAAACTTAGAAGGCGGAACTCTGGCGAAAAGCACAAAAATGTAAACATGTCTCCCATCCAAACAATCTCATCTCCTAAGGTAGACTGCACGCCACTACATGCACATGAAAATATGTCTGTTCGCAAATATATGTTCTTTAAACTGCTCTATTTTTACTGCTGCTGTAACTTTTCACGTTTCACTTTTTGTAAGCAGTTGACTTTGTTGAACTTATTTCATCAGAGAGAGCCTGTATCTCTCTGCTTTCCAGCCATTCATCAACTCTGTTTTAAAATGGGCGCATCAGACCACCTTCCTAATACTGCATAGTAACTGGGTTATGTATATAGCGCCAGCCTGAGCTGGATCGACTCTGGGTGCTTCGCGGTTGGAAGTAGTGCCTGAACAACATGCTCAGGAAAGGTGAGTTTTGAAGTTTTTCTTGAAGGTGAGGTCCGGGTTCAGTGCGACGCTCCATGGAGTTGGTCCCTAGACTGAGAAGTGTCTGCTTCCTTCCAAGCTGCACTTGTATTTTGCAGCAGGTTTCATAAAATGAGCGCTAGCTCTGTGTCCCCTTGCTTATTTATGATGGTGTCTTCCCATGGACATGGAGTGAGGCAGAAAGTCTAGAACACGACTGAGCGGGCAGGAGACGGTGAAGGTGGATCCCCACAGCTCCCTTCCCTCTACTGTTTTTTTATGTTATGCCACAGTGTTTTATAAAGCACGGCACACACAGCCAGAGCAGTCGCCTACCTTTGAGCTGGAGCACACCTCTAGAAAGGATCCAAAGTGTAATAAGTATGTACACTTGCGTATGGACCCGTGGCCCCAAAAGGAAGCTAGCGGGGATAAACCTTTCTGCTTGATTGAATACCGCTGTGTTATCGATTGCGTTTGTGGGGTGGTTTTCACATGTGCAGCTACACACACTGTGAGGTTTAGTCGGTTTTATCAATGCTGCAGCAGGGGCAGTGCGCCGGGGCCCAGAGGCCTGAAGGGGCCCACTGAACCTTGATTCTTTCTGAATTGTATTGTTCAAGCAGCAGCCAGGGGGCCCATTTCCTCCGTGCAGTATGGCCCAGGACACACTGGCTAAGCTACTGGGTTTTATGTTGCCAATGACGGCCATCCAACGGGCGCACCTTAATCCAACCACATTCCATAACTAACAACCTTCCTTGTACTATCAACTAGTTCCTTCTCACCTATATCCACTGACCGCACATCTTGCCCCTCCCCTTTCAAATAACCTCCTTACCCACTGGTCCACCCTCACCACGAATTCTTATAATCCACTCACCTGCTCCCACATTCCAGAACTCCTCCGCTAATATACCCAGGCCCATTATGCAACCCCTCCTTGTCTTTCATTTCAACCTCTCTCTACCTAAGAACACACCTGGCCACCCGCATATAATACAGTATTTCTTTCACAGATTATTGATTTCTTCTGCTTCCTATACAAGTTCTTTCCAGGTTGTCAGAGGGTGTCTTCCAGAACCGCAATGCCACTACACGTGCCTCCCACAAAATCTGAACAAAGCCAGCATGCCACAAACTCAGTAAAAGACTTTATAATTTACAATGCCAATAGCTCAAACTCTAGCAAATGCGAGACCAATTTGCATTGCAAATGCTTGTTTCTATGGGGCAATAGCACTGCTACCCTAACACCCCCTTCTTAAGCAGCCTCCAGGCGTCTGATCATCAGGATATACCAAAGAGTGCACAAGCCAGGGATGGAGCAGTCCATGTATTTCAGTCACAACGCCAAGCGACCCACAGATGTAAATGGTCTTGCTAGATAGAAAATACATCATATTTCGATTTTGCATACACATATCTACTCAAAGCGTGTCCTTTTTGCTCGGGGAGAAACATAATTTACCTCTAGGATTGCCTATTTCATCTACAGTTAGTGGAATCATCTTCTGATGTGAGATTTAAAAGCGCTCCACGTTTAGGTGTGATGGGTATGTTTAATAGGGTTGGATTTGACCCAAGATTCGCCTTCATCAAAGAAACGTTCTCAGTGGGTTCGACTCTAAAACACCGTTTAAAGTTTTATCCAGTCAGCCTTTTATGTTCCCATTCTTTTTAGTCATAATTTAGTTTCAATATTTGAAATGTATGCATGCAGGTATTATGCATTCGTTTGCACGGGGGAGGGGGAGGTGATAGGAAGTGTGATTGGTTTCACAAGCTGCGTCTCTGCTTACTGGTAAGACTTTGTCAGCACAGTTGGGTTTTGAACATACTTCCCGCAGTGAACTTTTCCGTAGCCTGGAATGATTGGCATGCCTTTTAGACAGACATCAGAGACAAGCCTCCAAGAATGAACTAATTCATATGCATTTACAGTGACGTTCAGCACTGCATGGTGGTATTATTAGCTTTAGAAAGAACAGTATTTTCAGGTGCAACATGTATTCTGGCGATCTAGCAAATAAACTGGCAGTCGAATTTTTTTCACCATGTCACATTTTTTTAAACTGCCACATCCATACATTTTTTCATTTGAATGTTATTTTAACCTAGGTACAAAGATCCTTTTGTGAATGTGGGCATTAAGGGCCAGATGTACGACCCTTACAATTTGCGAGTTGCTAATTGCGTCGTTTTGCGACTCGCAAGTTGGAATTTACAACAGTGTCTCAGAAACTGTTTGCGATTCATAATGGGGTCGCAAATTGCCTGCCTCAATAATATTTATGAGGCAGTTGCAATTTGCAACCCCGTTGGGTCCGAGGGATGGTGGCCTGCTGGGGTCAGCAGACCATCATGTCTGTGACTGCTTTTTAAATAAAGCAGTTTTCTTGTTTTTTAAATGCAGCCCTTGTTTCTTAAAGGAAAACGGGATGCATTTAAAAAAAAGAAATGAAACGTTTCTGTTTCATTTTTCAAGAGTAGGCGGTGGTCCGTGGGACCACTGCCTGCTCTTAAAAAATATTTTCACTGCCAGTCACAAAGGGGGAGTGGTCGTTGGGGACCCCTTCCCGTTTGCGAGTGGCTTACCACCCATTTGAAATGGGTGGCAAGCTGCGAGTGTTTTGCAGTCGCAAAACAATCTTACATTGAAGTGTGACTCGCTATTAGGAAGGGACGTCCTTGGCATGCCCCTTCATAATAGCAAGTCGCAAACCCTATTTTGTCAGGCGGTAATAGATTACCGACTCACGAAATAGGGTTTGTATAGGGCAGACCTATTTTGCGTGCGCAAGTGGCCCGATTTCCCGTTTTTGACTGCAAACAGTTGTACATCTGGCCCTAAATGCTTTAAACTAGGTCTCGGCGAAATTTAAATTACTACGGCGTAACTTGTGTAATTTCAGGGGTTTTGTCTTACACTTGATACGTGAAATTCCCACAATTAGGCCAATATACCATGCCAAATAATTTCACCAAGCACAGAAACAGCACAAATAACCAGAACATGAGTGGATGTTGTTTGGGGCAATTGTGTTTTTCATGCTATGTTTTTGTGCAAAATGAGTCCTTGCACCAAAACTGACTTGAGAATGATTTTCACCCTCAAATATAAAGTTAATGATGGATTTGCATTTTGTATATTTATGTTCAAATTTGAATAATTTGAATACATTTTCCAGACATTTCACATATCTACACAAAATCAAAATATGCGAATTTCACATGCACCTACTTTAAGCATAGAAAGTGGAGTAGATTATATTTTGAGCCAAAAGTTAACACTGGTAACATAGGCCTGGGCGAAGTACTACGCTACGCTCGCGTAGTTTGCGAAGTTTGCGCTACTTCGCACCACGCGAATTGCACGTAGCACAGTGCAAACACGCGTAGCGTAGCGTAGCGGTCATTTTTTGCTTGCTCGCGGTCCTCAACGTCAAGTTGGCGACCGCGAGCAAGCAAAATGACATCCCGGGGATCCGCTCTGCAACGGACTACTCCTGGTGCTTTTGCGCTGTCCCTGGCCCCTAACCTGCACTTGCGCACTTTAGCCCCGCTCCCTGGAGGACGCTACAAGGCACAGAGCCGGCACCGCGACGGCGGGATCCGCTCTGCAACGGACTACTCCTGGTGCTTTTGCGCTGTCCCTGGCCCCTAACCTGCACTAGCGCACTTTAGCCCCGCTCCCTGGAGGACGCTACAAGGCACAGAGCCGGCACCGCGACGGCGGGATCCGCTCTGCAACGGACTACTCCTGGTGCTTTTGCGCTGTCCCTGGCCCCTAACCTGCACTAGCGCACTTTAGCCCCGCTCCCTGGAGGACGCTACAAGGCACAGAGCCGGCACCGCGACGGCGGGATCCGCTCTGCAACGGACTACTCCTGGTGCTTTTGCGCTGTCCCTGGCCCCTAACCTGCACTAGCGCACTTTAGCCCCGCTCCCTGGAGGACGCTACAAGGCACAGAGCCGGCACCGCGACGGCGGGATCCGCTCTGCAACGGACTACTCCTGGTGCTTTTGCGCTGTCCCTGGCCCCTAACCTGCACTAGCGCACTTTAGCCCCGCTCCCTGGAGGACGCTACAAGGCACAGAGCCGGCACCGCGACGGCGGGATCCGCTCTGCAACGGACTACTCCTGGTGCTTTTGCGCTGTCCCTGGCCCCTAACCTGCACTAGCGCACTTCAGCCCCGCTCCCTGGAGGACGCTTACAAGGCACAGAGCCGGCACCGCGACGGCGGGATCCGCTCTGCAACGGACTACTCCTGGTGCTTTTGCGCTGTCCCTGGCCCCTAACCTGCACTAGCGCACTTTAGCCCCGCTCCCTGGAGGACGCTACAAGGCACAGAGCCGGCACCGCGACGGCGGGATCCGCTCTGCAACGGACTACTCCTGGTGCTTTTGCGCTGTCCCTGGCCCCTAACCTGCACTAGCGCACTTTAGCCCCGCTCCCTGGAGGACGCTACAAGGCACAGAGCCGGCACCGCGACGGCGGGATCCGCTCTGCAACGGACTACTCCTGGTGCTTTTGCGCTGTCCCTGGCCCCTAACCTGCACTAGCGCACTTTAGCCCCGCTCCCTGGAGGACGCTACAAGGCACAGAGCCGGCACCGCGACGGCGGGATCCGCTCTGCAACGGACTACTCCTGGTGCTTTTGCGCTGTCCCTGGCCCTTAACCTGCACTAGCGCACTTTAGCCCCGCTCCCTGGAGGACGCTACAAGGCACAGAGCCGGCAACGCAACGCGGGACGCGCGCGGGCTCGGCACGGGCGAAGACCGGGCCAAGACGGGCCCGTCTTAGCCCGTCAGAGTCCGGAGGAGGCTGGGCTGGGCCAGGTCTCTTGGCTTGAATTGCTTTGCATGGGCGCTCATTAAGACTGTATCATTTAGTGAATGCTTAACCGTTAGATTTTGTAAGACCTTTCCCCCTGATTGTTCAGTTTTAAATAATAAGTAAACACAGTGTGCTGTGTAGTGGGAAGTACATATTATTAGCTTAACCTCAAGAGATAGCAAAATGGGGAAGAGGAAAATTCAAAGTGTGAGCCTAGTACAACCTGGCAGTAAATCAGCAGATGTGAATAAAACTATTTTGAAATATCTTAAGGGGGCGGTTGGAGCACTAGATAAACAAATATCCACGGTTGAGGAATCCATTAAAGGGAACTCTCAGGAAGTGGATATTACGAGTAAAACCATTAACCTACAACAGACGGAGTTTGAAGAGGCGGGGGAGAAGGGGCCTTTGGGAAGTCATAATAGGGAGCTTACTAACGGTTGCATCCAGACTAGTGGTGAAGAGAATATCATCAGTAATCTGGATGCTGAGCGTTCGCCACCATCTAAAAAATGCCGCATCCCGAAATTAAAAAAGGGCCGAGTAGCCCAAAGGTTTTGATACAGAATGTTCCAACTGGGCAAGACCTGCAGATGCTGGTAGCAGAGAACAAACAGGAGAACAAACAGGGGAATAGTAACTTGATACAGTCCAAAAATAAAGGTTTGGATAGGAAAATTAAAAAAGGAGGGGGAAAGGGAATTTTAATGTGGCTGTAACCAATACAGGGAATGAATTAGTTGATCTAAGTAATTTTATTAAACAATCGTTTGAGGCTGTAGAATTAAGACTAGCTAAAATAGAGTTGGACTTGGCATTATTGGTTAAAAATCGAGATAGGCTTCCTATAGTGGACCTCAAGGATAATATAAAAGATCCAGAGAGAAGGAGTGACATCCCTAACTTATGCCATCTGAACACTAAAGATAATAACAATGAACAGACAGTTAGGATTATTGATAGGATGGATACACGTCAGGATTACAGTCAACAGAGGGAATCAGGTTTAAACACAGGGAAAGAGAAGATAACATTACCAGAGCAATTGGAGATTAGGCAAATCTTAAATTTGCCTCCTGCGGCGCAACCTTACTCAGTGGTCCTGATAAATGTTCCCCGTTACTTGAAGGAGAAAAGGAAACCTGGGAAATACTGAGAAATAGGACCATACACTTCTTGGGAATAAGAACGGGTCTAGTCCAAGATATGTTTTCGGCATTTAAGATGGTTAGAAGGGTCGGTTGGGTAGGAACAATTGGAAAAAATACGCAAGGGGATTGTATAGTACTTTCATTAGGAAGTCCCACTTTGGTCCGGGAAATTTTCCATAGGCTGGGTAACAATAATGATAATTTGGAAGTAGGTATTAGGGTATATCCCTTGAGCTTCTTCTACCAACCTGGCCCTACAAATCAAAATCAGGACAGGCATCTCCATGCACAGTCCTGGAGAAAGCAGGTACATAGTATAGAGGTTTCTAATAGATTTTTGCCACTCCGATCTCTGGATGAGAATGATTGACTTCTGGTTATTGGGGACGAGTATAATTATGCTGAACAAACTGCATCTCTAGAAATAAATGAGATGATACGAGAGTGTGATAAGGGGGAGTGCAATCCTGTCCCTAGTAGGATAAAGGATTATAGTGATGAGGCAAATAAGGTAGTAGAGGTGGAAGCTAGTGTGGGAGGCTCTATATATGCTAATAATGATGGTGAGATAAATGAAAACACCAAGGGAAGTACAACCCATGATAGTCCAACTGTTTGTGTTTCTGATGGAATAAGGGTACTCTTCTGGAATATTGCCGGTCTACAATCAAAAATTAATAATTCTATTTGGTTAGATTTTATACATAGTTTTGACATCTTATGTTTTCAGGAGACCTGGTTATTGAAACAGATTAATTTAGATGGGTATAAGACGTTCCATATACCGGCTGTTAGATCTATGCATGGAAGACACAAAGGAGGTCTGAGTGTTTATATTTCAAATCTGATAACGGTTAGGAAAATAGAAAAGCTTAGTTCAACGAGTTATTATCAATTGCTGGGCATTTATTTGAACTCTCCGGTAGTATTATGTTTAGTGAATTTTTATAATAACATCGAACAGGACGAACTGGGCAGGGTTATAAATTCGCTTAGCGAGGAAATGTACAAATTAAGGGTACCAGATGAAGTTGATATGATTTTTATATGTGGAGGGGATTTTAATACTGGTATATGTGGTAACTCGGAAAAAGGGCATTGTGGGCTACATGATGAAGAAGATATGTATATCCCACATTTTATACATAATGTAAGGGAGATACATTTAATGATCTTATGGCAGGACATGATTTGGGCTTTGCAAACTATCTGAGCATTCCACGCGTCGATTTTGCTCCAACTTTTATTGGCAGAGGTTTTGCCTCGCTAATAGATTTTATAATCATTCCCAATAGATACGCAACCTGGTTCGATAAATTTAATATTCACTCCATTACCCTTAGCGATCATCTGCCTCTGAGCATCCGTGTAATTATTCCACATAAAGTTGAACAAGCAAATTGTAGTTATCTGGCACTGTCACAAAATATTACCTTAGCACGCCAAAATGGCTATTCTTTACGATGGGGAAAAAAATTAAAGTTGAAGAGTTGATGAAACAAATTGTAATTAATGCTAATGAACATTTAGCGGTATGTTTACAAGAGAGTGCAGACTATAGTGATATTTTGAGGGCTTATTCCTCTATTACTCTGGAGATCCAAAACTCTCTAGGAGCAAAAAGATGACATCCCAAATAAGGACTAATGGGTGGTTTGATACAAAGTGTACGAAAGCATATAACATGCTGAAGCGCGCCCTCCACAAAGATGTGAGAAATAAGGAGGAAATTAGTGCATGTAGAAAGAATTATAATCTGGCTAGGAAAAATAGGAAAAAAGAAATAAAAGAAGAGGCATGGGACTCGCTTTACGAGGCTTCAAAGAAAAGGGACAGTACTATGTTCTAGCGGGCAGTAAATGCTCCATTTTTTGTAAATAATGAGGGACCCAGGATCGAAGTTGCAATAGACGAGGAGTCTTGGATCAAATTCTTTTCGAGGGTGTATAGTTCCAGGGGGGCAGATAATTACACAACTGAGTATGATTTACAGTTACAAGATGGGCTGGATAGATTTGTGACCATTGGGATAAATATAACACTAGATGAAGTCACGGCAGCTATTAATGAAAGTAAAGGTGGAAAGGCACCTGGGCATGACGGAGTGCCCATGGATTTATTCAAACACTCTCCAGCACTATGGTCCCCTTTGCTGACACAGGTTTTGAATGCATGCTGCGAGAAGGGCTTCATCAAGACGTGGTCTGAATCTGTGATCATCCCAATTTTTAAAAGGGAGAACGCGATAACCCTGCTTGTTACCGCCCGATATCCCTTTTGGACTCCCTGGTTAAGGTAGTAGGCAGAATAGTCCTGAATAGACTACAAACTTGGGCGGAGGACAATAACATCTTAAGTAAAGTGCAGTATGGTTTTAGACAGGGGCTGGGGACCATTGAGCAGGTATTGAATTTTATAATGATATCAGGGAAATACACCCAAGCTAAAGAAGGGAAAATGTACGTAGCATTTGTGGACCTTACGTCCGCTTTTGATTGCGTAAACCACGATAGACTCTGGGACATTTTGCTGGAATTAAAGGTAGACCCTATTTTAGTTCAGTTTTTGAGGCAATTATATAAGGGGGCCTCAGCAAAAGTGAGACATGGAATTGGGGGTGAATGCACTGCGTCATTTCCGGTAGAAAAGGGCGTGAGGCAGGGGTGCATCCTGGCTCCGTTCCTCTTCTCATTATATACTAACGCATTGGAAGATGAGTTAACGGTCAGGACAAAAGACCCACCTTACTATAACAGCAAGCCCATAGTATCACTTCTTTATGCGGACGACGCAGTGTTTATGGCCAGAACTCAGTTGGGTCTTCAGAGTGCTCTTAATGCATACATTGGTTTTATGGATAGTCGGGGCCTAAAACTTAACATTAAGAAGACCTTTGTGATGACATGTGGGAAAGGGAGAAAAAGTTGCAAAAGTCTCCCTGTGGGAAAAGCTAGGATAGATGCAACTAACACATTTTCCTATCTGGGTGTACTACTGGATCATGGAGTCCAGCGGTCAAAAGTAGAACTCTTCTTTTTAAAAGGTCAATTGGGGCACTGATGAATTTTTCTATTAAAATGGGTAAAAGACCCCGGGGATCCTCCTTAAAATTTACAAAGCAAAATGTATGAGTGTAGCAATGTACGGGGCTGGTGTCTGGGGCTATCAGGACGTGGCTACATTACAAACAGAGGAAAATAAGTTTTTACGATTTTTATTAGCAATCCCACAGAGTACATCAGTTTATAATTGCCATAGCGAATTGGGGATTCCATACATTTCAGATCTGATAAAGATGCAGCCATTGTTGTTATGGCACAGAGTATGGACGTCATATCACACACAGTTAAATAGAGAGATTATAAGTGATGCTATGAGTTTAACCTACGCAAACAAGATTTTATGGCTAAGGTACATTAGAAGCTTTTTAATAGACATGGGAAAACCTGATTTTTATAGAAACCCTGTTACACTGACCACAATTTCTAGGAAGGAGTTCAAAGTTCTTTGTCAGGATCATCTGGAATCTCTAAGGGCAGCTTCAGAAATGTATAAAAATACAGTTATTAAACATCAGATAACTCTTGTATGTCCCACCATTCAACCTTATTTGGAATGGTGCTTAGGAAGTTATGATAGGTTTGTCCTCACTAGATTAAGATTCGACAACTTCCACCGTTTAGTTAGCTTCCCTTTACAAAATGATTGGAACAGCAAGCTTTGTAGGTGCCCCTGTGATGAAATGTCTCTCCAAACGACTATACATGTGATTTTATTTTGTAAATTTTATAAAGTAGAAAGATCTAGATGGATTTTGCCAATGTTGAAGGGCGGGGGATGGAGACAATGTCGACCTGCCTTCCTCTATTTACAAAGATTGGATAATGTTTACTGTGTGGGAGCCATGTCTGGTCTCTTGAAGGCCATTTTGAAAAAAAGGAAAAGTATTACATGGGAAACATAGCATGAGACAGTTTGATTTTTAGAACACATGGGGCACCGAGTAATTGAGGATGTGATTTTAAGATTTTAGTGATATTTTAAGATGTATATATGCAAGGTATTAGCCTTTTTAAACAGTAGATTGTATATTCATTATTGTGTAACTTTTATGATTTTTTTTCTACTAAAAATCGAATAAAGTTTATTTGATTTGATTTGACATCCCGGCGAGACTTTTTCCTCGTTCGCGATCAGCAACATCAAGTTGCCGATCGCGAGCGTGGAAAATAAACCTCCCGGCGAGATTCTCAACGCGGGAGGTCAGGTTTCTCATTGCGAGTGGTCGCGTATGCTCGCGACCGCTCGCGATGAGAAACTACCAGTCCGCGTTGAGAAGCTGCCGCTCGAGTAGAAATCTACTCGAGTGGCAGAAAACGATCGCTTGCACTGTGCAAGAAGCCGTTTGCAATGATTGCACAGTGCGGACAAGCATCCGGCACTGTGCAATCAGTGCGAACAGCATTTTGCACAGTGCACTACACAGTTCGCGTAGCTATGCGCAGCTCGCGTAGTGCGAAGTGCACTTCGCGTAGCTTCGCGTAGCGCTACTACGCGAACTACGCCCAGCTAACAACGTGGTACACCAAAATTAGAATGCAACAGCTGCAAAGTCAAAAGAGTCTGATAGGTTCAGTGGAATCATCATGGATAAGGAGCTATTTTTCACTAGATACGTATGTAAATGCGTTTATTATATTGATTGGAATCATTGACAATAATAACATATACAGACTTAAAACAGGTAAGAATAAAATATAGAGCAGTGGAGCCAACCCTAGATTTCCAGAAACTAAAAACAAAATTTGCCACAGGAATACACTGTTTCATCTTTCTGAACGTCAAAGCATTGTCAGAACCCAAATCAAGCATTAATTTACCATTTGATTACAAACCAAACATGTAATAGCTAACTTTACCAAAGCAGCTAATGGTTCTATTTGAATCACCTTTAAAGCAAATGGCAGTGGGAGAATTAATAGTTGTGAACCCTGACTCTAAATTAGTGTGCTGGAAGTATGTGCTCCTTAAACAAAATACATGTTCGATTGTTTCTTCTGATTCATTGCATAATCAATGCATTCAGTACGCTGTAGGCTCATTTACCGTGTAAGACTGCAGAATATAGTAGGTGAATAAATAATTGTTGCTTAGCCTCACTGTTTTAGTAGGAATCTAAGCATGCATGCTTACAGTTGTTGAAGTATGCTGTACAAATTATTTCTGTGCTTGAATTTCTATACATTGAGATGCTTGCTAAGTCACATTCAAAGGCAGATTGTTTAATTGTTCTTTTAAAATAATGCTTGCAGTTACCCACAATGGTAGTTGATATTTAGTTATTACTGAGCTAATATTTTCAAGTAGTGGAGATATTCCAAGCTTGTTTTTACATGCACTAGTATCACTTTAGAGCAGAGCCTGTCAACTCCTGCACTGGTACATAACCATAAGTCATTAACCAGTAACATGTCAATTATAGTTGACACAGGGGATATTCCAAAGACAAGTGTGACCCAGCTATGAGACACTGGATGTCTTAAATTTAACATACTATGGACAATATTATTAGTTTTTCTAATTTAAATTTAAGATTTCCCTGAAAAACCATGCACAAATGTGATAGTATACGTACCAGTTTAGAATAAGCACCAGGATACCCTTGCGGGTGATAGTGAGCTTTACAAATACACAGAACATCAGAGGCCCATCAAAGCCTTACCAAATTCTCCATCATCATAAGCAGCCACACATTGTTTGATGTCATGTGCTATTCAGAAACACCTTAAAGGAAGCTTCATCAAATGTAGCTTCCAGCTTAAAACATGGTCTAATTGCACTCATAGATGAACATAGGAGGTTACATATTCCATGACTTGGTAATCAATCTACAATACATATTTTGGTTCTAAGCCTTATACGGACATAATCGTTTTATTCAATTCGCCTCATTGAATTTTTCAATTTATAACAGTTGTCTGTGTGACCCACTGGTGTCAACTGTAAAAGAACAATGCCTTTGGCATCAGCTGGTAAAGAATCTCACATTTTTCCTATTTTAGGAGTCTGGCCTTCAAAAGAAATGCAGATGAAGATGTCAGGTAAATCAGACAGCATTGGTTGTGAAAGTTTTTGGAGAGAGCCCGAGTACATCACTGAGTTTAATTCTGACACCTTTGAATGAATTATTAAAGGAATATTTCTTGCAAAATCCAAACAGCCACGCCCCTCTCTCTTCACTGTATCATAAGTAGAGACCCAGGGGTGGCTCCTCCGCTATGGCAGAGGAGCGTCGCCCAACTGCTTTCTCGCAGTGGGAGAAGCAAAAACATAACATGCCCACTCCTGAGTGCGCAATGACTGTTTGGTCGGCCCTCTCGGGCCACCCAAACCAGTCATGCGCACTTCCCTGTTCTCCATTTCAGCCTGCATGGAGAACATGCCCACCCCTACAGTCCCTGGCTGAGTGCCGTGTCACAGCGCTCAGACCAATGACAGCGCTCCACTGGAGTGTTGTGATTTGTTTAGGGGTGGGGGCCTGGCTGTCTGCTTCCTGTTCTGACCTGCAGTATTGTATTTTGAAAATTAAACGTAGGCATTCACATATGCAAGCAAAGCTGTGTCAGTGCCATAATGATCTCTGAACCCCTATAGGGAGTTATCAAGAAGCTGATACTCTTCTAAATAAAAATCTGACTCTTGTTTTTTCCAAACTTTTCATAGGAAATTGGTAGAAGTCACATAAAGTTGGCTAAAACAGGGATCTGCTGAGTGTAGGAAATTGGGGTACTGGTTGAGAGGGGTGAAGCTCTTCTCAAAGAGCAACCACAATCCTTGTAAGGGTGAAGCCACAAGCAAACCCCAAATTAACCTGTGCTCAACCCTCTGGTAGCTTGGCACAAAGCAGTCAGGCTTAACTTAGAGGCTATGTGTAAATTATTTGTGCAACACTCCATGTGAAAACTTGACACCAGAACAATCCAACCCCAATTTAGAGAAATAGAGTACATTTTTATAAATAAAACAAGACAAAACATATTAAAAAAACAATCAGTTTGCAGGTATGCAAGTATATAGATTTCAGTAAAAATAGCTCCAAAAAGCAGAAATCCTCATCTCTGATTATCTGGTTGCACCTGACTGGGACAAAGTCACGAGTTCAGGCTGACCGTGATGGAGTGCGGGCTGGCTACAGGAACCTACTTAGGTCCACTGAACACAGTACCTTAATCCTGGTTGCCATGAGATGTGGGGTCCTGAGTTGAGGATCCAGGTGAGGAAAAGTGTCACGCAGTGGAGATTCTGGGGAGCTGCGAAGTCAGAAGCGTGCAGCACGGTCTGTGTGTAGAGATGCATCGTGCAGCGGCAATTACGATGGGATGCGTTGGGTAAAGCAATGTCCTTTCATGGAGATGCATCGCGCAGCAGAGGTTCCAATGGGCTGTGTTGGGCAAGGCAATGTCCTTATGTGTAGATGCATTGCGCAGTGGCGGTACCAATGAGCGATGTCAAGTTCTTGCATCAGAGAAGTCCACACAGCAGAGGCAATGTGTTGGTTCTGAAGGTGATATGTTGAGCAGCAAAGGTGATGCGCCGATTCTGCATGACATGCACCGCGGAGGGGATGCAGCAGTTCTGCTGAATCCACAGATGGGCTGGCAGAGTACCTTCAGACCCACTTCCAAGGGTTCAGGACTGGGTTGGCACCACTTGAGAGGTCAAGACCCACATATGGTCACAGGTGCTGGGTTCAAGGTTATTGGGTGCCTATTCTGTCCCTGAGGCTTCTGATCAGGAGATCAGCCAACTAACCCTTGGAGCCACTGTGGGGTCCTGGGTTTAGAGATGCAGATCCTGTCCTTCTCACCCAGGCAAGAGGGCAGCAGAGCAGCACGTCAGCACGTCAGCACAGCAGCACAGCAGGGCAGCAGTCCTTCAGGGCAGCAATCAAGCAGAGTGGTGTTCCTTCCAGCAGCACAACAGTTCTTCTTTCTGACAGAGTCAACAGGTCCGGAAGTGTATGGAAGGGTTGGCTACAAGGGTCCAATATTTAAACCTGGTGCCCACTTTGTGTCATTTTCAGAATTGTGAATAAAAATCCAACTTTACCATTAAAGAGGGCTTTTAATTACAATTCTTTAGACATCATAAGTGATAACGCCCAATAAATGATAACTTCCAATTGTGAACTGTCTACCTGCTCCCAATCGGAAGTTATTACTTATTAAATGTAATAAGCTAACCCATCCTGTGGGAGAGGTAGGCCTTGCAGTAATGAAAAATGAGTTTAGGAGTTTTTCACTACCACGACATGTAAAACTTAAAAGTACATGCTCAACGTTTTAAACACACTGCACCATGCCCTCTGGGCTGTTGGGAGCATACCCTAATGGCAGTCTAAAACTGCACACACAGGCTGCAGTGGCAGGCCTGGAACTGGTTTGGGGATGGCCCTGCAGGTAGGGCCAAGTCCAACACCAAGGGTTTCTTCAATAGTGGCAGCACTTATGCTGATTTCCAGGAAGAAGGAGCTGTTACGAGTTCTGAAGTGGTGTTCAGAAGCCTGCACAAGTAATTATCAAGGAAGACAGGGATCAAGTGAAGAGCCAGAGAATGTGGACATTAGAAGTTCTTTCATATCACGTAAAGGAATCGGACTAAAACAGGCTAGTGCTACCATTTTGACATCAGTCCAAGGTTCCAGAAATAAGGTAAACCCAACTACATCTGAGAATGCAACTCTATTCAGAAGTTTAAAAGAGTGCCTTTGTTTCCCACAAATGTAACTATGTCCACAGATGTGTTTTCTCTTATCAAAGGCAGTGCTATAAGCAATGTGCCATTAATAGAGATTAGCAGCATCCTTCTGTTTAGCTTTATCTGATAACATATTCAAGGCAATGATACTCTCTGCCACAAAACAAATCTTCCTACAGTCTGTTCTTTTCTGAAAACAAATCTGTTGGTCCAAACAACAGAATTATGGTGAAACATGTTGTCCTCTGCATGAAGAAGACCTATACATCGATGGAGGGATCCACAAAGGGAGATTACTATCAAAGTTGAAAAGTTTCATAAATTTGAGACCTAAAACTGAGGTCCAATCTACAGAATTTCCCTTAACCTTTATCATGGGGATTCCATGGGGACAAGGAGGAATTAAGAGACAGCTAGCCCTAATGGTATATTACACTTCCACAACTGTGATATGTTTGGCACAAAGGGGTGGAATATAAAGCAAAGATAAATGGGTCCTAAAATAAAAGGAGATATTAAAATTGAGAGTTAACGATACCTACACCACAGCCAATTAGACTTCAAAGTTTATGAAAATACCTGTTTTGGTTGATTCAAAAAGGGCACACCATGCGCGCTTGCATTCACAGTTGTTAATATTTGAAAGTTGCAATTTGAAATCTTCTGCTGTAATTCATAAATCCCTGTTTTTGCCCATTTCACCTCATCAAACAGTGTTGTGATCTTAGATCCCGATGCTTTGTCTGGAAACCTGCTGAGACCAGAATTTAAATAACTAAAGGGAACGCTTGCTCTCTGCAGGGTTAAGGTAGTTCAGCAAGAATTGTTTAACACGTAAAATGAAACACTTGAAACCAGGAAAATAAGGACAGGAAAGAAGCTGAACACTGTAGCAGTTTGGTGAGCAGACTAGGATCTGAATTCAAGACATTGTACGAGATACATCCTAAAAGTCAACATACACACAGAATAATACAGAATGGAAAGGCAACAGAATGGAATAAGCAGAGGAACAATAGACAGGCAACCATAAATTACGGTTTGCATGCTCTGTTGAAAATGATATGTCTGTAACTGAAAAGAGGCCACAGCGGGGCATGGAGAAGTTGTTATCACAGGGGTAAGGGAGGCACCCAGCCGTTCTAATGGCCGAAGAGTGTCAAATGAATCTATGTGCATGAGGCATTAAGCCTCGCAACACACCAGCACTTTCTGGTAAAAGATTAAGATATGAATAAAAGCACAAGAGAGGAATAAAATATTGAGTAAGTAGAACACAATTCAGAAACAGGGCACATAAAAGGTAAGACTGGATTCTAAAAATCACGGAAATGAAATAGCAAGACATAATGTGGAAATACCAGCATTCCAACCTAAATAACTGGGATAACAAGACAGGCACAAACAACTAGAAAAGTAAAATATGAGGGGAAAGGACAGGATGATTGTAAATAGAATAGGGAACTTTGAAATACACTGCAATGTTTCTGCACATAAACAAGACTAGGATAAAGGAAATTACAGCATTCTGTTACAGGAACAAGGATAAGGGAGCAGTAACATCAAGTCAGGATCTTGGAAATCAAGGAAAAATTAACAAGCACACAGAAACTAGGAACGGTCCTTCAAGCAGAACAGCAAGCTTCATGCAGACTCTGCATTAAAATGGCTACAAGAACTCCGAGCATTGAACAAACAGAGCTCCACTTCTAGAGGAAAGAGTGGAGTGGCACTTCAAGTGTAGACAAGAGAAGCCAATCAACCACAAGAAGAGGAACAAGGAAACCAGAAGAGTGGATTAGAGGTGAGGCAGAAGAATGTCTGAAAAGCATGCATGCACATGGCAGTAAATCTTTAGCGACTAGAAACCATGATGACAAACTGAATTCTGCCTTCAGGATTTTATTTTGAAAACGTTTGAGAAGGGAAGGGAATCCACAAACCAGAATGCATCACTGTGACTAGTATGTGAAATTAAGCAAGGTTTATTATAGTGTGTGGTATTATTTAGTACATTTGGGCAGAATCATGACATGGGCCTTGTGAGTCTATGGTATAACTAATACGTCTAACTTATCATACTTTGATGCCTTTTAGCATTAGTTACTATAATACCCATCGGGTGCTGAGTAATCAAAAACGTTTCAATGAATATGTACCATAAATCCTTACAGGGATATACTGATAGCACCGTTGGTCAAGATTTTTCGTTACTTCTACCGCTGGACAATAGGATCATATGTCACTTACCATTCTACCATTACCATTCTAACAGCCCTTTTTAACCTCTTATCATGAATCATTTTAGCCTTACTTGCCTTACTTACCTTTAATCGAGCACATGCTCATAAAGTAGGTGATGCCAATAAAGTCAACTTTTGAGACTAATAATTACTCTCCAGTGCAATATTTTAAAATCAGTACTGAAATTAAAATCAGCTACAGGAACAAAAGTGAAGTCAAAAACTGTGCAACCCTATAACTACTGTGTGTGAAATATGCAGGTCGAACAACATGTGCCCCCCTTTCTGGCCACATCTCTTAATATAATTGTTTTCTGCCAAAATATTATTTGATTCTGTATCTACCTTTTGCCTTGAAATCCCAATTTTTGGAATAGTATAAATTACTATTCCAACTCCAGTCAGTGTATCAGTAGGGAAGGTGTTGGACTTAAATCCAACAATGCGCCCCTAAAACAAATCATTGTAAAGACTTGTGTGGTAAAGGAACGCCTGGTAACATTGCAGTCGGAGTAGAGACTGGTGAGTAAAGGCAGGTCATGGTTCTGCCTGTGGGTTAAAGGATGTTTCCCTCCAGGCACTGTCAGGATCTAGTTGATTAGTCGAATAGCCAGGTCCTCAGTGTCTTTCAGAACTATGTAAGAGATAGGGAGGTCCTTTGATGAAAGAGTAGCTTGTTCCATGTCTTCGCTGGTAGGTAGGAGAAGCAGAGACCTACACATCTTCTATGTCGGATGCAGGGGGTGAGGGTTAGAGAAAGGGACGTGGAGCGTAGGTGGCTGGTGGGAAGTTCAGGCGGTGGTTCAAGTAGGTCGGTCCGCAGTTGTGTAAGGCCTTGTTTGCATAGGTCAGGAGCTTGAACTGGCATCTTTTCTGTACAGGGAGCCAGTGAAGTTGACTGAGGTAGGGATTGATGTGGGTTCTTCCAGGGAGATCCAGGACGAGTCTAGCTGCGGTGCTCTGTATGGTCTGTAGTCGGAGGAGGAGGTGAGCTGCGATCTCTGTGTAGAGAGCGTGGCCATAGTCCAGTTGGCTGGAGATGAGGGTGATTCTTGAGCTTTGGGATAGCCATTTGAATATCTTACAAAGACTGTGGTGGATGAAGAAACAGGAGGAAGAAACAGAGTTGACCTGATTGGCTTATCCATGATTGGCATATTTGATTTATTAGTAAGTCCCTTGTAAAGTGCATCAGGTGTACCCAAGGCCTGTAAATCAAATGCTACTGGTGAGCCTACAGCACTGATTGTGCCACCCATATGAGAAGCCTTGCAAACATGTCTCAGACCTGCCACTGCAGTGTCTGTTTGTGCAGTTTTAAAGCTGTTGTTTCGACCTGGCGAGTTCACCCGCTTGCCAAGTCCAAACCTTCCCTTTTACTTGATGTATGTCACCTCTAAGGTAGGCCCAAGGCAGCCCCATGGGTAGGGTACAGTGTATTTAAATGGTAGGACATGTGCTGTTGTGTTTTACATGTCCTAATAGTGAAATATTGCTCATTTGTTTCTCACTATTGCTAGGACTATCTCTCCCATAGGGTAACATGGGGATCGCCTTGAAATATCTTTTAAGTGTAATTTTCCATTGGAATCTGATAGAGATTTTAAATTTGGGGTCTCTGAACTCAAAATTTAAAAGTACATTGTAGTACTTCATGACAGAGTCTTGAGAGTGCAATATTGCCATGCAGCAATTCCATGCTCATGGGTGGAATGCTGAAGGGATAGTTGGGTGACCTGCTGCCTGCGATGGTCTCTGGTGGCTCGTTGTATACTGTAAATCAACAATTTTCCAGATACTCTTGTGTCCAATAATGGTACACAATGTGTTTCAAGTGAGGTGGAGAATTTCTTGCAAGCTAGTGATGTAAAACATTTAAAAAGCTTGCTGTATCATCCCCAAATCAATGGTGTGGTTGAGAGGATGAACAGGGTGTTGGGAGAGTATATACAGTGGGCTGTGACCAACAACTCTGTTGTGGCTAATGCGGTTAGGGCCATGCTGTGGTTCTACCACACAACTCCACATGCATCTACTAGGGTGTCACCATTTGAGTTGTTGGTGTGGGGTCGAAGAGCCACCACAAGTTTCTGCCCAGTTTGGAGAAACAGATGGGTCAAGCAGAGCAAGTGGATGGATGACGGTGTAAGGAAACACGTTCAGGTTGTACAGGAAAAACTAAATAAATACCTTTATGAGAAGAATAAAGTTAAGGATTCTGGAATTGAAGTTGGTGATACTGTAGGGGTAAAAAACCTGCACATGTAAAGAAAAAGGGGGTCCAAGTTTGATCCACCTCTGAGAGTTTTGGAAGTGAAAGGCAATGGTGTGTGGCTAGAAGGCGTCAATGGTGAAATAGCTGCCGGTTGACTAGAGTGTTTGGTAGAAAAGGAGAGGGTGGAGACGATGGTGATGTGTGTGCTGAAGAGATAGAGGTGGAGAATGGTGGTGGTAGCATGAGACGAAGTTGTAGAGAAAATAATGTACAGTAATGCTTCAGAGAGTGATGTAGGGGCATCCAGATGTAAGGGTCATCCCTAGTCTTTATGCCATTCTGAGAAGTGTTATGTTGTGAAGTGTTATTGCCTGGTAAAGTCAGAGTTTTGCTTATCAAAAACAATTCTGTGTTTATAATTGAACTTTATATGCCTTTTCCTTATTGTTTCATTAGTTATATCATGATTTTATTATATCTAAATCGGTTCTCATTTTGTAACTTCTGTCCATGTAGGAAATGCCACTTCTTAGTTTTTTTCCTTGTTGTTCATTAGTCTTGTTATTTGGAAATGGTTGAAGGGGGATCCTAATGTTGTTTCTTCCCTTAATGTACAGCTTTTGTTCTTATCTTAATGCACAAATGTTGATTGCTTTGCTGTTTCATTATTATAAGGGGAAACCCATGTAGCACCTTATGACAAAGTGTTGAGAGTGGAATCTTGCCATGCGGCAATTTCATGCTCACGGGTGGAATGTTGAAGTGACAGTTGGGTGAACTGCTGACTGCGATGGTCTCTGGTGGCTCGTTGTATGCTGTAACTCGATAAATAAACATTATTTGATGAAGAAACCTACCTCAACTTCGTCCCTCATCTTTTGGTGAAGTTGTTTTTTAAATTTCATGTTTGAAAATGCCACTTTCAGAAAGGGGACATTTTCTTGCTTCACTATTCTGTCTGTAGAATTCTCATCTGGGTGAGAATGACAGTTGGGTTCTGGTGTATTCACTCTAGACCAGGGGTCTCCAACCTTTTCTGTAGTGAGAGCTACTTCTAATCAGTGAAAATCGTCGTGAGCTACTAAAGGCCAAGCAGCTTGCGCATATTTCCGAGAGACCCCCCTACGCCCATCTGTAAGGGCTACACTAGTATTTGAGCTACAGTTGACTGCACAACCGCGGAGTGTTGTTGTTTGTGTATTGTTGAGGGCAGGAAGGTTATATTTGTACTAACATTACTACAATAATATCATGGCTAGCCAAGTAACCTCATATCGGTTGTAACACTTTCAGACAGTCCTGGCTTTTAGATTACATTTTGCATGCTGACATTAAGAGCCCAAACTTCCAATTACAAAAGCACATTCACAAGGCCCAGAATGTAACGTGCTATTGGGCAGAAAGCCAAGATTGGATGAGAGTCTCATGTGACTTGTCTGCTAGCATCTCTGGAAATGGAAGATGGACATATATTTTCATGAAGACACATTTACACCTTGCTCTTCCAGCCTTCTTTTGTTTTAAATTTAGTCCATTACTTAAATTACATTATTTGTGATTCGAAGCGTTCCTATTTAAAAAAACATTAAAAAATCCCTCTTTAAAACTTCATTTTGTGTTGTTGTCCATCTGCCTTAGCTGCAGAGAATGGGCTTGTTTTTGTGAACTTGGCCGGACAAATTGCCACCATGTGTAACCCACCTTGACTGCCTTTTGTTGTGACAGCCGAGAACACTACCCATCTCCTGTGTAAAGATGTTTGATTTGTAAGATAACAGTGGGGCAGAATGTGCCTTGGGGCCTCCGACCTTGCTACTTCCAGTAAGGCAGAGGTAATGCATATGATGAGCATTGTACACCCCCTGACAGCACAGACACTTGGTACATAATGGATGTACAGCGTGACACCCTGACAATACACACTTGGTACATAATGGATGTGAAGTGTAACACCCCCTGGCATCAGAAACACTTGTTACGTAATGGATCATGATGTAACCTCCTCAACGTCCCACAGGTGGACACTTTTTGACATTCTAACAAGCATCGCCTCACCCTAAAAATGATCTGGCATAAGACTAAACACAAACATGGTAGCAAGCATGCCTAATGTTTTATTTAAGCGAGCCTTTGAAAGTTGCACTCCTATGAAACACTGTTTTATAACGTTTCAGCTAAACCTGGGAATGTGAGCACATACCCTGCCTATTTTATTGAAGTGTTTCTATGCAAATGAAGAATTACATGTGTACGATTTTAATTGTTTACATTTAACATTTTTCAGCTCTTGAAACTATTCCTTAAAGCGGAAAAATAAATCACTTTCTGTTTCGTTGCAGTGTTCAAATATAAAGCTTATTTAAACACGGGAGATCTTGACATAAATAGAATCTGCATTAGCAAAAAACGGAGTGAAACGCTGCCTTTTCACTCCGGTTTTTTGTTAATGGTTACATGTGACCCGGACTGCCACTGAGCCGCCTCGCCGATACAACTATCAGGCAAGGGCAGGGGGCTCGCTACGGGTGTGGAGCTGATGAGGCCTGCGTAGGGTTCCTTAGCTTACCTGCTGCTCCGGTGAAACTTGTGGCATGCTGAACAAGGCAGGTGGTACGGGTCT
Source organism: Calotriton arnoldi (assembly GCA_963921515.1). Classification (NCBI taxonomy): domain Eukaryota; kingdom Metazoa; phylum Chordata; class Amphibia; order Caudata; family Salamandridae; genus Calotriton; species Calotriton arnoldi. Next base: position 568,104 of record CAWUFW010009195.1, read on the forward strand.
CGGTGGCAGTTTAATACTGCTTGCACCACCTGCACGCTTTCCAGCACCGGCCGCTCCGCTCTGCCATGCCTGCTGCTCTGCACCGGCCCTCGATGCGCAGGATAAAAGCGCGGTGCCAGGATGTGAAAGACAGGCGGCTGCGAGACTACTGGAGGAGCAACGTCATCCTCTTGGCCCGCCCACCCCCTCCTCAGCTAAACTCAGTTAAGCTTAATCTGAGCAGCTGGTGTGGGCGGTCAACGTCTACATAAAAAAGGCCGAAATACTCTTAACGATGTTAATGGCCGATTAAATTGTGACACTACCAGCGCGAGCTACTCATGGGGCCTTGGCGAGCTACCGGTAGCTCGCGATCGACCGGTTGGAGACCCCTGCTCTAGACAGTCACACAAAGGGATCTGAGGTGTGCCTTGCATATCATGATGGGCCATCACCAGTCTGATGGGCCTTAAAGAGCTAGAGTGGTGGGAGGAGGTGTCACCGACAACTGAATAGGGCTGTGCCTATCCTCACACAAAGCTGTTTCCACCACCCGGTAGTGTGTCTGGCATCAAGTCAGGGAAAGGCAGGGTTGTGTGCACTACAAAGACTTTCCTTTGAAATTTGCCTACTTCAAGACAGACAGGGTTATAAGTATTCGACCTCTGACACCCCAAAATCAGAGCACTTCTGGACTAAAGGACATTGTACCAGGAAGAGGAGCTGGATGCTGTAGGAGGGACTGACAATCTGCCTGTTGCATTGTTGTGCTGGCCTGCTGCTTGCTGCTTCTGACCTGGGAGTGAAAGGACTAGACTTAGCTTTCTACTTCCGGCTCCCAAGGTTCTCCAAGGGCTTTTGCGTGCTTGCCTCCTGTTAAGAAGTTTCAGGACCATCAAAGACTTCACCTACCAGTGCCTGGGCTCTTCTGGTGAGAGGCTTGACTTGCCAAGTGGTGCCGAATCCAACTCCTGGGCCCTTGGAAGTAGAATATGGTGATCTGAAGAGAAAATCCACACATCGACTCTCAGTGCCTGTTTTCTTGATACCGTGTGACTAAAGAATCGTTGCATCACCTGTTTTGTGGCTGAAAAATCACTGCAGCCCGAGGCCAGTGCACCGTGTCACCAATGTCTGTGGCACCCGATCTGACTCCGGCGCATCACCTGCTATGCAGCTGTGAAATCGATGCAGTGCCTGCTTCGTGTATTGTTGCAGTGCGTCTGGATTTTTGACGCATCATCACTCAACGCCGTCTCTTCATCGACATTGCCCAGCAGTAAGGATCCAAGGCCGTGTGTCCGGAGACCAACGCATCACTTCCCCTTCCAGTAAGGAAGCGATGCATCACCTCCCCTGACAATAAGGAATCGATGCATCGCCTCCCCTGCCTAGCAGTGAGGAACTGACACAAAACCTCCCCTGGCAGTAGGGAACCGATGCATCACCTCCCCTGGGAGTAAGGAACCAATGTATCGCTTTGCTTTTCGTCTCGACGCATCCAAGGTACTTTGTGCTAAAAGAAATGCGTCCATAGATTTCTATGGACTGAACTTATTTAACCTTTGATAAGTGATATCTTTGCTTGTGTATGTTGGGTTTTTGTCATTCTGGTCTTGTTTTATTCAGATAAATACTGGCTATTTTTCAAAACTGGTCATGGACTCCTTTTGTAGTGTTTTCACTGTGTTACTGTGTGTGTATGCACAAATGCTTTGCACATTACCTCTAAGATAAGCCTGACTGCTCATGCCAAGCTACCAAGGGGGTGAGCAGGGGTTATCTTAGCTGTGTGACTCCCTTACCTGACTAGAGTGAGGGTCTCTACTTGGACAGGGTGCAAACCACTGCCAACTAGATACGCAATTTCTAACATCCGTGTTGGGCTTCAGGCTGTTGTCCTTCATCCACTTGTCTGGCCTGGTATTGGTGACGTCTTCGTAGAGGGAGGGGATAAGTTGTGTGTCATTGGCGTAGGATATGATATTGAGTTAGTTGGTTTTAGCGATGCTGGTGTGATAGCAAAAATACATATTTTTCTGTTTGAGACAAAACTACTGAAAACGACAATGAAATTTAAATGTGCAACTTGCACGTGTGTAGAAAAACAATACAGAGAATGAGTTAAGTTGAACCATTAAGCACCGAAGTGTGCTTGGTTAGTCAGAGAATGGTAGTGCCAGTAAACCATGTGATTTTTAGATGAATGTTATCACTGGTTACTTACATTCCTAACAAAGATGTCGTGAAAATGAAACATGAAAACTTAGCATTTCTTGCAGAAGTGATTTGGGGCCATATGTATCAAGCCTTTTTCCCGTTTGCAAACGGGCAGATTCTCAGAATCGGCCCGTTTGCGAACTGGAAAGCCTTTTGGGATGTATCATCCTGTAGGGCTATCGCAAAATAGAGAATTGCACAATTTGCGATTCTCTATTTTGCAAATGCAATTAAGGAAGTGCAAATTGCGATTCCTTACATGCAATTCTCGAAGCACCAGAAATTTGCTATTTGGCCTTAAGGAATTGCAAATTACCACCAACTTCAAGTTGGTGGTAATTTGCGATTTTCTTTACAAAAGCACTTTTTTGATTTTTTAAAAGTGCCATATGTCGCACATACATGCCCTTAGGGCATGTATGTGCGCAAAATGTGCACACATGCATATTTCAGGGGTGCAACAGGGTATCCTTTTGGCACCCTTGCAACCTTGAAATTGCATTCTCAATTTGCGATTCTCTAATTGGTAATCGCAAATTGAGAATGTCTTCCCATTCATTCCTATGGGCCTCCTAGCCACACAGGACTCTTTGGCGATGCTTTGAGAACTGTGGCGGTTGCTGTTGTTCCATCACTTTCCTTGATTCTATCCTACCCGCAGAACTATCTTGTTTTCCTCTTGCCTTATGCTAATGAACTTAACTGCTGGACTACTTGGAGCTGTCTGGTGAGAATCCAGACTAGAACGTTTGATGAATGCTCAATTTCCCTTTGTCTATACTTATGGACTTTCCCCTAGCAGACTCTAACTTGAATCCTGTGTCCATGATGATAGAATTTTGTTGAACCATTTTTTATTTTGGAAGCCCTCATTGCGTTCTTTGATTTGATTGACTAATCCATCTGGTGAGGAAAGAGGCACCACATATTTCAGATGTTTTAAATAAGACATCACCCTCCTTCCCTTATTCAAAGGTCAGTTTACCAAATGGCTTAGATTTTGTCTCCAGATAGTACTTGGTTTTTACTGCACTCCCTCCCTGCTAAAGATGTTTAGCTTACCTGGTAAAGGAAGTATTTGGCAAAAATATATTTGCTATTGAACTCTTGCAATTAAAGATGTCCTTCCAAAAGCATACATTGTATCTCCTTGGGAAAAAAAAAAGTGGCTACCATTGTTCTTGTTGCGAGAATCAGCTTTTGCACCAACCATGACCTATGCTTTGGTTCTTCCTTTTCTCTCTAGCTTATCTGTATCACACCCCCATATCTGTTTCCAGTGGCTCACTCCATTGTAATTTACTTTCAGTTTATGTGGTCTTGCACTTCTTTCCGTAGCCATCACTATTGCTCAACTCCCTACTGTTCTTCTTCTTGTTCAGCAGCTTCTTTCCTTCCTCTTTGTTTCTCATATTCTATGCTATGTGTCAGGGCCCACATCTGGCCTCACATTGCATGTCTGTTGCCTGATGGTTTCACTTGGTTTTTGACTAACTCCTTTCCCCCATCTTGATTCAGTCCAACTGACTACCATATTTTCTTTAAACATTTTTCAATAGAGGTGTTTTCTCGTGAACTAATGATTGCATATCATTAAGTATGGACCCTGATGACGATGATGCCAGCATGCCTGAGGCTCTGATTCTGACACCAGAGATAATTTAAGATCCCTAGGCAAACAGGAGTGTTTGCAAGGAGAACTCAGATATGTGATGGTCACAGAGTGCCCATTGTCTTCCCATCACAAATATTGGCAGATCAGATTGGTGTAGCAAAATGTGTATTTGTATGTGATAAATACAGAATCTCCATGGTATGCCTCATTTTGTTCTCCAAAAGTGGGTATAAGCAACACCAGGTAAATTATAACCCACTATTCCAATTCACTTAGAATCAGGCCCTTATGTTTGCTTTAACACCAACACCAGAGCTATTACAGATGTGGAGGCATGTAAAGTTGGAAATACTTCGGTAAAAGAGTTCCTTTAGATACTTTTCTAAAAAATATATTGAAATCAGTCACATACCAATTAATTCCTTTCTATAATGTGGTTATTTCCACAGGTGCAAGTGAAAAAAATCACTCTCACACAAATGCCCAACTGTCTTATGCCTCAGCACTCAGGCTCATTCAGGGGGGCAATTCACAATGATGGCAACCCCTAAAAATGTGGTGAAGGGACCTGGAGAATCCCATATCTCACAGACATCAACAGGACTTAAGCTGAATGGGCTCCCAGAAGGCTGGTGAGTGGTGACCTCCCTGCAATGCAGAGGCCCGCGGTATGCCCCTAGACTCCTCCCACACATCACTTCTAGATTTATTAAGGCTTGAACCTGACAGTTTCCTTGATTGATGATAATCTGTCATATTTGACAAGTACATTGGTAAGGATATCTATCAGAACATGGCCAAATGGCATTATGAAAGCGTATTTCAAATGTTCAAAGGTAAAAGTTAAGAGACAGATGAGTGGATGTTTCCTTGAGTCTGCGTAGAGGTCATGGCCCACTTCAGTTACAGGTTGAACTTTGGAGAAGGTAGTGCTTGGACAAATATGACTCTTCACTTTTTAATGGATTTAATTTAAACCACTGGATTAAGGTCTGTTTCTTTCTATGGTTGATAAAAGTTATAATAAAGTTTAATATCAGGAGTGAACAAATGTAAATGTTAATATTAACATCAGTGTCAAAGCATTTGATTCCAGGTCCTGTCAGTGAAAGCTGGCAGGGCATGGTATCTCTTCCTCTCTTCCACGTAACATCCATCTTTATAAGATACATGCAAGATGTGAGCATGTTTCTCTGTTTTACGTGGCATAAAGAGGTTTTTCAGCTTATCAGATAGTTCAGAAAGTGAAGTGTTTGTCGCTGAGATCTCCGTGAACAGTGCATGTCACAGGTTTGAATCCCACCAGGGTCTTCTAAATTAAATAAACTGTAAAGCTTTCAACTTTGGTGCTATACAACTATAAAAAGCTCTAATAATGAAAATGCAAAGTATCACAAGCTGTCGAATGTAAAGTTGTAGGCAACTCCAACCAGGTGAATGTCGAACACTACTTTAAGTTTTATAGATCTGCAATGCAGTTAAACAGGAAACCCGCATCTTAGGAAATTATTAGACTTTTTCGCAAATGGGAACATTTTGAAAACTGTATTAATGTCCTTATTCCACTCTTACAGATATGTATAAAAGATTTTAAAACCCTATGGAATGATGAAGCATCACGACGTCAGTGATGCAACATTATGAAACCACACCCTAAGAAAAGTCTATCTCTCTGCCATTATGTATTTTTGTTATTGGGTAACAAAGGACCAGTAATAATGTATAAAACCATTACAGGTAAACCATGCCAGACAATTCAACAACACTCTAGCTCACACCTTTTGAAACGAAATGAGACAACATAGGCACCTTGAACCATGTTGCAACATCCTCTTACACATCACGCTGCACTAGACCACTCTGCATCTATACCACATCACACCACATCTCACTACTTCAAAGGGCTGCATAATTGCTAAATTGTCATCTTTTATGGGTCTCTGACAATCTCCACTCTGCTAGAGTTCATCTTTGTGCTTACAAAAAAAATCCATTAAAAGGTGTGAAAGAGATATTCATTTACAATAGTTTACTAAATGAAAAACAGAAACATATTTACACATGATAACGCGATAATTATAAATTGGTATGTGTATTAACCTTCAAATGAACTTTTAACAAAAACAATAAAGAACAAATTCTACTTGGGGAGAACAGTACAGATCTTTGGGATAATAACATACACAGAAGTATAATCCATGTGAAATAATTGTAATTATCTTTAACTGGGCTCATTACAGTAGAAACACTGCTTAGGGAAAACTATATGTTTTTACTGTGGTATGGAACGACAGTCATAATGAAAGCACTCCTCGACTCAATAGATACCCTTCATATAACATATTTTTGCTGTGTAATGGCACTTTTGCATCCTTGGCAATGGGGTTGTATTCAATAGATTCTCTACATACAGAACGGGATTTGGGTCAAACATCTTCATCTATTAGCTTCCTGGACTTGAGACATTGTCAATCACATCCTGGAACGCCCAACAATAGTACTATATTCTCACAGTTTTTCTGTTTCTTTTTTGGGTTGTCCTTCCACCTCAATTGGTATTGAGGGACTTTTTTACGTCTGAAAAAATGCCTACAGTCATCACATATAGTTATCACATATAAAAATGTAGAGGTCAAGAACTTTTTAAGCAACAATGTATTTTCACTGCATTTATGGGTAAAGGACATTTACAGTCATTATTTGATCTACAGTGGTAAAGTGGTGTTCTTTACTCACCACTGTGATTTGCTCCTACTGTTATTTGGTCTGCACTGTGATTTGTTTTACACTGTGATTTGTTACTCATTGTGATTTGCCTCATACATTGAGTTGATCTATGCTTTGATTCTCTAAACAGTGATATTCTCATACTCTTTTCGCCATCTGTGATTTTCTTCACTGTGATTTGTTTCACTCTATGATTTGCTGTTTACAGTCATTTGCTCCACACTGTGATTTGCTCCAAGCTGTGATTTGCTTCACATTATGATTGCCATATATTGTGATGTGTTCTACGTGGTTTGCTCCATGCTGTAATTTTGCTCCATTCTATGAATTACTAATTAATGTGATTTGCTTCACACAGTGATCTCCTCATACTATGAATTGCTCCACAACTTTTATCCACACTGATTTTCCCCATACTGTGATTTGGTACTCACTGTGGGCCTGATTCACAGAACTAACTTACGTCAAAAACGTAAAGTTAGTACTTTTTGGTATTCACAGAATACACTTACTCATTTTGGTATTCACAGAATGAACTTACTCATTTCGGTATTCACAGAGTTAGTAGTCCTAACTTTAGGACTCCTAAATGCCTTCTGTGAATACCGAAAGTCTTAAAGTTAGGATTTTCTCAGTTTAGAGAGCAGAGTTAGGAGTCCTAACTTTACTACTCCTAAACTGAGAAAATCCTAACTTTAAGACTTTCGGTATTCACAGAAGGCATTTAGGAGTCCTAAAGTTAGGACTACTAACTTTACTACTCCTAAACTGAGAAAAATCCTAACTTTAAGATTTTCGGTATTCACAGAAGGCATTTAGGAGTCCTAAAGTTAGGACTACTAACTTCTGTGAATACCGAAATGAGTAAGTTCATTCTGTGAATACCAAAATGAGTAAGTGTATTCTGTGAATACCAAAAGTACTAACTTTACGTTTTTGACGTAAGTTAGTTCTGTGAATCAGGCCCGGAGCTTTGTTCCCAATGTGAACCCAGATATTTATTAATGTGCACCTACCTTGTTCACAAAACATATTCTTTAAGCAATGATACATTATCAATACTATCCATTCTTCTGATTCACCTCACAATACCTAAGGCACTGGGTTTATTTCAGTGCCTTCAACACACATCATCCCACACCACATTGCTTGCTGAGTTGCTGCTTTGTTTTGCTGATGTCCCTTACAAGTCAGCATCAATGTATACGTGTTCCAATGCTTTACATTGTGATTTTCCCTACCACAACTGTATGTCATGCAGCATACTGCTTCTGTTTGTGCTTGAAATGTGGATTCATTTGTTAAATGAATAATTTCCAAAAATGATAAAGATCACCCATGTATACAGAGACATAGATGCAGTCACCCATGCACACAGAACAACAGACAAAGTGGGACTCATAAGCATGTATATAATATACAGACAAGTAACTATGTACAAAGAAACCACAAAGAAAAACACACTACTCGCCGCCACAGTGGACATCCGCACTCTCCTCGACCAAAGCCATACCGCATCCCTGATCCTACTCAACCTATCAGCAGCTTTCAACACCGTCTCCCACCGCACACTTGCCGCCAGACTTCACGACGCAGGCATACAATGAACTGCCCTCGACTGGATCCAATCGTTCCTCACCGGCAGAAGCCAAAGGATCAGACTGCCACCCTTCCTCTCCGAACCCACGGAAATCAACTGCGGAGTGCCCCCGGGATCATCGCTCAGCCCAACCCTCTTCAACATCTATATGGCTCCCCTCGCCGCCATCGTCCGACAGCACGGCCTCAGCATTGTATCCTACGCCGACGACACCCAGCTCATCTTCTCCCTCACCAAGGACCCCACCACCACCAGACTCAACTTCCAGGAAGGAATGCATAACGTCGCAGCCTGGATGAGCAACAGCTGCCTGAAGCTCAACTCAGAGAAGACAGAAGTCCTCGTCCTCGGGACCACCCCATCGGCATGGAACAACACCTGGTGGCCCATCGCCCTCGGCAGCCCCCCAACCCCCACGGACCATGCCAGGAATCTCGGCATCATTCTCGACTCCTCCCTCTCCATGAACCGACAGGTCAATGCCGTCGCATCAAGCTGCTTCAACACTCTCCGCATCCTTCGCAAGACCTTCAAATGGATCCCCACCGAGTCAAGGAAGACAGTTACCCACGCACTCATTACCAACAGACTGGACTACGGAAACCCCCTCTATGCCAGCATCAACAAGTCTCTAACCCGCAAGCTCCAGACGATACAGAACACTGCCACCAGACTCGTCCTGGGGATCCCTCGACACAAGCACATCAGCCAACACCTACGGAATCTCCACTGGCTCCCCGTCGAGAAGAGAATCTCTTTCAAGGTACTCACCCACGCCTACAAATGCCTACACAACACCGGCCCCCAATACCTCAATGACAGAATCAACTTCCACGTACCCCAAATGAACCTCAGATCCACCAACCTCGCCGTCGCCGAAATCCGACGCATCCACAGAGTCAAATCAGGGGGAAGAGCCTTCTCTCACATCGCGGCCAAGACCTGGAATGAGCTCCCGATCGACATCAGACGCGGCCCCTCCCTGAACACCTTCAGGGAGGCACTCAAGACCTGACTCTTCGGCTAAACAGAACTGCTGACCCCCCCCCCCAGCGCCTTAAGACCCTCACGGGTGAGTAGAGCGCTTTACAATACCCTATTTGATTGATTGATAGAGAACATGTGTGCAGGCCCATCTTCAGTCACAGAATACATATGCAGGGTTACAAATTCAACATTTAACAAAATTACAGCGCCTACAGAACGCTGCATATTTTGTACAACTATATTTTTGACATCAATATTTTTTTGGGATATTTTTGTACTTACCTGTTTACGTATAGGGAGTCGATATTTTTGCATTCTATATTTTTTCATCTATATTTTTTACATCTACATTTTTTACATCTGTGAACCGCCTACGTCGTCTTCGTCTACTTCCTTTCCCTCTTCTTTTTCCTTTCCTTCTTCAACTCCTTTCCTCTCCTCTCCCCTTTATGTCTTACTTCTTTCCCATCAACATGGAATTGTCACATCTGTTGGCTTTTACTAGTGTGTAGAAAAAATGCAATATCTTGGAACAAGTAGCGGGGGCATGGCTAAACCAGCCACGATGGTGGATGTGCTTTCCTGAGGCTCCGCACACGGGCCCGACAATCGCCATCCATCTACCACGTAGGGGCTCCTGAACCGACCTAGGGGCTCTTATGAGATCCAGCCACCGTACCAGCAGCAAGAAATGCCGCCTGAGAGCGCAAGGGAAGAGAGCAAACGGCCGCATCCAGACAGCCACTAGATCGGCTCGCCTGACTGGAAATGGCGGCCGCACGGGAACTGCTGCGAGCAGTCTAGCAGAGCCAGCCACATCATTGTTGATCCATGAAGGTGCCAAACCACAGTGTGAGCGCCTTACCAGCGATAATGGTAGAAGGGACACGCACCCCTCCCGCGGACCACACATTGGGGCGAGTAGCGTTGCAGCCACAGAAGGGAGAAGACTGAACCCTTAAAGCCAGGCACGTGTCTGAGTCGGAGGCCTCACCACAGCAGGAGCAGAACACGCCGGTCCAAAAGTGAGTCCCGCGGGGAAGAAGAGGAGGACGAAACAGGAGTTCACCCAGCAACGTCGTGAGACCAGGCGGCCTTAAATTTGCAGCCAGAAAACAGAGAGAACAGCCGCGGATGATCTAGCAGCAAGGCCGAAACCGGGAGGTGAGGAAACACGCAACTGCCAGCCAACCAGTGAGTCCCAGCTCTCCCTCTCTCCCCCCACCTCAATCACCAGCGGGACTCAATACTGAGCACAGGACGGACACCTGGGGCCCAGGGGGGTCATCGAGTACTCTGGTCCCACAAGAGGGGGGGAGAGGCAGGCCCCCCCCAACATCCTCAGAAAGGGACAAGACTAGTGCAGAAAACGAGACGCTAAAAGCCGCGGATGATCTAGCAGCAAGGCCGAAACCGGGAGGTGAGGAAACACGCAACTGCCAGCCAACCAGTGAGTCCCAGCTCTCCCTCTCTCCCCCCACCTCAATCACCAGCGGGACTCAATACTGAGCACAGGACGGACACCTGGGGCCCAGGGGGGTCATCGAGTACTCTGGTCCCACAAGAGGGGGGGAGAGGCAGGCCCCCCCCAACATCCTCAGAAAGGGACAAGACTAGTGCCGAAAACGAGACGCTAAAAGACACAAGATAAAGGCCCCAAGAGGACCAAAAGCAGCTAATACCGAGGGAGGAAAAATAGTGAAAAGTGGGTCCAGAAACGTCAGATCCCAGCCCGACACACAACCGCCAGGCCGGATTGATCCGGAGGCATATACCCCGTCTGGAGATACCCAACATTCATTATCAAGTGCAAGGAAGGGGCCAGAGAGCAAGTGTCACCCCGCCCAACGGTGCCAACACACGACGAAAGGTGCCCCCCACATGCGCCAAGGAGGAGTCGAGTAAATACAGGACCAACAGCAAATCGGACAAGGCCCAGCCACAAAACCACGGAGCGAAGGGACTCCCCCACCCAACACCACTGGAACGAACGATCCGCCCGGCCCATGCCAGCTAAGGAGGCCCACCAACAGTTACGGGGGGACTGAAAATCACCCAAACCAGACCCCAACCCACACCCAGAGCAACACAGAGGTACCGAGGCCCCAAGTAAAAGACAAGAGCAGCAAATCCACCACCCGCACACGGCCATGGGAAGACCACGGACAACAGGAGTGCCCCAACCTCCCAACCAGACACAACATAAGTCTCCAACCCCCGAAAATCACCATCAGACCACGGACCCCAAACTTAACTCCACCATGTCGGACACACTCGACAGAGTCCTGGCAGCCATAGAGCACTCGCGAGTCACCATGGAGGAGCGTTCTGGCACTCCCACCACCGACCTAAATCTACTGCGAGACAACGATAGGAAATTGGCAAACAAAGTAGCAGACGGAGAAAAGGCCCTATCCACACTGCAACCCCTCGCAACAGCGCAACAAGACTCCTTGAAAGACCTACAGGCCAGGGTAACGCTGCTGGAGGAGAAAGCAGATGACGTAGTTGGGCACTCCAGACACAGCAACCTCCAAACACTGAACCTGCCTGAAGGGGTGGAAGGAAAAGATCCCATCAGATACACAGAAACCTGGCTCAGATCATTCACACCACAAGAGGAGCTGACCACCTTCTTCTCAGTAGAGAGAGCTCACCGCGTACCAGCAAGACGTCCACCTCCGGGCTTTCTCCCGTGGCCTCTACTAGTCAAACTCCTCCAATTCCACGACAGAGACACCATACTGCGAGCTGCCAGGCAAAATGGCCCTATCACAGTGGAAGACAAGCAGGTTATGCTCTCTCCTGATTACTCCAGAGCGGTACAGCAACAAAGATCGTCGTTCCTGGAAGTTAAAAGACACCTTTGCGAGAAACATTTCCAATACTCTGCTGTTCCCGGCAAGACTCAAAATAATTCACGACGAGGCTACAGTTTTCTTCACAGATCCGAAGGAAGCCCTGGATTGCCTAGAACTAAATCTGCAAATCAGCCCAAACCTGGGAAATACCCGAAAGCATCAAACAAGCACGTCCAGACCCCTGCGTCAGTGGGCAAAAGGCGCCCGGAGCCAATCAGGATCACAATTGCACAATACAGCACTGAAGTCTCCGAACTTAGAGCAAATAATAGCGGAAAGATGAAAGGCCCTACAGGCAATGGCGGAGCTGGGAGCGAACTTGTCAGCTTCAGAAAAAGACGATGGCCCCCACATCTTCACACCTGAAGAAGACCCCAATGACTCAAAAAGCTCCGATGGGAACTCAGACACTCTACCAACAGTCACCCAGCAAACAGCGGATACACTCATATAGCCAGCACAAGCAACGACCCACACAAGGACTCTCACTTTAACGCTCCTCTGGCACCATCACTAATGTAAGCATAAATGAGCAACTAACGGTCATGACACTTGCTTATTCACACCCAAGGCCCCTACTGATCACGCACGTAGACACACAGGGTCCACTCTCCCCTCATACAGGAGCCCCAGAATCACACGCGGGCCAACCCCCCACCACAATACACTTGAGGGTACTAGTTGTTACCAGGTTGGATGCTCTGTCGGTTGCAGCAGATCCCTAGCATTGGGTCTTCAACCCATTACAGTTATGGTTTTATCCCGCACTACGTCCCAACCCCACACCTATCCTTGAACACAGGGCTATCACACTCAGCGACATTCTCAGACCATGCACCAGGCGCAGCCACTCCCAGCCGGGGGTCCTCAGCCATGGTCTCCCAGCTTCCCCCTCCCCCACGAGATCCGCACACCTCCATGACGCCAACAACGGACATTACATTTCTCACTTTAAATGCCCACGGTATATACTGCACGAAAGCGCTACGCTATCCACGCATACATTAAGCGTCAGCAAGCGCAGATTATACTACTACAGGAAACACATCTCACTAAGGGGGAACTCAACAAACTTCAAAAAAGCTTGTGGGGCACTTTCTGCGCTACCACATATTCAGCATTCGCACGAGGGGCACTGATATGGCTCATGCCGGGGACTCCTGGAGACCTGCAGGAAAGTGGACAAGGAAGGAAGGTACGCACTACTGGAAGGCCTATTTGACGGCCAACCAGTGCTAATTGGCAGTTTCTATGCACCCAACTTGGAACAAGCAAAGTTCTGGGAGACTCTATCTAAAGTCTTGGCCCAATTTCTAGCCTCACCATGGGTCCTGGGAGGAGATTACAACTGCACGCTAGACCTCGCACTAGACAGATCCCACCCCCCCATCCCAACCTCCCAAGCCCACACGCAAACAGCCCGTTTTCAGACATGGTCGAATCACTGGTCACTAACGGACGCCTGGCGACAGACACACCCGACAACCAAACTTTATTCCTTCCACTCCATTCCACCAAATTTACGGGTATGACTGGATCGATTCCTATATACACCTACAATTCTCCCCATGATCCAAAACTTGGACTACCTGGGCAGAATAATCTCAGATCACGACGCGCATGTCGTAACTCTTCGATGACGCCCACCCTTACCACCAATCCCCACGTGGTGACTACCACAGGACTGCCTCGAAGACCCAGTGTTCAGACATGAACAGAGGGAAAGCATCCAAAACTATTTCACCGAAAACGCACACACTACATCATCCAGAACACTAGAATGGAACGCCTTCAAGGTGGTCATGAGAGGAGCCTGCATCCGGCAAATCACTGGGGTGTGAAAGACACTAGAGCAAACCATACAGTCGACCGAGACACAACTGGCAAAATTATCGAAAGATGCGGACACCGGTGCGATACTCCTCACACAGCTAACAGAGGCTAAGACTAAATACGTGGAAGCATGTGTAGATTTACACAGATATAACTTTAGTGCATACGCCGCTAGAACACACAGAGAGGGGGACCGAGCCAGGACCCTACTAGCCTGGCTAATCCAGCAAAACCCGGATTCACAACCAATCACCAGCATAACAAACTCAGTGGGCATCATCACCCACACATAAACAGAGATCCTGCAGGCATTCCATGAATACTACGTGGAACTATATAAAGAGCCGACACTGGATAGAACGGAACATATAGACAAGACGGAGGTCCTCATCCTCGGTTCCACCCCCTCGGCCTGGGACGACTCCTGGTGGCCGACCGCACTGGGAACAGCTCCAACACCCACCGACCACGCACGCAACCTAGGAGTCATCCTCGACTCCACCCTCTCCATGACTAAGCAGGTCAACGCCGTCTCTTCCTCCTGCTTCAACACCCTCCGCATGTTTCGCAAGATCTACAAGTGGATCCCCACCGAAACGAGAAGAACGGTCACCCAGGCCCTCATCAGCAGCAGGCTGGACTACGGAAACGCCCTCTATGCTGGAGCCTCGGCCAAACTCCTGAAGCGGCTGCAACGCATCCAGAACGCCTCTGCACGCCTGATCCTCGACATCCCTCGCCGCAGCCACATCACCCCTCACCTGAGAGACCTGCACTGGCTCCCCATCAACAAGAGGATAACCTTAAAGCTCCACACCCACGCACACAAGGCTCTCCACAACACCGGACCTACGTACCTCAACAGACGACTCAGCCTCTACACCCCTGCCCGCCAGCTTCGCTCCGCCAACCTCGCCCTCGCCACAATCCGCCACATCCGAAGAGCGACCTCCGGTGGCAGATCCTTCTCGCACCTCGCCGCCAAAACCTGGAACACCCTCCCCATCCACCTACGGCAGACCCAAGACCTGCTGACCTTCAGAAGACTCCTCAAGAACTGGCTCTTTGAGCAGTAGCAGCACCCCTCCGCCCCCCCCCCAGTGCCTTGAGACCCTCACGGGTATGTAGTGCGCTCTACAAATGCTATGATTGATTGATTCATTAGACAAGATCCTGAACCCCATCACCATGACACGATTAGCCGTCTCTGATAAGACCTCCTTAGACGAACAGATCACATCGACAGATATCAAAATGCGATCCACAACCTAGCCAAAAGCAAAGCCCCAGAACACGGTGGCCTGCCATTAGAATACTACAGCACATTCTCATCCCAGTTAGCCCGAGACTCGAAACAGTCTTTAACATGGCATAAGAAACCGGGGAACTCCCTAAGTCCATGCATGAATCCACACTAGTGACCTTTCCTAAACCGGACAGAGACCCCCTATTACGATCTTCATACCGACCAATCACACTGCTAGCATCAGACTGCAAAATCTTGGGCAAGATCCTAGCGGACAGATACACGGGGGCGCTCCCCAATCTAATACACCCTGACCAATGCGGATTTGTACCCGGGAGAAATACCTTCCAGAACATCTGCAGACTCTTCCATGTCCAGGACGGGGTGAGGGGCCGCTTTCCAAACTCTGCGTGCCTCATATTGGATCTGGAAAAAGCATTCGACACCCTGGCATGGCAGTATCTGTTTTCAGTGCTGCGGCGGCTGGGGGTCGGTCCCAAACTCACGGCATACACCAGACTGCTGTACAGGGGACTTACATCTCGGGTCCGCATTGGCCAACACATCTCATCTCCTTTTCGGGTGACCCGTGGGACGCGCCAAGGATGCCAACTGTCTCCCCTGCTCTTTGCCCTCGCAATAGAACCACTAGCAATCAGGCTCCGCGAGGGAAGGGAACACTGGGGCATCCCATTAGAGGACCACACTCGCAGCGTGTCCTTATATGCGGACGACCTATTAATCTATATACGGGACATCACCATGGACCTGTCCCCCTTCTGGACCACACTGGATGACTTCGGGAAGGCAGCTGGGCTGAAAGTCAACTGGGGAAAGTCCACTATCTATCCCCTCCACCCAGACAGTCTCCCATGAGAACTATGCGTCGGGACGGTCAGATAAGCGTGGAACGGAGATGCCCCAAAGTACCTAGGAATCAGGCTATACCACACCCCGAAGGACCTCTTCGAGGGCAAAGATTGCAGAGCACTAAGGGGAATCAGAACTCAAATTAACTTTTGGCGTTCTCTACCCCTGGCCCCAATAGGAAAAGTGGCCCTATCGAAAATGGTGGTGGTACCTCGCCTCCTCTATCACTTTGCAAACGTACCAGTAATCCCCCCACAAGCCTTCTTCTGTGAGCTTAACTCCATGCTAACATCTCTGATCTGGGGGAGAGGGCGCCAAAGGGTAGCCCTGGTGACGTTACAACTACTAAGGGACCAGGGTGGATTGGGCGCCCCATCCTTTGAAGCCTATTTCCTCGCAGCACAACTACAATGGTTGCCATGCTGGACGTCATATAGAGGAAACAATCTCAGAATCAGGGCCCCTGACAATCCCAGCGGTGCACCATCTATTTCTTACGGGTACCCGACCGGACCCAGCCCATCCCATCCAGGCGGCGGTGGCCAGGTCCTGCATGCAGAGGCTCCATCGCCTATCCCGCAATACACCACTTTATTCCCATTTACTACCACTAGCAGGCCTCCCTCGAGCACGCGGCCACTATACGTCCGGAGATGTACACGTCTGGACAGAATACTCACTTACAGAGGAAGAATCCCTGTTCGCGGACGGACACCGTTGAAAGTCTGACAGAAGGGAGCGGGATCCCAGCTGGACATTTCTCCCACATAGACAAATCATTCCGACTGTAAAAAGACCTGGAACCTAATGGAGGGAGAACACAAGACACACCCCACACTGCACACGATACTAAACATGGGCACTGGGCGCCATCTCATCACTTGGCTCTATAGATCCATCATAGAGCTCATAGCCACGCCGCTCACCCTACTTTGGATAAAATGGGAGGAGGAATTTGGGTGCGCACTACACAACAAAGAATGGCTGACGGCCATAGAACACCACAAGAAGGTGTCGTGAAACCAGCATTTTAAAAACATCCAATTCAATATATTACACCAGGTGTATCTGACACCAGCGAGACTTCAATGATTCTACCCTATGACACAATTTGAATGCCCGCGCTGCCACCTACTCGGTGCCACATTTATACACATGCTCTGGACCTGTCCCACTTTACAACCCTACTGGTCGAAAATACACAACACATTACAAGAGACTACAGGCCTCGGGGACCTTAACACATGGGAGGCCTGCGCTCTAGGAATATTCAGGCGTCAGAAAGGTAGAAAAATAGAAACACGATTCGCATCGTTAGCCTTGCTCCTAGCAAAACGAAGCATCACATTGCATTGGCGGCCATCTACGGGTCCCCGGATAGAAGCCTGGAGAGGGGCCGTCATAAAATGGGGCGCGGGAGAGGAAGACGCAATTAGACTTGAAGAGGCACAGAGGATGCGTCGCCGCCATATCTCCATGGAATGGGCAACGCTCCTTCAAAATTTTAAACAAACAAATAAGACACCCACTGCATCCCCAAGAACCACCTCGGCAACGTCGGACTCCTCAACCCCCATCGTCCCACACACAAGTGCGCGTAGGAATCCCCCTGCTGTGCTTTCTCCCTCCTCACCCCCCACACATGGATATTATCAACCACCCTCCCACCCCCTGGGATATTGTATACATCTTCAAACACTACAACAATAAGTCAGCACCCGAGCGCAACAAGGCCTTCAAGAACAAAACGCCATCACCAGCCCTACACCCACCCCCAACCACGTTCCCCGAGTTATATCCCCAGTTGAAAATAAAGTTTAGAATCAATATCCACAGAAGAGGCACCCACTGACAGAGCCTAGAACTAGAAATAGTGAACATAGACCAAACATACCTTCATACCTTCATTCTGTTCACACAAGACATAACACACCCAAACACTCAGAAAGCCCAAAAGCACCATATTCCAGTGATGTAATGTAACTTAAAGTCTATTACTCGCAATTGATATCACAATTGGATTCTCCGTTTGAATCTGGAAAATCAAATAAAAATGTTTACAAAAAAAAAACTTGGAACAAGTAGTGGTGGAAAGAAATATAGCATATCGATTGAAAACAGCCTTATGGTCTGTGTCTCATCCATCAAAATAACAAAAGGCTGACTATATGAGCCTGATACTCCTTTATTACTGTCAAAAGCTATGCTTCCCCCTGATTGCCTGCTGTCTGCTGTTGCCTGTTTCAAACAACAAACTTCATGCCTGTACTTTCTTGCTCCATGATGTCTGACACTGATTCTTCCTTCACTTACAATGGTGTTGATTCCAGCCTCGCTCACATATGTCACGCAGACTGCAGCATTCTATTTACTCTCAGCAGAGGTGACTATATAGCACCAGGCATGGTTGTGTGAGAGTCTTTTGTTTTCAATAAATTATAGCATTTCCTTTTTCCCCTGGGCGGGATGTCTTTGAAGACAACTACACCACCAGGGATTCTTTGAGGAAATGTGTGCTGCACGGCCATAGATAAGGCAGGCCAACTTACTCTGTGCAGTACTCTCTGCTGCTTCCAAACCTGATTTCACTGATTCCCCTCACTCTATAGTGGACATAATAAACCCGAAAAGGAAACTCTATATATACATATCTATCTATATCTATATATATTCACTGAAAAAACCATAGGTTTTAGGGACAGTTATAGTTAGTTGGACATTTCACTCGTACAAAACCATAGAAATTCCCCCGTTATAGTTAGTTCAGCTAACTATAACTCGCGCCCGCAATGCACTGCTGATGACGTCACATATTACATCACTCATGACATGGTCAGTGACATCACTGATGACATCACTGATGACATCTCAAATGACATCACTGATGACATCATGCAGTGACTGTGTGTTTCTATAGTGTATTGAATAATGAGTGGGTGTATAAGTGTCTGGATGGATGATTTAGTAGGTGCGTGACTGACTCTATAAGTGAGTGATTAAACGTATCTTACTAAATGCATGGGTTAGTGACTAAACTGTGTGAATGTCTTTATCCGTCTGTCTGTTGGTGTGTAAGTGGCTGCATGTGTTTGTAAATAGCTACATGAGTGTCTATGAGTTATTGATTGGTTGTCTGAGTATCTGTATGGGTGCCTGAGTGTTTGTGTGGATGGGTGTGTGTGGCTGCACATAGATGTATCAGTGGGTGATTCACTGGGTGCATGGTTTCAAGAGTGCATCTGTGATGGACTGTATGGGTGGGTGAGTGTGTGTATGGGTGTTTTAGTGAGTGAATGTATATCTCAGTGGTACATGTGTGAGTAACTACATATGTGAAAAGCAGTATATATGTGTGTTCGAGTATATAAATAGCTAGAAGCGAGAGTGTGTGATTGTGATTGTGAGAGTGACTGTATGGATGAGTGTGTGCTTGTATCAGTGATTGTATAAGAGCGTAAGATTGTGCTAGTATTTGTATGAGTAAGTGAGCTGGTGTGTGTATAACTGTATAGGTGAGTAAATGGCAGTGTGATTAATTATTTGCATGACTGACTAGGTGTGTGAGTACCTCTATGGATGAGTGGCGGTGTGTGAGTGTCTATGTAGGTGTATGAGTGCATATGATAGTCCTGTACTGAGTGACCGTAAGCATGAGTGACTGTACGGGTGAGTGAGTGGATGTGTGTGTAGACCTAAGAAACAGTGAGTGGGTATGTAGTTATTGGTGTTGGAGTGTCTATGGTTTTGAGAATGGCAGTCTGTAATTTACAGTGGGTGTATCAAAAGTTATATTAGGGTGTGAGAAGATGCATGAAATTATCACATGGATAATGTCATCAGTGATGTCATCAGTGATGTCATTTGAGATGTCATCAGTGATGTCATCAGTGATGTCACTGACCATGTCATGAGTGATGTAATATGTGACGTCATCAGCAGTGCATTGCGTGGGCGCGAGTTATAGTTAGCTGAACTAACTATAACGGGGAATTTCTATGGTTTTGTACGAGTGAAATGTCCAACTAACTATAACTGTCCCTAAAACCTATGGTTTTTTCAGGTGAATTTCAAAGGTTTTTTAAATGCTAATTTCTAACTATAACGTGTCTGAAACCTATGGTTTTTTCAGTGAATTACAAAGGTTTTTTAAATGCTAATTTCTAACTATAACGTGCCTGAAACCTGTGGTTTTTTCAGTGAATTTCAAAGGTTTTTAAATGCTAATTTCTAACTATAACGCCCTAAAACCTATGGTTTTTTCTGTGAATTTCAAAGGTTTTGTAAATGACAATTTTTAAATGTATTAATTGTTATATTTATTTTTTTGATACTGATTTACTACATTTTTTAAAACTATTTATTTTTAGATATTTTATTTATTAAATTACATTGTAATTACATTATACATTACATTACAAAATATACTTTCTCAGAATGAATTACTTTAGTTTAAATAGTTTGCAAATAGGCAATAGAGTTTTAAGTACAGTAGTTACAGTTGTTGCAATGGGCAACACAATTTCAAACACAATGCAACATTGAGCTCAATGTGAATTTCTAGTTAAATGCAATTAGTTACTTTATGGATTACTTTTCTAACCACAGGACTGGATCCTAGATTCAGTCATGGGACATCTCCTGTAAACAGTTGAGTAAAAGCGTTTTGGTTACAGTACTGATTTTTAAGGAATATTATTGTATTTTAAAAGTTGACACTTAGAAACTTTTTCACATAGAATCACCAATGTTATCCTATGGGAGGAAATTCACTTAGCAGGTAAGTAGTGTTATCGTTATTTTTTTCTTACTCAGTGTTGGATCCTGGATCCAGCACTGGTGCATCTCCTGTAAACAGCTGAAAGAATGCGTTTAAGTCATACAGGCGATTTTTAAGGAATATTTGTAGTTTGTGAAAATCGACACAAACTTTTCTGCTGAAAACCAGACAATGGATTCCTATGGAAGGAAATACAAGTTACTGGTAAGTACGGTTAGAATTACTTTTCAGGGTCAGTGCTGGGCTAAAAGATGCAGCACTGGGTTCTCTCCTGATAACAGGTGAGTAAATCGGTTTTCGTAGTTCAGTTGATTTTAGAGGAATATTATAAAGTTCCAAAACTCCACACTTAGAAGAATTTCCAAGTGAAACCAGTCAATGTTAGCCTATGGAAGGAAATTCAAGTTGCTGGTAAGTACGGTTAAAATTACTTTTCAGGATCAGTACTGGGCTGAAAGATGCAGCACTGAGGTCTCTCCTGATAACAGGTGAGTAAATCGGAATTCGTATTTCGGCTGATTTTAGAGGAATATTCTAAAGTTCCAAAACTGCACACTTAGAAGAATTTCCAAGTGAAACCAGTGAATGATATCCTATGGAAGGAAATTCAAGTTACTGGTAAGTACGGTTAAAATTTCTTTTCATGATCAGTACTGGGCTGAAAGATGCAGCACTGAGGTCTCTCCTGATAACAGGTGAGTAAATCGGAATTCGTATTTCGGCTGATTTTAGAGGAATATTATAAAGTTCCAAAACTCCACACTTAGAAGAATTTCCAAGTGAAACCAGTCAATGTTAGCCTATGGAAGGAAATTCAAGTTGCTGGTAGTACGGTTAAAATTACTTTTCAGGATCAGTACTGGGCTGAAAGATGCAGCACTGAGGTCTCTCCTGATAACAGGTGAGTAAATCGGAATTCGTATTTCGGCTGATTTTAGAGGAATATTCTAAAGTTCCAAAACTGCACACTTAGAAGAATTTCCAAGTGAAACCAGTGAATGATATCCTATGGAAGGAAATTCAAGTTACTGGTAAGTACGGTTAAAATTACTTTTCAGGATCAGTACTGGGCTGAAAGATGCAGCACTGAGGTCTCTCCTGATAACAGGTGAGTAAATCGGAATTCGTAGTTCGGCTGATTTTAGAGGAATATTTGTATGTTTCAAAAATCGACACTTAGAAACTTTTTCAGCAAAAAGCAGACAATGATATCCTATGGAAGGAAATTCAAGCTACTGGTAAGTACGGTTAAAATTTCTTTCATGATCAGTACTGGGCTGAAAGATGCAGCACTGAGGTCTCTCCTGATAACAGGTGAGTAAATCGGAATTCGTATTTCGGCTGATTTTAGAGGAATATTATAAAGTTCCAAAACTCCACACTTAGAAGAATTTCCAAGTGAATCCAGTCAATGATATCCTAAGGAAGGAAATTCAAGTTACTGGTAAGTACGGTTAAAATTACTTTTCAGGATCAGTACTGGGCTGAAAGATGCAGCACTGAGGTCTCTCCTGATAACAGGTGAGTAAATCGGAATTCGTAGTTCGGCTGATTTTAGAGGAATATTTGCACAATGGTGAAGGGAGGGGCGGGGCCTGAGGTGACATCTGTGCAAACGCGCCCGTGGCGCGTTTTGAGTTGGGGGATTAAGGCCCCTTGAATCATGAGGGTCCCTGGGTCCAACTAGCCCACCCTGTACCTCCAGTATGCGCCAGGAAGCTGCGTTGCAGAGAGGTGTTCAGAGGCCACGCCTCTTTACACCTCTCTGCAACGCAGCTCTGTGGCGCTTTAGAAGTACATGGTGGGCTAGTTGGCCCTCAGGGACCCTCAGGATTGAAGGGGATTTAATTCCCCATCTTAAAACGCGCCACGGGGCCTGTTTGCACACATGTCACCTGAAGCCCCGCCCCCTCCCTTCACCACTGTGTAAACGCGCCCTGTGGCGCATTTTAAGTTGGGGGGTTAAGTCCCCTTCAATTCTGAGGGTCCCTGGAGTCCAACTAGCCCACCATGTACTTCAAAAGCGCCACAGAGCTGCGTTGCAGAGAGGTGTAAAAGGGGCGTGGCCTCTGTACACCTCTCTGCAATGCAGCCCTCTGGCGCATACTGGAGGTTCCTGGTGGGCTAGTTGGCCCTCAGGGACCCCCAGTATTCAAGGGGAATTACTTCCTTTCTAAAACGCGCCAGGGGGCGCGTTTGCAGAGTACTGCAGGGAGGGGCGGGCATCCGGCACGATGCCGGTCGTTTTTTAGAAAAAAAAATTTTTAATGGGAGGGGGCTGTGTGGCCCCCTTCCCTGCTCACTTTTGGCCCCGGGGACCCCATCCCCGGGGCCTGAGCATTTTATTTTTAAATAAAAATAAAAACGGGAAGGGGCCGCGTGGCCCCCTTCCCTGGGCCTGTATTGGCCCCGGGACCCCATCCCCGGGCATGCCCTTGGTTTTTATTTTATAGATTTGGAGGGGGCTGCGTGGCCCCCTCCTCAGGCCACTTAAGGCCCCGGGACCCCATCCCCGGGGCCGGCCTTGCACTTTTTATTTTTTAGTTACATTTTTTAAATTTGGGGAGGGGGCTGCGTGGCCCCCTCCCTGGCCACTTATGGCCCCGGGACCCCATCCCCGGGCCTGGCCTCTGGTTGGGGACTGTGGGGTCCCCAATCCCCCCACAGTCCCGCCGGCTCCCCGCGTCCCTTGGGAGCGGCATTGCTTTTTCACATGGGGAGCAGCCAACATGCTGCTCCCCGTGTGGAAAGCAATCAGCTTTGGATATTGAGCTGAGAGCAGGCTTCCTGCTCTCTCTTCCAATATCCAAAGCAAGTTTGCAATGACAGGACTGGAGCCGCGAGGCTCCCGTCCCTGCCATTGCAACTACAGTGTCCCGGGTAGGCACCCGGGACACTGCGAGGAGCCGGCCCTGGGGGTGGCGGTCCCCAGGGCCATCAAGGGCCTCGGGAGGGGGCCGCGCGGCCCTCCCCTTGATCTGCACAGCCCCGGGAAGGTGGTGGTCCCTGGCTCTGGGGTCCATAACGGACCCCCACATTTATTTTCTATGTGCCCCGGGAGGTGGTGGTCCTGGGCATGTGGGGGCTGGAGCTCCCCACACGTTATTAAAATTAAAAAGAAGCCCCGGGGGTGGCGGTCCTCGGGCAGCGGGAGGGCAAAGAGCCCTCCCGCACCATTTTTTTATTAAGCCCCTGGGGGTGGCGGTCCTCGGGCTGGGGGCCTTAGAGGCCCCCATATAAACAATAAAACCCCCTCGCATGCCCCCGGGACTTGGGCCACCCGGGGCCAATTTGCATCGAGCGCGGAGACCGCGCTCGATGTTCTCGGCAGGATCCGCGCACCCTGAGCGAATCCTGCCGATTTAAAACTTTTTCTGCCCAGGGGGTCCTTGTGGGACCCCTGAGCAGACCTAGGGGTCAGGGTGTTTCTACCCTGCCCCCTTTGTGCGCTTTGGCGCACATGTTTCTGTCCCTCGGTTCAACCGAGGATAAATGGCTGCCAACACTTCCTGGTTTGGAGTGTTGACAGCCAATTAGCATGCAGCTCGTGGATCGGGAGGGTGCGCGAATCCAACGCGGCCATAGATATATATGTGATTTTCATTTTGATTTTCTCAGGAACTACTGAACGGATTTACACCATTTAACAAAAAGGGTTCTTTCTGAACCAATAACTACCTCTTGCCAAATTTGGTGTAATTCCGCTCAGCAGTTCGGCTATAGCCGTGTCTAAAGTTTCCTATGGGAAAATGAATGGGAAAACACGCTTTGGGACCCCTTTTTCTCGGCCCCCGCTTGACGAATCACCCTGAGACTTTCAGGGTAGGAGCGGACCGGAGCGGGCCATAAAGTTTGAAAATTTCGCAAGATTCGCCAACCGGCAAGAGAGTTATTTCAAATAGAATGTCGCGGATTTCCTATGGAAAATAGGTCCTAACTATAACTATCTACTGGCGACCGCCAGTAGATAATATATATATATATATATATATATATAGATATATATATAGATATATATATACATACATATATATATATATATATATATATATATTTTGTTCTACAAACGCCCGAAAGCTTTCAAAGGACGCACTCGCAGCAGTTAAACAACGGTTTCTTTATTGGGAAAAGCCAGCATCTCCATCCCAGGTAAGTTCATTGCCGACGCGTTTCGAGGACACAGCCTCTTCTTCATGGGCAAGCTCGAGTATCGCACAAATTGTTCCAATCCTTCCTTTTTGAAGCATGCAGGGACCCCCAGTGGGTCTGCGCAGTGCGTTCATATAGTATGATGCATGCTGGGACATCGAGTCCCAATTGGAGAGTTATTGTTGCTCCCAGTGAGCTTCATGCGATACTGTTCCGTAAAAGAGTATTGTTACCCTCAGTGGGCCCTCGAATGGCATGTTGACTTCAGTGCCCCCCCCAACTACTGCACTGACCGCGGCTTTTCTTGACAGTTCCAGCGAGCCGCGCAGCCCCTCCAGGTCTGGGAGATGGTGCGTCCTTTCACGGCAGGGCAGCCGTGTGGTAAATATTTTGTTCTACAACATATATATATATATATAAATATATATATATATATATATATATATAAATATATAAATATATATATGTATATATTTGTATATATATATATCTATATAGATAGCTAGATATATGTATATGCATAGATAGATAGATAGATAGATAGATAGATAGATAGACAGACAGACAGATAGACAAACAGGTAGATAGATAGATAGATAGATAGATAGATAGATAGATAGACAGACAGACAGACAGACAGACAGACAGACAGACAGATAGATAGATAGATAGATAGATAGATAGATAGATAGATCTTCTCTACTACCAATCTTTAAGCAATGAAATTGGACCTGCTGTGCTGTATCTTTTTTTAATCGCACCATTCCGTCATTTCTTTTAGAGGAGGCTATTCTTCTTGAACTTTCTTACATATTCTTGAGTTTCATTCATATTTTTTTTGTGAGAACATAAAAAAAACCTAGCTTCTGTTTTTCTTCTGTTTTTGCCAATTCAAAATGAAAACAGATAACATCCTGTTCATTTGACCCTTATCCTCCCTGATCTAATTCACGCAGGCCTACAAGAAAAGCCCAAGTAGCAAACTCAATACATTACAATCTTGACTTTGCCTTTATTAGTTGCTCTCTCTGAATTCCTCAGTCTGGTAGATTGGTACCCACTGGACTCACACTTTCTCCTTGCCCTCATCTTGGGAAGGCCGACATCAGTCCAGCAGTGTTTTTCTGGTTTCCAGGTTTTAGATCAATGAGAAACCGATGGCGTTGGCTTCACTAGAACTCAAATGATTTAGGGCTCACGTATCAACCAATTTTGTGTTCGCAAACGGGCCGGTTTGCAGAATCGGCCTGGCCACGAACGCAAAAAAGGCTTTTTACATGTATGAAACCCTATTTTGCTATTTGGTAACCTGTTACCGAATAGCAAAATGGGTTTGTGATTCGGTATTTGGAAGGTGGGTGTTTAGGCCGTCCCTTCCAAATAGCAAATCGCAGCGGTATGTATGAATGTTTTGTGACCGTGAATGCGATTTGCAATTTAACACCAACTTCAAGTTGGTGGTAACCCATTTGCAAATAGGAAGGGATCCCCAAGGGAATGGTGATGAAAATGTTTTTTAAGAGCTTAAAAAATGAAAATAAAACTTTTCATTTTTGTTTTTTAAACACAACCCGTTTTCCTTTAAGGAAAACGGGCTGCATTTTTAAAAAAATGCCTGATTTATTTACAAGCAATCACTGATATGGTAGTCTGCTGACCCCAGCAGGCCACCATCACTGTGATTTTTGCGATTCCTAGGGAGTCGAAAATTGCGACCTACATCATTAATATAAATGAGGTAGGTCGATTTGCGACCCCCTAGGAATCTCTAAATGAAACTCTATGGGGCACATGCATCAACCTAAATACCGGTCGCAAAGGGGCCGATTCGCGACTGGTATTTAGGCAATTGGGATGCATCAACCCAAAACCCATTCGCAGTATAGGTAATCGCAAATTTTGCGATTACCTAAATTGCGGATGATATTAGGGAATCGCAAATTGCGATTCCCAATTTGGGATGCATCAAGCCTTTCCTAAATGCGACTTTGAAAAATGCACAAAAGTGCATTTTTCAAAGTGCCATGTGGCGCACACATATGCCCTTAGGGCATATGTGTGCCACATGTGCACACATGCCAAATTTGGGGGTGCAGCAGGGTGGCCTTTAAGGCCCCCTAGCACCCTTCAAATAGCATTCGCAATTTGCGAGTACCTATTTGGTACTCGCAAATTGCGAATGACTTCCCATTCACTCCTATGGGCCTCTAGGCCCATAGGAATTAATTTGAAATGCATTCCTTAATAGCGAGTTTCAATTTGCGAGTCGCTATTAAGGAATATGTAGGAATCGCAATTTGTTTTGCGATTCCTACATGCATAAGTAATTGCGATTCCTAAATAGCGATTTCTTAAAAATTGCTATTTAGGAATCGCAATTCCTTACTTTGATGCATGTGGCCCTAAGAGTTTCATACAGTTGTAATAGCGATTACCTAATTGTGATTCTCAGAAAATCGCAATTAGGTAATTGCTATTGCAAATGTTGATACATGTGGCCCTGTGTCCCCTTGGCAATAAAGTGATGGGATCATGCCCCCTGGAAATAAAAGGCTAACAATGCACACACGCATTGCTGGCTGCTCTAGAAGATATTTCCAGTTCACTAGGGCTGCGGTCACCTTACACTGGCCTGCAAGAGATAAATTCACATTCCATATCTTTTTCCCCAGAGTCTGGGCATTCTTACATGGCAGGAACATGGCTTTCTTTTTTGACACACGTCTGGTGGAGGTGAAATCGGTGAAGGCATATATTCTAGGGCGAACTACAAAGTTGTGCTGCATGAAGAATCCTGCCAAATGCCTAGAGGATGTGACTTGGAGGCAAGGCTCTCTGTAGACAGGAGGCATGCAGGATGAGATCAGTGTTACTATAGTTGGCATAATTAATATACAACTTAGTTAATGTTTTCCATATCTAAAAAAAAAACAATGACTTGAGGGTGCTCAAATGCTTTGTTTAAAAATGACTGCGCTTTTTGTGTGTGTTGGGCTATGACTCTGTGAATACATATTGGAGCATGCCATCGTTTGGTGGCTGACTTAATGCAGAACAGTCAAGTAGCAAGCATGTGTCAGTGACACGGGAACATGTTCAACAGAAAAGTTCTCAACACATATTTTGAATTTTTGCGACTTTTAAACTTTCTTTAGCATTTCATATATCACTATATCTTTGAGAGCTTCATCATAGTGGAAGGATTCGTTCATTTATCTCCTTCACATTGATGTTAAAATACAATTATATCCACAGAACCAAGGCTGTTTTGCACTTCTGTAAGAGTTATTTTAGATTGAAAAAGGTTTCCTTTTTTGTGAGTTTCCTCAAAACTCATATTCTATATGTTTGATTTGGAAATGTAGCTTCGCATTTGTTTTTGCACATTTGTGCGTTCTGCCACAAATTTTATTTTGTAATTTTGACAACTCAGCTGAAAGTTAATTTTTGCTCATTTGTTTGCTGAAAGGGTAAACAAATAACTGCCAAGTGGACAAGGATATTACTTCAGAATATATTTCCTCTCTCTCTTAGACGTATCCACTCCTTCCTAGTGGTATTGATCTCTTCTCCATCTCAAAAATACCCACCCCAACTCCACTGTCCTATTAGTCTCAGGTGCATGTCACCTGTAACATCTTGAGGAGGTAATGACACTTTAGCCAATAAGACCTTGCAGTCTGAGATTTATTGTTTTACTTTTCTCATTATATGTATGGGTCTAAAAGACTTATCACACCAAGTGCTGCTGCTGCTGCAAAAAAAGAATGGCAGGACTGTTTGAAGGTATTTCGTTGGCATTCAAGTACTGCAAAAACATTCTTCATGTGGTTGCACTCAAAACAGGACTGGCACTCACATATAGCCTTCAGCTGTAAGTTTCAAGGGAAACTGTTCTATAAATGTGATGCTGCAAACGGATATGGCACTCCTGTACTTGCTGTGCTCCACCAAAGAGCTCATGAAGGGTAACATTCATGTCTAGGGTTAAGAAAATGAATAGTTGTCAAGCTTTGCTGCACTGTAAGAATTCAAATTTGCAAAGATGGACCACATTGACCAGAATGTATTGGGAGGGATACTAAGTCATGGTTCCCTTGAAACCCACATCTGACGCCTTTTAGTGAGTGCCAGTCCTGTTTTGAGTTCTGCTAACTGTAGGATTTTGTTTATTGCTGAAATGTGGCACTATTCAGTACTTCATTCACATGAGCTTAAGAAACCAATTACACATTAAGGAAGATTTCCATGTTAAAGAGACTTCAGAAAAAATGTTCAGCAGTTTTCAATTCATGTGAAAGTACCGGCAACAAACTGGTTTAAATAGGAAGTTTCCTTGTGTGACCAACAAATGACAGAACATTTGTAAGATTACATTTTGTGAATTTCTTCTAATATGAAATTAAGCAGGTCATACATCAGTCATCTTCACAGGCAGACAGCAAACATGCTTCCTCCTCTTCTGATCTCTCCTAAGGTGCAGGATCGTACTGATGAGCTTGCAATAAGAAGTCATTTTTATCCAGTGACTAGCAAGTGAGTGTGACCTTTACTGGGCAGCAATCACACATTTTTAGTACAGCAGGATATATTTATTAAGGTTTTGTGTGGGCACTCGTGTGGCTCAAAGCAACGCAAAGCTATCAATCAATTTAGCAACCATTATCAAACCTGTGGTTCCAGTGAACTGTTGTCCAGCACCATGTGAGTGACTGCACAAAGCTTAGTTAACTTAAGCTGTTCTGTCTTTCATGCCAGCAAACTGTCCCATAGTGTAATGTTCAAAATAACAGTAGGCATGTGTTATTCACCAGAGCTGCTGGACCTCTTCTAGGTAAAGCCCTATGAATATGAAGAACCATCCTTCACCCTGAAATAGGAACATGTTTATCTCCTTATGGAATCCGTGACAAATGTTTGCCTTAGTGGAAGGATTCAAGCTGGTCCCTTTTTTTTGGCCACCTTGTACTGTTCATTTCAAGTAGCAAATCTACAGGTGTGTGGTTAGAAATTACTGCCCTCAGGCTTCCTCCCCTCAGATGCATTCCTATTGTTCCAATGTCAGATGATGGTTTCAAACCATTTAAAGGTTGATGAGTTGTTCACTGTAGGCTCATACTTTCCTTAATATTTAGTGCTTCCTCATTTATTCATTATTCCTCCAGCCCCCCCCCCGGGCCACTTACATGTGACTTACATGATACATAGTAGTTTTTTGTAGAGTGCAGATCGCTTTTCCCTAGCAAGTTACTGCAGTATTCAGGTTCCAGGCAATCAGTCCCTCATTTTAACCCAAAGCTGTGCTTTTCCAGTCATAGGAAAGTCGTAGGTAGTGTAGATATAAACTTCATCCTATACATCTAACTTCTACACCACTGGTGCACTTCCTTTGTCAACTTTCTGTGACCTTAAAGGAAAGTTTAACATGCTAATTGGATGTAGGCAATTTTATTTCATGTTGTAGGACATAGCATGGGCATTGTAAGACAGAATGTCAGTATCACACTGCAGAAACCCAAAATAAAAGCAAAACCTGCCAAAAAAGGTGTCAGAAATCTAGGGAGACCACACAGGAATGTGAATTTGCTTCACTGACAAATGTAATGTTTGTGGGCCTGATTCACAAAGGTAAACTGAGACCAAAAGTCTAAGCTTAGACCTGAAGTCTAAGTTTAGACCAAAAGTCTAACTTTAGTAGTAGTAAAGTTAGACTTTTGGTCTAAACTTAGACTTCAGGTCTAAACTTAGACTTTTGGTCTAAGTTTACCTTTGTGAATCCGGCCCTGTGTGTTTAGATGATCAAGAGTCATCAAAAATAACTATTCATTATTTGTACTTTCTATAAAAAAAAACTCAATTGTACATACAGTATTACTATTATAAGAGTAGGCCATTTTAGCATGTACTCTTCTAGATCGAAGTCTATGGTACACTGTTGGGTCTTTAATTATACAACGAATGTGAATAAGATGAATTGTTTGCATTAATAATATATCATTATTGTTCATTCTTACTCCTTAGGATGTTTTGCAAAAAGAAGTGCATAGTATTTAGGATTCATTCTTATTTTAAAGTGGTTTTCACTGCACCTATTATTACTGCATTTCAGCTTACATTTTTGGTGTTGTTATACATAGTATTTTAACAAAGGTAACATGGTGATCTTCTGTGAAATTTTTATATATTGTTTATCTGCTGTATTTTCTTTCAGGAATTTTAATAATCATGTTTACTTAATTATGACTCTGAAGAGGAATATCATTATAAAACATTTTGTACATAATGTAATTTCACAATAGTAAAGTTCAGCAGAGTGTAAGAACATTCTAGTCAGTTCACATTATGAATCCTAGAATTGTTTAGACATCTGTGCTCATGAAAAAATGTGTCGTAAATATAATCTGCAATACTGTGACAATAATCCCAAATGCTTCTGCTTTTGTCTAAATAATTCAGTACATGCGTTTCTCTTGGAGTGCCAATTGATTTAAAAAAGCTACAAATCGTGTCCAAGAACATTTTCCACATACTGCAAAGCTTGCTTCTTCTTGGTGACAAAAGCCACTTTACTACTTGAAGAACTGTGGAAAGTAAATCGTTCTAGGTGACAGGATTTATGCCTTGGTTTTAAGCATTAGTGTCGGATGAAAAAGCAGCGATAAAAACGCAGAACACTGAAAAACAAAAATCCGCATATTCGATATGAAAGAAATGTAACATCAGCATAACCTCAGCTACTTGTGAACCATAAAATCAGAGGTCAGAGGGTCACAGTTGAAAATTTCTCGTTCAGAAATGTGGAGACAGCCGCAGTTAGTTGTCAATGGCTGCACATTTTGTTCAGGTTCATAGTTAAAAACAAAACATACTTTCTGTAGAGTTTACATCACACTTTCTCGACAGCACTTTTTTAATATTATTCAATATGCACTCTTGTTACAGGTTTTATGGAATGACCAGCAAACTGCTGTTGTGGCAGATGAACTGGGTTGCCAAATTAAAAATGGCTGAATTATTTACTATTAATCTTCAA